>OW443299.2:8189789-9439789 GCA_937001585.2 Brachylomia viminalis | reverse complement strand
AGATAACATTCCGACAAAAGGGTTAGGATGTTGCACAAAAAGGGGCGCTAATCAGTTCGGTTGCTACCGCGATCCGTCAATTAATTAAGTTGCTTATAGATATGAGAGGCGACAAAGAGACAGCCGCCGGAGAGTTCTACCACTTCACTGTACCGTTATCATTAAATAAAACCTTATTATCTTACGAATAGAGGAGATTTTGTTAGATTTCGTTGATAGTTGTTGCATTAGCTACCGTAGGCGGCGCGCGGCGGCGCGTGATAACGCCGAGTGCAGCAACATCGTAAAACATCATTAGCAAGATAAACTGCCTAAAAGTAGCCTTTAGTGAACCGAACGCAGGAAGTTATACAGATATGTTTGCATCTTGATTAATGTGTGGAGAAACTCAGATTCGTTGATAAATTGACGAGACAAAAAAGTCTTCAAAAGATACGTTTACAGATGTAAAAAAATATAATCACTACTGTTGGTGTATTTGTTATATTGTGATAGGTGTTATTTTGCCAAATTACAAACGAAAGGTCTCGTAAATTAGTGAAAAATACTCCCAAGAAAACAGTAATTTTATCGCAGTTAAGTCGTTAATAGAACAAACAATCTCATTGTGTGGACGGTGCGACAAGAAAAAACGAACAAAGGGGGGCCGATGTTAGAAAACTTAATTTTACACCCGAATCAAAACTTCATCCCGTATTGTGTTTGTATGGTGCTAACCAATTCTCTTTTGTTGCGACCCCGCCCACGCTTATTATCAGATGTTTGGATGGCATGTCATTTTTTATCAAAACAATAACGTTTTTATAGAAACAGTAGGGTAACACAGTCGGTCTCACGCGTGGTGTTACAAGTGAATTTGTCAAAAGTTCTAACAATGCAGTCAAATATAATTTACGTGGACGTATCAATTATACCAGTAGCTTTTGTGTTTGTAGAAACAAGGAGTCATTGTTTAGAAAAAAATATGAAAGGAGAAAGACGTTATAACATTTGGTTTTACTGAAAAGTCTTGTTTCACACACCTCTTATTTTTCGCTTTACATGATAATGTGTTCAGATTATTCTACAGTAAGCAAAAGTATGAACGTCCATAGCTTAAAACAGTACCTAGTCATAATTTTAATGACGTCTGGCAAATCGTGATCAGAGTATGATAAGAGCGTTTTTTATTCATTTCAATCAATTTATGATTAGTAAAGACAACATGGATACTAATTACTTACCAAGAGTGAAGGTATCAGCTTATATGTAGGACGTATATTTACATTTTCCTCCAAATTTTTTCTGCCCACGTTACGGCTTCATAAGGGTTGCGTGCCACAATTTACTTGGCCAATATCTTAATAAAAACAACACGAAATTACAGTTATCCATGTCCACGTTCCGCGACCTTTAAAAAAATAATGCCAGTATATCCACCCACATTGGTAATAAATTAATAGAATCTGCCCTCATCGTGTGTCGTATAATAATGGTTGATTGGGTTCGTGTGAGGTATTTTTTTATTATTTTTAGGGAATATCTCGACGCGATCGCGCAGCGTCCCGCTAATTCTCTACATCTGGACAACGATGATTTATTATATCTAAAGGGTAATAACAGGATTGACACAAACGAACGGACGGGTTGTTTGGATATAAACCTATGGGAACATGACATTTTTTGAGTAAATCATTTTTAATGCACAGGTTACCGAGAAAAATTGCAGGCCATTTGTCTCTGAAATGATTGAGAGTTTTAAACATTGTATCAACTTGAAAATTATGATTAAATAACAAATAAATTAAAGAGATAACACTTAGTTTCAGTTACCTGTGATAAAAGTATGTCACTGCTTAATTTCTTTCTACAAAGATTCACCTGTATGTACGTGAAACACGCTTATATGAAGCTCTTCTCTGTTATGCCATTAAAAAGGCTGCATAGTAAGTACAGTACCTTAAGCCCGGTTCAGATGTGTTTACATAATATGTTATGTAATGTATCATGTAAAGTGAAGCGAATTGTGCGTGTAGACGGCACTACGAGCATTACACGTAACGGTCGCGCTGATCCATCAACTGTCGGTTTTAAAAGCGCGAACACAAAGGCTTTCGTAGTGCTCATTCGCGTTAAGATTGTATGCCGTCCATACTATTCGCAATACATTACACACGTCCAGAACAGGCTCTAAACAACGAGAATCTTTCAACCGACCTATTAACACCTTAAAGTTGATTGTGGTATGACATTATCAATAGACCAGTCAATATTGTCGCTTATCCCTGTGAATTAATCCATATGTGATCTACAATGACAGCAAGAGTCTTTTCAAATATTAATTAACGTATTAGTGAAAGCTTTTTACAGTAGGTACAGATTTCATATAAAAAGCTCATATCGTATTATGAATCTTGTGAACCAAACTTTTAATTTATATTTTCTGTTTAAAAATGAGTTAAGTTAAATAAAGACTACAGGGCCAGACACTGATTCATTCATTATGCTAATTTGTGTTGTTTTGTGAGGAGCTCGGTCGCTTCCCGCTGTTTTGTTGACAGCTTTCTTTGTTTCCATATATCTTATGTTAAAGGGTTATTCACAAGATTCTATAAGTACTATCAAATCTGTTCAGATTATTTTTATTATCTAATATTTTCCTTAAATTCTTCTTGTAGTGTTTACTGGATATAATTAAATATTAGTTAGTTCAAGTTTATATCTTTCCACAGTTAAATAGACTTGTATTGGCGGCTTTGTGTTCATTGTTCAATTCAAGCTAAATACTTAGGTTTACCAATCCAAGCAAACGGGGGCAGAAAAAAGAAATTGGTTACGTTTCTAGGTCCAGGGCAGAAGCGATCAAGTAATTCTAGGTTTCATTTTCGACTATTTAATATTTATATTTTATAACGACAGTTATAATTGAAATTCTATATCTACTTACTATTGAAAATTTCCTTATCAACGGAACCTTTCATTTGCATGAAAACTTCAGTAAAAAGTCTTAAAAGGACTTAATTTACCCATCTTTTCAGTATTGTTACCTTATGTTTCCAAAAAACTAATATTAATTCATAAAAAAGTCACCTTATTAATGTCAAGGCTCTCATTTAATATGTATTAAATTTAATAGTTATTGACGCTAGACTGACAGGACAAAGGGAATAAACCTGCATTTTAAGGAATCTATTTTATATTACGTTGATAAAATAAACATTATGTATTGGAAAAACTAATTGATACACCCTATAACTTGTTTGAACTCACGACATTTTTACACCGGTAGTTCGATATAAAAACTAGTAGGGCTAAGTGCAGCTTGCAGGTTTTTGTCAGGCAAACAAAGGAATAAAAATGCCAACAGTTCGATTCAATAAATATTTTTAATTTCTTAACCTAATAACTTACTACTAATTAAGGTATATTTACAATATCATCGACTCGGCCGATAATACAAAGTGCGTTCTTACAGCTTCGGTAATATCAATAAAAGGTAACATGTACTATCGACCATTTTGTTTCACAAAGTATACTAGAAGTATTATAATAACAGCCTTTACCAAATAATTGTCTTTATAATCATCGGCACAATTTAGAGGTATTTTATACAGTCACACACTTGAAAAGTGTAATTACAATAAAAAGTTAACACCCACCCGGACAAACAAAATAAATTTAAAGTAGAGGATTCAGATGGTTTGACTGTCAACAAAAAAATCTGTACAGTAATCCAAAACTTGATTAATTACCCCGCAATTAAAACTAAGACTTAACACCTAAATTATTGAAGGCACTATTGATTTGACTAGATATACAAGAGTCTTTTCGTATGTTTAAACGATCAATGCACTATTAATAAATAACGGACATCGTTGCATCGTTTTCGGAGGGTTGGGTCCAGTTGTATCACTCACAATGTTTCATCTGTGAACAAAAGAAAGTAAATATTAGTATTGACTGTATAAAACATATAGCTCGTTGATCACTTTAGAGAACACAGGTAAAACATCCCTAATTGATTTAACAGACACTTAAAAACATGTCACAAATAAAAGGAAACCTTTCAGCTGAATAAAGACAATGTAGGTATATCAACTTACATGATAGTTATTTCTGTTGCCACCATGAAATGACATCTAGTAGCTCATCCTCATCCATAGGGCCGAGCTGTTGTGGCGTCGTCGTCGTGACCTCGTACCGATCAGGTGAGTACGCTGACGAGACCCCCGACGAACACTCAGAAGGCGCAGGGGAATCAGGCTTCTCGGAACTGGGAGATCCACTTCCATAGAAGAATCCATCGTCCATATCCATCATTGTCATCGACTGTAATGTGTTTCCATTTGGAATATTTTCTCTATTTTCTTGATCCCGTGTGATCCCTAAAGCAGCATCGCTGTCATCAAGAAGTTGCTGCAGATATCTAATGTATTCAACCACCATCCTCAGTGTGTCAACTTTGCTAAGTTTCTTGCCAGATCCTCTGCGGGCACCTCCTGATAACGCAGCGACAACCGACGCAGGCAGGTGTCGGCGCAGTGCGTTGAATCCATCATTCACTTGCTTCACACGATTACGTTCCCGAGCATTGCGTCTCGCGATCGACGCGGCCTGGGGTCCAGTGTAAGGGTTTGTTCTAAAGTGCACCTTCTTTCTGTACTGTAGATTCGGTGGTGTATCATGTGTAACATAATTTTTTTCAGGAGCCGGAGCAATCGGTATATTTCTCTTCTCTACATGCGTTTTTGTTAACGTAGCTGAAGGATATCCGGACGCGACGACTACGTAGTTCGTCTGACCTTGAACGAGTTGAATTTCTTGTAGCATTTTACGTGCGAGCGGCGCGGACGTTCACGACAGATAAAGCGCACGACCGGTCGGCGCGGCTATCGGAAAAGCACTGCGCGATAGAGGAAGGCTTTGTTGGGAGCTTTCGGTTAGAGGCGAGCGCGAGCAGCGGCAGCGGAGTTTCACGTACAAGTGAGTCGCCGGCGCACGCGCACGCGTTATATCACCTGCGCCGGCTGCAAAAAATATAAATTTTAAAATTCTCTTCCCCTATTATTTTCGATCATCCCTTCCCCCTGTACGTGCGGGTCCGTACCTGGCAGTGGTTGGGGGGTGCGTGGCGCGGGGAGGGTGGCTAACGCGTGCCCAGTTTTTTCTTCTGACCACTGAATGCTGTAACATAAAATACGAAATGAATAGTTTTCGTAGCAATGACTCGTAACTGCACATTTTCATTACTCATTTTCTTGAATGGGTTCTTAAACTCCTATAATATTCACTTATAGTTACAAAGAGAAGCATAATAAATATTTACAGGTTTATTTAAGTGCCTATAAATATCTGCGGAGTTACCGTTAATGCGCTGCCACTAAAAGGGATGAAGAGATATTGTCACATAATCAGCGTATCGATGTCTTTATATTTAAAATAAATAAATCAATCGTCTTAAGAATCCACATCAGTGTTATCAGTTTCAATCTCATTGAGCGTTTGAGTTTAAAGGTATTCTTATAAAGGCAAGTCGTATTCGAACCTGCTGGATAAAAGTCGCATCAGTGCTTATCGGTACATTATCGATAAAATACATTGACATTTACGTTAATGAAACCAATTCTGGAAATTGGGGAATGGAGCGCTGATGTTGTAAATGTAATGAAATTACTCCTATTACATATGTATACGCGTGTAGACGGTCCGATAAGTACGTTGGCTTGATTAAAAATGTTTGCTTTGATAATTATTCGAGCTCTATGAAGGGAACTGTTTTAACTTTGAATAGCAATCAGTTTATAAAGTTTATATGCAGATGGGATGGATCGTGTTGATTAAAAGTTATGAAGCCATTGGTGTTTATTAAACTTTACTACAATCTTGTAAGTTTATGGTTTGAATTAAGTATTTACTTGTAAGTATATGTCTTTTATTGTAAATATTTATTATTCTTTTCTTTCTCTATGAAGGCCGTTAACAAATCAACCTATCGCAGTCTAAAGCTGCTTAAACTACAATAAGATTAACTTAATTATATTTGACGAAGTCTCAATAAATATTCCGAGATACGACCGATAATAATGGTGTTTCAGAGACAGTTATGGCTTCCCAAGTCCTGCTACTAACACATATTTTTATAAATATCTTTAATCGACGCATCCCCGAATTTATTTATGTCTATTGGATATTTCTAGCATTCCTGACATGGACTTTGGTAATTTTGAATACTTCGGCTGCATTTTTGTATTCGAAAGCTAATGAAACATGGTCATCTTTTCTTCATTAAAATATGCCAATACCGTTCGTGTGAGGATCGCCGCCGTGGTGACAGTCCCCGGCGTCTTCACCAGCCCATCATCAATTAGATTTAAAACACGCTATGAATTGCACTTCTTAAACTTTGTTTTATTTTTTATTTCGTCGGCCCTTTGATCAAAGCACCGGCTACCGTCAATACGATTGCGTGAATCGAATAACTCTCATTCTATTTAGCTTTCCTAATTGAATCGATATGGTTGTTTCGATGTTAGGTATTTGTTTTCATTAGTTAGTACATACTTTGCTCTGTCTTAGCGGTTAATAGGTAGAAGTTATCGAAGTTTTTATCGGGCTGTTTTCTAAGCCTTGCTCGTTAAACGCACGTGTTTTATGATGTTAATGCTGGTCCATTTTTAGTTTCACATTCTAAAATTGTGCTGTAATTGTGTGTCATACCACAGACTTGACGTGTGATAATGCTCTTTTTATTTGACACTATTTCAGGCTATGTATTTTTTTTTGATCTTGAGCTACTTATCTCGTATTAGATTTAAATTGAATTTTAGTAATAAACCAGTGGCCAGTCATCTTGTGGGGTTGAGCCCCGTAATTTTATACCGGATATGACCTGCGGGGAGGTGCTAATGGGTTCCTTAAATAACCGATATTTTTTCCTGTTATGATTATTACGAATAATCGATCGATGTTCCGTTAGGGTAACGCGAGTGGTTGGGGGCTAAATGAAAGACAATGGAATTAAATTGTAACCCCTGCTGATATTAAATGTAAAACCAAAACAATAAAAGTAAATGATGTTATTGTTCATGAAACGTGTAAACAGTAGGTCCCAGCCTGAACTTATTTCAACTGAAGGAATAATTATTATTTGCCCATTTTTCTGTCGTAGATATTCAACCAAAACATGTTTTCTTAACAGATTCAGGAAATTATAAAGCTTAATTTTCAACATTATGAGGTTCCCCAGTGCGTAATCATGTAGACAGATTTCCGTGGACCTACTTTTTTTGCAATAATGCAATACCTACCCAGCTTTCATTGACAACACGATTATCATAATTTAAAAAGCTCCCATTTCATCCTGATCGCGGGAGCCATATTATATGCCAATACTTATTTATTATTTTTCATAAATAACTTACGAGGTGTACACTAAAAAGAACACTAACATCTCCGACAAAAGAAGAATATAGGTTATTAGCGTTCAATGATGTCGTTAAGTTACTAACAATAAGCTTAAGTAACATGTTAGTCGTGTAACATGTCCAATAAGAATGCGACGATAATTCAAGTCATTGTGTCCGTATTGTGAGGGTACCCACCCCATCCATGCTCCTACGCATCTCATCGCACCACCCACGAAACTGGTTTAAAATTAAAAGTGCTGTAAACTATTAAAATAGTTATAAGTTTATTTTATGAATTGATACAGGTTTTTGATTTATGGTCGTGTGAAAGAAAGCGTGAATTTGATTTGTCGTGTGAATCTTTGGTTTAGCAGGTTTCACCTATTTCAGTATTATAACAGTATTGGTAAATAAAATACAAAAGTAACTTTTAATTTTTTTTTGTGAAATCCTCACTGTTATTAAGGTTACCTGAAAATGCCTAAAGTAAAAGCAAGATAAAATGTAAGCATGCTGTTAGTTTTAGCGTAAGTCAAACCTTTATTTTATGTTCATTTCTTGTGCTTATAGGTGAAAAAGTGTGATTAGAAAATATGTACTAATATGGGAGCTACGACAGCCAAGAAACTGCTTTGGAGTTTGGCAGAGATAATATGAGTTCTAAAATCATTATATGTGTGAATAAAAATAAAAATTAAAAAAAGAAAAATATTCTAGTGATATTTATTTTAGAAGTATGTATGTCTGTATATTCTCATATTATTTGTTTTATTTTATTAAGTGAAATGTTATTGATTTTACGTTTTTTATTGTCTCTTTTACTCTTACACACGCTGTCTACATCTCTAAGGGCTGATTTATCAATAGTCAGATAACTTTTAACTAAATATGACATTTTGACATATTGTCAATACAAAAGCTGTCGAATCGCTATATTTATTCCTCAGATAAATGTTATCTGACTATTGAAAAATCAGCCCTAAATCTACTATCCTATCGCAGATATATGCTGGAAGAGATTTTATTAGAAATAAGCATCACCTTTGTACCTATTTTTCTGTTATTTTCTTCTTGTCTGTTTATATAAGTGTGTACATAAATGGTTAAATAAATAAATATTTTCAATGCATCGTAATTGTACTTATGTATGCAATATAGGTTGCATGTTACTGGTGTAACATTAACTCCTCCAACTTAAATAAATATGCGTGTAATGGGTTCATAAACGTCAATTTCGTGGCGGGAGGGTGACAGAATTACGTTTTTATAACATCTCACTCCACTTTCAGTTTGACACTTAGCTGTTAGGCTATTAACACTTATGTTTACAAATATGTAACCTGTAAAAATACAGTGCAATATTTGTAACGACACGTGTGATGTTATTTATAATATTATGACCCTTCAACTCGTCATGTTCCCCCATACACAAAACTGTCATAACAATATCAATTATTTCACCTCACATAGAGCAATTACGATTGAACAAATTATGCTGCTGTGTTGGTCGATTATTCGAAAGGAAGACTGAAATCGAATTGCCTAGAATAATAAACACACCGGCTTATTTTTTTACATTAAAAAAAAATCTAAAAGTGTCATCATTTCTAACGTTCTCCTTAAACTCTTAGTTTAAGTTTTCTAGATTTGCATCAAACTTTTTTTCACAATTTTTATTGAGATTTCCAAATGTTGTGACGAATTCAAAACTGATTTACATTTGATGAGACTGATTTCGACTGTATATTTAGAAAGTACAGTGTTCATAGTAAAATAAGTCATACTCGGTCTACATTTATTTCAACAATGAATTGTAATTCAAATCGATATAATTATCCCATTCCACACCGGATATCGTATGACATTTACATTTTATTTGAGCAATTACCTGTAAATAAAACAATTAAGTAAAACAAATGACGTGAGATGCGTAACAACGTGGGATATGGGGTTGAAAACGATGTAAAAGTGATGATTATGGGAAAAATGTCATCTGCCATATATGGAGGAGTTATGCATCACTGGTGTGGGATTAACGGGATGGACGGTACTCTTAAACATACATGTAAAATTGGCATACAACTGTTGCAATTAAAATAAAAATGCTGCGCTTTAGAATACTGGGAATATTAAGGACAAAGAATCATTAGCACAGCAAAAAAATACGTGTATCGGCAGCAAATGAGTAGATGAGTAAGTTATAAAGAGGTTTTCAACAAGACCCTTGTTTTTTAAAACAAAATAAAACAAAGAATTTCGATGAAAATTATTTAAAACATTACTGTATTAGAAAGAGTCAATCAGCTCAGCCTATCGCAGTCCACTGCTGGACATAGGCCTCTCCCAGGCTGCGCCACAATAACCTGTCCTCCGCCTTCCGCATCCAGTCTATCCCAGCCATTTTTTTGAGGTCGTCGGTCCATCTAGCTGGGGGGCGTCCCACGCTACGCTTGCTGATACGCGGTCTCTACTCCAGGACTCGACTGCTCCACCAGCCATCGGTCCTTCGACCAACATCGCCAACCCACTGCCACTTCAGCTTGCTTACTCTGCAAGCTATGTCCCTAGCTCCGGTTCTTTTCCGGACAATTTCATTTTTGATTTTATCCTTCAAAGAAACTCCGAGCATAGCTCGCTCCATAGCGCGCTGAGCGACCTTGAATTTGTGAACCAGCCCAACTGTGAGTGTCCACGTTTAGGCACCGTACGTCATAACGGGCAGGACGCACTGGATGAAGACCTTAGATTAGAAAGAGTAAGGTTTGGCCATTATGAATGAAAAATGATATCGGAGAAATGTCCACCACGACCACGCTCACAGATGTCGATTTCATCAAAATGTACAATTACTTTTTGGAAAAATGGCGGGTCTATTTCAAGAGACCTTAACGACTCAATTTTAGCCTATTACTTATTGATGAAATGGATATTACTGACATGTGGGTCCAACAGGACGGTGCCACAAGTCTCACCGTCAATGAAACAATGAATTTATTGCAAACCAAATTTCCCGATCACATAATTTCACGAAGACACCTGATAAGTGGCCGGCCCGATCGTGTGATTTAACACCACTGCATTATTTTTTCTGAGGCTATGTTAAAGACAGAGTCTATACGAAGCCACTCGAATCGATTGCAGCCTTAAACCTCTACGACGCGCGCGACGCGATTAACGAAATAGACCCGCCATTTTGCTAAAAAGTGATTGAAAATTTTGATGAAAGAATCGACATCTGTGAGCGTGGTCGTGGTGGGCATTTGTCCAATATCATTTTTAATTCCTAATTGCCAATCCTTTTTCTTTCTAATACAATAAAAAATTGAATCATTTTCATCTAAATGCTTTGTTTCAAAAACAAAAGAAATTGTTGAAAAACCCTTTATTAATATCATCGTATAGAAATATAAACATTATTGTACCTATGTCATGCTTTATCGAAATCGAACGGATCGATAACAAGGAGTAACTTGCATTAGTAGCTCGTAGCTTCCCGTTCAATGAATACTTCAGTCTCATTAATGCCAAGTTTAAAAATTATAATTAATCATAGATGCAAGGCTCGCCGCCATCGATCACACAATACAACTACCTGATTCGTACCCAATATCTTTTGATTAACGACTTGTTGAGTGACTCCTATTCATCGAATCAAAGGGTGATCGTATTAAGTATTAATAAAGGATATGTTTTACATTTCACATCAAGCGTGGTTTGCTAACAATGAACGAACATTCCTCATCGTTGCCAACAAGGTGTGATGTATGGAGCTATGATGGCCAGGCCATGATACGCGGTTTGATTGTGTGTCGCGAGTTTATACGATTTCAATGATTTTTGTAGACATAGTGATACTTCGTTTCATTAAAAGGGTTTTTGCTCTGAACTTTGTGTTTGAACTGACGTAAGTGTATTCCTGAGTTTTGCTATAATATTTTAGGCTGTCTAGGCAATGTTTCCAGTTCAAAATATATATGTATTACTTAGTTTATATTTGAGCCACTTTAACGTCACTTGTTTCAAACTTGTTTGGTAGCAAAAACCACTTAAGAATCTATCCCGATATAAAGATAAGACTCAAAAGATAAAATAGGTCGAAAAACAAAACCGAAACCTACAGAAGGTCTGCAGACATTATAGCATTTCTAAATACTTTTTACCCATGGGAATGTACTTGTTTTCTCACCTACATGTGCTAGGACAGATAACACACGTCTTTTAGACGACATCGAAAATGCAAATAGAATGTCTCGAAGCTTGTAAGACAGTGACACGGGGGCTATCGGGACATCGCATCGGTCTCGGTCGCCGTCGCCGCCACCTACAACTGACGGGCCCGACGGACACAGTGACGTCGTCGCATCCGACTTCAACGACACCCCGACACCGATTGTGACCAAGATACGATTCGGCTGTGATTCGATTCGCATTGACCAATCAGATGCGATTGATTGATATTCGAATTTTAAGATAAAGATTTGTGTGCGACAATGACGGTGGATGTATTGGTAGGAAGTCAATTGGAGGGGTGCAGTGGGGTTTGCTTTGTTTTTCGAAGTTTACAGGGCATTGTGTGCTTCACCTTGTGTTCTGAACGTGTGACTGTGAATTTCTTGAGAAAAATAAAATAAAATAAAGTTCGAAATGTTTTCCTGTTTTTCTATGTAATTAGACGCTCAAAAAAAAAATGTTTTCGAACTTAATTATTTTTGACAACATTCTAAGTCTCGATAACGAGTAAACTTGTATCATTTAGTATGCTGTATTTCACATATCTAACCCTTCGGACATGTGCGGAGGTCTATAAATAAGGCTAGTTTAGGCAATCGTCTCATTTGCCGACAACAAGGCTTGTCGGATTCGTTTATAGGTTTACGACAGCTCGTTAGTAGCGGCGATAAGATTCCCCTAAATAGATAATTAGTATTGTTTCCGTATGTCAGTTTCTATTGTGTAATCTTTTTTACTGACAGTTTTATTGATTTGAACGGAATTGCGACGCCCCTAAGATCGTCATCTCGAAGTGTTAACAGCTGAAGAATGAGCAACATAAATAAACCGTCGAATACTGATTGCCAATAAACAAACTCGATATACGTGTTTAATATATTGTATCATTTAAGTCGCAGACTGCATCGGGCAAAACGTGAAGAAAACCAGAATTCGTATTGTGCATTAATTTTTTGTCACTGTGCTGCACCACAAATTAATGTGGTGTCCATGAAAAAAACACACGTAAAATTATGTCTAATTCCTTTTAGGTAATCCTGCCGACTGGGCAAGTAATATTGGTTCATAACCTCCATCAACATTCTTGATCGTAGGGTCTTAACAATCACTAGCAAAAAAATCAGATCCTCAAAAACAGATCATGTGCTTAATGTACATGTTGATGGTTCTAACATTAGATATGAAGTTCAGAAAAATCAAGTTTAAACTTTGACTTGCAACTTCCATAGAGATTAGATCAAAACAAGATTCTATAAGGTTGGTATGAGGATTGGCCGTCAAATTTTTAGCACAATAAGATGCTTCATTTATGCCATAATTAGCCAATTATGTCATTGCATTTAATCAGACAACCAAAACAACCCAAGATTTCCCATCCGCGAATAAAGAAAATACCTACTCGCATCTGCTCCTGATCACAACGAGCCGGTTAATCTGATACCATAAGCAGAAATATTGATGGAAACAAAATTTCTCGTTAAACGTTCCGCGGAGTACCGTTCGGCGCGTGGCGGTCGTGCGCCTGCGCTGCGCCCGCCTTGCCCGGCTCGTTTAAAGCCATACCTTAATTACGGCAAGGCGTTATCGAGTAAGAATGTGCACACGCGACATTGGTATTAATTTTAATGAAAGAAGTGTGCGCTTGGGCAGCACCCACCTGCCCGACTCGACGAGTCGTTGGCTTACTGAAAACTACGCGACGGGGAAACTGTGGAGTCGTTGTTGATTTAACTTTTATTTTAAATTTCAAGCAGTTTTTCTTTGATGACCTTAAGGTGCCATCTAATGAAGAATTTTAATCCTTAGTTATGTTTCGTTTGTTTAAGGCTTTCCAGATCCTTAATTGTGTTAAGTACCTAAGTAAGCTGAGTGTTTAACTGTTTTTACAGTACATATTACAAACATCGTTTAGTGTTAAACCTAAAATAGGTAGGTATGTATTAGCCATCATAGCTTTCTGAAAATATTAGTCAACATTCATTAAGAAAACCATTTTACTTAGTATTTGGATCAAACCGAGTATTAAGTAGAAATATTGCACGTTAAAGTCGACTCCACGCACGTCCTTTCCATAATTATATCAGAAAAATGTAAGGCCGTCTTCGACCAAAGTATGCCCTTTTTGTACGTAGAATTACGGTTGATTTTTCTTCAAAAAACATGCTTACAGGTGAGTACATGTTAAGATATAATTAACGTTGTCATAAAAATCGTAGACATTACAATATGGGGTTGTAATAAATTTTCATTTGTTTTCACCGATTTTTGTGAAACAAAAAGTGTGTTGAACAATTTAATCATTTAATTTAAATACACCTGCAGTATTTGATGTAGACATTAATGGAAATACTTTTGAATGTATGACATATTGAACAGTAGGCAACGAATTAAAGTTAATTTCTTCATGATATCCTCAAACTTGAATTATTGTATATGTATGTCTGGTTAATTCAGATAAACATCTAATTGCGTATTTTCAAACAAGAAAACTTCGTTTTATTTCATTTGGATGGTTGTAGTGGACAGTGAGGTAAATGATGATAATATTATGGTAAATGCGTACATTTAGATTTATGCGTCGTAATAATTTTAGATTTATATCAATAATGTAGTAAACATAATATAATAATTTGGCCTAACTAAATCTATTAACAGACTAAAATATGATGTCGAAAAATTCCTTCGCATCGCTGTCGATTGGTAATGTACCCAAGAGACTTTAGTTATTATTTAGTTTAAGAAGTTTATAAAACGTAAAAAAAGTAAAACGTTTTGATATCCTATTAGATATATTAATATATTTAATTATCATGATCTTCAAGATAGATTATCGCTTAGTTAATTAAGCATACAGATCGCGAAATGTACAAATCACTAGATTATGAGTAAAAAATGAAATGAATCGTGTAAATTGTCATTGCGCAGGTGCGACAGTACATCTGCGCTTGCTCCTATGCTCCCCCACCTCTAGACCTCTATTATTACTTCTAAGAAATTCGATAAATCAATCATGTTTATATAATTTAATTACTCTAATACACTCTTCGGTCTAACAAACAAAATTACTTGGTTAGATCGCGAAAACGTAATAAAAGTCTATGTAATTGATATTCTTGTGTATCATGGACGCGCGTATTTCCATAAATTATGTTCCAAAGATAGAACTTCGCTGTCATACGGTTATGAGGTTGATATTCTTCATCAAATGGTCCTTTATCGCCGACGCAAAATGTATCTAGAGTCGATTAGTCTGTCATATTATCTTACGGTTATCAACCCATATGCAGTCTTAGCTGTCATTAGGAATTCACTTCTACAGTGTAAGTTACTCTTTGCATAAGGGTACGGAAAACTTAAAATTGTCTACTTCTGTTTTCCGCCGCCTTATGGAACTTTCAGGTTCGCTTACCCAAAACGGAGACTTCAATAGGTGTTTTGGTTAAGGGTAACAATTTGGAAGGTTCGTCAATTCAGAACATCCCAATCTCCGCGTGCCTCATTTGAAACACGCGCCTCGCAACTTCCTTAAGTGTATGCGACAGGTTAATTTCAAGAATAAATTGAAGCTCGGCGCGATCGACCGCTTTTATGGGTCGACGGCGTGTTTATGCGAGAGGGAACCTTAATAGAGGCTTAGTGAGTCCTGGATGGGGACACAGCTGCCCATTGGGCGGGGACAACGGTGCCCAGACGAGGCTTTTGAATTTTTAGTACTTACTTTTCTGCGTAATGTAGAACTTACTTATAATGCATACGTAATTTTTTAAATTCTGCCACTTTGTGTTATTTTTTAACTCCCCCTGACCGCGATAGACTCGGCGACATACATAATTCAAACATTCATTCAGAAGCTAATAAATGATTTAAAAGTATTGTGGTAATAATTTATTATTATTCGACGTTAAGTGACAGATATAAGTAAGGCTTTACGGGTTTCAGGTTGATTGAATTTATTATTATTGAAACAATATGTCGACGAACAAATCAAGTGAAATAGTTGATATTTCATTGAGCAACTAGTGGAGCACCAATTAGCTTGTTGAGAGGAGTCATGTATTAAACATCAGTTCTGTTTTGTTATTAGGGATAAAATCAATATTAAAGACTAAAAATACTGCAGTCTTATCTAGATGTTAATCTAGCAAAGGTTTTTAATCACGCCCGAATGGCCTTTAGTTTTAATAATTGCTTTAAGCTAACTACTAGTTAGTAGCTAGCTGTGAGCTTTTGCAAAAAACTTATTAAAACCTTATCAGCAGATCATGTAAATATTGCTCTACTCAGCATTCTTGATGTTGCGACTAATGTAAGGCCCACCAAGAAAAAACGATGACCATAAATATTTTAAAAGTACTGCAGAGACTACGATTACCGTAAAACTTAGCGGCAGATCCAATCCAGATAACATGACAAAAGTTTCAACATGTGCACTAACAAACACAGACAGACACTTCCGAAAATGTAACACTTCTCAATTTTGAACTCTACGCTTTCAAAAATAAAGGTGCCAGTGTTATCAATGAACGGTTTTGTAGGTGTTCGGTAGTGTTGGTCATGAGTAAAGGAGTAGGTTCGATACCGATCTCGACTCACGCTGTTAAACGTACACACATGAACATGCCTGTAACTACTGCTTTTATTAAATGTTTTTCTTTTGTTCAAATTGCCATTATTGGCTTTTGTTTTAATTTATGATTGGAGGACGACTTTGGGAAAATTTATTCCTGGCCTACATGAGCATATAAGATCTTTCTGAATTATATTTTAAGTAACTATGAACTATTTAACATAAATACACTTGGGTATGGAGCCGGTTTCCACTCTTTACATGGAAATAAAAACAAGACTCAGTTAACGTATCGTTATATCATAATTTCATACATAATTCTGCGGTTTATTAAAATATAATTTTTATAGTATAATTTTATCAAATTATCCTATTATTTTAATGGAATAAGTAGAACTATAAATAATGTTAAACACTCATAAATCTTTCTGTAGATGGTTCGAATAATGTTGCTGTAAGATCGAACTAAGTGGGGTTCATCTTTCGGGATGGTAATGTGCAAATTAGTTATTTACCCTTTCTTATTTACTCTTCTTTTATGACACTTGGCTACTTTACTTATGGTTAAAACTGATTTTCCAAGATTTTATATAAACAAAATTACATTTAATTCCTACAAACCTTCGACTTGACTGTATACATTTATCGATCACACGATAATGTAAGTGAGTTATAAATACATAAAACATTGTTTAATACGAGCAAATCTCCTTACGTCCGACAAGTATGCGCGCACGCACGGCCGCGCGCGCCTCACGCGTCCTACCGGTGAATTTTAAACTTTCATTAGTAACCCACAAATGTAATCGTTTACATTAAATCGCAGGTGTAATCCAAGGCTTTTTTTGTTTATATCAATCATCAGATACGTTTTTTAAATGGAGTGTGAATTAAATTTTTATGCAAGTGAATAATAGGTTTTGTGCTGACAAGAAGTTTTTTTTTAATCTTTTTATATCTTTAACCTTATCGGTTGTATGATTCAAGTATTTAGGTAAGATTTCTAAACCATTTGTAATATTATTTCATGTTTAAAAATAGTGTCTGTTTTTCTCTTTTTTATTTTTTATAAAATATAATAACTTAACTTAAATATCCCACCTCATAATTATACCAACAATAAGCATATTAAATAAATAAACCCATAAAGCACACTCAAGCTGGCTCTATCTCGATTCGACTTATAAAATTAAATGGCTCAATCCCAGCTCGGGGCTAAAACAAACACGGGATTATCTTTACGGTAACGGCAATGCTGGAGCAATTGGAAGGCGAGGGGCCGATGCTAAAGTATAACAGTTTTGCGGTTCATTGGTATTTCAGTAACAGGGAGAATTTCAAAACGACATTTGATAAGGACATTTCTGAAGATACGAAACCTTTCGTATCTTCAGAAATGTCCTTTTCAGGCATCGTGGCTATATGTATTTGTTCAGATTCTTAAATTGCATTTTTAAAGGTGCACGAAACCAACAAAAACTTTTTCTAATTTAAAGTCCCAAAAGTGTATCGAGATAAATAAGTTTTAATTAAAAACGTTACTCTCCAAATGTTCATTCAATTAGAATCTTGATAATTAAAAAATCGCCGCTACAACAATGCGCACACGCAAGCGGTCAAACGCTTAAGGACTTGATACATCTCTCCGCACATCGAAGTATAAATCAGGGCAGTATAGACGAGGCCTGCCCCTCGTGAGCTTTGAACAGCGGATACGATCACTTGCAAACAAAAACAATTAGCCGCTCACTTGCACTTACCATTACGTAGATCGAAGATAACGTTACCGAGCCAAGTGTAAATAGAATCAACAATAAAATCTGTTATAGTGCTCACTATCTGATAAATAAATAAGACGTAAAAAGTTTTCATTCCGATGCTGTTTATACAGCTAGTGTCAATTCGTACCTATGTAGTTTTTAAACAGGGAATTAAGAGATTGCTCATAAGATGAAATCTTAGTTTTTTCGTTTTGTAAGCGTTATATTAAATACTACTGGATACAAACCATACTTTTACGAGTGGTTACTACTCGGGGACTGTAAAATTTAATTACGGTAAGTGCTTAGCCGGGCTTTATGATTGCGCGTATTGGCTAACCATTTTGAGAGGGATCTTTTAGCAGTGGACTGAACAGGGACACACTGTAGATCCTTCTGTTTAGTATTGTTAACCTCGCAGAAACTACCCAATCCTGTTTACCTTGGTTTATTTATTTTCTAGTCGCTATATGACTGCAGGCATTGCCTAACCATTTTGTGAGGGATCTTTAAGCGGTAAATTGTACAGGGACACACTGTAGATACTCCTGTTTAGTATTGTTAACCTTGCAGAAAATACCTTATCCTGTTTACCTTGGTTTATTTCTTTTCTAATCGCTAGACAATTTATATAGTATAAAGGTGTAAAATTATATTTAAAGTTTTGAAATGCTGACCTTTAAACCTTTTCACCATCTAGCTATAAGAGCGATTTCACAAATTTTTGCTAAGATTTTTATCAGCCCAACCGAGGTGGGCCTTTTAATTTCTATCAATATAAAAGTATCCATAAGTTACGCACCAATAATGAGCTCACATCCTATACAAACTAATCCACACTGCCCAAAGGCTAACTCAAATGATAACTATAAAACAAATGTGTGTATCACCGTGGGATTGAATTGCGAATTTTGATATCTCAATCTGTGTCGGGTCAGAGACGCCGCGGTCACGAGGGCCTTCGGTGGTCACGAGCTGAATATCGACTGTGAGCTTATTAATTATTATCTGACCAGCGAATTAACTACACTAAAGGATGTTAATGTGCGGTATTCATAGTCAGGTCTCAGTAGGAAACGATGTTAAGATTGATACGTTTTTTTAAGTGGTTCATATTGTATGATTTTATTTAAGACACTGGAAATAGGATAACAACCCACATAAAACTATAACCTAATTATAAATTTACCAAAGAACATGTGTAGATAATTCTTCGATGGACGCACTTGCTAGCTTTGCAAGGAAATGTTAAAATAATCGAAAATTCTCTTTAAGATTGAAGTAAAGTGTAAAATGAAAAGCGCAACCTTCAGTAACATAAAAAAACAATTCTTGAGAAGTTAAATAAATACATGTGCAACTTTCAGGACTATGAACACGGCCACTCACACGCACAGGGCGAAAGGTCTCGACCAATGTGGGCCGCCGAAATTAAATACAGGACACACTCGCTCAAGGCTCGGATGCGATAAATTATAGTATAAGTGATTCCTGACTGAAGAGTATCTCAGATAAAGATCAGATTAAACACCTCAGAGATCCGATAATACCACACAGATACATCAAATCGCCTTTCTATGGCATTATTTTTAATGACGTAGAAAGCATGTGAATTTTCAAAAGCGCCACATTTAGTTCAATGCCTCAGAAGAGCATCCAGCGCGTCAGCCTGTGGACCCGAATCTACCGTGCCACCGGAGTTCACCCACACACAAGCGGAGAGCTGGTTAAACTATACCATCCTTAGATGGTAGGCTAACCACGGTGGAGCATACGGTGGAGGTCTGCCCGGCTTGGGTGGAGCACCGCCGTGTCCTCGTGGAGGCGATTGGCGGTGGCGATCTCTCGCGTCTGGCCTTGGTCCAGGCCATGGTACGGAGCGAGAGGGCTTGGGAAGCCGCCACCTCCTTCTGCGAAGCAGTAGTGTTCGCGAAGGAGGAGGCGGAACGCGTGAGGGAGAGGCAAAATTTGCGCCCTCACGCCCCTAGCCGCCGCAGGAGACGCCCTGGGCGTCGGGAATCGCAGGCCGATTCCCGGCCACCGTAGGCGCGGGCTTGCAAACGGCGAGCAATGGGCAGCTCGCCGTTCGATAAGGACCAGGCCCGGGTCGACGGTGCGTTGTGTTCCACGCGCGCCTCAAAGAGATGTCAGCACCAATGACGGGGTTTGCTAGGACCGATGCCTGCTAGGGTTGCGGAAAAGTCCAAGAGGGTTACCGTGGCCCCTGGCACAGGCAACTGAAGGAACACGGGTGGGTTTTAGTCAGTAAGAGTCTGACACGCCCTCCTGCGCTGCCCAGAGCGGGAGAAGTTATTTGATGATTTCCCACCCACAAAAAAAAATGATGGTAGGCTAACCAGGCGTTTATTATGTCTGGACAGGAACGACCTGCACCTGGTGACGGGGACCTTCACAGGACACTGCTCGCTGAACAAACACTTCCACACAATAGGCATAACGGACAGTCCTCTATGCAGAGCTTGCATGGAGGCTGAGGAAACCGTTGCGTATGTGCTCTTACAATGCACAGGCGTCACCCAGATTAGGACAGAAACCCTCGGGGCACCCAGGTCTTACACAGATGATCTTAACCGACCAGGAGATATAATCAACTTGTGGAGGGAGGTGGGCTGGTTGGAATAGCCACACCACACGAAGGCCGCCATGACCCACGCACAATGGTCTAGTTGAAGAACTAACTGCGTAAACCAAACCCTCTAACAAAGAACATAGGTCAATGCTTTGCAGCTGAGGACTGCCGAGTTATGGATTCTGGGTACTCGTGTGTGTTTAACAAATTTACATTACGATTTTTTTAAATTACGGGTTTCAGCTCCCTCACCCCATTTCCATCTTCAACTTCCCCATCGATTTTGGATTATAGCCAACCAGTCATGGACTTAGTCTACTGCCACACATTGTTCTGATAATAGGGAGCTCGTCTTCTAACACAACGTTTAGATGATATAATAGCAATTTACAGTAATCCAAGTACACGTAGCCAGCAACATCCAAAAACTTTTACAACGTTTATGATGAAATACAAAAAGGACCTAATTTCCATTTCCTACCACCGGCAGTGTTAGACAGGAAACAAGTTTACAGCAGAAGAACATGGGTCCGCACCTAATTCAGACAATAAAGTAACCATTCTCCCAAGACATGGCAAAAACTCTATGTAACCCTTATTTTCTAGGACACGCAGTCTAAAATTGAGTCACATTTTATTCAGTGACGGTATTCACATGTTGTTTTAAACTAGGCCGTGTGACCGAATTATTTTTTCATCAGCATCAAATACGCGACGTCTCCTACGGGCGCCACATAGATAGCATGAAAAAACAAATAAAAATAGGTTAGAACTAATAAGTGTGTAATTACGTTAGTCTCGGAGGGTGGCTCGCGGCCGGCGGTCTACCCTTACCTGAAGGGGTGCATCCATCATTACTACTGCGGTATTAATCAAAGCTTTTGATTCATTAGAGTTTTCGCCTGTATGTTAATTAATATTGGATGGACACTACTAGATATATCGTAGGCTTCTGCCACATAAACTAGACATCTTCCAAAAAGTATTTCTAAAATTTAATGGGGTGACTTATACGGTGAATGCAGTCTATACCCGGCAAGGGACGTTAGCGCGGCGCAAATGACAAATTGGAGGATTTTAACTAATATTTCCGTATAGCACTAGGTATCTTCAAAATCAGAGACTCACTACGTTCTTTGCTAATTGCTTTTGGATGTTTTTTTTTGCCTTTCGTTCTATTCTGAAGTCTGACTTCAACAACTTTAACCAACTTTTTAGTTTTGTATTTACCCATCGCTTTAACGATCAACACACATATTATATTCATATTGGTATTACAATTATCCATATAGATACGGTTAAGCCCATTATTACAATACGATGGGGTGGTTACTCACTGCAGTGATTCACCATTCACCCCTAAAGATGGTACGTCGATAAACGGTTTTATGGGTCAGCTGTTCTCCTGTAGGCAATAATGTTGCATGACTTAGTATTGTTTATGAAAAGCAAGGGCTAAACCCATCGTAACAATGTCTTAGCGATTTAAAGAAGCAAACTCATCAGTGTGCAAACTTTCTCTGCTAAGATAAACTACTTTCCTATGCAATAAGTACAATGATTAAAGTAACATCGTCTGGTTGGGTGACCTACAGAAGATCGCGGGAAGGACCCGGATGCGACTCGAACGGATCAGGGAAGCATGGCACAAAAAGGGAGAGACCAATATTTAGCAGTGGGTGGAACACGGCTGCTAATAACGATGATGATGATAATGATATCGGCACCTGGCTAAAGCAGTCCACTGTTGGACGTAGGCTTCTCCAATTGCACACCACTTGGCTCAATCCACGACCAATATCATCTTACCCTCTATTACCAAAGTAATATGAGCAATGCAATCTGGAGCACAAGTTTTTATCCCAATCCGTCTCACAATATTATTGACAGTAATGCTACTATGGAACGTAGATAATCTGTGGTAATCGTCTTAGAGTTACGCAACCAGCCACTACTTATGGCCTATAATAATGATCGTTAAATCCAATCCCTTACTACCGTACCATCCAGTCTTTACCATAGTAATCAGACCAGTAGCTTGCTCTGTTCCATAAACAAAACGAGAAGGAATTATTACAATATAATATATTAGAAGGGTTAGCCTCCGATTGAGCAATAAACCAGAAAGTTTATTTGCCATAGACATCATTTGCTGAGGAGATGTGGGCACCACACGTAGAAATTGTGACAGGAGGACAGAGTGATCTAGATCCTGTAAACAATCTGGACTTAGAAAATTCTAGTACCTGTTGAAATTATAATAGTACATCGTAGACGAGACTGTCAAGAAAGAACTACATCATATAAAGTTCAACTTTTTCATCACTTTCCATTTCAAACAAAGCATTCTCTGTACTAACCGCCAATTTCACTTTTACAAAACTTCGCCACTGTTATCTGTATTTGTCTATTGATGATCACCTTACCGTATTCGATGCTCTGTATACAGTGGTATAATGTCAACAAGGAAGTGGTTCACAGTAGGCGATCGTGTGCTACTAATCGTTGTGCAGGGGTTGACAACAATGAGGAGCATTGAGAGCAGTTCATTGGCAACACGTTCGCGTGCCGTCCACCCACGCAACTCAGATAACAAGTTGAATACATCTGCCTGTTTGATAAAATAATACCATGTAACAGGCAGGTAACGTTAGCATACAAATGCCACCGGTTTTCAGAAAAACCATTTTTATTTACGTCTATTTTTTGGCAAAAGAACTTAATCGGATATTACTAGGTCAAACAACGATTAATATTACAATTTAATGATGACAAAATGACCATAAAAGCTAAGGAACGTTTTGTTTTAAACAAAAGTCTTTTGAATGCCGCCTTTCTGGTCGTAAAACGTATTTTTTAAACGCTTACGTGTGATTATAAATAATCTTTATGACAATATAATAAAGACGCACTATTCAGCTACACACAGAGCACAGTTAATTGTTTTTTTTTTTCTGTTAAATACAAAACGCAATTGTTAGTGCTAAATATACTAATAGATGCTCATTTACAAGTGATCAAAGTTTATGAGTTCAAGTGATCTTTAAGTTTTATTGTGCCACTTAGAGGGAGAAATCCCTAAAGTTGTTTGTTTAAAGGGACCTCGTAAGTGGTGTGGCTATTCAAAGGGTTCCGGTGTCATTACAGCCATTAGGGTCACCCACCACACCGACAATTACTTGGGAAGGTTTTCAATTTACTTTATTATTTATTTATTTATGCGTTATCTGGAAATGATGACCGATGATATTGGGAGGAGAACAGTGGAATGAATGCAGATGGGATGAACAAACCAAATCCCGGCACAATACGATACCTAGTTGATACATATGGCTGACGTTCAGTGTGAAGGCTCATAATTGATATATGTATTTTTTAAATATTGAAATATAATAAATATATAAAAATATATTTATTTTTAAATATATTGCGGTTTACCATACAACGAGGCTGGCACCGGAGCGTGGGGATTGGTACAAGAAAAGAGAGGTCAATGCTCACTAGTGGATGAAGTGGGGCTGTGGGTGATGATGATGATACAATCAGGAAATGACAACAATAGAATTCCCAGTAATTAAAAAAAAACTGTATGTTACCCACATACACTGAAAAGTGTAATAACCAATCATAAACTATATTTATTTCATACCTATAAATACTTACTAAAATATAAACAACTTCATGTTTAAAAGAAAACCTCAATTTCTCATGAAATACATAAAATCTCAATAATTCCGACTCTTTTATTTTGGAAAAAGAATTGACGAGTCTACGTATTTCTATGTGCTAGTTGTAACAAATAATGTTGGAGCCTATCTGCCTACTATGATTAAAAGCATTATGTTTATAGTCCCGAATTGCTCCAGCATTAAATGGATCTAATGGAAAGCGTTTATCTTAATTCCAGTGATTCCAGTCTCCCACGAAACGTTTGACGCACCTTAATGCCACATAGATGACTGTTTATAATATTTGACAAAAAAGGTGTTTCACAACCTCACAAAAAACATCTTTCTATAATTACAACGATTTTGAATCCAAACTATGTTTTTTTTGTAAAACCCTTTAAATGAGCTGGGGTCAAACTTCGCATATTTTCGACCTGCAAAAAGTAACATTAGGGATAAGGATCCAGAAAAAAGAAAATGTTATCCAAAACAAACAAAACATAATAAATAGCCTTCGCGTTTTCATATTCATTCTAAATTAAATTTAGGCGTGATTAACTCACTCGAGGCGTTTTCTCTGTTCATCAATCAAATTGTGGTCACGAAGAGTGGAAGCAACCTTTACTTCCTAAGATTTTTCTCTTTCACGCTCTGGCTAATCTCTATGAATTAGAGAGGGACAAAGTGTGCTTGATTAGACAGAACGCAATTATGATTTTCAGAGTTCACACGGGTGCCTGGCGAGCGGTCAGACGGCTGACTTCAGAAGCCTCCGGTAATCAATTTTGTACACAAACGGCGGTTATTAATTGATTTTTTACTCTCTAATGACTAAAAATAACATCTGCCAAATCAACAGGACCGGTCGTTAACGAACGTGCCAAATTTTTATTTTCTCCTGTCTTCAATCTCACAGATAAGTTGTAATGTACACGTGTTTTGGATTTTAAGGGAGTTCTAAATTTGCTAGAGGTGTGATTGAAATTGTCGCCGAAAAACCAAGAGGGGCGCTGACAAACTTTAATTTTAATTGCATTGGTGTAATCGCAACAAACGAGCAGTCGTGTCTGATATATGATTGACATTACTTCACTTCTTTAATTGCTGACCAATCAACTACTTATCTGAATCTGAATAATTACATTTTTCAGAAATGTCAACCAGCATTGTCTCCTTAACCACATAACTATACCCTTATCTACTACAAACAGGTACATATAGGGTGTTAGGCGTGTGCCGACCGTGCGAGTAAAAAAGGGGTTACAAATTTGCATGATCAGATTACAATAGTTGTGAGTATCACAGTGGGATAGAGCTCTGGTTCGTACGAGTCCTGCTATAAATTTTATCACACATTCCGAAACCGCGTGCAGTCTTATTTATGGGCCGATACCTCAGATTTGATAAATATTCGCCCTGGGTGTTTAACTAAACCAAATTACATTAATCTATAGAAGTTTGTATTATGATTTAATGCTTGTTTTTGTTTACCTAATTTAATTTCCGTGATCAAACAGATCCAACTAATCAGAAACTAATTAGGTGATTCTTTTGTCATTTATTGTTATTATTATTTAAGTGTTTCGCCTGTACTTACATTTAAGCATTATTGTGTGTTATCATTTAATGATAATGCAACCCTCGATAAGCCTTTGTGCATTCGCCGATGTTTTACATAAAAGTTTGGCAACGTTACAGCTATAGAGAGCTATCGCTTAAATTCGATGCATTCCGTTAAATCTACATATCGGTCGAGTGATTGAACTAAACAATTGAGATTGCAATTGGATATGCAAAGGGATTGGATATTATTCGATGTTACATACGATACTTACTGTGTTTCGTCAGGGATGTATTTCCTTAAATCAAACCGCTTTGGACCCGAGACGATCCCGTTTTGCATCCGTTCGTACATCAAGATTGCTATCAAAGATTTACAAGGGCCGTCCTCGATGGGAGAATGTTCCTTTTCCAATTGATACAGACGAATTATTTATTTATTTCAACTGCGTTAAGGCGAGTTTTGCTAGTCGATGTTTTATTGAACGATTTGTACTTACTAAACTAGGAGCATTGTGAATTTATTTAGTTGTACCAATCTTTTGAGATGTTTTAGTTGAGATCTATTAACTACGAATGGGGGCGGACAAATGCAAATTGATGAATGGGAACAGCGGTTTAATACTGTTTGTTAATCAATGAAAAGACAGAACCAGGACTGACTTACGCTTGACATTTGCACTGCCAGAAACTTACGGAGATTACGAAGTTCGATTGTTACCTATTATTACTTTTAATTAGGTAGGTATGCCAATTACTCAAATAACTTTAGGATAGTATGTCAAAGGATGAACATTAGGCCAACTTACTGGCCCAAAATTATACTTTTTTCCAAAACTCTAAATTCATCTTCGAAAATTAGTTAAACAAACAAAACACTAATGTGTTTCAATGCCCATATATCCACATAAATTATGAGGCGCAGGCGCATCGCGGTGGTATCAAAGCCTGTTGAACAAATAACACGTCTTGTCTGATTTAGTGCTTGGTCGCGACCCTTTGACCACGACTGTCCACACCTATGGGTGGGTGGGCAGAGGACCCGCTAGCTTCGCTGACTAGCTGACTTTAGGTCGTAAGTCGGTGATTTACGATATGAAGTCATTAAAGTCAGTTTAGGTATATTTTTATTGTTTCTGAAGACGTAAATGTGCGTTAATGCTTTTGGCGGTTTTGGTTATGCGAGTTAAATTTTTAGAATTGACTTTTATGATTACTTAACCAGCTTGGTGAACTAGACACAATTGTAGAAGAATTTATTTTAGCTGAATGAACTCAAACCTTACATGAGCTCTTACAAAATAATCAATTTCAAAACGGAAATACGTCCACTATATACCAATCATCATAACTAATCAATTAACAAAACTCAATTGTCATTGCAAATCGATTTCCCCACGAATAAAATTCTGGCGGAGAAAGTAAGATATTCTAAAGGGTCTATGGAAGCGTGAAATTATTATGTTTGAGGATCTTAGCTTCCCGACTCACCCTTTCGCATTCGCAGACAAAGACATATCCGGGTAGCGAATACGGCTCAATCGATTCGCACAGGAAGTTGCAACGCTTCATTACCCTTGCATTATGTTTTACTAAAATTGAATATGAGCCCCTTTACCTATGCCGCCGACAGTTTGCATTTCATTTTTGATAATGGAACAGATACATTTTTGCATTATTATGGAAGTTGTAACTTGTATAATAATGCATATGTGGATACGTTAAGTTTGAAGAATGGCGTAGACACGATTATTTTAAAATGTATCTGTTACTATTACTGTTGCTGTGTGTATTTGAAAAAAAAAATTAAGTCAACTTGTCTATTCCTGGAGTAATAGAAAAATTAAATGAACTATTACAACTAGCTAGGTTTTCAATTAAATACCGACCATTTATTCATGAATTTTACAAGTACGAATTCGGCGTCAGTACAACCACATCTTATTCAAAATCACAAACTGACAAACCCTAATCGCTTTATTAGACTGAGCGCACATCAACGCATCAGAAGGCATCACATAAACCACACCGTTGAGACGCTACAATAAAACTAATCAGGTTTTTTTTTGCACAGGACGTTTCAATCGCAAGTCGCAACATGTTATCGTTAATTAAAACGCAAACGCAACATCGTTCATCTAGTTCTGTCTGTCTGTCCGTTATACTTTTTGTTCGACGCTGACTAAATTATGTCTTTATAGTGATGGTGTAGCTTTATCAGCGACCACCATCTTGTGATCGAGCCCTGCCACAGTAATTTGTACCTGCCCTGTGTTACCGATGCGTCGAGCTCCAATGTTGATCATGTTGCGTTTTATTTGGGATACATACGGTGTTGCGTATAGTGGAACATTTTGTTTAAACCACAAATGGTCTTAGGGCCGATTTTTCAATCGTCAGATAACATTTATCTGCAGAATAAATATGGCGGTTTAACATAATTATTTTCTATACAAAATTTGTCAAATAGCAATTTTTATTCATTAGTTTAAAATTATCCGAATATTGAAAAATCAGCCTTTGGTCAATCATTTTGTAGTTGTAAAATTTATTCAAACTATCTAATTTACGAATCGTCGAGACACTAATTGGTCGTAGCTATTTGCTACGAGTGCTACGACAATATTAGTCAGCGTAGCAAGTGCTACGAAAACAATAATTAATAATCTTAGTTGAAGAAAGTTTTTTTTTGACAAAATGTTGAGTTTTGTGCTCTTGATAATAAAATTGCCTTTCATCTACAATCCCCGTGTGTCACAAAATGTCGAAATAAGAAACTATGCGGAATAAAAATTATAGTGCTCCTTGAGGGGTCGATATTTTTTCATGTTGTTGATTTTATTTGTAGATGTCCGGAAGCGGTGTTTATTCTGGTCTCCTGTGATTAATGTGCTGGCCTTGCTTACTCTGATTAAGATTGTAAGGGTAATATTACAAACAGGGCACGCATAGTAGATGTGTCGATAGGCAAACTAGAGATTTCCATGTAAATTTTTTAAACTAGAACATTGTGGTGTTTAATTTGAGTGGTTTCTTTGTTCATTTCCCCAAATTTTGAATAGGTAAATGATTTTCAAACAGGTCTTGGCAATACCATCTATTTTATATAAAAAAAAATGAGTGCACAAGATCTGTGTGAAATGAAAACGTAACTTCATATTACAAAATAGTAGGTTCTGTTATGTTGTTTTAACACTATCGAGTTACAGGCGCCAGTGGGCAAACTGCAATATTTACTTAGGTCAGTTTTTTTCACGAGTTTATTCCCGCACAGAATCTGCGCTGCTGCACGCACTATTGTTTACATTCTTTTCTACACAGTGCTTTGTCTACTTCTTTTTGCAGATATTTTTATTAAATGATAAATTATTTTATTTCTGTAAGTAGGTTTGTTACAAACACTTTTACACGTCAATCATATTTTAAAAACTAGATGAGGTGGGCGTTTCCTATCTGACTACTCTGAGAAGAAAGGCCGAAACAAACTCAGTGGTCACAGTCTCTTTTAAAGTCCAGACATAATCTTGGTCAGATCATGTGAAGACCATGTAGATTGGTGTCTGAAACGGTCTTTTGAGGAAAAACCATACAGATTGAGCGGACCTGTCCAGTCAGTGCACGCATTTGTCAGTAATCTTGCCGCTCAACTGAGAACTTAAGGAGCACAACGAGTCGACGAACAATACCAAAGAAAGGACATTTGGATAGGCCGCATAAATTACTCAAGCTGCCAGATCGTGAAACTAACTAAGAAATGAAATAAAAAAAGTAATTAACCACATAATCTTCACATTCACAATAATTTAAATAATATAATACTTTACAAAGTAAATACTCATGTCATTGTATGTATAAAATTCATCAATGTCAATGTGTATATAAAAGTTCGAACATAATCTTTGAGGACCATGTAGATTAGTATCTGAAATGGTCTTCTGAGGAAAGAACCACGCAGAATAAGAGGACCTGTCCAGTCAGTGCACGCATTTGTCAGTAACCGTGCAGCTCAACTCAGAACTTTAGGAGCTCAACGATTCAACGAACAATACCAAAGAAAGGACATTTGGGTAGGCCGCATGAACTACTTAAACTGCCAGATCATGATTAAAACTGAAACAATGACCCACATAGTCCTCACATTCACAATAATTAAAATAATAAATTGTACTTCTCAAGGTAAGTATTCAAGTCGTAATTCAAGTATTCAAACCCTATTAGGTTAATTTTCTTTGTCTCTAACTAAATTTCACAAATGGCATCTCCTTACCAATAGATTCACCACACAACCATAAGACAGATAGATTCTGCTTAAAACTAAGCTTACCTATGTTACGCCGAAACGGCACTAAAATGCTTCTTAAATCGATCCCCAGACACCACTTCAAAACCTACAACAATAATTAATCAACATTAACGTCCACCATCTATCATCTCTATCACAATAGTGCTCATTTTGATTTGCACACGTGCTCACCGTGCAAAATTCAAAGTGTTAGGTTACAGTGAGTCGAGTACCCCTATGAATTGCATCGCTATGCACTCCACCCTTTCATTTTATCGTATTGTGCAAGCGATACGTCATCTGTCGGCGTCCGAGCCTTTGAACGTTTGCCGACGTCGCATGCGCACGGTTGCTATAACGCGACTTAACGATGCGAAATTTGCTTTTATATTTATCAAGTACACGGTTTAGAACTAGATTGTAAGTTCACGTCTCATATGTAGAACTTTGTAAAAGACAGTCGTTATATTAACAGGATGTCCTCATAAATAGAGGCAAGCTAAGTGGCGGGAATTAACTAAAAATAGCTCAGTATCTAAATAATTACTCCAGATTTTCAGATAAACAAGTTGCGACTGGTCGATGTAAAAATAGATACGCATATTGATTTGAATCTTTTCAAGAAAAGATAGTTTGAATCAATAACACAATGTGTTACCAAAGGAATAGCACATGCCAAAATCTCGAGTACACCTTGTCAAAATTTCTATAGAAATCATAACAATAATAAATTGTGTATACAATAACCCTTCCACATCTGCCGTATATATCAGCTCACGTATTGATCTACATTATAACGGAAGGTATCTATCTAACGCACTATCTCTGAAACACAAGGTGCTACCTATCGATAAGATGTAGGTTACGAAGGAGCGTGCCAAATAATTCACCTGGACTAACTCAATAGAATATCGCATTTCTGAATTAATTCTTATGACGCCACCTTGCTTACTCTGATTGTTCGCAACGCGGATTATATTACATTATCTTTATGAACGTGATCCGTAATTAGGCGCCCACATCTAGACAGTCTCGACAATGTCTGTCGAACAAAAAATCAAACGCATTGCTGCGAGCAGATGCAAACGTTCTGCAAACATAACTGTAGGCACCAAATCAATTTCAAAAGTAATTCAATAACATAATGTTGATCGTTGTAAAAATAATGTATTGCTTCCTTCCACCTTGAAGTGGAGTAGGTAGTGTCTCGATGAACCTCGGAAGTGCGCGGGGGCTGCGATACAGTTACCTCGAAACTGTAACACTATGTTGTTCGTTTTTTTTTTGTTTGTCATAACGGCAAAGTGCAGTACCGTTCTTTAATATCAATAAGTGCACAAAAAGAAGTGGTCTATCGTTTTATAGGGATGCATTGAAAAGAAGCGTGGTAAAAAATGCGTAAGGTGTTCATACAAAGTTTCTTTAGTTCCGTTATATCAATAGAGATTAGAGGCACGCGTCTTTGCACCGGCAACGCTAAGACCCGGTACATTGTCGGTGGCTCTTTGATGAGGCTGCAAAAGACGTCCGTTTGGACAATAGTTTAGGGATAATTTAGCGAAGCAAGTATCGGTCAGGTGGAAATCCGGTCGATTGTAGCTTTATCTGACCACAGGCTTAACGGTTCGCATTTGTAGGTGCTGCCTGTTTGCTTTCAACTAGTAAATGTACTGTATCAACTGGATAGTCTGTTACAATTGAGACAGTATAAACTTCACCTATTTAATAATATATTTTAAGTAGCAAAAGATGATGATTAGCTTCAGGATCGATACCTATATTATAATTTGTAAAAGAATATGATTACCGAATTTACGTTCCGATTAGTCGTAATGTGAATGAAACTTTACAAAAATTACTAAAACAAACAAGAAGACTTGTTATTACGTATACAAAACACGTTAGCCAGAACTCGCTACCAAATAGTTTTAAATAACACTAATTAATAAACAGCTTACTAACAAAATACGATTACTTTAAGTACTTCGAGAATGAGACGCCGAGAATATTACTACGATAACTAATTACTAGAGACGTGGGGACCGGTACGAAAATTGATACCATCCATCAGCACCAAAGGCTCCCGACTCTTGTTGATCCAATTACCAGCATCTTATTAATTGAATATGAGATTTCCTAGAGGAGACCAATTAAATGAAGTTGTCTGATCAAAATGTAGACGTAACTTAACGTGTTTTTGATAGAGAAATTATTTAGCCCGTTAAATAAAGGCCGCTTTTTTACTAAAAACTAAATCCAAAAGGATATCACGGATCGTAAAATAATATCGCCACTTTAGATTTGAAAAGAAATTATACTAAACGTGGTATTCCTACTGCTATAACACGCCCAAGCCGTCTGTACTTATAAGTAGTTCGAAATGAGTTCTGTTATCTATTCTCACGTATACCAATGGCTATTATTCATAGAATTAATTTCGATAACTGTGACGCCTGGACGTAGATACAGAAGCCGATGCTTTTAGCTTCTATCTCACAGTTTAATTACGCCTCGAGAGGGATATTGACAAATGAACTGTCTCGCGATACGTCCAATCGGTTAAGGTGTTATATTCTGTCAACTAATTTCGGTGGACCGTTTTTTTGGGTCAGTTGTTCCTGGACCTGTCATATATTGTTCGATAAGAATCTATTCGTGTTTTCTGAAGTTTGTGTCTTGTTTTGCCAATTAAGTTGTCCAAAGGTGTAAACAAGAAAAAAGCTGGAGTTTGTCCCGCTATGTAATTAAACCTGTCCTTCGTATTTTAACTGGACAAGTTAAATTATAGCACAGATTATGGTTTGCGTGTTTTTTTTACTTTGATTTTTTTATTTTTTTTAGATATCCTTAGTCATAGTACAGGTTCAGGTTTATTTGTACCATTAAACCAGAAATGGTTTGTATTGGTACTCACATTCGCTATAACAACACTACTCAATCACTACAAAGAAAATATAAGCAATTAATTAATTATCCTGATTTTGTTGAATTTCAATTTTGGATTATATTCAATTCAGAATCATATTATTAAGATTACGTAGGTATCAGGTTTTTCAACATCTCTTGAATTCTTTGCGGGTATTAAAATGTTTACGTGTAGTATAAAAACACTCGACGCCACGATTTGTTACCAATACATATTTGCTTCAAATCTAAATAATACTATTTCCTCCAAAGGTCTGATATTAAATTGCCTGCATATTTCTATTCCACCATATATTAGTTCGTCCGCCGCCTTCGATACAAAAGACTTACACCAAAGAAAACAAACAAAAACAGGCTTTCGTTGTAATCCTCTATTCTTCTCAGCTTAGGCGTCGGTTCGTAGTTTCATATTTGTTTAAAATCACCACCGTGTTCAAAAGATCCGATAAAAATACTTGAAAACTTCCGGTAGGATGGTCTCTGAATAATTGGTACGCCATTTATTTCCTTCTCCGGGAATTTGTTACGAATTTACGATTCACATTGTGCTAAGGTATATAAATCTTTCTAATGGCACGAGTATTGGGCGTGAGCGATTGTGACTGCATTTATTGTCACACGAGTGGTAGGTGACACGAGTTGCTGAAATTGTGAAGTTTACAATTTATTAGGGTGATTTGTAATAACTTACGTTAATGTCACCAAGTATTGTTATGATTGAAACATTTTGGGAGCGTGTTCCTTGTATTTCGTAAATAGTTCTGCGTAAAGGTGCTCATTATTTAGGTAGGCGCAAACTACACTGGAAGTGATTTTGACAAAAATAAACAAAATAGTATTAGCTAGAGGTACAATGATAACTTCCAACTTGAAAGTTCCAACGTCACCCAACCAAGAACAAACCGTCCAACCTCTCGTTATTGTATTATACCCACACCGGAAAGGAAGAATTATTAATTTAATATAAACCTGGATCACAACAAAGCGTTTCTTTGGATATGTTTTTTAATCTTTTCTTTTAATTTTGACCTATAATGTAATGAGAAGATCGGATGCGTTAATAATCTTTTGCGAGAATCCATTCCCCACAATAGGCGTTAAAATAGAAAACAGCACTGCTTGTGCAAAAAATCTATTCAACAATTTCACACTTCTTTATTTTTTAATATTTCGCCACCAGAAAGATGATCATTAGATTTCGGTAAGATATTAGTTTCTGCCTACGAAAATAGTTTTAAAATATATCCAACAAGTTTTCAGAAATGTTTGTGGTGCCTATGTTAAAGAGTTTAAGCAGGAAGGAAGTTACACGTGTTGGTGAATACATTCAAAATTGTAGTGGTTATCTGAGATAATATTAAATTTGAAGAATTTTGCACAAATCCGGCAATGCGATTGTGGAACATAAGCTTGCTTTAACAGATAATCGGTTTAGGGAAATCTTAAATCCTTTCGGCGCCGTATAAATTAGAACCACTAAAGCTATAACGGTCAAGTTGGAAGGCTGTACGGAAAAAAAATGTGCACAAAAACACACCGTGTTCTATTGACTGTGACGCAACAATTGTTTAGCAGTTTGCCGAGAACCCTTAAGTCCATCTTGTTGACTTCGACGCACAACGAAATTAAACATGAGAAAAAATCTAAAGGTCCTTAAGTAGATCGAACGAAGGGTTCTATTGTGAATATTGTGTAATGTAGCGAGACGACATGGGGCCAACGTACCAAAAAAGTTTCACTATGATGTGATGATGCTGAACCTTTTACACAAACTTTTGACCACGGCTGTACGTGGCAGGTAGAACCCTTTTTGCACAATTCGCCGTAGCCGATCACAAAACGTGGCGAAGTTGTTGTCGCCACACTTGTCTGCGCCGACGCACTTCAAACACTCCCAATTTCACGTCTGGTTGACCACTGAATACATGTAACTAATTTTGTGTACCAATACACATCATGGTAGATGATGTATTGTGTTTATTACGCTTCTAGGTTAAGTAATTCGGCGTGAAATAGCCGACGTGAAATGTGCAACCCTAAAAATGAAAGATGCTACCTACTTCAACAATATTTTGGAGGAACATTCGAAAACAAAATAGATCAACTAAGACTCGATCTGAAATGTTTCTGATTCAGAAAAAATATCAGTTTTAACATTTAACATTCCTATCCCCTTTGATGAAGAAATATCAAACGAATTAGATGAAATATTGAGCGATTGTTGGCCAATTACGTGCCTTTTATAACGATTGATCTGAATTATGGCATTAAAGATCGATTGTTCAAATTCAAAGCTGTCTATTTAATATCAGAGCGAGACTAATCGAATCACAATGGTGTTAAAATGATCACAGAACGTTGACCAGCTATTTAGAGTTTGGAATTGTGCTATACTTCATTTTTACTAATCAAAATTTTTTTTCATTTTTAAAGATACTATGGAGGCTTTTGGGATAGATAAGTATCATTGGAACTAGTCCTTGTCACAAATACAAATTATGAACTAGTGTGAAATTTCACATTATTGAAACTGAAACGTAATGTAACTAAATTGGCGAGAAAAATGTTTTTTCTTAGAAAGTTTGAATTACATTACAATATGAATGTATGTAAATAATAATAATATTAGTGGGTAAACACGATAACATAATGATTACGACACAATGACTACGATCATGCAACATCATTGTTTCGTAATTGAAAGTAAATATTTTAATGTAATCGAGTAGCATTTATTGTTTCAAACAATTCAAAAAGCTAGTCATGATATGATAAACAAAGAAAGCAAGAGTGAATACTTTGAGCGGAAGATAAACGATACTTTTATTGTCTATTGATAGATTATGATGCTGTAAACATTGGGCACTTATAGATGTGTTAGATATAAAACTACTTAGCTGCTTAGTATACTTATCTAAAGTTTTGATTATTATGAGATGTATATCAGAAGCAACTCGTGTCGGATGGTTCTTCAGTTGCGAAAGAAACGAGTTAAGATAAAATTACCTATAGCGGTAAACTTTTTACACTAATATAATATCTAAGGGTTGATCAAAACATTATTTTCACACGATCGATCGATTTCGTTTCCGATCATCCAATTTCGGAATATCGGTTGCGGCCACAAATCATTAAAAAAATTGTGTTTGAAATTTTTCGGAACGGGCAAAAAGTCGGCTTGCTTTACGTAAGGCGGCACACACCGCGTTTTCGAATTATGGCAATTTTGACACCTAACGAGTGCTAAGTTTTCCTTGCCCCCTGTAATTTAATCGGGACGTGTGCTGACGGGTGCGGCGTGTGAGGGTGAAAATCACTGTGTGTACTACGTGCCTCGAGACTTGCTCCCAGATCATAACTCTCATGTTTTATAATATTAAAGTAGTGCACCGTCATTCGTTTTTAATGATGCGTCCAATCTTATCGTACACTCTACTGATCTAGCGCTCTATAATTTTCGTAAAAAGGTGAAAATTATTTTTGTGATAGGCAGTCTAGGTAGATCAAAGTTGATCATTATAGGTTTACGAATTTTACTGTGATAGTGATACTATATTACCTACTTATTTGGGGAACTTATTCTTTTTTACAAATGAGAAAAGGTGCAATTTTATTAGCATTGCAAACTTTTTATGTTTCAATTAGTAAGGGATGCATATCGTCTTTGAGAATAATCGAAAAGATGTTTCAGTATCTGGCTTTTTCATAAAGGTAATTCGGATGTTTTATCGAATTTATATAATCGTAAAAAACAAACGATTTCCTTTTGAACATCCCAAAAGCCTTACTCGCTAAACGGAAGGAGTAGCGAACCCACGTTCGGGGGTTGGGTGAATTAGTTTTTGTAGATACAAAAAAAACAGTAGCAAAAATGAAGTATTGCTGATTGCTCGCAGCTATTACCACACTGTATAATTTAGTGGTAAGCCTATGATTAAATAACGTTGCCTACCTGTTAAATTAAATTAGGCTTTTTAAGGGTGGCGCTCAGCATTCCTCTGTAGCCATTGCCTTGAATTAACAAACTTTAAAAAAGAAACTAGAAAGTATTAATTTACGGACTCATCGATTATTGAGGCGCACACGTGTTAATGGTTTTTATGATTATTTCTTTTTGAATACTTTCAAAGTTTCAATTAATTGTAGTTATTACCGGCCTATAACTTATGTTGGCTTGTATATATGCGGCTTAAAATCAATAGTTCTGTTTTATTTTCCTTTACAGTCTACTGTTTCTTTGTTTTGGAAGACATTTAATTACATAATCAATTATTCTTCATACTTAATTCCAAAGTCATGTTCTTCTTCTTTTTAGCATGTCGATGGAAATCTAAATGGACTCAGCCTAGAACTAGACTACGTGTTTGGCGCCATCACTAGCGTCCATCAGTATCAGGTTCTGTAACGTGCAGACGACAGGACATGTATGACACGATATTATGTGTGTTATCGTTTGTAGAACAGCACCACATTTATACTTCAAGGCGGAGTCGTCTATTTATCTCCCCCTGAACAGGATTACTTGCCAACCTGGGTCTGGAGGCTGTTTAATGACTTCCAGGCTAGCCAAAGCATCTCGCGTCCAGGCAGGAGATAATAAGTAGGTGGAACTAATGGTATGGGTAAGAAAACAGTGTCTCGCCAAGGCTTCAGTCTTTCTTTTGATCGTTCGCCAGAGAGTGTGACGACGACTTTTCAGCCTTTGTGATACAATGATGTTGTCGTGCAAAGGGTGTATACTGTCGGAGACCATTTTGGCTCTTTCGCTGGAGCTTGCCACCGCATTGCGATCTCCAGGTGAGGCTGTTCTTGCTAGTGGAAATAGCATATTTTGTACCGGGGTCGGGTTTAGGCAACCAGTGATGATCCGGCCGGCAGGTTTCATTCAAAGCTGTATCCACTAACTTTGCATGGGCAGAACAACTTTTGATGTGATTTTTGATGTGGCATGCCAATTTACCCAGAAAAAGTAGTCTGCATCAGGTGAAGCTCGCCACTTCGATGAGACTAGTCGCTGAAGAAGACTGTTGCGAATGTGCACCATCTGCTTGATGTTCTTGCAGTTATTGCTGACCGTTAATGTTAACGACCTGCTCAAAGTAACACCAACCGCCGGTTGTTTGGCATCATGTATTAGCGTCAAATCATTCGTCTCAGCCCATTCCTCGACTGCCTCTATGCTAATATCCGAGTCGTTGTTACCCCAGTTGGAGCTACGGCTGTAGAAGTCACCGATCAAACCTTTAATTGGTTGGCTGCTAAAATTCTATGGCGGAACGAAATTAAATGTGATGCCAGGTGGTGTATAAATGCAAGTGATGGTGCAGCTACCAACATCTACGGTGATGATTTCTATGCCATTCTCAAGGATTGGTGGATAGTATGCTTACGCTGGAGCAGCAAAAACTGCGTTACCGTGCTTGGGTGACAGTTCTCGGCGATAAGCGTGAGTCCAAGGATGTGTGGCCGGCTTTGGGTTTCATTTCGATTAAATTGTACTTTGGATGGATTGCCATCGTGGTGCAAGGATTGGCACATCAGCGTGGAAAACTCTTGATTGCCCAGGGTTCGTCGAACGTATAGATACATTCACTCTATAGATACGTTGCTCGGGGAGGATCCTTTCATGCACCCCAAATTTCATGTTGATCAAAATGGTATGATCTCAGGGCGGCATGGAGAGTGTGATTGTCGCAACACATCGCTGGGCACGCCACAATTTCGGCGATAAGTCCCCTCTTTGAGGAGTGGCTAGAGAGGCGCCACGCATCCTCACCTTCCGCCTGACGAAGGTCCTCAGCGGACACGGTTGTTTCGGGAGGTTCCTGTTTCGGATAAGGCGGGAGGAAACGCCCAGGTGTCACCATTGTGTGGAGCCATAGGCCCGGTGGAGCATACGGTGGAGGTCTGCCCTGCTTGGGCGGAGCACCGCTGTGTCCTCGTGGGGGTGATTGGCAGTGGCGATCTCTCGCGTCCGGCCCTGGTCCAGGCCATGGTACGGAGCGAGAGGGCTTGGGAAGCCGTCACCTCTTTCTGCGAAGCAGTAATGCTCGCGAAGGAGGAGGCGGAACGCGTGAGGGAGAGGCAAAATTCGTGCCCTCACGCTCCTAGCCGCCGCAGGAGACGCCCTGGGCATCGGGAATTCCACGCCAATTCCCGGCCACCATAGGCGCGGGCTTGCGGGCCGCGAGCAATAGGTAGCTCGCCGTCCGATAAGGACCAGGCCCGGGTCGACAGCGCGTTGTGTTTCACGCGCGCCTATAAGAGATGTCAGCACCAATGACGGTGTCCGCTAGGGCCGATGCCTGCCTGGGTTGCGGGAAAGTCCGAAAGGATTACCGTGGCCCCTGGCACAGGCAACTGAAGGAACACGGGTGGGTTTTAGCCAGTAAGAGTCTGACACGTCCTCCCGCTCCGCCCAGAACGGGAGAAGTTATTTGATGACTTCCCACATTCAAAATAAGGCTTAAAAATTAATAACTTTTTTTTTTTTAATTAAAAAGTTTTCCTATCAATGTCCATGACTCCGACGGTAAAGCCTGTAAAAAAATACACTTCTAAGTTGTGATCAATAAGATGTACTTTCAAGATAATGAACTAGAACAGACTGCGTTACGTTATTCAGCTAATGCGTATTATTGTACAGGAAACCGTTTGCCTACCGAGTAGAGCATACTTCGTACCCTGAAGGAAAAAGAGATCTCTGCTGCAATCTCAACTCGGTGTAATCTTGCAAATATTTATCGTGTGTCAATACAATATGCCAAAAGCAGGCGCTTATTATGGTTTTTACAAATGTGAGTACGCTTCAGGCTTGGGTTATGTGCCAAGTTATACGTGAAAGCGTTGCTCTGTTACATGGAATAGGTCCAATAATCATGAATATGAAATATGACAGTAGAAACTAAACGAATCATTTTGTGAAATACATAATTTTCATTAGAGAAAGAGCTGCGCGGAATATAAGCTGAAGAAACCGTTAGCTGGTTACTGTATTTGGAAAGCTGATTCTTGCAGGATCCTGTGAAGTGTGGAATTAATTGGTTCATAATTATTATGAAAATTTAATATTATGGAATTACAAGAAAAAAAATAAGGCAAGTTTTATTCTTTGAAATATAAACAGTCACGTTGTAGTTAAACTTAGAATTAAATATAATTGGATGAAAATAAATTATGTTCCTCTATCTAAATTTCAGATATGAATAACAGCTACTGAAGTGTTTGCCTAGCAAGATCGCTGCCCGCTTCTCCCTTGTTCCCTTTCTACGTCTCGTTAGTGAGGAGTTACAGCGCATTGTCCGACACAATGGGGGGAGGGGCGCCGCCCGGGGCAGCCTCGTGGCTAAACACCATGAAACCAAATAAAACCACATGCAGAACATATGGTTTTTGAGAATCGTGTGTTATGTCTTCCTTACGGGTTTTGCATGATTGCTGCAGTGGGATATATTGGTGTTGGTACCGAAATACATTGTTGAAAGAAGGTTAGACTAAAATGATAATTAATAAACAAATCAAAGGGTTCGATTCATAGCTGGTTCAGCAACTTGGCATAGTCCACATTCAATAAAAATATCCAAGAGTTGATAAGGCCATGTCCTTTTTAAATTATACTTGCGGTTTTGTTCAAAAGTGCGGATAAGGTGTCAAAAAGAGCATAATAGAACAGAAAATAATTTCAAGGTGCAATCATTTCGTTTTCTTTAAGATAAGGTACGTTGCTTTTATTTCCAACAGTATAAGTTAACAATAACATTATTATTAGTGACCATATCGAGTGATAATTTCCACTTGATATTAAAAGTTCTTATTTCCATCGCTTGAGGACATACTCCCACGATACTGGAGCTAGTAACCGATATGCATGTGATCAATTTATCAATGCGCATGATCAGAATCGCGTATCTCTTTGTATCTGCGCGTGAGTTGCTCACGCGAGTCTCAAGATTCGAATTTCGAATCTTACCACGCGATCGCTTTGCTACCCGAGATCTTGTTTGTAGCTGATAAACGAACTATGATTATTACACAGCTAGAGAAAAATGTAATTAGCTACTGAAATGCACTTCGAAGAACAGGGTTGTTACTATTCTCCTCATGTTCGGCTAGATCGGTCAACATTCGCTGTCAATTATATTTTTTTCTAAATCGTGAAATTAGATTTCTCTTCCCTTGACACTATCTGACCGATATCAAATTGCGTATTTTCTAAGGAAAACAATGCCAAAGAGTCGGCGCTGATCCAACATCGGATTACCGTAGATGGCATGACGGCTAGGCTGGGCGGCTCGTCATACGCCCCGATCATTCGTTTAAATGGTCATAATTGGTCAACCGGACTTTAAAATACAGCACTTGGTCATTATAACATAGCTCCCTCGAGCTTTTAAATCACTAAACGCCGCTCTGGGCTTACCCTGTTCTTTGAAACTGTCATCTCTCTAATTGTAATGTTTGCCTGTGCTGACACTTACCTCTCTACAATATATGACTTTATTTTTAAATACGTGTCGTGTTCGGTGGCTAAATAATAAAAAATGTAACATGTAGGACGGGACCACTTCTCCACTCGGAATATGTTGAAAGATGTGCGTGACTGAATATTCAAATCTTATAATGTACAGGTCCCTAGTTGTTTAAGTACTTCGGTGTCGGAGGCGATCAAGTGATAAAGATGTTTATTGATGATCTTTGGTTACATTAATTGCCAACAGCGGCGGCGCTTGTGTTACCGCAATGTCGCTCCGCGTCGAGTCGAGCGCGAATGACAAAGATCCAGCGGTCGATATGCGCAGGCGACGACGGCCGGCCCGCTTTGATCTCCACTATTGACTGGTTCGACGACCAATCAAAATATTCGTGGGAAAAATTATCATTCCCATGTCGCACTTTTTATATGCATGAAGTGATAGTAAATATGAATCCCATACATGGCTCGCAATGTATTACAGACCGCATGTCTGCGCACAAGCAGAGCGCGCAGAACGTGGTCAGTCAACTGTTCATTACAGCTACTGTTCGATATTCGAGAAATTTTAACATTATAAAAAGTTGAAAGCTCGCGAATGATAAAAACCCTATACTAGTTTATAGACGCTTAACTACCACTCGATAATATTTTTTCAGCTTGCTATTAAATGTTGTCTTTGCAATATAAGGATCAGGCATTCGGTGGCCACCTTAGGATTTTTTTTTTCATAGAGCGTTTCGAATACCAATAAGGATCGTACCGAAAAAGGAGGTCCCGAGTTATTGAGTGCTCGTGCCGAAGCACGTCTTTGTCATAAAATAACTTGTCGGGAATTAATCTTGGCATTTTGTTCAGGGTCGCACGAAGCTCCGCTATAGTTACTGTCATATGAAAAAAAGAGTGATACAGATCCAATTTTAATGAAGCGGGTTTTATGAACAATTCATAAACTAAAAAATAAATATGTTGACAGGGCGCCTTATTGGTGGTAGTAATTAACATGGCGCAAGCGCAGCACGCGGCGGCCGGCGCGCGCTCTCCTGCGCCGCCGCCCGCGCCGCCTGATAGGTCACTCACACTCACTGCACACGCGGCCTTCACGAAGGACGCTTGCGCCACTCATTAAGCTTTACTATTAAAAGTTGTCATAAATAACATTATTTGTCAATTCGTATTAATTACCTATGAAATTAATTTAATTTACGATACTTTTAAATTCTTACATTATCTTCACGATACCATCCTATTATGGCATATGAGTAGAGCTGTTAATGGCATCAACTTCTTTTTGTTTATCTTCTTCGAAAGAAAAAACGCTAGCAAAAGTAATGGCTACTGCAATGACGTTTCAAAAACAATAATTTGCTCGTTACGTTGTGTGGCTACACAAGTAATTTGATTTATTAGTTCATAGCACACAGGACATATTTATTAGAACAATCAGTGTTTTCTCAAAACCAGTATAGTTAACAATTAACTTAGAGTAATTATTAAAGTTTTAGCAGGTGCAACTCCTTTAGAGGACGAGTTAATTGTGGCTGTATCGTGCGTACCGACGTCATACCTGCACATTACACGGTGCTGCAGAAAAACAACATCATCTTACTATAAGGAGTTAATGATAGTCCGTGTTGTTTAGACACAGAGGACGATGATAAAAACACTGATCTAAATACGTCAAACGGACGTGAATAATTGCTTGTGCTATTAAAATTATTCGCCCCTTTTTGTTCAAACCCTATAAAAGGATAACGAGAAAACAAAACAAATCAAATATTCATGTTAACTGAAACTATTACTTTTATTACGCACTTTCGAAAACTAGATAAGAAAGGTAAATAAGAATAACCAACAACCCTAATTAAAGAATAAAAGGCGCATGCCCATAACCTGAAAATGCGTGGCAGACGAAGCAATTCGCTATTAAACGTGCTTGGTGGCTGCTACCTGGCTGGTCGGTGATCATTCGCGAGGGTTTTAATCCTAACACCTTAATAAACAGTGGAGGAAAAACAATTTGCATGTAGATGGCGCCTCAACTAATACATGTCTAACCGTCAGCTGCCGACTGGTTCAGTACTACGTACTATCGACCACAATAACCACTAATACACCTCACACGACTAAGGAACTATGACTAGGAAAATAGTAGAGATTCCTAATTAGATTCTAATTATATTTTTTTTTTATTTTGGCAGCGAGAATTTAATTTAAAATCATTCTATATTTCTAAATTGGGTTTCAGGTTATCCCGAAAACACATAAATCAGTTAGGTATCAAAAAAAATGAAACGATCGGTGGGTTTCATTGATATCGCATTTTCCTTATAAGCATGCTATGTACTGAGTCTGAATTCAAAGTGTTAGAAAACTTAAATCAATAAATCGTCTCTATCGTTTTCTATAACCCTACACGAGACTAGATCCTAACATTATCCAGCTTCTATTTTTTATGTTTAAATGGGAATACGGGCAACGGGTCTGTAGGTGAGCCGTGCTACTAAGTGGCTTGCGGAATCCTAATGCATGCAGGTAGGGGCCATCTTGAGGAACCTGCCAGGACCCGCATTTTAATGTCGCTTGAAGAATTTGCTTGAAGCTAGAATGTATTGCTGTTTGATTGGAGAGCACGTTAGTAATTGGTTAGTAAATCTATTTCGGTATTTCATTTTGTTTTATCGCGAATTTATTCTATTGATGCAGATATTGTTGCGCACTTTTTACAAAGTGTCACTTACAAGAATTTATACAGAAATATATTCAAATGATGCATTGTAATTGCATTTTTATGGCTTTTAAAGCTCTGGCCGAAGCTCAATATAAATTATTTCGATCTGAAATACAATACGATTGAGAAATTGATATCGATACGATTAGCATTTGAATCAATCATTCGACTGCAAATGACATTAAAATAATTAAAACAGGAGCTACAATTAAGGAACGACATTGTCATGTACTAGAAATATACAATATTGAAACAAATGATAAACACACTGACATTGTCAGGCGAAAGTGTCTTGGGACTTCATTCCATAATCTTAGGCGAACGAACACCTGTTAACGTCGGTCCGTCAGACAGTGTTTATAGAAGATATTTGCATATGCATGCAAGCCAGATAAAAACACCTAGATCATAGGCAAAACATGCATGACTAATTTAGCCTTGAGGTAGTAGTTTTATTTTTTATCTTAAGTGATGCTAATGACAGAAGAAGTTTCTGATGTATGACTTAAGAAATTGAGAAGGTTTTTCCATTTGGCCATTTTTTTTTAATGTGAACATTTTAGGGATACCTACCTATACGCAGATAATGATGACTTTCTTTTTCTATATTAGCTGGTATCAGATGCAACTCCTTTTAGTTCTAAAAAAATATTGCCCCGCATCAATAAAAAACCCAATTCATATTCGATATCAATATATCAAACAATATGATGGAAATATCTCTTTTATTCTCACAAAATTAAGTTAACCCACATAAAAGAGTTTGTTTAAAACATTAGATGTTTTAAGATGTTATCGCTGCTGTTTGGTGTCAAAAGTCTCGCATCATGCCGAACGCATTTACGTGGAGTGATACCGATCTGAGGCCTTTGTTCGCCTATCGGTTCGTAAACAAGGATATAATAGCGGGAGTCCATATAAATCATTTTTAGACAAAAAAGTCAAAACCACACTTCAGAATGATTCGTTTCAAAATTATGGTACAAATATACAATTTTTGAATATTATTTCATTTAACTCATGTTTATGAGAAGATAATACGTATTTGAGGGGAATCTCTCGAGACCCAAACATGCGAAATTACGAAATAACACGCGCCAGACCAGTCAATTACGACATTATGTTATTTGAGTCTGGCGAGCTAATTACTAACCGTTCGCATGGTTTACTTACTTCTTGTCTAAAATTACCTATTAATTTAGCTCGCAATTACATGTTTCGATGTCCACGGTACCTACCTAGTTAACTATGTGAAATAAAACAAATGTCCGATAACTGGTCAAGCGAGTAGGGATTCGAACATCGTCCTGTGCAAATGATTTGTGTCTCGTTGTTTGTTTTGCTATTAAATTATCGACAATGTAACAAGAGGTGCGGTGAAGAAATATGTAACTACCACTTATTGTCATTATTACTTGTATGTTTGCTGGTAAATATTTTGTGTATTGCACGTATAACGTCGTAGATAGAACTAAAGTAGTCGGTGTAATCAACTTTTAAAGAGTGGTGTATTTCACCCAGCTCTTCGTTTTATAACTCGATTAATATACCGAGGAAGTTTTCATTACTTTTTAATGAAACTCCGAGTCGTATCTGCCGATCGCTAATTTTATGTTTTAATTTACGCCTCCGCGTAACGTCCCCTGCATCATTGATCACTGTAACGGGACGGTAAGTGAGCGTCGCGTCGTTCGTACTGATAGAATGGACTTCCATTCCACCCGATACTAGTAAACTAGTAACACAATTATACACATGTTGGTTGTGATAAGCAGTGTGATCAGCAAGGTGACGAACATTCACCAGCATTTTGGTAGCTACTTGTGCATTGAATTTTGAGCTATCCATAAAAATATTTTTGAGAGTAACATGCTAGTTGCGTTGCGCTAGTTCGTTAATATATTTGCTGGCTCTATTGCTGCTTGCTGGCCTTATATTCTGAGGGTTTTACCTATGCCTATAGGCTATTACTCCGTCTGCGTTATGGTCGCAACAGCTGATCAAAATTCACATCTGGATCAGACTGACATTAGCAAGACTATTAGCAGTGAAAAAATCAATTATTTCAACATTCCCTCCTTCTAGCAAATTGATTACGCTTCTGGACAGACCCTTCCTTAAGGCATTCGTGTGAACCAAGGGTTACTTACCATTCAACCTTCTAAACTTCATCATACTATCTCTGTCTTCTTTAAAGCTCTTCACATGTGTAAGAAAGGGACAGAGAAAAACTATGATTGAATAGTCGCGACCTTTGATTGATGAGTTCAGAAATCGCCGCGAGAGAATCTTAGTTTCAAATTGAATTTTCGAATGCTGTTCGGTCATCATTAGGGAGATTGTGTTTATTTAATGGTAACTAAAATAGCATTAGATGTAATGATAAGTGAAGATTGTTTAGTTTGACTAAAGGGGGCAAAATATCCCCTTATTTATTAACTTTGCTTAAAGTTAAGAAACATTACATAACATACTTTTAAAATGTTGACGTGTAAAGTGTTACTGAAATAAACATTTCATTTCATTACCGATAATTTATACTTGTACGAAGCGCCTCAAAATATTTCCTTAATAGAATTTGTTATCTCTATGCGGCGCTTTAAAAACTTCTGCCTTCCATAACAAAAATGAAATCCCATAGGTATAATAACGTATTTTCACTCCTGCTACAAAATTTCTCTGACCTCTATTTTAGAAACGAAAAAATTCACAAAATTAATAGTCACCCAAAGAAATTGATGCGATTAGTTTCGGATTATGTTTGATTACTACCTTTTTTTTGTTACGGGAGACATTTTTTGTACAAAAACTCGTTTTAGATTTATTTTTAATAAAACGTATCTATTCCTCATTATAATTTTTGGGGTGAGGTTTTTGATCCTGTACGAAATACAAACTAATAGGTCGGGGAAAAAGTTTTTTCGTATTTTATAGGTAATAAAGTTGTAGTAAAGTATCGTTGGCTGCACTGTTTGTATCTGGCTGGTTTTGATACCAATAAATAGATGAAATAAAAAAAATAAAAAGACGGCTTCCCTCATTTTTCAATTGTTTTTCTGTCCGCCAAAATGAGTGAATCTAACGAAGAAATTCGATACATTTTAAAGTTTTATTACAAAAAATAGCGACACGAGTCGTGAAAAAAATATGTGACGTTTACGAACTTAAGAGCGTTTATACCTTATGAGTGGCAACGTCGCAATTTAGTGTCATATTTCGTGGTTTTCAGTTTTTATCATTTAATCGGAGCTATATTTTAAAAATCTGTTTAATTAACTTTTTAGAATTATGTGAAAACTGTGTAAAAGATAAGAAATCGTTGCGTTTACAGTTCTATTTATATGCAAATAATACATTGGAAACTTGCAGGGCGTTATTTTCATTGTGAAATACTTAACAGTAAGCATTACGGTTACTTACTTTTTACTACTAACTTTACTTAACTTTTTTTTACTAAATTGCGACGTTGCCACTCATAAGGTGTAAACGCTCTTAACGCAGTGTTAGTAAGAGTAGCACAAAGTTGGTTCATGCGTTTTCAGTTCGGGAATTTTGATGTCAAAGATGCTGCTCGCTCCGGTGTTACATACTGATAATGTCGATGCCATTTTTGAAAAAGTGGAGCATGATATTCGTAGTTACGCTGAAGAGCTTAAGGGTTGACCACAAAACAGTTTTGACCCATTTGAAAAAGTCTGAGTATACAACAAAAAGCATGATATTTCGGTGCCACGCGAGCTCTTAGTCTTGAATTTGTATATATTTTTCCAAAGATTCATTCAATCAAGTCAAAACTGTGCAAAAGTAGACAATATTTTTGTAGTTTTAACGCAGATAGGACTCAATCCATGTAAATTCATTAGTATGAAATAATTAATAGGTAGCTATATATTTCCTTTAGAAAAATTCCTGAAGAATTACTAACGGCACGGTTGGCACAGTGGTTAAGTGATTGACTGCTGCGTTACGTGTCGCGGGTTCGATCCCCGCACGGAACAAATATTTGTATGACCTGCAAGTAGTTGTCGTTTGTTGTTGCAAGTAGTTGTGTGTTGTCGTTGTCTGGCCGTTTGTGTATGTGAGTTTAAATGTTTGTAAACGCACCCACGATACAGGAGAAATTCCTAGAGTGGGGCAACGTTGTAAAAAAAAAAGAAGAAAAAGAATTACCAACTTATTAAATATTGACGTAATAAGTATGAAAATGATAACAAAATCCTGAACTCATTTTTCAATACCGTTTCTGTTTCATTCACCACAAAAACATCACATCTTTTAATGATTTCATTCGTTAAGTACCAAGACCTCCGTATTCGTACAATCAGTTCATTCAATTTATATTCGTTTTCAGTGTTTATTTTCATATGAACATTATTTTTTTTAATGGACCAGCCTGTGTAACATCCGTATTTGCCATACACCTGCGTCCGGCTGTATTTGGTCCACGTTGTAATAAATAAAAGTGATATTGATTAATAAAAACGTAATTATTACTTTCATGGTAATGATAATTACACGACAGTTTGTACCTCGGAGAAAGTACTACAAAGGAACTAAGTTTGATGTACTGTATTAAGGGCTATCATTTCTCTCTCAGCATCTGCCTTTATAAAGAACATGCTTTTTTATAGGTATCTTAAGGCTTTTAAATTATAAAAAAGCCGAATAAAATTATCCTTTCTCAGTACATTTTGGTGGCATATTGGTCATTATGAGCGTTTGTATTAATTATGAACTAGATACCATAATAATTTGTAAACTTGAGTTTTATGAAAGTTACGTTAGTATATTTTTTTCACCATGAACATTTTATGTCGTCCAAGATACAGGATTTTCCTAGTTTGGGGGGCAGGATACCTATTCTTATTGGACTTTCGACCTGACTACCTATCTTTTGTACCCAATCTTTATAATATTATACTTAAGTTTATTTACCATTCTGTATACTTATTGTCACAGTTTATGTTTTTGTGAATATTTTTTTTTTTAATATTATTTATATAATATTTGTTGGAAATGAGTCTTCCCTCATTATATGATTGAGTATGCCATTTTATGTTTTCTTTTAAGTTCTGGGGGGTGTACACTGAAAGGAGTATTGAGGTTAAGTAGACAGATACACCAACATGGTAACTCAGATTTTATTCTTATATATACCTCAGTTAACGATAAAAAATACTCTAACCTATCCCCTTCACGTATAATTTTCAGGACATAAGATAATTTTCTTACTGCATTTTAGATTTTATTCAAAGGAAGTCAGGCTTGTACCAAATTAAAGCCAGATTCAATAGTTTGTAGCATCTATGATCGTAGCCTATGGTGTTCCTTAGGCATCTTAATTGAAGTCAAATTGATACATAGCATAATGATTAACAAGTTTTTCCTACTTTCAAAAGTAGCCGTCCAAAATCAAAATCCAAAATTAACGTAATCACAGAATTTGTGCAGCATTGAGAAATAAGCGTGTCGTCAGCCACCTGCGTCCGCCGACAGCCTGCCACGACCTGATTTATATTAAGAGAACAGACACAAGTAAAACAATACAGTACCCTCCGTACAGGACAGGAAGTCGGGAAAAAATAGGGATGAATCTTTTGTCTTGTTGCGTCATCCATCATATGTTGCTCTTTGATAATGTTTTGTGATTATTTGGTTTTGTATCGAAAGTGAAAGGGTTTGCTTGACAGTAAGTAAACTTACTTATTAGTGACTAGACTTTTTCGACAATGTCGTTGTTGCAACATTACAAACTCCAGTGAGTCGCGTTCTTTATAGCCACGTGGTCGCTTAACCGTAGATGTAGCAAATACAATATGCACACGATAGTTTATTTTTATGTTATTATATAAAAAAATGCTCCTATGAAGGAACTAGGTCGAGTTTTAATGCATTTAAATTTTTGAGCGAACTGACTCAGAATTATTTTAAAAACAAAACATTGATTAAATAAAGAAAACAAATAAACTGAAGCTATCGATTTCAATTCAAACTTCATAAATATTTTGGCGTATATGTTTACGAATCGTCCAATAATGCGCACTGGCAGTATAAATAGCAGCCGAAGGTCCGTACAGATCAGAATCCAACATCCCGGCGCGTGTAATGTCACTTGTTCACCATAAAACATTTATGCCACGATGAAACCCTGTAAGGATAAAATCTATTTTTTATCAGTAAAATAAATTGCGCTTAAATAAATAACCTGTGAATACTCCAAAGCAAGCGGCTGTTTAAATTATTGAATACAAATTCCATACATTGCGATTGAACAGAGGTGCTGGGGCGACGCGTACAGGCGGCTTATTGCTGCACTCAAAAACCGACATCAATTAAAGAGAGATGAGCGTAAGTATTCACGGGGGTGCTGTAACCATGGACTGGGGACGACGGAATAATGCTGAAAACTAAGAAATTAATTTGAAATTTTACCACAAAACGTAGAAAAGCATAATGTTTCTGAATCTTTGAATGTGAGACAACGACAGTGGCGGGTGCATGGCAGCCTAATAATGATAATTTATTTGACTTACCACAAAAAAAAAAAAACTTTAGCAGGATTTTACTAGAGATTTACTCAATTGAAATACTTTTAGCCACTGGTAAAGTCCACAGATTGTCGATTCACATACCAATATGAATCTACTGTCTTAATGGCTTCACAAAAAAGATGGATTGACAAGACTAGGCTTATTAGAAAGCTGCTAGAGCAAAAGTATCTGAACCCCTAAGCAAGACAATTTTAATACCTACAAAAAAGTTATTATCTCCAAGGATTTCCTACCTGAGTACAGTCGTATACTCAACCTACACGTAGTAACTGAGAGTGGAGCCTTCTGACGGGTACAGGCAAGAACAGCGGCGCTTTGATCGTGTCAGAGTTGGCGCTTGCACGCCTCCTTATGGGCTGCGTCCGTTACCCACCAGTACATCAGGGGTTGCAAGACTTGCTACAAGTACTTGCAACCGACGTCATACTTGCACAATAACACTAAATATGTCTGTAGAGATGGACATGGAGGTTAAGTTTCGTGATTATTGAAAATAAATCTGAGGTGTGTGGGAACTGAAATCTTGTTGTTGTTCTTGAAGATTAAGTTGCTGTAATATTGTTGTATATGAATATGTTTTAAATGTAAGACGATAAATGAGCCCTTCAACTTTAGGAGAATGACAGAATGTCGTGCTGTTATGATTTTTAACACTCCTATCTTAAACATATGCCCTCTGTTTTCAAGTTCAATCTACCGTTACGTCCAAATTATAGAACTAACAATTTCAATCATCAAAGTTAATTGTTTTCTTCATCACTATCACGTTAATCGTTATTATGTGGACAAGGTAGATATTATTTTTAACAACGTCTTCATTCATCTCGGCACGGTAGGCGCAACGAAGCTCAAACAATTTTATATGAACCATAAGAACGTAATGCGTAATACGATTCGGATTTCGGTACCTTGTGATCCAAAGGAAGATTAGAGTAGGCTAAAGACGGTATTTTAGTTTAATGGTCCTTGCTTTAAGCAATCAGGAAGATGTTCTCGTATTAAGAAATAAACGATGTAAAGTCTTTGATGGTGAATGGAAGCTATCACTTCATATTAGGTATGTTTATGTGTGTTTTACTTTAAATCATTCAAAGGATAGGTGTTTTTGAAATAACTTTGGGTGTTTTCACGGGAGATTATTTGTCTGTTCTTTAAGTTTTAAATACGCCGTAAAAAAATGTACTAAATAACCAACTGTTATATTTTATTGGCATTTTTAATTGTTGTCGAAAAGTATTTCGATTAATATCTCAAAAGCCGGGGGGTATGGATTTAACAAGGTCCTTTATTTCAGTTCACTTAGCTTATTCAGTTATAAATTAAATACCTATGTAATAAAATGATATTTCGCTAAGAATTGGAGAGAAATAAAGCTTATAAAAACGAAACAATGGTGTTAAGATTACATTTTCAACGAAAAAAATGGAAAGTTCTCACTATACCGTAAATAACATAAACATACAAGGTGTATAAAATGTTCGTTAGATCAATCTCAAAAATAACGAGCTCGCCAATCTACACGGTGTTGAGGTAAAGCAAGTGAAACTAAGTCGTCCAATAAAAGAGCAAAACAGACCGCAGTGAATTCAATGCTCTACAGCCGCATAAAATAAATAGATAGGAATACCATTACTATCACATCCATAACACCTAGGAATACTCGAACAAAATAGGGCACATAAATATACCAGGCTATGGGCTGGGCACATCCAGCAATATAAATTTTGAAGTAACTCAATTAAAGTGAACGTTAATGCCAGTATATGGAGGGGCAGGGGTATGAATCATTCGGTTTATTAACCGGCAGTTAACTGCGTATCTAACGCACCAATCACTCCCGTTTTACAGTTCTCGCATGAGACTTTAAATTAGCGAGTAGCTTTGGTGGAGCCTGTCACTGTTAGCACAGTGGCTTATCTAGTCGATCTGGGTCTACTGAACTGGATATCGGTGACTCTTTGTGTTAGGTAATGTTGTCGCAACTTACTAGGATTTACGAGAATTTGAAAACGGATTCGGAATGATTGTCAATTCATCAGTAAGTGCGGAAAGTGGCATTCTCAATTTCATTTAGTAACTTCTCCAATTTTTCTTGAGTCTTTCTTTCAAGAAAGTATTTTTTTTTTTTAAGATGGGTTTGCTCTTGACTCTAGTCTAGGTCAATGGTGACAGAGACAGAGTCGACGATGGAGTAAGCTTACCCAAAAGAAGCCTGTTCACTCTCACTTTGAAGAGATTAGGGTTGTATGCGTTCGGAAACACAGATACAGGTAGAGAGTTCCACTCTTTTGCTGTGCGCATAACAAAAGACATTTGGAAACGTTTAGTGCGAATTGGTGGAATAACAACTAGGTAAGGATAAAAGTTGCAGTGCGTCTAAATGACTGATGGAAGAAGGGGGCCAGTAGTATGAGGTCTTGGAGTTTGGAGATGTTTTAAAACTCAAAGTAAATCAATAAACTTTCAAAACTTACCTAACATGTAAGCCAAATTGTCATGCTGACTCTGACAACTTCAAACGATTGACAGAACTTGAATGATGTTCTCACCACTCCCGCACGAAAGAAGTGTCTTTCCTCTACGAAAACAATGAGGAAAGTAATGATCCCGTTCAGAAACTAGCCTTGCCTGATTTTTTTATGTTACGTTTAAAGATATTTTAAATAATAAATAATTTTATTGATTAATTTTTAATTATTTGCTTTGTGACTATTTAATTTATTTACTTATGACGACTGAATACTTTCTTGCTGGGAGTGGTGAAAAGTTTTGTATGCAACATGTGAGCAAGTTCATTTGCTATTCGTTTTGTTGAGTCTTTCGCTTACTCAGGATTGAAATTTATAATCACTCGCTGCGCTCGTGATTCTATTTTTCAATCCTTCGTTCGCTCAAGACTCAAAATCAAAACTCATAGGAAAAACGAACTTTGCTCACAAGTTGGATAAATAACTATTTAAATATCGCACCTTCATTTCGAACCTTTACTAAACAAAATAACAAAATTTTACACGAGAGCAAATTTACGATTTTCGCATGACCATTTACCTCTTAATAAATAAGTAATGAACACATTATATGAGATATTTCTGACATGAATGGTTTCTTTTTAAGGTGACCTATCAAATTAATTCTGTAGATTTTGCCGATATAAGTAAGATGGCGTTATTATCTCAATTTCGTGAAAATTTCTTTTAGTAACGGTTTCGAAATGCAGGTGCGATATGTATTTCAATGCTAATTTGTACAACAGAGCCTAAACCAGCTGTTTAATGCCATTACTGGGTATACTTACTGTCTGTATCTACCTCATTAGCAATCATATCGCCCAACAACAACTAATCATATTAACAACCTGTGAACTTGAAACAGATATCTAAACACAAGGATTAAGTAAAACTGAATAACGCAATTTGTTCCTGTCATCTTAATACAAATTTAAGTATGCACAAATCGCGCCGCATTGTACAGGGTGTAATTACTAATTTTGTATGCTTCAAATCCAATATTTCGACTTAAATAACATTAGATACGCTTGTTGTTGGGATGATATTGTTAGCAGCTTCGCTTTTTATCACTTTGTTTGATTTGAATGCGAAGATTTATGTCATAAAAGTAATTTTGGCTCGTGATGAATGTTTGAATCCGAAGTAAATTGGACTGTGAACTGTTCTGGTGGTCATTGCATTGGATGTAGTGCCGAAATATATTTAACATGTTCGGTTGAATTGGATGTTCAGGTTTACTCAGTAATTGGTTCGAAGATATAAGTTTCATTACTCTGGTAAATACGACTGCGGGGCCTTATTAAACAAAGCAACCACAATATTGACATGTCAGACCTCGGGTCATCGAGTACCAGAAGATGACTTTTCAGAGCATGCAACTAGTAAACAGATTTCATTAATACAAAATCCCATTCTTCTTTGCGTTAAGTTTCGCTGATAAAAATAAAAGAAGTCTGACCATAGTGGGTGTGGCGTAAATAATGGATAACCCTGAAACTGTCGATTGGCCAGATTATTATCTATCATTTACCTCACTTATATCGCCATATGCCCATGGATGACCAAATTATTGATATTTTTAATAAAAATCGTACTAACTCTTACAAAATCAGCTGCCATTTAGTCTACAATTGGTGACTTGTTCTCGTTTTGTATTTTTTATGTCACTCTTGAATATTTGTATTATCAGACCAGTATCAAGATTTTTTATAGATAACATTGCAAAAAATACTTATTCTTGAACAATGACAGCTTTCGGCCAACACAACTTTTAACACTAAATTCACGCGGACACAAAGTTCTTACCTCCAACAATTTAAGTATAAAATACAAACTTAGAAAAATATATTCAGGGCTTTTCGAGAACTGCTCGAAAAAAAAATCATTATAATAAGTAATTATGTATTTTAATATAAAGTTCTCGAATTCCGGATTTAAATAAAAAAAAGTTGCCAGTCTTGCTACTGTAATCGATATTCTAAATAATAAAAATCCTGCCTCTGTAATCGATAATTCTATATAAAAATTATTTTTTATTGTTATTAATTCTTTACTTTTTATTTACATTCTTGTCTTTATATTATTTATTTTTTACTTAAATAATACGTTCGTCTTGTTTTACAGTTAATAGTTTTATAGATTATTATAAAAAACGATAATCAAGTAATCGATTTCTATCTGTAATCGATAACTTAATTGCCTTGTAATAGCAACCCTTAGAATTGCAGTTCTGTCAAAATCATTATGACCATTTTATGGTATTTAGGTTGGGCTCGGCATCAAAACAGTATTGAGCCCCCTGCACCGTTTCTCGATGAATTGTTAATTGAATTTGATAACGAAATTGATGATGATGATAATGAATGATTATGGTAAAAAAGATTAAAACTATTCAATTGTATATTTGTTGTTTAATTTATGCTCTGTAAAAATACATAACCTCCAATTTAAAATGTATGAATAACTTTTTTTTTAGAAGTTCAATGTAAAAGTGGAAATCACAGAAACGTTTTTAACATTAAACAACAGAAAAAAACGTAAGAATATTCACTGTCCATGACAGATTAATATTGAGCCGAAGTTACTATGGACATCTGACATTGTTCTTTCAACATTTCTTCTACGGAATTATGCAATTTTGGGACCCTATCGAAAAAAAAATGTACGCGTATGTAGACGATATAAGTGGGGTAAATGATAGATGATAATCTGGCCAATCGACAGTTTCACGGTTATCCATTATGTACGCCACAACCTGTATATACCCGGATGGGGTATCCTCTTGAATTTAGTTTCCTTTACTTAGTTAATTTTTCTTTTAGTTTCGTTTGTAGCTGATTCTTTCACAGCTCATTTATCGGACGACAACAGATGCCATAGCAAGGTTAATTTTTAATGCATCTTTATAAAACTTTCCATTACTTTCATACCCAGCATCTTTAAGTACAGTTGATTCAACCACCATCTGAACCTTATACCTCAATCCGAGATGAAGTGACGATAGTGTATATTGATCGCGTCCGTTTAAATTAACAGGCATAGCTGCCACATCTGTGCTCACGGCTCATCGCACCAAACACGATATATTCGCGATATCTGTGCAAGTGCCGACGTACTCTGATCCCTCAGCGAACGATTCATTAAACGTGGGAACTTACTGACACAATCTCGGGTATATGAAGGGCTTATTAATGAGCAGTAAATAGTTTTAGCAATGCTTTTGCTTCATTAATTGAGTAGGCACATGATTATTTTAAAAATAAACATATGAATAGCCAATTTTATCATAGATAAGAAAAAAGTTAAGCTCGCGCTTACAACATTAACTGGATTTGGATGTATTTTTTTTAAATCAACATAGTTTATGAAGATAATTAATTAGTATTTACGAATGCAATAATAACTTGAAAGAAAATAACATCACTCCAATAGTTTTAGTAAATAAATTCAAATTCCTCATTCCGCTGTGGGTCCCGCGTCCCTCAGTAACTAAGCGGTGTTCACTCAAGGTTGTCATCATTCAACATCTAAAATGACAGAGCGGTGACGGACCATCGATACCAGCCGACGGATTGGGCCCGCTGATCTTCGATTGTTACGAATTACATTCCCTCATTTGACAAGATAAAGCCGTTATGACAAATTACTGGAGATCTACATCAATGGTTAATATTTATTGGTGGATACTTATAACGTTTAAAATTTTCTTTAGATCATGGTTGTAAAACATGATTTAAAGGTTTTTTAAACCTGTAAATCAAAATAATAGAGATCAAATAAATAAGTTATAAGTCACTCGAAATAGAATTACTCTTTTAGATATCTTCATGAAGTAAATTCGATAATCGATTGCCAATTACAGGGACACAGACGCAGAAACAGTAACGAAATACGTAGGTACAAAGGATATCCATTTAATTATGGTGACTTAAATCTTTTGGTACAAGCTTTGACAAATAACCACGTCAAAGAAGCCACCCATCAATTAAACTGCTTATTCAAAGCAGTAAATCATCATTTTGTTTTGTTCCGTAAAGTATTGCAATTTAACTTTCATTTTGCAATTTATATAGCGATTACATTAAATGGAGGCATTAAGAGCAATGCCACTAGACTTCGTAAGGGGAATGTCGCGTTCAACTTCATCTGATTAATTTTTTCATACCAACCAACTTGATTATTTATCAACAGTTTGATCGTAAATTAAAACTGGTTCATTAATGATCATAACTTTTAATTTATAGCTCGTTGGTGTACATGTCGATGCAAATATTGTGTGTATACGTGTGAGGTGAATTTATTTTATGGAAAAGATTCTATCTCTGATTTTTAATGGTAAAAGGTCTGTCATACGGGACGCGATAAAAAAAGTTTTATGTCTAGGAAATATTGCTACAACTTGTGGCGCTGGTTCTGCTTGTTTCTCTTATAAGCAATTACACGTTGGAATGACATATTGTCCGTGTTACATGTGTAGATAAATATTTTAACGATTAGCATAACAGCGTTTTTATTCTAATCCCAAAACAAGACCTGGTTAAAATCTAAAGGTTTTGCAGGTTTACAAGCGACGCAAACTACATTAATAAAGCAATTTGCTGTATTAATTGGCCCTTAATTCGCTCCGACATTGTCTTAAAAATGACGTGTAACGTGTACTTTGTAACCATCACTTTGAAACATGAGCATGTCTATAAATTGCGATGGTGGTGGCCGTGCAATAGTTGTACAATTACTGTACTCAGAGTTTACGTCAACCCAGAAAATTGCATCCTAAGGTATAAATTAAAATTGAAAATTAAAATTGATCATTTATTTCATTCCACAATGTATATGCTTAGGTGGTAAGTAAACGTTTGTTGTAACAATCGTGGACTCTGTCGGACATAGCAAAAGAAAAATTTGAAGGAGGACGACATTTCTTATTTCATTTTCTGACTTCTATCTACAAACTTGCTCTAATATTGATGTATTTTCAATAATTATGTATATAGGCAAGGTCCCATTTATTTAGATATGTATGTTAACAATCTCTCATTTTCCTGGTTAGTCATATTGGTCGATCAACTGTACACCCATTTGGATGTCTTATGCGTTATATCAATTGAAGCTTTGCACTTAGATCACTCTACATATAAATGTCCAGCAACTGGTTGCTAGTAGGTAAGTTGCTGTTTAAACAACAGGCTCATTCTTCACTCGTAGGCGTTTGGGAGCAATGTAAAAACATTGTTGTGATAAACTTGACTTGATTACACCGCAATTTACCGGACATGGAAAAGTGGATCTATAAATATTTACAACTTCTCATATACCCGTGCGCGAAATTATACAGCTGATCGTGCATTTTAGCATATCTTCGATTACAATAGCACATCTCGCTACTGTTGCAGGCCTATTAAACTAGCCCGTTTACACCGCATTGTAAAAACGTAAGAACCCAAGTACCTACTGCTCCGTGTGTGAGTGGTACTAATTCGGTACGTGGCAACACTGGCAAGTTAAATAATAGGATACATGCATTCTGTATTATATTAATTAAATATCTCCATGTTATCAAAGAAATGAAATATCAACCCGCTTGGAAACTGTACTTTCACGTGTAAACACCTAATCGAAATATCAAGACGTTTTTCAAATGTATTTCCTGTGTACACATGTTATATCGAATTAATTCACTTAATCCGTAGAAATATGGTGTTGAAACAAATATCTAAGGCCTGTTAATAAATGTTTATTGCCCACGCAATACATTTGGAGCTTTAATCTGGTGATAGCGGGAGGCCGGCGCCCACCCAGAGGTGTGGACATCTCTAACCAAATCGAATTATAAACCAACCGAATAACGATTACCGATTATCGAATCATGCAGCGACATTACCCAAATGAAATAGATGTCACAATCGTTTGTCCAAGCTTTTAACGAATGAAAACATTTTATTGCTGTCGGATAATGTAAACCATGAAAGATTAGACATATTGGAACACTGTAAACCATTTATATACAGTCTCATTGATTAGAGCATTTATAACGGAATTAATTTTGTGTTATCCCACGGTATTTGTGGAAAATTCAAATTTAGATGTGTGCACGGAATATTTCTGTTTTTGAAAAATTGTTTCCACTGTTTCAAACCCAACATCTTTGTAGGTATCTATGGTACGGTTGCATCTAACGATTATATCGTGTGTGTATAAGAGGTTTGTTCTTTCCTACCGTTTTACTTTTTTCCTTATACGGCTTTATCATATTTTTTTCACTCAAAGCGACCAGCGACAAACGTTTATCATTTTTATAGGAACCTAGGCGCGTACAAATTTTAATGTAGGAATCATGCGGTGTCTGGAATCCATTCATTGGATATTATTTATTGTGATTTAAAACAAATAAGATCTAAATTCCCGCTGTGCTGTTATTTATAGGCTCTGAAAAGGAAAGTAAGTCATATAAAAGGTATAATCTAATATATTTTTTATTACCATTTATCTTTGTATAGATAGTTAGGTACTAACTTAGCCGGCTTGTATAATCGATAAAAGTTTGTATTCTCTCTTGAGTGACTTATTCGATGGCAAATCCGTGAGATGATCAATTACGATCTTATTAGGAACTTTTGGCAGTCGGTCGGTTGGCGTCGCGACTGATCTTTTTGAATTAAGTTTAATGAACCTACTGCTAAAAAAAATCCTAAATTTTGTACAAGTAAAGAATAATCATTGTTCTTTGTTGTTGTTGCATTGTTCTACTTCACCAATTCTAGAATCGGGAATGTTTCTTTATTCTAATTATTCAAGTAAGTCCTTGTTAGGTTGATAGGCCATCGCTATTCGCCCATTATTACAACATGAGAACAATTTGCAAATACTTGTGTACGTGGAGATCAAATTGAGAATTCCTGCAGAAAACTACGTCTGCAAATTGTGATGACTCCCGGACTACCTACGACAAATCCTATAAAACGTCTACAAAAATGGTTAAACCAAACGCATTTTCCAGAAGACAGGTGTCAAACTTCATTTGATTATTACATAAACCCTGATGAAATGAGTAGTTGGATAGATTAGCCAATTACCACTTTTATTCATCTCGGCTTTTACAAGTATCGTTCATATTTTATTAAACAAGATGTATTAAGAAGTAAGAATCCCATAGAAACTCTACAAACTATTCTACATATCGCCCTTACAGAGTACCTACAGTTTTTCCCAAAAAATTCGTCGCAATAAACCAGTACTCTAGTAGCCCATGGATATTGTTAGTGCGAAGTACCCGGTATTTGCATGTGCTCGTTAGTGCATTGCCGACTGAATGACACGCGTCCAGCCTACTGATTGTTCCCAGCGCGACACTCGCGCGAATCGACCGAATTTGATGTTTATTTACTACAGTAATGTATGAACCTGTATACCCTTAAACCTTATATGTACGTAATAATGTGTAATGATTTAAAAAGGTGTAAAAAGATTCGTATTTTTAAATTTTCACTCCTTTCTCAGATTCTGGATTTGGAGCGAGCTAATTTTATTTAGTTGCTAAGTGTACATTAATGTGTCGCGGTTTGAATTCGAGTTCGTTTTCGATAATGTCTTCTTTCGTTTTCAACAAATTGCTGGTCATCATTTTTATTGCAACTTGCGTAAAAATTCGGGGAATAATTATTATGTTTTTGGAAAAGATACTGATATAGGTATCGATATATCGCTACGATTTCAAAGGGAATATTGGCGCTCTAAAAGTTAGTATATTTAGCCTAATATACCACCATCATCTTAAATTACTACATAAATACCAATAAACAGATATCATTTCAATTACAAAGGTGTTAACCATAAACATTTTTTGGTTTAGGTTGCTATCTTGGGAAGGCAAAGGGAACAGAGTCGACCAAAAACAAACAAACCAGAAAAAGTAATTTGTTAAAAAAAATGTAAGTACAAGTTATTGTTCGTCGGTGTAAAAAAAATCAATTTTCATACGTTTTCGATAGTTGGAATTTCATATCGATAAATCGATACATCGACATATTAAATATTACTCAAAAATATCGACACTTCGGACAAATAATATCCATATATCGATGTATCGATATGTTTTCAACAACCCTAGTTTTACATTTTCATTTAATGATGGACCCAGAATACCATTCAGTAATCCCCAATCACTTACTAAAAACAAAATTACGTAGAGATATTTTGACCAAAAACCTAATTACTCACTCCAATTTCGTCTGACGCCGAACTCTGCTCCAAATGCACCATGGCTATCAATCGTCCAATCACAGGTTTGATTGAATGTCTGTAAACGTCATTTACTGCTCGTTATCCACGCTCGAGGCGCGAAACGTCCCGCCGGCTTCGGCAGCCAATAAACATTTCATTGCCGAAGCGAACCTCTTTTGTTTTAGTACGGCCCTACAACATTAACACTGGAACTCTCCTCATAATCGTTTAGAAATCCACTCTTTCAATCACCGAGGATGTTATCTTCTAAATGCATAATCTTTTGCGAAGAATTTGGGGACAAAATGTATTCTCGAAAATAAACGCAAAGCCGAAAATATTTTGTCGTAAAATTCAGCTAATGTTCGGTATCAAACAGCTGGGTGTTTAGTTAGTTTTGTTTTCTTAATATCATCAGGATTTTATTAAGCCTTATTTTATTAGCTGTGGACTAAGTTCGAGAAAATAATGAGATCTCAAACAGCGTTAGGCGCCATAGTTGTATTCAGCACGGATTGCGTGAAGGCGCGAGGTGTCCATCGCAAATGGCTTCTTGTTGTTATTCATAACTGTATCCACTCTAAAGAAAGGATGAATATAATTATAGAGACTCAACTGTTTTCCTATATTTACCGCAAATTCTCGAACTTTAAAAGTTATGGTAATTATAGTAAGATGATAAAAGCTGCCGCTTTAAGGAATTCGAAGGTGGCAAATAATTTAAATGATCATTACGCAATAACCGCATTGCGTAATGATCATGATCAACCCATGTAACCAAATTTATATTTCGACGAAACGCATCGATGAACTTGAAAATGATCTTCATGAGAAAGAAATCAATTACTCCACTTAAATAGTGCCAGTGAAAGGTTAATGTAACCATTTTACAGTCTCATTTAAAGTCCGACTTTTATAGGCTATCTTCAAAACGTTACTGTGCTCTAAATTAAATGAAGATACGATCGCTACGGTTTTCATTCAACGGTACATACGTATTTATATTTAAGTACTTAGGTACTTACACTCCTTGCCCCCTTAAGTACGAGTGGACTAGACTCTTTTTATTGAGTGGATTATTAATGCATCCCATTATTCTATTAATGTTCTCGCATTTGCGATATGTACGGCATCCCTAATAGTTAGCGGCGTAGTTGTTAGTCTTGCGTAATTAGAGAAGTGAGAAATTCTTAAGTCACTGTCAGTGTGTACTGATTGTTTGTTTGATTTTTAAATTTGCTAGCACACAAACATCTTTAAAATGTTTGTTAAAATTCATAGAATGTCATGATGATCGTTTGACACGAATGGACCGATGTGTTACGTAGTTAAGTTTTAACTACACTTGTTTGAGTGCTTCTTTGCTTTACCGCAAGCCTTTGAAAAAACAAGTGGCAAGGTAATTTTACGGCTTATTTACCTGCACTACATAAAGTTACCCAGAGCTTGTGTCAATTTTATGCAGTGATAAAACTGAAGTTTCAAATCATCACTCGCTTCCATCCATAAACATATGGAAATTGCTGTTGCCGGTAGTTTTTATTTTCACTAACGCGTAGTCCTCGACTAGAATATTAATTTTCTGTGGCCCTTCGTGTCGGCCCGAGGACCGCCTACATAGAACCTCCCTAACAAAATTACACACTCATTAGTTCTACGGAATGTTTATTTGTTTTTTACCACAACTGGCGCCGAAAGCCCGCGTTAAAACTAACAAAATTAGTCACAGTCAACACGAAATTGACTTAGTTTATTGGGTTATAGGAGAGGATATTGTTTTTCGGTGGCCACCGATGCTCCTTGATGTTTGTCGGTGGCGCCAATTAATTCAACTGTGACAATGATTCACGTAATTACACAGGTAATTTCTCATTGCGAGACGCCCGACATGGCATGTGACGTCACGTTGTCCTCGCATCCTCGTAACATCTTCGACAGATGAATAAGTGCGTGTTGATTGGAATTTTAATGGGCGTTAATGGGCGGGACAATGATGAAATCGTCGCAGACGGAGATTTTATCGTTTCTATGCGCTGATAAGGGGTTGATCGCCGGCAGTTTCAAAGGCAAATTGTGGACAGACTGTCGTTACCGCATGCGGTGGTCTTCAGCAAATTCTCTTGAGACGTTGCGCTGTTAACTCTTCAATGGTTAACGGTTTGCTGAAGGAGATAAACTAAATGTGACAGGATACATCTTATATGAATATATTTTTTTAGCTTTAAATAGCTGCAGGAAATATACAACAAAACATGTGATCCCAACAAAATTATTATTATTCTGTATTGTGCGTGGGAATTTGTCGTGTAAACAGATAGCGCTATTAACCCTTAATTGCGGCTATTTCAGCCCCTCTCCGGACATGGCGTGGGCAATTGTTCGGATTTGTCCGTATGTCCGCAGTTCAGCGATAATGACTAAACGCTTTATCGAACCGGCAAATCATTATGTGACAGTTTTATGATCTGGCAGTTTGAGTAATTTATGCGGCCTACTCTAATGTTCTTCCTTTGGTGTTGTTTGTCGAATCATTGAGCTCCTTAGGTTCTGAGTTGAGCTGCACGATTACTGACAATTGCGTGCACTGACTGGATAGGTCTACTCAATCTGTGTGGTTCTTTCCTCAAAAGACCATTTCAGACACCGATCAACATAGCCTTCACATGATCTGACCAAGATTCTGTCTGGACTTTAAAAGAGACTGTGACCTCTGAGTTTGTTTCGGCCTTTCTTCTCAGAGTTGTCAGATAGGAAACGCCGGCTTCGTCTAGTTTAAAAGAAAATATGATTGACGTGTAAAAGTGTTTGTACAAACCTACTTACAGAAATAGAATCGTTTATCATTAATGATTGTCCGTCTTAATGAGTTCTATGTGAAAACAGTGGACATTTTTGTAAACCCGTTTTATTGTATTTTCCTCATAGCTTAATTTTTGAGAAAGCAGAATAAAAGCAAACCATGGCATAAAATAAATAAAAATGGTACGGTGTAACATAGCGACCTACCTAGGCAGACTGCAATTCAAGTAATTCTTCTTTCAGTGTACAAGCACATTTGCCATGTATTTCCTAAAGATATCAATGAATGTTTAACCGGTCGATACTCGTTCTGATAAGGAAGTATTAAATTATATTTTCCGTGACAAATCACGGTGTGAAAAGGTAATTGCTATAAAAATATTGCGTATGAGGTAGTACAGCTAATGACTACAGGAACTCGACGTCCGTTGGTGCCCTTCTGACCTGTCGCGATTTAGGGTTGACAAATCATTGAGGGATGTGATTTAATGATCGTGGTTATGCATCGTGAGAAAATTCTTTAAAGGCGATTTTGTAACTGACTATTATTTATCTTGATTTATTTATTTGACCGAGATGACCTATGTATTTTAGTTTTGCAGTTAATTATGTGCAGCATTTTTTAAATAAATCGTTATAACAAACAAGTGGCTGTGGGAAGTGTTTTAAAATTCATATCATTCTCAAAAAGTTTGTCTTACATTGTTTTTCTGACCAGATCCTTTTTACATAAATGTAACAGGAATATGAAATATGAATACTGAATATTGTTCGGAGTCACAAATAAAAGAGGAGGCATACCAAAATGAATTTTTATGAATTTGTATCAGCTGCTGCCGTTGACATGTTTTTTCTTGGATAACGGTTGAAATGCAGATGAAAACGTTAGTGTTTTTCGACACCTAATTATAAACGTGAGTATAAATCCTAAATTTAACATTTTACCCGCTTCAATTCAGCAATACTTAAAAATATCAATGACGTCCTGTTATTGATGTGTTTCAGTCCCCCTCAGCGACGTTGAGAGCATGCGAATTGTCTTCATGTTTGGATATTTTAATCATGTTCATTCAATATTATATTTATTAGCACCATTTATGTGATGAATGTTGTTTGGTGCCTTTAAAATCCAATAAAATATTATTACGATGTTTTCGTGTGTAACCGAGGCGAGGTGTGGAGCTCACAGGAATTTTACAGGGATGCTATCGATCTCCGTAAAAATAAATGAATCAATTTAATTAAAAATAAAGGACACTGGGGAACACTTTCGCTGCGGCACAGATCCAAAATAAATTTTGGTCCGCACGGCCACAACTTATTCTAATTAGTTGGTACAAAGTTCCAATTAGTACGATTCGGTATCGGATGCGCCTGTGCCGCGCGCCCTGCACGCGGTGGTTAACATAAACTGCACAGATAAAATTTAAACCTTTTAATGAACTCCCGGATTGCTTTATTTACTTCGAGATTAATAAATTTTCGGCTTTCCGTACGCTCAGTAGCCATTTTGAATTTATTCACATGCGTGTCCTAATGCTGATAGGATCAACTTTTTTGGTAGCAGGCATTATATTTGATATTGTTCAGACTTACGAGAATATAACCACTACCAGATCTAGTCCCTGGAGAAAACAGTGAATCCTTTTATAGGCATGCAATAACTTACATCCACAGTAATGGTGCCAATTAAAGTTTCACGAAGTGGCTAGTCAAATAAAAGAAAACGTTTCTTTATTTATATTTAAATAGACTTTAATATTCAATAATTGACATCATATATTTTTAATATAACAACACCGAGTGACTTAAATAAATTGTCCATAATAGCCGCACGTTTAATATTAAAACAAAATCGAACTCGTCGGAGAGGTTGCAGATCCGACGGCCGGGCGGCTCTGCAATAATAAGCCTAATGATACCTTACAGAAAAGGTGTTAAAACGTTTATTGGAATACGTCTAAAACATTATTAATAGCTTTTTAACAAGCCGACGCCTCATTTTAGGTGTGAACCTAAACTTTTTCCGATCCAATTTTTTGTCTCTCGTAAAATATTCTTATCTTGGAGTCTGGAAAGATTGTAATTCAATTATAACGATATTCCGTGATAATGGCGGATGATAGACGTTAATACAGGGTTTGTTGCGACACCGATGTCGCCTCTCGTTTAAACCGAAAGCGATTGAAGTAAAGTGATGGCATAAATTTGATTTCACGGTCTTTAGTATAATAAACGAGATCCAGCAAAAATAAAGTACGCTGTAAAATGAAGATGGACGATTCCTTAAATAGGTATAGGTACACAGGAGCCTGCCAATGCTTCTTGGTATTTAGCTCGCCATACCACAAGTTGAACTGTATGTTGAGCAAACCACGGAGTGAGCAACTGACATGTTAAAATTAAGCCTGTTGGAGAAGGATCCAAGTGCAAAAGCTTAATAACCCCCTAATCGTCGATTCCTGCTACCGCTATAAAAATTCACCGGGCTCAAGAGAAACCGTTGGTCCACGCCCAGTACATTTTGTGCCAATGTCGATAATTTCAGACTAGTGCTTCGGACAAACGCTGTCCACCGGTGAATTGTGAGGGCATCGATTTATTATTGAAATCAGCCCGTCGCACGCGCAGGCTTCCTGTTCTCAAAATTGGTTATAAAATTGGCGACCGCTCGTGCCGTACGCACGGGTAATGATACCAAAAAAAGTTACAAGACTTTACTTTTCAATTATGATTCAAGATTGACATATGCAGAGCAATTTATCTTGTATGTTCAACTATACTTTTTCTCCGCGAGTTACCATATTTATCGATAAATAAAAAAAAATACTTCGTCGATTGTATTAATTAACACTTTGTAATGTTATTTCCGAACGTTGCCGTTGAATAAATATAATTATTCCGATACACTTGTTGGTATCTGTTTGCATGAATAATGGAAATATTAAAAGTCGATAGGTTGTAAAAAGATGTCGCCTCGAAATTTTACTTTATAGTGTCTGGAGGTCCTTAAAAATACATTTTACTTAATTAAACGAGAGGCATAATGAGTGAAAGACGAACAGGTAATGTATGCCCGTTTGGTAATTATTTATTGACTAATTAAGAATAAAATTTATAACATCGACCTTCAAATTCTTCAAAAACTTCTAATAACGTCTAATACCTTCCCTTTCGGCCTGAAAGCTCTGGTGGGGCGCACGTGCCGGGTCAGTGCGCACGCGCAGATGTATCGCGACACCTGCCTTTGACGGCTGAACCTCTCTCTCACACTCAAGTCATAACGTATCGCCATCTCTTTCCTTTAACGCGTATTTTTGATTCCAACAAAGTAATGTAAACGCGATACGAAGATCAGAGCCACTGCATTTTACATTATGTGACCTGTTTCTTAATGATATGTTCTAAAATAGTCCTCTGTACTCATTAGTATTCCCGTTGCGAGTGATCCCACCCCGCAGTCTATGACCATGTTTAATACTGCAGCCTCCGACATGTTTGGGAACTTGTTCTAGTACTTGACCACATATTTCTGTATGTAGGTGCTTGGGTTAGTCGTTTAAGTGTTTGTCAGATGACTCAAACGCGGCACATATCGTTTTTAACTCTCACAAAAACTCCCTGCTTTGCCATACATTAGATTCAATTGTGACTTTAATTGATGCAGAGGAAGGAATGTAAAAAGTAACACGCAAGAACAGAAAAACTTCAAAGTTGCTGCTATTAATGCAAATTCAACTTCATGCGTTGTCCAGGAATGTGAATTATAAATGTAACCAAACGTCCTCATGTGCATCGGCACCGCAGCCTGTTTAAATACAGTTTGTCAAAAGTCATTTGGCAGCGAATCAAATGTTAATAAAATGGTCTAAGATGTTGATTTGACCTTGATTAATGGTTTTACATTGACAACAAAGGCGCAGCACGACGGACGTCTTGCTGAGAAAATTAGACACAGCCGAGCACCCGAACAGAGGCAGCGTGATGATACGTAAATGTCATTCTGAACAAGCCAACGGTATCCTTTTATGGGGTCAATGTGGGCACACTGAACTGGCAACATTCGATTTAATTGATGCACGTAATTATTGAAATAAGATATTAGGGACAATCAAATGGTTGCAATTGTTGCACGTGCTATTTTTTATGTCGGCTGTTTTCGCACATATGAAAATAAGACGATAAAGAATTGAGTGGCAAAATACCTGTGAAAATTAAGATCTATTGAGGTTTTTCTTATAAGAATAACTTATACAATACAATATTTATTATACTTGGTCTGTTTCAAAACTATCTTCTGAAAACCATACGATTCTAGAATAGACAAAAACCTTAAAATTGCAACTTTTCTATGATTCCTGGATAGTTTGAAATAAAAACTGCTCTGACAATCAACACTAATAATTAACTTGTAGGTAAATTTATTAGTAAAGCTTCTGAATTATTTTATTCAGATTTAATCCGCCTCTAAAGCCTCTGTTTTTTCCTTCAAATTACAAGATACCTTTTATAGCGTAAAAATTCCTTAATTAAACAACAAATATGAATCTATTCTTTGTGGTTAACGCCTTTTTTGTTAAAGGATATTGCCGCTCATCAATTTAATAACTAATTTTTTTTTGTGTAATAATCCGTTTTTTGTTCCTGTCCTGGCATACAATATTTTTTATTGCGGATAGTAAAATGATAATGCCACTTTTGCCCCATTTTAAATTTAAGGTGTATCGTCACTGTGATCTTAACCCTTTCACCGCCATGCTATTGTCTGCCATAAATGACACAAAGGCAATGTCCAAAGCGTCAACCTCTTGCTCTTTACTCAAAAATCTACCAATATATCGAAGTACATAGCTCTCTACTTAGTACATGCTTGGGCACTATCCAGGCGTGTACTAAGTAGAGGAACTCTTAAACTGGTCATATTAGGCAGGAACTAACTCATCCTAAATTCCCAGGATATAAAAGAGTCGCGACCTCATTTATATATATGTTTACTGCTCAGTTAATGACTGTACCGTAAGGGATTACTCCTAAATTGATAATCGTTAAAATGTTACATTTACTGCCAGTGCCCATAAAGTTTACATTCACTTCTAACGTTTACCTGCAAGACCACCGAGTGCGGGCATCTTGAGGAAATTCGCTGAGACGTCACAATTTAATTAAGGGCGACCTCCTAATTAATGTTTCCTTTGCCGACTGTGACTCGAATCCGGGTGGTTCACGAACGATTGAGCAACCATTTGTAGGTATTTTTGGGACAAATCTCTTAGAAGTTCCCTCATGTTCAATAGTGCAAGAGATATCACTGTAAGCGATGACCGCCTGTTTTTTATAGGTAAAGGGCGATGCAGAGTCCCCTTTTCCCACATGAAGAAACAATATTATAAACAAAATTCTTAAATACCAACGTTCTAATTAAAATACTCGACCATTATATTATACTAGCACAATACATTTATTCAGTGTTCACTGCTCTCATTTATCGGAGCTCGATATAAATGACCGAAATTTTATCAGCAAGTGGATCTCCCAGCCACCGGGCAAGTGATGTCTTAATAATGACAAGAGGTTAAATATCGTGAGACACATCTCGGGAACAAAACCGAACGTCACGACAAAGGAGCAATGTCCCGAGTATTTTGTCACTGTTTAACTGATCCAATCAGTGCTACGTGAATCGTAGCTACAAAAAATAATACCGACATCCGAAAGGGCTGATACAAATTATTATTAAGGCATGCGATTATCTTTGTACGATAAAAAATGGGACGGTAAACAGCGTTGTTAATTTCTATCATTCGGTATCTGGATACTGTTCGGTATTATTAATAAGTAATGTCACGAAACCGATTACTATTAATAACGTATCTAGTTCTGGATGCCACACGCAACTTCTAGTTAATAGATAAAAATAAAAGTGCTACTAAGGTGGAACGTGTAATTTGAATGATTCGGAATAAGACGTCAAATGAATTGTTCCGATGAAAGGGTTTGTTTTTGTATGAATCAATCATGTTATTATTTTTAATTGAGCTTGTGATGTAACATCTGCTTGTTTTGGTTTTTAGGTGCCCCTATTAACAGGTTAACAATACCGTAAAAAATGTAGAGAAAAAAACACAAATAACATTGTTTTCTAATAAGATCTTATTTAGATTTAGACATGTAGTTCCATGCGTTAGCGCATTACGAATGTAAATTATACTCTGTGTAAGTAAATACATACTCGTATTATGTAGGTAAATGTATCCACTCAGTACCTAGCTAGCATTCACCCGACCTTGTAAAAGGAAATGATCCTGAATATCGGTATAACATCATTTAAATGAACATGCGTTCCTGAATTAACAATATAATGAAAAAATCTCATTGTATGAAATATATTCCATTTACATAAACAAAAGCGCCGCACAGCGTCGTTGGTGTCATATTCATTATTGATATTTCCATGTCCGCCACCCAACGAGCAAAAGCGTTGAATAAAATATCAATTAGAGCACGTTTTGAAGGGTAAAAAATCTCTTTATTTCTCAATTTCGCTAAGTGAATATGTTGCCCGTGTATTGGCGTATGTCATTTGCTGTTTTTGCAATCTGCATGTCGTCGGTTTGGGCGGTAAGGTAATGAGGAAAGAGAAGTATTTATTACAACGCTGGTCTCTTAAGGTACAGCAGATCAACTCAAAAAATAACAGATGGGTCACAAAAACTCACTCGTCATACATCTTCAATGAGACTCTAAACATAAACTATTACAGATGAAATGTACCTGATATTGCCATAATAGTTCGACCACTTTTTACTATGAAGCCTTCAAGGCATAGCTTCTCCTTAAATGTTTCAAGTGCAGCTCTGGTTGTTTTTTGGGCTCGCGACAATGTCGATGGGTCTGTGTAAACAACGGACCGCGGTAACACGTATTTTTTGTGCTTTGATTTATTGTTTCATGTTTCAAAAGTTGCTTTTTGCGTTGTACCACACACGCACAACCTCCGTGGTTGTTATATGCAAATTGTTGTTTTTTTCTTTTTAATCGAGTGAACTATTGGAATGTATACTTAAGCCTTCGCTATCCTACAGTTTTATTTTCTGAAAATTATTTAATAGTTTGTAAAATTAACAAAATAAATGTGGCTGGCTGAGGAAATTTATTACATTTTTTAAAGTTAATTTTGTTATTACGCTTAATATCTTGTTTTGCATTTAATAACTTAATTGCGATATCATTATGACTTCGATAAAGTAGATAGGTACATTAGTTTTTATTATAAGCACTAAACCCTCCCTGAGTTGAAACTGAGTGGAACCAATGGAGCCCGCAAACAAACACACAAATATTAATAAAACAGTGTATATGCATTCGAAAGTCTAATCTAAACGACGACAGGCAAACCTTGTAATGGACTGAGCAAAGTTTATTGGTTGCTTAAAGCTGAATACACGAACGCGCGCCCGCTACCACGGTTTTATTATTAAGCAGTAAACGTCAAACATTTAATGTCGCTCACATAAAATTATTAAAAGACATTATAATAATGCCAGCACTCGCGACCCTCCTTCTAATTGGCACCTTATTTAAATTCCTACTGGCGATTATTTCGGAACTGGACTTGCAAATGTTGCATTTCTGGTTTCTGTGTAAAATCTACTTCTTTATTAAGTGAGGAACTTTTATATTCGCGTAATGGTAAGCATACTCACTAAGCGATCCGGTAATTTCATTGGCACTTTATTTCGTTAGCTGTATTAACCGATCTCGGCCTCTTATGCGCGGAGAAAAAAGAACTCGTGTAATCTTGCTTAAGTGCACGTCTTCACCGATATTAAACGGAATAAACTTATGATTTTATGGCACAAAAGTGGTATTTCTATTAAAAAATCTATTCGGGTTTAAATAGATACAGCGTTTTGTAAGTAGATATGCGTTTAATTGAGAACAAAATGGTTTTAAAGATCAGCTTTGGTAGACTGGCGTCGCTACTAGTTCGAATATCTCAAACTGCGAAAGTTTTTACTTGACAATCGAAGTGGAATGGCATTCATTTTTATGGCGGCATAGTAAATTCTCACTAGAGTGAGGTAACTCCCCGCTGGCGAGGCACCACGGGGTGAGCCTTACGAGCGCCAAATCGGTTTTTACCGTATAACTCGACCATTTGTGGATTAAGGGAAATGTGTTATTTATGCATCACAGAGAGGTGCGCACCCCACCGCGGACCCATGTTAATTGATCGGCATTTCATTAATACCTCATTGTTGCTATACAGTGTCTCGGTTTTTTTATTTGGCCTCCCGTAGTATGGTCGCGAGACGGACGCTTAATTACAACCAGGCGATCATCATAATGATCGTTGCGGAGGTGCTGAACCTTTTTGTTATTATTTAAATACTCCGGGGCAACGTTGCGACTGACATGATGAATCCTAATGAGGACTAAGTTCGTTGGAGTAGAGTTGAAATTAGAGCTTCTAATCGCTTTGAATGTAAAAGAGGTATTCTTGCTTTACTTTTGAAAACTTTGGGTTCATACATATTGATGTGCAACGCATTCTAAGCAACGTCTGATTTTTAATTAGTTGAAATGTCTTCATCAGCCTCTTAAGACAAAAAGCGTCGGTAAAACTCGTGTGAACTGTTGGACCCGGGGTCCATTTTATTCATTTATAGCGTCGTAAACCCTTAGATTGCTAATTAGTTATATGAGAATTTTATTCTAGTGACATGAGTTTGATGATCTTCTACCGTCTCGCATTACTTGCTTGGACAATTATTTGCCTATAAACGTCACAACGTGGCTAGGCTGTACAGACTGTACTTTGCCTCTGACAGCAACGAGGAAGTTTTTTTTCCAGATTACTGATAATTGCGTAGTCAGGGGTCAATATGGTGCAGCTCGCCGTTCGATAAGGACCAGGCTCGGGTCAACGGCGCGTTGTGTTCCACGCGCGCCTCAAAGAGATGTCAGCACCAATGACGGGGCCCGCTAGGGCCGATGCCTGCTAGGGTTGCGGGGAAGTCCGAGAGGGATACCGTGGCCCCTGACACAGGCAACTGAAGGAACACGGGTGGGTTTTAGTCAGTAAGAGTCTGACACGCCCTCCTGCTATGCCCAGAGCGGGAGAAGTTATGTGATGATTCTCCACCCTCAAAAAAATAAATAAAAGGGGTCAATATGGTGGACAATCATATATTATTGCCTACTGTCTTTTTGAATGTAGTGCTAATTTGTTATTATGTAAATTAGCTATACAACTATGTACCCGAGGAAAACAAAGAGAAAGCTCGCAAAAAAAAAAAGGTTTAAGTACAAACGTCACTTTATGCATACGCTCATCACTTTTTTTCAGTCTGTAAACTGTTTTAATCGTCTGAAGCTTCCCACGGCCTGCAAAGCCGTCTTTAATCTCACACTTAAGTACCCCAGGGTATAAATATTACAATGAAAAGTACGATTCTATCAGACAGTCACATCTAGCAGTCCTGCCTATACCTAGACGGCGAAGCGTGATGTATGAGCCAACGCGGGTGGCGGCTTTTGTAAAATAAAAGTGTGACTTCGACTTTATTGAAATAATTTATTTCCTTAAAACCTGTGTAAACTTTTTTGCAAGTGTAATGTTACTTAGTTTGTTAGCATTAATATCGTCACTTTACTTATTGTTTATCCATACTCATCGTCTGTCTAGCCATTTCCCAAATCATGTTGGGGTCGGCTTCCAGTCTAACCGGATGCAGCTGAATACCAGTATTTTACATGGAGCGACTGCCTATCTGACCTCCACAACCCAGTTATTGGGTAATACAATATCCACGAATGACAGCCGGGACCAACTGGTTAACGTGCTTTCCGAGGCACGGAGGGGTCTTGGTATGTAAAGATGGTCATCCATCCACGGACCAACCGTGTCAAGCGTAGCTTAACCTGACAATCGGACCGTGCGGCTGTTGTCATTGTTTATGTATTCTAATATTATAAAGAGGTAAAATGTAAAATGGTAAATGGTGGTGGTGATGTAAATGGTGTAATGTGTGTTGAAATTAAACGCGCGCCGTCATTGCTTGTGTTTAAAAGACTCGTGAAGGAACATTACTTGTCGTTGTGATCGTGTTCTCATAATTGTAATTATCTATAGTCTTCATTTATTTTTGTTGCTTATAAATTTAGTATGTACGTATTTATGTATCTTTTATTTAGGATGTATATATGTGTATATATTTTAGTGTATTGTATACATACTTAATATTTGCACCAACAACAGCCCCATTTTATGTCCAGGAAAATCTCTGTCCATTCCAAGGTTGCCTGGAAGAGATCGCAGAAAGCGATAAGGCCGCCCATTGTATATTAAGTAGTGTTCAATTTAATTTTTGTTGTTATGTTTTTTGTGGTGTACAATAAAGAATATATAAATATAAATAAATGTATGAGTATCTATGTAGGAGTTATTCTTCGGAACTACTTACCTATCTGATTCCGAAAATTCTTTCGCTGATAGATAGTTACACTATTGCCGAGTACCATAAGATAATATGTTTGGTGGTGTGAGAGCAGTGATGGCCCAGTGGTAACAGCCGCGACTTACGAGTTTCAGGTCGTAGGTTCGAACTCAGATTGGCGCTTTACTTTGTGTAAATTATTTCATCACCATTGCTCTCAAAACGGTGAGGGAAAACATTGGGAGGAAACCGGCATGTCCAAGAACCAAAATTTCGAAGACATGTGACATCTACCAATCCGCATTGGGCCCGCGTGGTGGATTATGGCCCACACCCTCTCAACGAGAGGAGGCCGGAGTCCCAGCAGTGGGAACACTATAGGCTGATTATGCTATAAGATATGTCTCATGTTAAAACACGCGGTCGAAGTTGCAGGCAGAAGCTATTAAAATAAATAATTATGAATGCATAATATGTGTATATGTTTTTGATAATATAGACCTTTAAAGTATAAGTAATTTTTATAGTCGTGTCGGGTACTCATAATAAAATTTGTAAATCATAATCATCGTAAAAGAGACCGTCGTAGTAAAGTTATTAAATTAAAATTTAAAGGAAATATAAATAGGCACCTAGGAGAAATTATTTTTTTATTAAAAGAAACATAAAAAATTGTCGGTATCGGTGGCATTAAGCTTATTATATATTGTTTGATCAGCATTTTTTTATGGATACGTAACTCCCTATTAAACTGTAATACTTAAAAACGTACCTATATTTATACGTATTTTAAGTCGGTATATTTTTAGCATACGTTTATAAGCATTAGCATTAAATAAATAGTTATTTTAATACCAGCTACATATTTATATATGTCACCGTATGATTGTGAATACCGTTAGTTTATAAACTATCTCGCGAGATTGTAAACTGTCGACAAATTGTGAACTGTACCATGCTGCTTATAATTTTATAATCTATCCATATCAAACCGTCAAATTGTGAACGAAGCTGCACTTACCGACATGGTTCACAATCTGTCCGGTTTTATCACCCGTAAAATTGTGAACCGTCCTTATTGTCGGTCTTGGCGTTAGTCGAATTGGTCGCAGTAACTAAGCCAGGGCACCCCGACCAAATGGGTTAGGTTAGGTTAGAATTGTGACCAACCAGCGAGAGGTGGCCAGGCAAGTTTGATACTAGTTCAAAATAAGTCGGTTTGTCATGGACAGATTTATAAACTATTGAAAAATAATTCGTTAAATTGTAAATGGTTGGTTGCAGTTCACAATGTTTCGATAGTTTATAATCTCGCGAGATAGATTATAAACTAACGGTGTTCATAATTATATGGTGACATACATAAATAATGGTCTTACCCTGTCGTTCTACACATTGATCTTTTATTTGTTTCATGAATTTTAAGTTTCCCATCCTTACTCGACAAAGTAAGTTTCCATTACATTTAAAAAGGCACTTTATAAATGACCAGTAATCATTTTAAATTATATATCGCTGCTTAACGTTTGCAGCTTTCTTTTTGCACATAAGTAAAATAAATGGAGTCACGTGGTCCCTCGCTCATTGACAATTGGCCACATTTGCCATTGTCAAATTGCTACTTGCAGAGTTTTGTTGTGGCCCATAATTAGAGAGCATTGGCTTTTATCAATCCAGATAATTATTTCGTTTATATCGTACGATATAAACGAAACAACACAACACATCATCTTTAACATTGTATAATGTTTAAGACGACGCTGTAATAAATTGGTGCTGTCATTTCACTGTTTGAAATGATGTTTTTGTATTTTATTGTTTGATAGGGATCCGTATGATTCAGAAAAAATCAAATTGGTATTTTTGAAGTCCTGTAGTGGGACAGCATATACTTGTACTAATAATAATAATAACCCGACCGCCGCCGTATCTCTACGTAGACGTCGTGGTGGGGCTTGCGAAATCCTGAACTCTGGGTCTGTGCTGATAGAGTTTACTTTGCCGAAACCAGTCTAGGGCGAGGACGCAGACCAAGAGAGATACATAAACCCCCAGGACAGCATGCCAGGCGAGCTGTTGGGTGACCCCGCGGACCCTATCTCCCGGGAGAAGTCTTATTCCTCTCCTCTGACTTGCCTTTATTGGCCAATTGGAGTGAACACTGACGAAGAACAGAGCTTCCACCTCTTTCTTGCCTTTATAGGCCAGCTTGAGTAGAGATTCGCAAGAGCAAAAGTGCTCTGAGGAAGGAAGTATTCCAGTAAGGTGCTGGTAGGGACCGTACTTCCGGGATTGTCCTGATAGCCGGGGATATAATATATCTGATATAATATATAATTAAGCCTACCTACCTCAGAAAGTGTCACCCCTAGGGCCCCGAGATATTTCAAAGATATTTAAATAATAATAATAACATTCTTATCTTTTAAGAAAAGGTGATGCCTCGTTGATGTCTTTTGTAAGGCGAAAAGATAATGTAGTATTTTCATTATTTTTACTACATACTTTTATTATTGCCGTAACACAGTCTATGACTAGCGCGGAAGGTAAAGAATTTTTTATCTGTATACCGCCAATTAGTTTATTAGTTCAAACATAATTCTAACACCATTATTTTTTTTTATTTATTTGTTTTTGTTTAAGTAGTTGAGATTCAAAGAAAAACGTATCATTTTAGCGTGTGTAGGTAATGATTACTAGCTAAGCATGTATGATTTGTAAAAATGCGTGTTTTTGGTAACTAATTTATTTATTTATATATATTCTTTATTGTACACCACAAAAAACATAACAACAAAAATTAAACTGAACACTACTTAATATACAATGGGCGGCCTTATCGCTTTCTGCGATCTCTTCCAGGCAACCTTGGAATGGACAGAGATTTTCCTGGACATAAAATGGGGCTGTTGTTGGTGCAAATAATAAGTATGTATACAATACACTAAAATAGATACACATATATACATATCCTAAATAATAGATACACTTATATACATATCCTAAATAATATATACATAAATACGTACATACTAAATTTATAAGCAACGAAAATAAATGAAGACTATAGATAATTACAATTATGAGAACACGATCACAACGACAAGTAATGTTCCTTCACGAGTCTTTTAAACACAAGCAATGACGGCGCGCGTTTAATTTCAACTGGCAATGCATTCCACAAACGAGCGGCCTGGACAGTAAAGGATTTGTCGAGGAAAGTTGTGGAATGCATAGGCATTTTAAGCTTCAAGTTATCTGATGACCTTAGAAATTTCGTGTGGGAGTCGCAAAGAAACTGGAAACGTTTCTTAAGATAGAGAGGGGTGGAAGGGGAGAAGAGCACATTAAACAAAAGAGAAAGGATATGAGCGTTCCGGCGAAGGCGAATTGGTAACCACTTGAGCTTCACACGAAATTCGGAAACATGGTCATATTTGCGCAAACCGAATATGAATCTTATACATAAATTTTGAAGCCGCTCAAGTTTATCGAGTAGGTCTTGGGTAAGGTCAAGATAGCTGACATCAGCATAGTCAAGGATGGGTAGAAGAAGCGATTGTGCAAGCGCAATTGCAAGTACCTACTTAATAAGATTAATACTTAGTCTTAAGTTGTGGTATACAATGTAACACTTACTTTGGAAATAAATTCTATTCTATTCTATTCTATTATAATGTAAATACCAAGGATTGAAAGAAAATAATTGCAGAAGCCTCATGTTCACGTTGGTAAATGTCATTTCTATTTATTTTCAGGAAGTGAATAAACATATCTTGATCAAAGCAATTTGAAATTATATTTTCTACGTTAACTAATTATCAAAATCACATAGACCATCACACACTAAGCGTCTATTCCTATGAAATTACCCCAGACGCCTCATCAATAACCCGTCCACGCACCACAACCACCCGAGAAGACAATAAAAATCTGGCGCCTGCGCCGGTCACAGATTATGACACGTTCACAGTAATGACGGGAAAATTGTGCCTACGTGATATTACGCACCTCTATTTTTTCACGAAAGTAAAAGTTCCGCCCTCTATACCATAGTGTCGCGTATTCGGAAGCCGATTGTCAATGTGACATGAATTTGAAATTGGAATCGAAACTCTTTTGTGAATGGGATGTCGTTTCTGCGTAGTCGTTGGCGTTTTTGAGAAGTGTAGGAGTAATTTGGATGATAAATACTGGTTTTGTTTTGGGAGGTCATTATATATTTTTTTACTAGGTGGATTAGGGTTATGAATTTAAATTGGTGATAACATGATTTTTACTTTCACTGTTTCTGATATGAATAGGTAAGTATTTCGATTAGTGTGAAACTTTACTAGGAATCGCGGCACAAGCATATAGCTACTTATTTTGATGTTAATATACAGTTTTAACAATTTTATCGAATTTATTTGTTAAAGCAGTGGTGGCTCAGAGGTAATGGCTCCAAATTACGAGATGTAGGCCGTGGTTCGAACCCAGGCAGGCGCTTTACTTTGTGTAAGTAATTCCATCACCGCTGTTCTCAAAACGGTGAAGGAAAACATCTTGAGAAAACTGGCATATCCTAGAACCAAACATTCGAAGACATGTGGCATCTTCTAACCCGCACTGGGCCCGTGTGGTAGATTACAGCCCACTCGAAGAGAGAATGCCTGTGTCCCAACAGTGGGAATATCATCATCATCATAATCAGCCTATAATGTTAGGCTGATTATGATGATGATGATTTTGATAAATATTTATAAAACTGGTCATATTTAAAATCAATAAGCATTTGTTCGTGGCAAGTGAACTTTTAAACTAAAGATGTAATGAAATAAACTAATAATCAATCACATACAGCAAATACTTACGAATACGATATCTTCTAACAAGACCAAAACCCATTAGACATCTTAAAACCAATATGAACGCCACCAATACGAATCAACTAAGATAAGCCACCAATTAGATACACCAACAAGATTCATATAAAATAAATTCTATCTAACACTTACTAACTAGAGTACTCAATGAAAAACACCTTTAATTACTTACTAAATACCTACGGCGCATGCGAAGTGACTGCCGACGCAAATCTATTGCTAGGCGAAGCCTACTTGCTGTGATTGGAGGAGCCGTCGCCAAGACTCCGAAACAGAGCCAATAGGCTCGCTTCATTCAACAATAGGTGAACATAGCTACGCCTGTAACGGTACCTTGCTTAGTTCCACTTAGAATGAGCTTAGATGTTTGAAATCTGATGTGGAATGTACTTAGTTATAAACTTATGATGCCACGGTAACTTGTTCTGGTGTAAGTGGGTGGTAACTGGTTCTTGTGTAGTTCAACATTTGAATCAGGGTTAACGTGTGGTTCAAGTTGATTTAATCGTTTTCAGGTAAGTTAAATTGCATCAAGAGCAGTTTTGTATAAATAAAAATAAAAGCTTAGAAATTACGATGTTTGTGTAAAATGCGTTATGGAAACAAATATTTATTTCCTTGTTTTATATTGTTTATTAAATTAAACTTTTTACCTTTATAGTTAAAGGTTGGTGTATTGTTTCTACTTAGAATAAGCTAAAAAGCCAGCAGGAATCGGTTCCATATGTTTCAACAAATATGTTGCTTAGATGTTTAGTGGAATAAATTGCTATTTCATTGTGAGTTAGAGCTTATTGGAAATAGAAAATAATGTGTATTGTAGTATTTGTAGTAGACGTGCAATCATTTTGAAAATTCTGTTTCTTTTAATGGATTTGCCAAGAAAAGTTGAAATATCCCTTAACATTTTTAATTTTACTCATTTTTTGAGTCAATTTGTCAAAATAATTAACATAAACATCCTGCAAATTCCTTAAAAACTTCTCTACTATACCTACAAACCCTTTTCTCTTTAAAGATAAATGGCAATATAATTTATTTACCTTACCTGAAGCAGCCCTATATCATGTTTACATACCACACAAAACCAAAAAATAGTGTAATTAATACAACATCGCGAACGCCCAAACATATGTTAAGAAGTAATTTACCTTTAAATCCAAGCGATAATCATTATGTTAATCTTGTTTTAATTAAGCGAAATGATTAATTAATAAGTTGTTTTCTGCGATTAAGTACACATGTACCTACAGGCTGACGTTTCAACCACCTCAGGCATCTGACCACAAACACAATTAGAGTAACACGCTAAATATTGATAATTGTTTTGCGCCCTCTAATTTGGACGTCTTTGCCGTCAATTTTGTACAAGAAACACATTGAAAGCAGCTCGACGACATATTTATGTGATTAACTTATTTTCAGCAATTATTTTGAAACGTTGCCATTTTTGATGATATGTAATTTTCGTCAAAGAAAACACGTAACGTTTATAGCATTTTGTTTAAAGATTTGTTTTAATAAATTAGACTAAAAATAAATGAAAACAAGTCACGCGAGCTTTAAGAGTAGACTAAGATACTTAGATATCAGTAAATAAGAGGCTGGATGCTGTCGTTACTTATACGCTGTTGCATTTTTAAGAGCAGATCATTAAAAGTACATGTGGCCCGAAGCAGTATCAACACCCCATGTTAGTGCAACACGCATGATATGTACACATTAAACGAGCATCATTTATTTACTCTCATTCGGTATAATCTACCGTCATAATAGCAACATATAGCATTCAGCAACTATATATAAAAAAATGTCTATTCCAATCGGGGCTTCACTATATGTTTCTAATTAATAATATACACGATCCTACTGTAAGATCAGAGAGATATTCGTTTGATGAAGCCCCGCCATTTGTTTGATAAATGAATAATCGCCACAGATGAACTGAATATAAAAACGTACAGCGCTGTGGCGTGCGAACTTTATACTAGGGGTATAAATAAAAAACGCCACGTTGTTTAAATACACTCGGTACCCAAGTGCGGTACAGTCACCACTTAAAATTTATTGCAATATTAATAATATTAAAGTGACGTTTATTGTTCGCTAGCCATCGTTTACGCATAATGAAGTACGAGAACTATTTTTGAATAGTAACAAAGTAAGATCGTTTATATTATTTAATTAAAAAATATTGATAATTAACAGTGCCGTACCTACTGTCCGATGAATGGTCTACTAAGGACGTGAGAATGTGTGTAATATTGTAGAAGACGTGTAACAATAAACCCGGTGCAGATAAAGATTGGTATGACGAGTTAAAAGATATCATAATTAATTCTAATCACCGGTGATGCTGGGTCCAGACTAGAGCGTAACGCAGGACCATGATGTAGGTGCGTTTAATGGAATGGGCATCGGCTGGTGGCGGGGCGTGCCCGCGGCGCTGCCCGGCGAGCGCACACGAATCCTTCTGTCGCGTGGTTACGTGCTATTAACCGTGTCGGCCGCTCGCTACTAGTCGACGGACTACTATAAATTACACGAATTATACAGTGTGGCGGCGTACGCGAGCATGTGATATATTGTGGTATGGCGATCGCACTGAACAGCCTCCGTGTCAGCGCACGTAAAATTACACACCTGACCGCGATGTTTGCGCGCAACACCGCTAATACACTGCGCACGCGCATCGCATTTTATTTGCGATTGTTATTTCGTAAATGATAGCCCTACGCGCGCCTAGAGAAGTTATTGCCTCTAACCCAAAGTTATTTACCGAGAGAAAGAGTCGGAGAACGTTTGTTCTGATGACAATCAGAATCTGTCTGTGTCGCGCGACGAGGTATTATCATTTGTATTGCATGTAACTCTGGCTAAAACTCCGATGTAACTTTAGCTGACTGTATAATTTATTGAATAACGCATTAAATAACTATTTACACGAGCTCGTCCGTACATACGTACGATCGATATGAATTATTTTAATAACGCTTTTCTGACGCTGAATATAATTAATTCGTGAAACCGATGCGGTTATTAAAAATGTAAATAAATTTGCGAAATGACAGCATAATTACGGTGGAGGCCTATTTAAAATGTCTGGTATCGGCAAAAACGCGAGTGTACCGAGTTGCTTCCAATCAAAGTGGTAGTCCACCTTTCTCAATCCATTAAGTCAAAGGCTTTATAATCCAATTAAATTACTTATATCGATCAAGATAAATTTTACATTATTGTCTTAATTACGAGTTATATGTCATCTTTGACAGCATCTCGCAAAATTTAGATCGTCATCGTTAAAATATGTATAATTCACTGCATGCCTGTAACGAAAACCGAAATGAAGCCCAATGAATCCAATGTTTATAAATTTTTACTTATCAAAGTTACTGAGAAAAAGAAAAATTAATTATCAATTATTTTTTGGTTTAATTGCAAAAATATTTCATACCTAGTAATGTGTAGAATAACAACCAATGGGTTGTTGACGAGAGCCAAAATATATTTGAACATTCTTACGATTTGATTTCAATTACGGAATTCTTAATTAAGTAGACACAAGCATAACTACATCGATTTTATATACCTTCATTGGTTTCTTCGATCGTAAAATCGGTCTTCGATGCTATCGAAGGCTTAGCTGAGGACGCGAGTAATTAACAGGTAGATAATAAGGTTCGCGAAGAGAAGTTTATTATATTTTTAATTAATAGCATCATTTGTGTGAGTTCAGGTGTGAAGGCTGTGCCGTATCCCATGTTACTTGCTGTAATTGGCTTTTAGCTACCGTATCAATAAATATTAATGACATACTCGGGGTTCTACGATAGTTTAATTTCGTAGCACACGTTTATAAGTGTCATTTCATTAACGACTAATTACAATGGAACGTTTCATGGGACTTCGACTAATTAAAAATGACTTAAAATAAGAATGTACATAAATAATTAGAAATAAGAAGAAATATTTTGACTCTGAGCACAACTACTTTTGCCTCTACGGTTTTAAATAGCGATCGTAGCAAATATAGGTTTTTACATTTAATTCTAATTAGTCTACACTATTTTGTGTTTCACGCCATCTATACAGCCGACAATGATTTAAAAGTCCGTATAGTCGAAACCACCCTTAAAAACCACCCTGCGCTAGCGCCGATCGAACGCCATCTGCTATCCCTTTGTAGAAATATTTCGCTTTGGTTGGAACGAGTATCGATTATAGTTTCCTTTGGCTTAAGGGTTGGGTATAGATGGCGTAGTTGTGCTAGGTTAGGGGTAGTTTTGTAGATTTATTAGTTTTGAAATGTGTGAGAGTGTGCTCGTGATACATCGAGCTTTGATAACCCCGCTGGTCTATAGGTGATTTTTTGATCACATATTTTTTTATTACATTGGTGCCTCTGTATATTTATTCATTACTATATTTTCTAAGCCTATGTCACGTTGTGTTATTGTTTATGACTTTTGCGTTTTACCGCATGGCTGACGAAATTTTGGTAATAGTAGTAGCCTACTATACTATAGGACACTTCTGCATCCCCCTTCAAGGAATAGAAGGGTGATGTTTTCTTTTCTAATGTTGTTTTTAAATTCAATTCTTCAATTATTGTAATTGGATAGCACGTGGTCCCGGCTGTCTTTTGTCGTTCTTTGACAGTCGTTACGGGTCGTGAGAAGCCCGAAAGTCTGACAACCAATCTTACCAAGGGGTACCGTATTACCTAGTAACTGGGCTGTGGAGGTCAGATATGCTCCATGTTAAATACTGGTATTCAGTTGCATCCGGTTAGACTGGAAGCCGACCCCAACTGAGTTTCGAAAAGGCTAGGCAAATGGAATTATAACAATACTTTGTTAACTGATATGAATATTCATTACAAAATTCATAAATGTGTTTCGGGTCTAGCGAGAGATAATTTATTTTCTGTGCACACTTCATTTATATTTAGACGATAAATGTCGAAGTAAGTTGATATTCATTGGCGATATAAATTAAATAAACCCTTAAGCACTGTGATTGCTTGCGTAGGTAAGTAGGTACTTCATTAATTAAGAAAGTGAATTAATTTATTGAACATCCAGCTAGTATATTATTCATGATAACATTCTAAGATGACAATATTTTTAATGAGGTATTGAGTAACACGATATCAATTTTTTTTATGAGTCACCAAACCACTAATCATACTTGGTTATAGAAGATCAAAATATACTACTTCTTATAGTAATGAAATTATATTTATTACCTACGATATGTCACATTAGTTAGGTGTTCTGTACAGCAAAATATAAACAGTTATCGTATGTCGTGTTCATACAATGATTTAAATCTAAAATAGGGCAACACCACAATACAGGTGTCGTAGAAATAGTCCGACAAGGTCGCGCGCCATTACACCTGCCACAACCTGCCTCCTTTAAGATCGTAGTTCACACGCTAATAACAGATTTTGGTGGGAATTGTTAAAATCGAAACTATATTCTATTAAAGTTTGAATTAGCCTGTGATTTTAGAATCGAAAATGAGGTAAAAATTTGAAGTGTAGATGTGAAATAGACGGAGAGTGTTATACGCCATTTTGCACCTGCCAAAATCAACGGACATCTTAGGAATCAAGGTTTTGTGGTATGCATTCAATTGTTTCGTTTTTGGCACAAATGTTGGAAATATATTGTTTTATTTTTACTATACTTTTAGCTTATTGCAGAATTATGCTTTCAATATTTTTTCATATAGACATGGTTAATAAAACAGATATCATAATTAAAGCATAGGTTTTATGGGTAGGTTTTGTAGAAAATAACACGACTTCATTCCTTACAACTTAGTATTCTAATCTATCTCCATGCCGGCTAAGAACTTAAAGAGCAGCTTGTAAACTATAAATATCAAAAGATCTAACATTATCATGAGAGTAAGCCATCAAATAAAGTGCCATTGGCGACTCACTGGGCTAGGTTACGCATGAGCGTCATCAGTGCACCTGCCCACGTACCGCGAGACGAACCAAACGACTTGTGCATAAAGAAACGTTAACTTTTGAGAAAATCAACTCGAACTGTTGACCGATCAGTTACGAAGTTAAGTGCTACGGCGTAGACGCTACGTAGTAGCTACGACTCTACTAACTAGTACGATTTTTAGTTTAATTGTTTTCAGATACACCATTAAAATTACTTGAAACATGTTCGAAGGCACTTGAACTCTTGTATCCTCAAGCGATGTTTACACAGGTATTTTTATACGGAGCAGTATGCCAAAAAGTTTACAAGCCTCATTTAATAAAACAAAAGCTACGGGACAATATTAATAACGCAATATCGTCGCCGATCGGTTTACAGCGTCTATTCTATATAACGACTTCTAAATAGAAGACGTGAACAGAGCCCGTCTTCCGAACATGGTAATGGACGGGATAATTACGCGCAACGACGTGCAACAATAGCGGCGCGAGCTTACCGCTCTATGGCATAATAAGCGCCGGCGTATTTTGATCAGCGCAACAAGTAGCGCGCGGGCGGCGCGGCGGCGGGACGCGTGCCGCGCGCGCGCCGTCCCGCTCCCCTGCCCCGCGCTCCGCCCGCCGCCCGCGCCCGCCGGCGCGCGCGCTACTTAGCGTCGGGGGTGCGCGCCACCTCCGCCAATCCACCGGCGACCTCCGCGCGGCACAGACAAGTGCACTCTCGATACACACTCCTAGTTCGCTCGTACATTTGCGATGCCAATGGCGGCTATTCACACGTACCAAAATCTCGGTGTCGATCAGAAACTGACGCACCTTCAATCCCAGACTCCACGGAGATTAGCACCTGCTCCAGTGGACCCCAGCCGCTGCAAGAAAAAATCTTATCTTCATCAGCCCTACCCGACCCAGCCTGTCTCCGTAGCACGAAGAAACGCTCGGGAGCGGAACAGAGTGAAGCAAGTAAACAATGGTTTTGCAGCCCTGCGTCAACACATCCCTTCAGCTGTCTCCGCAGCTCTGGCTGGAGGAAGAGGATCTTCAAGGAAGCTAAGCAAAGTGGACACTCTGCGGCTGGCGGTGGAATACATCAAAAGCTTGAAGCGTTTACTTGAGGAGAGTGAAGAGGGTTGCTCCGACTCGTCAGGAATAGTCATGACGAGTAGCGGGCCGCACACTCCGCCGCTGTCCGAGGAGTCTCACTCGCCAGCCCCCTCGTTCGTGTCCGAGTCATCCGCGGGCCCGGGCTGTCACGACGCGTACGACTCCTACGAGCCCATGAGTCCTGAAGACGAAGAGCTTCTAGACGTCATATCGTGGTGGCAGCAACAGTGATTGGAGGTGAGTCCAAAATCTTTTTGTTGACATTATTGACAACTGATTTATTATTGTTTGTTGAATTCATCATTGTCAAACATTTTATATTTAGGGTACCTATATTTTCTATGAGATAACACTGCGCTATATTCCATGAATGAATTTTAAGTGTGTTAACATAACCTTCAAGGTTTGATAATGAAGTTCTTATCATCGTGTTTGCTTTCGTCGCGCCATCTGTTAATATTAGCATCAAAGTTATCAATTTTTTTATTAAGGAGTCATTTGTTAAAGCTAGGTTGGAAGGTAAACGTTTTAAGCTTATCACCGTTTTAAGTCAAAAATATATTTTATTATATTTATTCACGTTAACAAACTGCGCATAGAGTCAGGTAGTTGAAGCTTATAGTGTTTTTTATGTCGATGTTTTAGTCACGGTTAGCTTAGGGACCGAATCTTTTATATTGCATAATTTGAATGAAGACTCACCTTCATCCTAAGCAAAAAGTAAACACATCGACCATTATGAGTGAGCATTGAACCGTAAGATAGACTTTATCTTTTCATTGTAGAATTAGGAGGACACAATGGCACGTCTGCAACAATGGGCGAATGTTAAAATATGTCGCTTTAGAAAAGCTCGCAAGTCGCAGCTAGGTAACTTTTTTTATGATCTTAGGTAGACTTTTCTATTTCAAGTTGTAGATAGTTGGGACCCGCATTCCACCTTCTTATGTGCTTCAATAGCCGAACAGCAATTACTTCTAACTATCTTGCGGTTCACCCCGCATGTTGTGAGAAAATTGCACATAAAAGCGATCTATTCTAATAATAAGTAGCATAACAGATTACTCCGATTTCCAAGTGGAGTGGATATTCTGTTTTTCACAGATATCTCTCAAGTAAATGCGTTTCGTCCGGTCAGTGAGAGCTTTTTGCCAAAAACTCGCCATATGGTCCGTCCTGATAGGTTAAGTAGAACCGGTAGCGCCGCGACTAAAAACAAGATATTAAAACTAGCAAAAAAATTTTTGAGACGCTTCGTCGGCTATTAATTTATTGTACCGGAAGACGAAATCTCAAGAGGAAATAGAAGGGCGGCGAGCGCGGCACACGTGTTACAATATTTGCTAAGCTCTATACAAACATATGGCTATATCGTGCACTGTTTATGGGAATGGTATACCGTCACGGAGCTCTATATCCAGGATTTAGGACTTAGGATTACCTGTTATTGTCAAAGCATTGACGCAAACAGTAGCGATATTTACTTTTTTCTTCAAACATTAACCAAATATGCTTTCCCTTTTCCCAGAAACCCGTACATTGCGGTGATCAAAGTGCGGCTAATCAGCGGCTTGGTGATTATGAAAAAACGAGTAATCCTCCAGAGGAGCCGAGCATCGGAGCGCGAGGGCTCCGAGAGAACCTCTAATTAAGCGCAATCAGTATATTCCTAATGAGAGGGGATAATGGTGGACTGTAACGACCCCATCGATGCATTCCCCGAGCGACTGGACACCGAACGAATACCCCCACTGCATTTCCCACATCGATGGAATAGCACTAAGAAGACTGAATCGATCATTTATTTGTTCCACTTAAGCATTTAGTTATAATGTAAGTGATTCGACATAACGCTGTGCCTTAGCGTAGCCTTACATATTACTACTTCCAATTAGAGTGTAATCTTTACAATTGTTCATAATTGTTATCTAGTCATTAATATTTAAGTTTAGTGTATGTTCAAAGTTTTGAACGTTAGGATACATTGTTTTGTATTTCAGTTCGTTCAACTTGTAAAATAAAATTTTGGAAAATCTTGAGACAAAGACTTGTAATGTAAATATATAAGTTAGCACCCTAAGACAGATTCCTAATATTATAAGATTTTTATGAAATAGTTATAAAAAAATACCAGTATTCGACCATTTGGTTGTATCTGTAATTAAATACATTTTTTATAAATTCCTACTTATGTTTTTTAAACACCCATTGTAACCTATCTTCACTAAAATATGCAAGAGAATAAGCTATAAGTGATGAAAAATAAGGGCCTCTACATCCATATAAAGTTATGCCATGACACTAAAAATAAAATCAAAATTGCACTCATAAATCTTTGCATACCTCTCGACTAATTTATACGATAAAATATTCCTATTTTAAGCTCGTGTAGATAAGTGCTAATAAGCGTAAATGAACAAGCGTGATTTATTCCCAGTACTTTAGAGTCTTACAAAGACACAGTGCCTCTCGAAGCTCTACAAATATAGGTACTAAAAAAAGCTAATACTAAGGACTAATTGATGAAAATAACGAGTTACTACATGGGGAGATAAAGATATTGCTGATAATTTTGGAAAATTACAATAGACATTATCTAGGTGTAGACTATGGTTTAGAGACCTCAGTAGGTTATTCCATAATATTGGGTATCTTTTTGAACCTAGATTACAAATAGTAGGTACCTACTTTAAAGGAAAAACGGGACTTTACGGGGTTCCACGGAGAATTGCGCTCTAGCCGCAGAACATAGATAAACAAATAACGACTGGTTGGTAACGTTGATATCCCATCGACTACAATCACCAGAAGAACCTGTTTCTCTTAGTTAACTCAGAATTGCGCACAACGATAAGCAGCTGATACACTCCGTGTTTTCTTATTATCATCATCTTACAGAAGTTAATCTAAAATTCACACCTCCATTATTTATTTTCCTCAAGTCGTAACTCTAGGTAAAACAAGCAAGCTAGTATTCGATTACTTTACTATAAATTATCACCCACTCCATTGACATCTATAACTTGGGACTGCCCATGCTTCATATGTCCTTGAAATAAATAAAAAGCAACATTATCTACGTAGGTTTGAATATACAAACACAGAACACAGGACGTTGCAAAATTAAAATAACAAAAGGTGCTTTTTCCACACGTGCCTCAACTCAGGTTACATTTTGCAAAAGAAAAATAATAACATACAGGTACTCAAAATACACGAAATGGGGGGCCTAAGCATACTTTGGTGCATTTAATTTGAAAAAGACAATTCGTACTGCAACTGGATCACGTCGCCGTACCGCCCATCGAAATAAAATTGCAATAGTAATTTTTGATAATGGAAGGGAAGCACAAACCATTATGGGTGGATATTTCCGTCGGAGGATATTAATTGTTTGAACTTGTTCAAGTTCTTTACAAGACGAGATCTGCTAGATATGACAGGAACTTAAAGAACACACCTGTGGATTTGCGAATGCTTTGTCGTTCAGTCTAGTTCATTTTCTTAAGTATTAATTGTTGGTTATTATGCATTGGCGCATCCGTTTGCAACAAACTTGTTTCTCATTATCTTGTCTGTCTTGTTATACCCAGTGTGTACGTTCATTTATATAGCGATTATCACAATCTGGCAAAAAGGAATGTTAATTTTAAATTCACTGTCACGCGTTAATTAATGGGAGTAGAACCTATTATTTTTAACGTTGAGAGGTCCATAAGGGAGTTAAGAAATAGTCTCCTCGCAGGTATAAATAGACATAGTAATCCTAAGAAAATGATCAAAATATAACCTTGCTATCTTTCTAGAACTTTAAAACTCGATGTAATATCGCGGCGGCATCAAACGCTGCGGCTGCCGCCCCGCGAACTTTGGCGGCGGGCGTCTGAGGTCGGCGCTGTCTCGTGCACGCTCGGCTCCGCTCGTGCGTTTACGAGGCACGCGACCGTCGCGCGCGCAGCTCGCACAGCTGCCTGTGACTGGTGACCACTTGCCCAGAACAGATTGCTTGAATGTGATGGAAATTAAGAAATTGGTAAACGTGATTTTTGGTTAAAGGATTGTTTCAAGAATTAGTTGCTGAATTAGTGTAATGACTATAAAGATATGCACAATGAAGTATTAAAATGTGGTTTTCTGCTGTAGCCATTTTAACCTCCACCCAATCTGTTATGTATAATATGTATGATGTGTATTCACGATATTATAGCTGCCATAATTTGTCATGAAAGTTCGAGGTGATAGATAAATAACCAGCAGTTTCCATAAATATTTGTAAAAGACTATTTCTGAAGCTACCACCCATGAATTCAGTGCACACTAAAATATTTTTAAACTTTTTGGGAAACAATGAAACCGTAAATATCACCAAATTGTATGTGGCTCCACTTTAAAGCAGCCTGTGTTCCGATATGAATTATTGAGGCATGAATGAAAATTACCTCGTTGTAATTTTTTTTCCAATATCTCCATTTGGGACATGGATCTGAAAGAGATATAATTCTGGTTACAAAATGGATATTGTCAACAAATATTTTTTTTACAAAATTTCTCGATATTCGAATATGCCAAATCGCCAAGTGCCTCCAAGGGCTGCCCGGGCCCCAGGGACCCCTGGCCTTGGCCGCCAGTGTTACGTTGCCGCCAATAAGCGTGTGACCTAAATCCCATGGCGGCGCGCACGCACAACATGCTGCTATTTTTGAATATCGATCAAGTTCAAGTGCCACTACATTTCGGTCGGTGTATTTTTTTTGCCCCTTTGCTTCTTATATGTACCGTACGTACATTATGTGCTTTGCAAGTTACGGCTAGTTTTCATTGTGAAAATAAAGAACACCAATAAAATAACTTGCATAATTTTGAAATGTGCAACAGGTATATAAGGCTGACTGACATATTCCCCAAAGTGTGTTCAAACATAAATATACTTAATTCAAAGTTAATAAATACTCGTATGATGAAACAATTATCTCAGTTATATACTGCTTTCATAATCATAGAGAAGACAATCCTTAAAAATATTTCCATCGCAAAGAATTCCAAAAACGGTGGTTTTCCCGATGAAAGACAACAGTTATACGCACTTTTTATTTAAATTCTAAAGATAGTTTCAAACACGCCGATCTCCTTTGAATTTGTTGAAGCTGCGATATAATAAAAATACTGAATTCCAAACGGGACGCACAAACTGTAGTGTCCACAGATAATGTCCTATTCAATGACTATTTAATTAATCAGTCGGCACAGAGGTGCCATAAATTCAGAGTCCGCAATAAACCTCATTAATGGCCTTTAATGAATTGGAACTCAGTAGCAGGTAGTTTTATCTAAAATATCTCGAATAGCTCCGCCGAAATTCCTATAAAAATAACAGTTACATCACAGGGTGTGATGTCCCCGCTCTCTGAAATGCCACCCTTAAACTTTGCATTTAATTGCCATTCCCAAAAATGCGACCTTTGAATTCTTTACGATCTTTATAACGAACCTTATTTTTTCATACGCGAGGTAAACAACAATGAATTTTAAAATGTTAACAAATCATTTTATAAATTGCCGATTTAATAAAAAGCAGAAGTTCAAACATTAGTTAGTGGTTGTTATTATAATTTCATGTCGTATTGGCACTGCATTTGCTACATAAAAACTTTTTTAAATTGTTGGAAGCAGTGGAGTGGACGAATACTAAGATTATCTTCGAGATATCCTGAAAAAAAAACTGTTTACATGTTCCACCATAATCTTGTATGTGGTAAACAATCTCAATAAAACCGTTCAGTTTTATTTATACCTACTTGCGATAAGCACATTAATTTTTATCGAATCATCATCTCTCGTGACAGGGCAAATTTCCGATTTAACGCATTTCCGAAATATAATATTAAATTATCATATTCCTTACAGGCATCACTTACACCATTAAAAACATAGCTCGTCTGTATTCAGCGCACTTCATCTTGTTTAAATCGTCGCATCATATTACCGAGCGTGACCAGAGTTTTGCATGCTCTTTTTATTCACGAGAGAATCTCTCACATTCGCAAGTTCTGAGTTAAAAACACATTTCCAGCTTGAATCCCCTTCTCTATAATTTTCCCTGTTCGAACAAGTTATCGGCTTTAGTCAAAGGACCGTCGTGTCGCGCTATTCAAATAATTAGGGCCGATACAACCACTTGCTTCAATCGAATTAAACCACATAAAATCGTCGTGAGGACTCGTTCGCCACAAAAACTTTCAACCATCAGTGATATATAGAGCCTTTGCAAACGTCGACGATCATTTACACTTGTATCCAATAAAGCCATATAGAACTCTAAAAATAATGATCATCCGTTATAACTGAATCCCCTCGAAATGTAAGATATTTGGTGACGCCGATTATGTGTTTACGTTACCAATTTTGGTCGATAATTTTGTCGAGATCAAAATGGAAACTTGCATTAAGTTCATCGACCCGTCCAGGTGGTAAGTGACAGTAAATATTACTTATCAATAAACGGAAGAAATTACGATGCTATTGGTGTCAGTCAACATTGAACTGACCTCTCATAATGCGCTCTAGATTACGTCTAACATCAACAATGTCCACAATCAATTTAATTTTATCGGCGCGTGTGATCTGGACAGCTGTCAAAGCAATGATAACTATTTTAAAAGTATTTGATAGCCGAATTTACTTTTCTTTAACTTTTTAACTTAGACATGAAACTTACTTGGAATATTTACATACCTGAAATACAGGGTGACTTAACTTACCGACGCACAATTTACACACACCATAAGTACAGACACGTTTTGCAATTGTCCAGGAAAACCTCAGCAAGAGGTAGCATGTCATCCAGATCGACTCTAACGAAGGTTTATTCAAAAAACGGTGTTCGCCTCCGGTGGTCCGTTGCTGTCAACGCAACCCGTCTACGCGAGACAGGGCTCGTTATGCAACAATACCGATGTGAATTACTTTACAAGGCAATTATATGCCCAATAGTCGGTAAATATTCCTGCTAATTGAACTAAGTTCTAATTGACTGTTATGCCTATGTAATTTGTTACATAACAGGACATGTGTCGCGTGAGAGAACTGGTGGAATTTCTTACAAATATGGTTATAATGCATGCTGTTTTTAAAGTTCTTGTCACGTAGCTCTTGAAGAAATTTGCCTAAGGATACGTCTTGTACCGGAAGACGCCAGCATAACATCGAAGGGAAGATTACTTCAATCATCCAAACCCGAACTGTAATTGGCGATGCTGATCGATGCATTGTATGTCATAGGCGCTTCCACCTGATAACTAACAATCATCAAGTATTTGAAGCCAATTTCCCCTTTTACGGTTATTAAGTTTAATGTGTGCGGTTCAAAATTTGCTAATAATGTACCACTTTGTTCTGTTCAGTTTCGAGCCGCTACGGTACTTAAAGTATATTAAACGTTAAGGTGTTGGTACTGGTAGGCATTCATTACGATTGGCACCGCCCAGAAGTCTGGTATTATGCGATGAAATGTACGATTATAAGGCAGAAATCAGATACGAGGTAATCGTAGTGCAAGAAGCTTTTCCGCAATCACGCGATCATGCTGAAGTCTGAGGCCTTCGATGTATTAAAATGCATGAGCCGGGGTTGCTGCGTTTATTAAAAATATTTTAAAGATATTCCCACAGTGTTAATCAATGCTCTCATCATGATATACTACTTAATAGTAGAGTAATCTAGTCACATTTATCAGACGTTAACGAGCCGATAAATTGATCACTAGAGATAGAACCATTCACAAACAAGTAACATCACAAAAATATCTGTCCAAAAGCAATTTGTTAATGCTTATATCTAAAAGGTAGCGCGGTATAGCTCGGCTCGCTTTATAAATGTTTCATTGGATTTTAAGTTTGATAAAGAGCCACATTAACAAAGTGCGGAGATAAGGTTCAGGATATACTAATTCAAATCCAGTTTAAAATATATTATCTTTTTTTTTATTTTCGACTTAGATAACACTATCTGGATCGGTGCCCCCATAAAATTTAATAATATTGTACGACGTGTTTCTTAATTCATTAGCATCAGATTGTTTGAAGAAGTGGTAGAAGAAGTTATTGATGATAAAAAAAAACTATTGGCGCATGTAATAAAGTTGTTTAGTTTAAACAACATAATAATTTCACGGTTCGAAGGATCACTTCAGGTTATTCCAACCGCACTGCGCGGACGCAGATCATACGCCACTATGGAGCCACTAGCGGTCAAGTTTGCCAATGTCAGTGACATTCAAATGACTATTAGTAAGTAGCGGGTCATTGTCTGGAAGGTTTACTCCGACCGCATCAATTTTCTCACAAATTTTCTATTCCACTGCGTAAACCAAGGTAAGGCACGAGTCACGAGTTGCTGAACCGAGACGGTAGTTTGATGTTTTGGAATATTTACAAAATATTGGCTGCGGCTATTTCCTTTGTTGTATTTGATCATACTCCTAACCTATTTGCTCGATGATCTTTCGTAAAGACGTCGCCATAGTCATTTTGAATGGAGTGAATTGGAAAAATTGCCTAAAGCTCAAACTATAAAAAAATACTTCTTAAAACAACACAAACTTTATTTCCAAATTCCGATGATCTACGAAATGTACATCGAAAATGTATCGATGAAGCGAGACCACCAACGTCAGTGGTGGTGTAAGACGGTGGTATCTTAATTAAAGGTTAGGAAGTTAATCGCCTGCGTAGTTCCGGCACCGGCAACCGGCACCGTGCCGTTGATTTTGGACGTAACCACTCTTTAAGCCCTAATAAGTGAACATTGAGATGTTTCGCATCGATTACTGACGCGTACAGTGAAAAACGCACAACGTTTAGCATACATGTCTTTTTTTTTCGGTAAAAAGGCAGTTTTTGAAAATATGTAGGTATTATTTAATGCCAATAAATATCTATGAGAAGTATTTTTGAATTCAAAGCTTAATCTAAAAATACTAAATAGAATATAAAACGAGACATGTCAGATACTTTCTCCGAAAATTGTCCTCAAACAAAAGCGTATCCACGTAATACAATAGAAACTAGAACCAAGCTCGAACGTTTTAATTATTTAATGAACTGTAACAAATCGTAATGGTTATAATTGTCGTTAAGACAACAATGTCAGCCGGGAGGCAAACCATAGAGAATGCTGTGGGGGCAATCAGTAGCAATCGGTTAATGGACGGTAGTCGCATATCGAATGAGACAATCAACGCCAATGGTGTGGTGGATGATACGGAACTAATCGAGGTGGAATCGAGTGGTGGACAGGATCCGTTTGATTTGACGGAAACTGCGTTACCGACTACTGATGGTCAAGAAAGGTAGTTGACTTCACGATACCACTGTATCTAAAAATAGAAAATCGTTGACTTTGTTTTAGGCCAAGTTTGTTAAAAAAAAGACAGCGATTTATTTCATAGGCTCGACCCCTATGACATGGGACTTAAAATATCTAACTAGCGAAGTGTGGATGCACTATAGCTACACCTCTGCTTTGCCCTTCGAGAAAACAATGCGTGATGTTTATGATGTTATGTGAATTAAAGTAAAATGTTTTTGATTTTTCTTTAATTCATGCGCTGTGTGACAATAAGCTTTCGATAAGATTTTATTCAAAATATTGGTTAAAACTGAGAAAAGGAAAAAAATAGAAGTATTATGTCTATTGGGTACTATCGTTATTTTTCTGTAGTACTTTTCACTTGGAATGGAGATATTCCGGTGGTCTCACGGGGGCTTGCTTCGAGATCGATGTAATGACGGTGACGAATCGGATGGCCCGCCGCTCACCGCTATTATTTTAATGGATTTATTACCATACATTACGACGAACAAAAGATCTAATCCAATACGCTTATTAAATCTTCTAGAGATTTAATTGAATACAAAGTAATGATTTGATGAAAATATTAAAATTCTAGTAGTGAATAAAACTTGAAGGTTATGTAATTTAGGGAGTGCATTTAGATTCACACGCTGTCCATCTCAAGTAATTGATTTTGATCTGACGCCTCTACGTGCGACAGAGATGTTGGACTAACAAATAAGAAGCAGCTCATTTTATATAATTACCTTAACCTTTATTTATATATAAACTTATATAAAAAAATTATATAAAAACCTTAATTTTATTGTTTCTACATTACATTTGCAACTCTGTATCCAAATAATAAACGATACCTTAACGTGAAAACTCGCCATAATATCGATAACTTAATTAACAAATGCATTCAAAGCAAATAAAATCATTAGGGATTATTATTTCACGCAGGAGTATAAGTTTTAACGACGCCATTATTTTTAATTCACATCAGAGTCTTGAACAACTTCTCATAATCTGCCTCATGACTGCAATGGTAGCGGTCACGCATGCTCCGTACGATTAATTCAAGCCAATCAGGGGCTGATTACACGCATTACGTACTTACAAACTAATAAATGCAGTCATAACCCCTCTTATCCATACAGAAATAAGTATCATTTTAATAAAGCGAAAGTGCAAAATAAAGTTCCCAAGTAGGCCTGTGTTCAGAACCGGGTTGGTCTTTAGTAGATTTTACAAGGATTTCACGCGATGCCACTCGGTTCGACGGAGGCGTAGCATAAATTCTAACCCGCGGCAAACACTTACTGTATTACATGAGAATCTATCATTATACCTTATTACGCTAGAATTTTAAATGGTGGTATACATTAAACATTAAAGTTTCGCTTTAAATAGATGGGGCTTTTAAAATCTATTAGCATTTTAAATTGTCTAAGTTTTTCGATTGCCACCCATGATAGAGATCGATCTACCTCTGACAAAAATCATTAAGTTATCCCATAGACTTTGTAAAATACGAGTACCTAAGTAAGGATGTCTTTGAGTAGTTGTGTTGTCAATACAAGGTGTTGTTTTGCATCCTCGTCAAATTCGAGGAGGCTATGCTAATGATTCTCGACACGAATCAATAATAAAATAAGTAGGTATTTATTTTTAAATTTTGTCATTTTCGGAAATCGACATGTGTAGGGTCCGTGTGATACCGCCCTGTAACTGCGCTGTAACTGTAACGCATGCACACAGCGACATAGTCGTACGACACTGCCTACCACATACGCAACGGGGCGATTCTGTTCTTTGAAAGTAGAGTATTCTGAAATACTGTCAAACTTAAATATCTAAAAAAACAAGTACGTATTAATTATTGAGCAGGATCGTAATTTTATTTGATTATTTATGTCTTTTATAACAGCCTCCTGAAATTTGACGAGTTTTTTTTCAACACGTTGTATATTTTTCAGTAAAAGTAAAGCCAATAAAATAAAAAAACCTTACTATATACATCCTACAACCAGCTATCAACTTATCAGTTACACACAAAACCTGTACCATCGCTAATCTAAGATTAGTTAAACCGTAGACATAATGTTAAACGTTGTCTAACAATCAGTAATTTGAGACCCCACATTTTATAACAGAGAAAACCTTTTCAACACAGCTTCCAGTTAAATTCTTATTAAGAGGAGAAGCCTACTTTATTTTGTATGTTTTGTTTTCCACTATGATATGATATGATGCTAAGTACCATTACGAAATAAATAAGATGTATCTTGCTTAATTAATAATAATAATAAATATAATAAATAAATATCGTCTGACATTGCACACAGCACCATCTAGTTCCAAGTTAAGCACTTAATTAAGGCTTGTGTTATGGATACCAGATGGTTGATACACTACAATTAAGAAGATACTGGATTCTGTTGCTTCAGAACATGGTATATCCATCCGTTGAACGCCGCATCACTTACATCCTTCGATACATTTGTTAATGTCAGTGTTACACGTTATAATGCAAGTACCTACATGCATGTTACACGCACATAATATACAATGTGGAATAAATAAAATAAAAACGAAAGGATTGCGACTGAATTGGTGCCATTTTTTATAATTTTTAACGTTGTGACTTATTTTAAATATTTTTGGTAATCGTTTCTAACTGGGTAAGCTTAAAAAAAATATGTATAGAACAACGAAAACCCAACATTTTTGATTGATAAGATTTACAATACATTATCAGAAGGCCAATGCTCGTATTTAAAAAACGTTCCAATTCAAGTCGCAATCTCATCTCAGCGACAATCAATGTCAAAAATGTATTCAAATGTATTGTATTTTTGACAGATTGAGACTGAGTTTAGAATGCGAACGTTCTTAAAAATACGGGAATTGCCCCTCTGATGTCATAAAGCATTTGAATGTTATCTACACAATAAAAAAATAATTAAATCCATTACCAATTGAAAATTTTTATTATACGACTGACGAATTTCTAAATGATAAATTAATGTAGACTTATTTATAGAATTGACTTGAGAAACAATTTTTAATTGAATATTGTGACTAATTGTTTTTTATTTTTATTTTTTTATTGGAATTTGTGATTATTAATTTATGCATTGGCTGTAGAAATTGTTCGATATTGAGACATTTATAATTTTTGTTTTTATTTATTTATTATCATTCTATTAATTTTTGACATACCTACCAAATAATTTAAGTTTAGGTACCTCTCGCATGATCAATATTTTATTTCGCATGAAACCATATTTGTACGCCTCTTGGCATAACATAGCGACCTTTGAACTTTAATTTAAGAACTGTATTCACTATCTATGTTACACAAATAAATTAAAATATTATGATTTGTTAACCACCCCATAAAGTATTACGTAAACTTTTTCACACGTTGTAAGAATTAACTTAAAGCCCATTCAGTGTTCAATACATTCGGTATCCGAACTAAGATGTATGGAGAGATATTTATCTTAACACAACGTCGCTAACGAACTGGTCACACATAAAATGTTCATAAATGGCATTAACCAATGCTATCTTTTGTTAGATATATGCAACGATAGAAACCCGTTCTATGTCTCGATAGGGATAATAAACACGTGGTTTGTATATATATTGTAATGTAGAATGTACAGTTGCCGAATGAAAATCTTAAGCAACATAACATCACCATATTGTTTGCTCGAAGGGTTGGGCAGAGGTGTACACAAACATTGCTACAGATATGTTTATGACCCATGTAATAGAGGGCAGCCTATTTGACTGACCGGTTGGCGCAGTTGGTAGCGACCCTGCCTTCTGAGCCGCTGGTCCCGGGTTCGATCCCCGGACAAGTCAAATATTTGTGAGCATGAACATGACTGTTTGACCTGTGTCTGGGTGTTTATATAGATATAAGTATGTATATCAGTCATCAGGTTACCGTAGCACAGATTCTACCTAGTTCGGGACCTGAAGACTTTGTGTGGATTTTGTCTCATATATTATTATATTATATATAAATTGCCACATCAACCGGGCACAAATCCAGATTACGCCACTGGTAGGCATCACAGATTCATGTGTGACTGGGACTCAGGCTTCCTCTCTGTGAGAGACTTTAACGACTACGTATTACCATTTTGAAGAAAAATGCCTGCCTACCTACAGTTCGAAGAGGTGACTTATTATGCGCTCCCTGTACGAAAAATGGATAATTAATCAAAATCAAAAGTCATTTATTCAAATTAGGCTGAGAATCAGCACTTTTTGAATGTCAAAATTACATAAGACAATCCCCCAAAACGCCCGCCCTTCTCCATTTCCTAGTGCTTTAGCTGGGACGAAGAAGTGGTGCAACAAAATCCCCAGCAGCACAGGTGTCTGTTCAGTTAGAAGGACTGGATTCTATACAGTAGTAAGTAATTAACATTACGAAACACAAAACATTAAATTAAATTATTTTCCTTAAGTCAGCTAGCACACGCCATTATATCAACAAAAATATTGAAATCTATACTCAAGCAGAAATAAATAATAAAAACGTACACAGAACATTAATAATTTATTTATTTCAAAAAAGCGTGGTACAGTCTGTTACAATAAATATAATTTTACAGTTTAGGGTTAAGTCGTAAAGAGAGTAACAATTAACATAATTGAATCTGTCGTCCTAGCTAAGTTACATGGTAACCTGTATTGAGGTTCGCCAGCCCAGGTTCGCACAGAAGGAGTACAAAAATATAAATAGAGACTGCATAAGACTATAAGGTGCAAAACTATGATGGTGCGAAACTATGGTAATAACAAACGTAATAATTATGTTTACTTATACTAAGCGTGTGAAGTGTTAGTATGTGTGTGTTTTGTGATGTTGGTGTGGCGTGTGTGTGTTTTGTGATGTAAAATAGCTGTGGTGTGTAAGCGAATATGGATATATTTAAAAACCGCTCAACCTTTTCTTTCCGCGAGTATACAAGTTTTCAGTGGGACGTTAATGTAAACATACGTGGTGGTATGGTCTAATAGGCTGGTGTTGCCAAGTTTTGGATAACAAGAACTACTGTTAGGTGAATGCTGATTTATAGTGACAGATAACTGCCACGGTAGAAAGTGTCGATGTCGATTACTGCTTTACAATGAGGAAATCTGAACGGCTTAATGTAAAATTTACTACAATTTAAATTGTTTTACTTCACATAAACCGACATCAGCACTTATGAAACGTCAAAAGTTAGTTACCAATTAGTCGTTTCTCAAATTCAATAATGCCGAAAACAACGCACGACTCCTAACAAAGGTTTTAAGGTAAATATCAAAATATTAATGTGAAAATATGACAAATGACGAATATGATCGCCTGCGTGTATGTCGGTAGCTATCCCGCGAGAACGTGCTACTGGGACAAAAAGTAGCCTATGTTACTCCTGTTATGTATGCTATTCCTTACATCAGATATCCAGTGAAAGTCCCGTCAAAATCCCGGACAAGTCAAACATTTGTGTGCATGAACATGTCTGTTTGACCTGTGTCTGGTGTGTATATGTATATAAGTATGTATATCAGTCATCAGGTTACCTTACTACATGCTCTACCTAGTTCGGGACCTGAAGACCTTGTGTGGATGTTGTAAAAACAAAAAAAAAAACATTGCAATTTCATATGCATTTAATAAACATCCGTTATTTTGACATCACAAACAAACACTTCAATTTTATTTATTTGTATAGATAGTTACCTACCTCAGGATGTTTCATAAAGCTTACAGTCATTATTTCAATAATTTAATTAAGATGAGAATAAACTGCTTTTCTCAAAACCAACATCGTAACAAATGAATGCTATAAAGTCCTGTATTGTTTCGTTTCATCACATCAAATTATAGTTGTGTTCATTTTGGCCCCGAACGTGGTCCGGCAGACGTTGTTCGACCAAAATCATATTATTATTTGGTAATTGAATTAATTTTATAATTCTTAAAAAATATGGCGTCCTTAAAGGTGTATTGTCTTCGGGGTGAATGTATCCGACAACAAGCATTTAATGAATAATGTAGTTTGAGAAAAAGTCTTTATGAGTACCACTTATAAAGTTTGATAATGTTAAATATGGTTTTGCTTTTGGTAATCATTATTAATTACATTGAAACTGTTGTTGCAATCTTTTACTTGTTTCATTGTGTACATAATTTTTACACAAATTATTTTAGTGATTGATCTATTCTGATAACTATCAGAACATTATAAACTCGAAAAGTTCCCCAGGAATATAACAGAAAAAATAAATTATATAAAGCTACCGGTCCAAAATATGTGGGTAAGGCATAGCAATCTTATTATTACCCCTATTCGTGAAAATTGGAATATTATTGTCACTTTTTGCACTATTAAAGGCCCCCAAGAGTCACCCACGTCACTTATTACTTCCGATCACGAAAACATTGACACGAACGTTAGAAGCCCACACAAATTACGGAATATTTATGATATAATCTATTTGACAGGATCTTATTACTTCTCAAGTTCTAACAATTGGACCTCCTGCGTTCAGCAGTCAGTAAATACGCCAATTTGTCACTTATAAACCCTTATGGGTTTATTTCGAGAAAAATAAGATGTCTCGTTGTGTGGGCAGATGCCACCAGCAGCTATCTTCCTGTGTCACGCAGAGAACGGACATACGTTTTGACACCATTAGAGATACAGTGGAGATAAAAATAATCAGACTTTGACCACAAGGTATTCCACGTGCGATATTGACGGACAAGACAAACAGTGCGAAGGATTTTGAGCTCTGAGTTCGCGTTGTCAAGGTGGTTTTCAAAGGATGCCAGTTCGCAACAAAAACGATTTATCATTTCTTACCCCAAACATCCCTTTGTGCTATCTCTGATCTACTTACTTGTGCTATTTTTTGCTCCGTATTGTTTCTTGCGAAGAGTAATGGTGTTTGACTTTTTGTTTTAATCCCGAGATGGGAGTGCAAATAAATTTAGCAAGAAACGGCTCTCATGGTGGTGCGGCCCTTATCTTGACGGGTGCTGGTCACCCAGATTAGAAGTGTTAAATCTACCCTAAGCATGTTTTAGATGTTGAGATTAAAATAGCAGGATGGTCCCGTAACGGAATTACATCAAACATGGCAGCCATTGTTCTTTTTGAAAAGCGAATTTGATGTGTGCGTTCCTGTAGTTCCTCATTATTTCCTTTCGATTTCAATCGCGGTTTAAATCTTCCGATATCATTAACGAAATCGAAACCTACGATGCGTTATGTGGCTGAATGTCCTGCACACAATGCGGCCGTACAAAAGCGTCCAGACCGCGCAATAAAAGCGTTCCCAATAAAAAGTAAAATCTGAGTAAAGGAAGTGCACGGCGGGCGGAAATGCAAACTCTTATTGTGCGAACTTGCACGTGTTCCGGAGTGTTTTGTGCACGCCCCTGCACTCGCTACCAAAGGCACCGTGAAAGCCTTTCCGAATGAAATTATGCTTATTTTCAGATATGACTTAGTGTTTAAGGTATGGCGAGAACAAATAGTTAGCCTTGCAATGCTTGTGCGATGTAAAGCTTGTTGTTTGCTGATTTAAAAACCAAGAGTTTAAAGTATCAAGAAAGTATTTTATATTCAAGGTAATAATCCACTGTTGCATCAAAATCTATCAAGATAATATTATTTTTCGAGGTCATGTTATTAAGGTAGATATTATATTAATCTAATTCAACATTTAAACTGAAATCATATTTTATTTTCTCTATCGGCATGCACGGAAGGTCCATTGGCGTAGCAACCACCACAAATCCACCTCACAATAATAGGTGCCTACCTACGGGACGATATATCATAGTGAATCTTCTATAAAGTTTTTTTTTCAACATGCCCCGAAGTACGAAATGTACTTTTTCTAAAAGTAAATCTTCAATAAATGAAATAAAATACGAAATTTTGGGCAAAAAATAGCTCGGGCACACAGCAGGGTATGTTAGTGGCTTTGTCGCGCCCACAACTTGACAAAAGGCAAATAAGAGAACAGTACCGTGGTTCGATGAAAAAACATCATCTAAATACCGCCCTATTCATGTTTAAAAGCCGTAGAGAAACGCGCATTGTTCGCGGGTCGAATGCGGTGGCGATATTAGATTCGTATTATTTCGCGATACCGAGTGCATTTTAAGACGTTTCGCATTGAAGATCCCAAAACCGTTAAAATCGATGAACGTCCTCGGACACCGCAATAAATAGTTGTCGACGGAAGAATTCTGACATCGTCGATAATTTTATTTATGTCCGCCTAAATATCAAATGACCACACGGTCGGCGTATCAAAGCGGGTCCATCATACATACATCAGGGGTACCTCGGTAACTTTGTGGGTAATTGTTTGCAGAGCGTTAACGCAAACAGTATACGGGCTTAACACAGTAGAAAAACTATAAGTTCCTCATAAACAGTGAGTTGTTTACACCGCGGCGGCGACGGCAGATTCGTTGTTTTTTTACATGTGATTTTTTTCGTTCACCACCGTCGCAGGACCCGTGGCCAAATGTAATTCGACCTGATCGTATCTGGACACTTTTTGTCCTTGTGGTCAGAGACAGCTGTCCTATAAAGCGCCGTGTTTTGAACATTGTTTATAGACTAGCGCCATAATGACATTGTCAATCAGATATTATATGGACCTTGCTCACGTGATCCACATTCTTTATAGTATGATTTTAAATACAGGAGATTAAGGTGCTTATTTCATAAAAGGTAAACACACAACAAAACAACAGAACAAAACCATTTTAAGACAAGTCAGTCCATGATCCTAAATATTCCCGCTATACAAGAGCATCCAAAAAATTTATATGAGGCAGCAAAAAACAGACTGGGTTAAAATTTCGCGCAAAAAACGGAAGACTTATGAATAAAATCTTAATCAGCGGCCAGGACTAAAAGGCTAGCAGAACAAATATGATGATTAAAAACAAATAGGCCTGAAAAAGAGGCGGACTGATTAATTTTGTGGGCGAGAGGGCGCGCCATCACCTGTGATATTAAATTGGCGAAGCGTTGTCAAAATTGACGCGACCAATGTCAAGGGTGACCATGAAGTTTGGACTGACAGGATATCATAAGTCTCTTCTTTTTGATACATCGTGTGATTAAATAGACATAGTCGGTGGGTAGGTCAAGAAACATGGTTTTAAATTGATGCTTGACTAATTTCTAAATAAACGTTAATTAATAAAAGAGTAGGAGACAGATTTCAGCTGTGCTATCTGTCATCTACTTACCTAAATTATTTAAGTAGATGACAGATAGCACAGCTAATGTAATGTTTAACATTTAATGTTAAATCTAGTTCCAGTCTCTATCGATAGATATCATAATGACATGAAAAGTAAGATTAACAAGTACATAATTGCCAGTATTTTTTAAATTAATTATGGGAGATTATACAGTGTTTTAAAGTGTTTGCCAAATTATTCTGACAGAGTACCAATGGTCACCCTACTGATACGTTTAACGGTTTTGAAACGCGTTATTAATATTTATAGTTTTAGTTAAACGGCTGTTTTTTTTTCTTATTTGTTTAGCAGCACGGGGGGCACAGGTGCCGCCTTTGATGCACCGCCCATGATTGATTCAAGACTGAATTAAAACCTATAACGTTACGGTAAAATATATCGCAAAATTAGTGTTAAAATTTATGGCTATACTCGTAAAATTGGCTTAAACAACTTAATTTTTACGATAAAGTTTATTTAAAACATGACATGTATGATACTATTAATCTATGTGTAAATTAGCAAGAAAATTACATGTTATTAAACAGCCAGTATACGTACTGGTGACTCTAATAATTTGTACCACTAAATACAGTTTATGACACTCGCGATGTAGCCTTTTTTAATATTTAGAACGGCAATAATTTAATGTGTATCCGTTCCAGAAGAAATATGCGTGTGAATTGTAATCCAATTGCAATTCTTTACTGTAACATGCTCTAAGGTACCTATTAAGTGGCTATATTAAACCAATTCAATTAATTTGCCCTTACACGAGCCGTGGCCAGCATTCTGTTAGCGAACATTTTCAATCGTTCTCCCTACCCTCCCGATTTTATGACGCCAATCAAGCCATTAGGCCTATTAGAGATCATTATGCCTATTATTATTAAACCAGAAGACCCGTAGGAGCATGTCGTGAATAGTAATGTTGGGAAACATAGCGTATACGACGAAAAAGTATGTATAACATTATCTTAAGGGCCATAACATTTGATTGCATTTTATTAAATGTACGCATAGAAATAATGATTTCATTATAATATACCTAAGTACCTAATGTCTTTTTCAGTATAGACCCGATTATTTTAACCCGTGTATATTATTGTGTACTTGAGAATTCTTGATGTGGTTCTCACACGTTTCGTAATTCCTAGTAGAATCAACGGGAACTGGCCGCGGGCAAAAATTGCTATAGTTTAAAATGAATCAGTCCAATTACAATCGTTATTGGTATTCGTTAACTCAAGGATATACGGCGCAATAAGAACGCAGCTACTTATAAATAGATTAAGTTTATAACCACAGCTATTTCAGTATTCATGTAAGTTAAATTTTACATTTATTTATTTAGGTTTAGTACTAATTTGTTTGATGCTCATTTTATTAGAAACAATTACAACAACAATAAATGAAACAGTAACAAAAGATTCTACAGCTTCAATGCCTGTTAGTTTTCTGATTCTGAAATCACAAGTAAATGATAAAAACTATTTATGACTTGTGTGTTTTTAAAGGCATAATAAAGTACTACAGATTCCAAAGACGAAACATTTACAACAACCATATTACTGTAGTACCATAATATTGGCAAATTGAACGAACTTTAACTAATTAAGCATTATTTAAGCGAAGTAAACTGGATTTACTTAACCATCTGCCCTCGTTAATTATCTTTTTGTGGATTTCTAAGGCTTCATCTAGAACAGAATACGCTGCGGTAATTTATGTTAAAACAACAAGAAATCGCTAAAAATGGTCATTTTTTAATGAATATTCAGAATTTTTATTGAAATGAACATTGCGCCTATCTTAAATACATTTTCAAAATCCATTTTAACTACCGCACATCCGCTGGCGCGCATTAATGAATGTAAGTCTGATATCACACGTAACGGAGTCTGTCCAAGATCTCATTTTGTGATAGTCATCAGGAGGCGAGACTCGCCAACCGCCACATTATAACCCCAGCTACTTAATTGGAACCCTTTCATTGATTTGTTAATGGTCTCGTTAATTTTTATTCGAATTATAAGCAACATTTTATGAATATGCGAATTATGATCTGATATAAAATGCCCTACCTACAGATTCTTTTTCTATTTTGAGTACGCTTGTTCTCTGTTTTCAATTACGTTCTATTTTTTTTTATCACATACTCCTATTTCTGATGATAAAGATTATATATAAAATATCGTAACTTCTACTTAAATGAAGAAATAATATATTATCCTGCGTTCCCAAAACTAAACGACCCGATACAATATTTTATAACGTAAACCGTTAAACGTAACCGTTTGAACCCTAATTAAGACGTTTGTGTCCGAATAAAAAGTTATAGGTACCGACGAGAACTACCGCCGGATTATACGACGCCTGCGCCACGGACACAAAGCAGCCGAACTAATAGCGTCCAAATTCAAAATGTATTTGCTCTTAAACCAATCGGAGGCTCAGTTAAAACAAGACATTAATAGATGTTGATTGGCTGAGTGAAAGACTTTAGATGAGAATGCTCGAGCACAACTCATCAAATTTGCATTTGTTTTGTAAACGGTGCCTCTTTGGACACTAATGAGGTGTTAGAGAATTAATTCGTGAGATCTCCACTCAGATAATCAAGATCTTACCGATAAAACGGTAATAAGTGGGTTTTCATGTGACATTAACGAGTGACTTCCGATTTCGGCTTTTCATTACGAACATCTAACATCGTCTGGCTAGTTTTAATTGCATCTATATTTCCCGACGATGATAAACAACTTCCTATTCGTTAAGATTCCCTTCTTTATACCACCGCTGCTATGTTCCGCGTCAGTAACTAAACCCACTCCTGTGTCGACGACGTCAATTGTGGTCATAATTGCACCATTAGGAACTGTGAAAGCTATAAATCGAACGATATCGGCGGCGGTGATACAAAATCAATCGCTGGTAATAGTGGGCCAGTGATCATGGCTAACAAGCGGCACGTGATTATTAGGGCAATCACATACAAAAGCGGGAGCAGCGCTCATAGTTTTGAATATCGGCCGTCTGATCAATATGGTTATCTTGCCTAATGGGCCCACGATGACTTTCTATAAATTAATAACAACAAGCTCGTGGAGCCTCCGATGATTGGACCAGGTTAATGAAGACGCACATCTTCATCTTTGCCTCACAATAAATGTGTGCGTGTTTTTATTAAGTTCTGCTTCACATTTTTTTACTTTGTCATAACTTCTGTTACGTCCGGGAATGATAGCATCTTTATAAATATGACGAGTAAGTTTATTTTTTAAGACATCTTGTTCAGGTTGCATATATTATAATTATTTTATACAATTTCGTACACTACTGGGAATCCTCCGATTGTAAATCATGGTTGTAAAAAGCTTTGTTAAAGCAATTTATTATGTTTAATAAGGTAATTTTTGTAAACGGTTCGCCGTAAATATTTTACAACTGAATGATGGTTTTACTGCTGTTATTGCAGTGTTACTTCCTCTCCCGGTGACTCGGGGCGATTCAATGCAACCGGAAAGAATTTGTTACTCCACAAGTGCATTGTCAGGATTGTACAACGACTGTCTACTTTCGATCGAGTTAATTTGAATAGCCTGTGACGATCCTTTATCTTGTCACTAACTTTCTACCCTATCTGGTAAACCTGACAAGAGTTATGATCAGAGATTGGATATTCGGATGCATATTAACATTAAGTTGATTTTTAGATATAAAAGAATAGAAGCGGCTTCTTAAAATATATATTTTGTAAAAAAAAAACCGGTATGCCAAGAACACCGGGAATGCATAACTACGTCAAAAAATTATTCATATAAAAATCGCCAGGATTCTTGGATTGCATAACAATTCAGTCGATATTTATTCAAAAGTTCACTACGCACAATAATTAGGTAATTTGTTTCAGTAGGTAAAAAAAAAAAAAAAGGTACCTACATGAATTATTCTAAATTTATGTAGTCCGTTATCGTATCTTGACGTTGTATGCTATGGCAGTTTGGTACCTAGTTTGGATATGCATCCGATTCTACAGTCAGAAGAAAACAAAAAAATTGTCGATTCCGGAATTGCGGAATTTTTACGATATTTATTTTCTTACCTTTACAACTATCATAACAGGATTAACCTAACGCGATAGTGTGGTATTTATATACTTACAATATTAAATTAACCTAATAAGAAATCATCTAAATCTCATACATAAGAATAACACAGAACAACTATTATATAATTAACTTATTTACTATACACTTTACACACACACACACACACACACACACACAACACACATTCTACACACACACAGCCATTTTTTTTAAATTTTTTATATATGGGTTTGTCTTATATGGGTCCATATAAGCCAAATTTTGAAAGTAAGTAAATATACATCCGATTCTATAATGAATCAGAAACCTAAATTTGTCGATCTCGGAACCGCGGGTTCTTTTCGATACAAAAGCGCATTCCATATTAGCCAAATTCTCAACTTTAGGTGAATATGAATCCGATCTCTAGTTTATTAATAGACGCAGCAAAAACAAAAAAGGTTTGCCTGTATGTTCTTCATGCATGACTTCAAACACTACACTTCATAATACAAGTATGTTATAAGCTGTCTTTTGGCTTCATTATTTTCAGTAACTCTATGTATTAGCATTAGAACAACCAAGATTTGGTTGTTAAAAAATTTTTTGTTTGTTTTTTTTTCAGGAACCACAGTCAACGGTCAAACTAGAAGCACGAGTCGGAACAAGCTCAACCTAATTCTATTGTGCGTTATTTTCTCAAAGGCTTGCGCCGCATACTCTGGAAGCCTCTTCACACATTTGGTAGCCTCATTGTATTATTTATTTATAATGTTGGTAACAATACGCGACACACTCCAATTGCAAATTGTTATCTAGTGAAGGACATCCACAATGGCACACGCTTCAAAATTTCCGTGTAATTCTACCTTTTATCTTTACAAACCTTTGTGGCGTGAAGTTGGCCATTTATTGTCAATTATTGTTTCTTCACCGGGGGGAGTAGGTTGCGAAGGCGTTATGTTTGCTTTGATACCACTTTGAGTTCATTGTTGAAGAATAAACCTTATTTTAACACCAATCTTATATGAAACTTACTCCCCTTCTATAAGATTAAAACTCGCAGCGACATCGTGGACGAGTTAGGACCTTCTGAGAGCCAGTTTTGTGGGGTGTAAATTGTGAATGAATAGGTTTTGTCGCGTGACAAGTGAAGCACTTGTAATGGGACAAATCGGCACAATGTGACTACTCCTCGCTTGTGCCAAGTCATCTGTTACAATATTTATTTAATGAATACCGACTGTTTTATAAATTCATCTACCTATTCACTGTATCATAAATAAAATCCAACGTATACCGTAACCGTAAATACTTTTTTCAGTGTATATTTTAAATAGGGAGAAAAAAGCACCAAGTATAATATAGATATAATACCTAGGTATAATATAGGGCATCCCCACAATCGATTCCCACAATGTTGCTGAATGATTAGATTCTGCTCCTCTTTTGCATTCCCAGATCAGCAAAAATATTCCTCAAGTATAAATAAAGTTGGGATATGTTTCCTACAATTTGGCATTTTCGTGCAAAACAATTACTTTGGCCCGATGGACGTGATAACTTGTGCACTGCGCAGTCTGGACTAATTGCCCTGGTGTCGAGAGTGCTCCAGTTTAATTATTGAGGTAAGAATTTCTGATACAATCGCAACAATTAACATAATGAATTTATTTGAGTCTGTTTCTTCCTCTAATTTATTTATTTGCGCACAGATTTCTTTGTTTACTTTTTTCAGAAGGTCCTTGATTTCATGTTTGTACAAAATTAAATGAAAGTACGAAATATTGCAGATGTAGCGAATATGTTATCTCACAGATTGTGTATAGTAGTATATAAATAAATATTTAACTAGCTGGAAAGTAAATATAGACAACTCGTGCTTTCAACCATTATTGACAATGGCAATCCCAAGAAAAACAACAAAATTAAGCCTGCATTTGAGAGTCGCAGTTACTCCCAAGGCCACCATCTGCCATCGAGTAGAGACGAACAGCTCGTGATGAATGGCCGATCTAAAAATTTACAATTTTAAATGAGTGTTACAATTGAGGGTTTAAATTACAAATCTTGGACGCACGCGGAAAGTCGTGGAATGTATTTTAGTCGGACGCGAAGCTCTCACAATTGCGCACACGATTGTAAACAATCAATTTCAGTCGCATAAATCTTTAATACACACATCAAAAGTGTCTAGGGATCAACATATATTTTTGCAATAACTTTTCTCCTGATTGATATTAATTAAAATTTTCTTTAAGGATTCATAAAATAAAGTGTTTTCGTTTGTCACAGTAACGATAAACCAAGTCACCTTTGCATTAATAAAGAAATTTGCCATTTTCCTAATAAAGGGATTTTTGACATTTGAACCACTAACACAAAAGTTCGAAAAAAAGACTGAAATAACAGTTTTCTTTAAAATTTTATTGGGTATCTTAAACAATTAATAATCCGTGTTTCTACCGCGAACACTAACAACACAAGAACATCGGTTTGGCATACTCAAAATGAGTTCATCCAAATCACGCTGTGGAATGGCCGCCCATGTTCGTTGCAACAACAAAAAAAGGTCTTCTTGCGACTGGATACCCTCCATATTCGGCAGAGCTCTTCTCTGTAGCATATCCCATGCATGCTCAATCGGGTTCAAGTCTGGCGACTGAGCAGGCCAGGGCAGGACATTGATGTTAGCTGCGGCGAGAGTCTGTCTAACAACTCTTGCGGTGTGCGGTCGTGCATTATCATGCATTAACTGAAATAAGGGACCGATTTGCACTTGTAGAGGAACGATGACGTCTGATACAATCGTCTCAGCATAAATTTGAGCGTTGAGGTTGCCTCTGATCCAAATCAACTCAGTTCTTCCGCCGATCCAAATACCCGCCCATACCATGATGGTTCCACCACTATAAGGATGGACTTCCTGGCAGGATTTTAATCGCTGTTGGCGTCCAGGGGTTCTCCAGTGTCGTATACGTCTTGTATCCGGTCTCATACCAAAACGAGACTCATTAGAAAAGCACACGAAACGCCATTGTTCTTCTGCCCAATTTCTGTGTTCAAGAGCCCATTGATATCGAATCCTACGATTGTGCATTGCTATAGGTGGTACCCGTAGCGGTCTTCGGGAATGAAGGTTCACTTCATGCAAGCGGTTTCTGACTGTTTGGTCGCTAATTAAGTTCCCTGAAGAGTGATGAAGCCTCACGGCTAACATCATGGCGGTTATTGTTGGAGCTCTTCGAGTTAAGATTTGAATGTATCGGTCTTGTCTCCGTGTGGTGCAGCGATACCGTCCTCCATGGCGCTCAGCCACGGTACCAGTGCTTCGGTAACGTGTCCAAAGTCGACTGATAACACTCTGACTTGTATTCAGAGCTAAAGCCACAGTACGTTGCCGGGAACCAGCTTCTATCATTCCCACGGCTCTGAGCATTTCTTCTCTGCTTAAATGACGTCGCCGCTCCATAATAACGTTGGTTTTAATCAGTAGTAGGGAAACAGTAGCACTAATAATGTCTTCAATGCGTTGTATGTTTTTATAGGGAAAATATTGACAGCTGATTTTCATCTTTTACTCGAATTTGATTCACAGTTCCTGATTCAAATTATGAAATGCACCAAAAAGGATCCATATAAATTTATAAAATCATAAATTTATTACAAAGCCACATCTTAATCTCAAGAAATCCGCATAAAAATGCTTGATCCCTAGACACTTTTGATGTGTGTACTTTGAAGAGAGAATTTTGATTTATGATTGTGACTGTACAAAGGATGCCTAGAAAAATTGTAGAAATAAACTAAAAAGTGTTGAAAGAAATTTATTGAGGGCCTTATAAGAATTCCATGATATTTATTCTCTGGTACATTTTACCGCTTTATTTTTAAGAAATGAAAAAAGTAAGGGTAAATAAAAGAGCTTACATATTTGTATTAAAAATAATTTTGAAATTGAGATTCTGAATTTTATTCTGGGTGATATTGATATGATATAATATTGTATGGCATCAACGCGTGCTTCGATTTTATTATTCTCGTATAAGAACCTGAATGTCTGTACACGGAATATAATCAAATGTAAAGTGTTGTTATCAGTACAAAATTCTGAGTAACACTTCCTCGGCGGCCGCGGTGCCGTACTCTATCTCGAGTCAATATTGACCGAGCGTGGGTGTGAGTCGATTTAAACGCAATCAATATCGAGTAAGCATTGACTTGACGACAGGAAAGTGCTTCAGTGCGTGCGATCAGCGACAAATTGAACAATTTGTACCACCTACTACACCGCGCTTTAAAATGTTTTCGTAAAGGTACTACCAACTTGCGTGACCACGCACTTGTAATTTGGGACATGTTGATTTTGTGTACCTGTGCGTGTTATTCGGTCTCGAATATAGTCAAAATAAAATCATTTATATCCCACTAAACAAATATTTATAAATAAATAAACATAACTTCAACTAACCCATCAGTACCTAGTAAGGTCAACATATTAACAATTTAAGACGTCTTGCATGCTTCTGGATTTCGAATAAATCAGGGTGCTAGTTTTAATTGATACATACCTTACATAAAGACGCCCATGACGTTTTTATGACACGGAAAATGCGTTACCTTAGTTACCGTCTCCCTACAATTAATATAAAAAACAACTTATATTCATACTTGTAGATCAGATATCGTTTAATGCTAATTGCTTGACAGACTGTTCAGAACAGAAATGTTATTTCATATGTTGTAGCACTCGATATTTAAATAAAGAAATCAACGTAGCAAATAAAAATCAACAATGTAAGAAACCAGGGATCCGCAATTAGCATTCGGAATCAGTGTTTAATTAAATGTCTTCAACAAAGTACGCAAGAATGGCCTCCCCGCTGGCGAATAAAATAAGATGATATCTTACTAATGTTTACGAACAAAATTATACAAAGTAATCATTCGGCTTAGCTTTGAAACGCATCTCTGGGACAATTATTGTGATACCATCGTGGACTGGACTAAACTACAAAAATTTAAAGCCTGATAAAAGGTAATTAATATTTGTATTTTATGTAGGTATCGAATGACAGCTTTTGACTTCCTAATTCCTAAACAAGACTGCATCGAACAAGGAATGTTATAGGCGGAAACCGCTATGTCAATGCGAAAGCAATTCATTTTAATTTGGTGCTAGCAATGTGTCAGCTATATCATACACTATGTTACTAAGAACAGACGACACTCTACAAGGAATTTCAGTTGAATAACACACTATATAAATAGCATCAGGACATTGAACAGCTAAGGTTAAAAGGTTTAGTTGCGCAACATAATTATATTAATAACATACAGTCATAAACTATTTCCTTTTAGACCTGCACCAGACTATACACCACAGTACTTTTAAATTAAGGATGATATTACTTCGCAAAGAAAGCAGTCTATGTGCCGTTACAAATTAAGCGTACAGGGCACAGGACCTAGCGTCTTGACTCTTGAATTAATCTCAATTTGTAAGCCGCGTCTTGTCACGGTGTTTGTATAATGAAATGGAGCAAGTCTGTATCATTCATTAGAGTCGGACACTTCTATACAGTTAATTGTTTGAACTTGCCCGGGCTGCCGTTTAACATCGTCTCGGCTAATCAAGCCACGGTTAACAACATCCGCTCGGTAAGTGGTCGGCCGATGACTCGACGCATCACTCGATGATGCAATTGTCTCGAGTTCAAATTGCTAAGCACAGAATCGCGTCTTCAATATTCACAACTTCCGATTGAGTGTCAAGGATGTTTTGCTAATGTCAACCAAGTTGAACTTGTAAGACTCTGTCGTTTGACTAGTGGAGTTAATGCATTCGCATTAACTCCACTAGTCAAACGACAGACGTCATGTGATAAAGGAAGTTGTAATTTATTCAAGAGTATTCTAAGAACTCGATTTATCAATGGAGTCATCAATTGATCGCATGTATCGATCGTTGGTCTTGTAATGAATTCATTTGGGTCAGACTGATCGGAATGAGTCATAAATATGTTTAGTGAGGAAACAATATTATGAGCAGGAAATGTTATATATTTAAATGGAAACCATTCGGGTAACAAGTATGAGCCAGTAAACTGGAGTAGAATAACTTTACGAACTGTTTTATATCCTCGTATAAAATGCCAGCCACTGTAACATATTCAGGATATTGGTGAAATGCATCCACATAATTTAAGGAACCTTCGATTAATACTTATGTGAGTACCCTGTGATCATTGAAATGACTAAAGAGTCAAACTCTTAAATTCAACAGGAGAGCGGCTCGATGAATGAACGTTCACGCAACAGCTAGTGATGTCACAGCTTACCGGTTTGTATCGATGTCCTTAGACGACGTAAAATTATTTAATATAATATTGTTAATAAACCTGACCTACCCGAGAAGAGAACAACGACCTGTGCCAAAATAATTACGTCTTCTCAAGACGCCACTTCAGTCATCTTCGAGTCTTTTCAGTTTACAGTTAACCTAACACTATTTGCTTTTATAATAATTGATGATCGGAATAGCGACTTTACTAGAAATAATCAAAGAAATCGTAAAAGTACAACGTACAAGTTTTATATCTTATTTATTGTTCCAACAACTTAAGCAAAAAAATATTACTTTACTGTATATCATTTGGCATGTCCTAGAACCAACAATTCGAAGACATGTGACATCCACCAACTGGGCCCGCGTGGTGGATCACGGCCCACTCCCTCCCACAGAAAGGAGGCCTGTGTCCCAGCAGTGGGAACATTATAGGCTGATTATGTATGTATGTATGTACAATAATTTCTGCGTATTTCCTAAAATGATTATGTACTCGGGCAAGATGCCAAGGCGTGAACTACTACAATTTATTTTACAATCAATTCACCTAAGTTAGACATACCTTTATCGATACCTTACTTCAATCCTTATACCAGAGACAGGTCCAGCAGCGGGTGCATCAATTAAACCGCACGCCATTACAATTCATTCACGATTATTGTTGTTCGGCGCTGCGCCCGCGCCGATTCTGACGTCGATGCGACACGCGAATTGATACGATATGTTTTTTCGCATTGTCGAAATTCGCAATTCGTATTATTCTTTAACGAGAACTTGACTGAATTCCACAAGTTTTTCAGCCTGTAAGGCAATGACCAATACTCCGAAATGACTAAACAAATATGTAGGTATATGAGCTGAGTTTCAAAATTTATCAACAATGTATTAAATGGTTTCTGTAAGAGTGGTAAATAACTAACACCTAATAGCAATCTAATGCATCATATTTATCAATCAACATCATCTTCGTTAACCTCTGTATTAGTAGATAATGGATACGGCAAATGACACATCTCTTAGCTTACGGAAGTCTGGCGTCACCAGTTTGTTCACATAGGACCGTAATCAGTGCGCTTCCTATTTATATAAGCGAAGAGGCTTAAAAAAATGCTCGTACGAAGCAAAAGTAATAAACTTAATACTTAATAGCATTCAATATCGTATCATGAGCACGTAACGTTAATCCGCGCGTCGCAGTTCTGCTGTGATAATTATTTATACCTTCACAAAAGTCATTAACAGAATTTTCCCACACGTACAAGTACATTCCACGCAGGTAAATATCAAGATCGACGGCAAATTTTCTCAAGTAGGTGAACTTATGGATGGTAAAAAAACCGAAACTGTGACAGGAAAACATCATTCAGCGGCATTGCGAACTCCGCCGTGGATTGCAAAACAGTATCCTTGAGCCAAGATCCAGAGATGTTTATGATATTCCCCGTAATTACTGTAACAGTAAATGAACCATTTTAATCGTCCATACTATCGTTAATTATCTCACATATATTACAACAGTTCGTGATCTTTAACTTAATTCGTGCACTGTCGCTATTCGTAATTTTTTCAGCAAAAACACAACATAATGTTCCGATGAAATAATTATAGAAGATAATGGCGCGTTTACTACTATCATTTAAACCGAATGAAATATGAACATATATTTCTTTAATTGCCACATAATTCGGATATTTGTCAAACTGTTAAGGGGATTGATGCTTAAAGCCTGAGGTATATAATGAAAACATTACTTGCCTACAAAACCTCTGAAGGTCAAAGCAAATTAAATCACAAGCTGCATCAGTGTGCAGTTAATTAATTTGATCTGTAATCGTGTTTTAATAATTATTAAAAAAACTTATGCTTTGAATCGAGAAACAGTATCAATTACCAGCAATATGCTGAAGAAACTTTCTTATTAATTCAAGTAAATAAAGTCCAGATTAAAACCCCACCTGTTAGGGCTTGTTAAAAACCCATATTTTGAGCTAACCATAGGCTTCCGCGTCGAGTGCGGGAGAGCCTTCGAAAAAAAGTTATTTCGTGTTACGTAATTCTTAATTTTTGAGTTTTTGAGATGAAGCACTTCACTTTTCTTCCTGGCTCAAATTAATAGCGGTATAATAATGAGCTTCGCTTTTACTTAATAACAATACCTCATATTAAGCGAAATCGAAGCAATTTATAGTAAGTAGAAGTATTTTATTTAATTGCATGTCCTAAACCCTTGTTTGAAGATTTTATCTCTGTTATTTTGACCAATCTCATTCCTGCCAGTCACAATTGAATGACACGACTGCTGATTAAAAAACAATAAATTTTCCTTAAGTACGTTGCGTCGAAAACGTAATAATACGAATTTCGGCTAATCCTTCGCTGACCTATTTATTATAGAATATCTTGCACTCAATATCTTGATGAAATAACTGTTTAGTTTTTATGAAATCGTAAAATACTGCGATGTCTTTCAATAAAATTACCTGCTTTTTGTAGGGTTTTCGTAAAAGAAATACAACGTCTGAGTTTTGTTAGAAAGACAGTTACAATTTCGGCCGTTATAATTGTATAGAATTTATTTGTGAAGCACAAGAACAGAACAGTGAAACAAGTAGAGTCGATCGCTTCTTGTTTGAGCAACATTTGAAAGCAAAATACATTCTTGACGAAAGCATAAATTTTCGACACTAACAGGATTCTCTGGACTTTATTTAATCAACCGAAAATTCTGTATATTAAATATTTGCTGTTGATGAAATAAACGGCGGATGAGATGGCTTGTCGTTTTTACAAGGATACCTTTGCTGTCCTTTCAACCCTTTAAATGATAAATTATTTTATTTCTGTAAGTAGGTTTGTACAAACACTTTTACACGTTAATCATATTTTTTTAAAACTAGATGAGGCCGGCGTTTCCTGTCTGACTACTCTGAGAAGAAAGGTCGAAACAAACTCAGAGGTCACAGTCTCTTTTAAAGTCCAGACAGAATCCTGGTCAGATCATGTGAAGGCTATGTAGCCTTCACATGATCTGACCAGGATTCTGTCTGGACTTTAAAAGAGACCATTTCAGACACCGATCTACATAGATCGGTGTCTGAAATGGTCTTTTGTGGAAAGAACCACACATATTGAGTGGACCTGTCCAGTCAGTGCACGCAATTGTCAGCAATCGTGCAGCACAACTCAGAACTTAAGGAGCTCAACGACTCGACGAACAATAACAAAGAAAGTTCATTTGAATAGGCCGCATAAATTACTCAAACTGCCAGATCATGATTAAACTAAGAGAGAAAAATACAAAAAAAAGTAACGACTGATATAGTTCTCACATTCACAATAGTTAAAATAATATTATAATACTTTCAATACAATTATTAAAAATAACAGCTAAAGTAGGTCAAGCTACCGTTGATGTGCGAAGTTGGGTGTATTATTATTTATTAATATTATTATTTACATACCCAATAAGAACTTCAACAACTATGCATCCATTAAAGGAAAAAGAGCAATTTAAAATATTTGTACCCCTAAAGCGACTCCAAACATTTTCGTCCAAGATGCGTCGTACGAAGTTGGGTGTATTAGTATTATTATTTACATACCCAATAAGAACTTCAACAACTATGCATCCATTAAAGGAAAAAGAGCAATTTAAAATATTTGTACCCCTAAAGCGACTCCAAACATTTTCGTCCAAGATGCGTCGTACCTGACATCACCTCGCGAGCGCTGAGAAAATCTTCCAAAACATAATCTATAATCCATCGGCAACACGTGCACAGGGCTATTATTGATTTTGCCGTTTTTTCTACAAAATTGCATGCCCGTCCCGACTTGACATTGAAAAAATATCTAGTAGGGTGCCGTGTGAATGGGCCTTATTATAAGCTTGCGCAATGACATTTGAGTTTTTGTGGAAGGTTCCCAGTCGCGTGGCGTTGACAGAGGAATGCGAAGGCTCCGTGAGTTATACATACTTTTAAGTCTGTATATTAAGATAAGGTCATTAATACACTCGTATAAATAAACTTAATTTTACTGCAGTTGAAATGATAAAGTGACAAAACATGGTAATGTTCTACAAAGGAACGTTCACTTTAGAGTGATGTATGGCCTGTGATAACATGCTCGTTTATGTCAAATACGTTGTTTTGAATGTGTTCATTTAATTTACTATATATATAAACTAATAGGCTTCCAAAACAGTTACATGATTCAACTAACATCACCAAATTCAAGTTCTCTTTTAGACAAATACAACTGTTAAATTTAACATTGGTGCTAACAAATAAGTATCAATTTTCTAACGGGCCCTTGAAATTCCAGCAGCCATGTAAAAACGTTGAAAGAAAAATAAGCCTTTGTTTGTACGGATGTCAAAATGTCAACAGATCCTGACTTTTGAACCGTCGATACACGGCTCCCGGAAAAAGCGTTTAAAGTTTCATGTCCCATGTTACCCTTTTATAGAAATACAAATATTTCTTAACCCCGTATTCCACTGGGATATACGAAACTTATGCGATACCTTACTGTAGGAAAATATGGGAGCTTTAATTTTTTTACTAGCCAAGCGCTTGTCGGTCCACGCACATTGAAGGGACCCGTAGTTGGGATGAAATTATCCCAAAAACCAACTTAACATTGTAGTTGAAAAACATGTTCTCCCTTACATCACGGTCAATTCTCCAACTGCAAATATAAGTTTGTAATCGCAAAAAACTAATTTTTATGTGATAAAACTGCATATCAACGATTTTCGAACTTTTTTCCTTTAAATGTGTTATGAGATATTGCTTCTTGCCAAAGTTCATGATTCAACGGTCAACGGGAAGCACCATAGATTCAGATTTATTTGCGAGTATCAAATTATGTCGCATATTTTTTTATTGCGTTGACCTAGCTTGACTTTTTTAGAGCTCCAAGGGACCGAAGACTTACATACTTGATATCAATATCAACTTAAAACCTCCACACGTTCCTGACAAAAGGGGTCTTGGCAGGCTGATTGATGGACGGACGGACCTATAAGGGTTCAATGTTTCCCTTTTCAGATTTTCCTAAAAACAGCTGATAATAATGTGAAAGATTTTGCTTCAGTTCAATCATGTGTAAATAAGTAGTTGTTTTATGAAATCATAAACGCACAGTGAATAGCTGAATAGGTACAGTCAGCTTCACGATGTGGGTGGGGGGTACTCAATTGATGCAGCCCACTGTACATTGAGTTATCATGTATTACGTACAATAGATATTTTATTAGTATAGCATTGCTACTCGTATGGTTTTATACGCTACATACTATGAAGCATACCTACATAACATAAAAATCATTTTCCATACGGAGACACAGAACAATCACAACAATGCATTCATTTAAATTATATACTTGAATGGATGTGCGTTAAAACGTATAAACTGTGCTAATTACGATGTGCTTAAAATATCGTACTATAATAATATCGTGGAGAAAGAATGGTTTATAAAATGATATCACATCGGAAAAAATCGTAATTTTTTTAACAAAAGTGTGAGAACCGAGCTCTGAGAACAACTTCCAATGTAAATAATGATCAAACATTCCGAATATTATCTACATTATAGCTTGCTCTCTTGTCATCTATGTATGTAATAGGTAATAGTTTACTATGTATCGTTTAAATACATTTTTAGAAAACTTCACTGTTCACTTAGCGCGACAACTGAAAATAAGCTTTTACGAGTCCCAAAGAATAGGCCGCCTTAAAGATTTGACCCGAAATATGACACAATACCACACCATAGACACAATCGAAGATAAGATAAAGCGATCCACCTCTCAAACGATCGACAAGACACTTACTATTCTATTACAGATTACAGGCGTGGCGAAGATAAACCAGCCGATAGATAGCTTTAAAGACCGGTGATGTCAAAATATTTATTATATCAATGAATTTATTAAACATATTATAGCGTCTCGCGTCGTGAGAAACAGAATAGGGACACATTATGAAGTGCATTCGGTATCAAATAAGAATGCATTTTAATCTTTTCTTCGATACGGTAAGTGTGAATTTATATAAGAAAGCCGTAAGAGATTACTATAGGCGCCCATGTACTCCGTGCTTTATGGTTACTTAAGCTTAAAAAATAAGCAATAATCACATCAACGCTATCCTTGAATTACAGGTAGACTTTAATATTGCAGTAAAGATCCTTGCTTATGGCACATTTTGTGATACTTTATACGGCATAAGCGATTTTATGTCATTTACGCGTATAATAACATAAATATTAGACAAAAAAAAAACCGGACAAGTACGATTTGAACTTGCGTAGCGAGGGTTCCGTTCCGTAACTTCCGTACGATGAATATGTTAAACACCAAAAACATTTCATGTAAAGTAGGTTGCCAAAACTAACATAATGCTTTCACTGTTAAAAAGTTATAAGATCTAATGTAGAGCGACAACCCTAAGTCGACAAGGCATAACTCTACAAACCTTACATCTTGGTTAAAATGTACGGCTTGGCCGTTTCGCGGCCGTCGCACAGACGCACAGACTCCTATTGGCTTATGGTAAGAAAGGAAGTCACGGGTCTTTGTGTCTTATGCAATAATTCAATGGAACGGCCAAGCCATAGATGTTAACCAAGATGTAAGATTTGTAGAGTTGGGCCTTGTAGAGTTAGGGACGTGGGTATACATTAGATTTGACATTGTAGTTGAAACACATGTCATGTTCTTCCATACATTCCAGCTGCAAATTGTAAGTTGGTACGCACAATATTGAAATATTTACCATATTATTTTAAGACTATAGACTTCTTATAGGTTTTTCTGTTATCTATAAGTAAATTACAATTTTCAGTATTTTTTTCAAAATGTAGGCTCAGTTGTTTCGGAGGGGGAGGAATGGTTAGTTTTCATATATTTTCTTGAATAACTTCAGAACTGTTTATTTTAAAATTATACAAAAAATATATCCCAGACCCTCACAACAAACTCTTTCATTCGATATGTTACACAGTACAGTAAGCAAAACTTTTGTTTTTTAATTTTTTAGTTTGCCCCCTAAAAATGATCCCCATATTCAAAATTCATTTATTTACGTTACACGTCAGTGTTTGGGTCACAGAAATTCATATGTGCACCATATGTCAACTTAATCAATCCAGCAGATTCGGAGCAAATTGGCTGTAACAAACGGTCAGACAAATAGACACACGAGTGATCCTGAGGGTTCCGTTTTTTCACAAGGACGTACGCAACCCTAAAAAACTGGTAGAATTATTGCAGTTTTATGAAAAAAATAATATAAACAAACCACTTTCTCCAGTAGCAAAGGCGGGTTTAAGTATAATTTCTTAGCTGACTAATCGTGTGACTAATGTGACCTACGAGTAGGTACCATATTTTAAATCCTTATGCAGGTTAAATTGCTCGTTATGAAAATAAATTGTATTGTATGGAAAATATTAAATTATCACAATAACCAAAGACTCTGCTACTGCAAGTTTACTCTGCTTCGTCTTACTGAAAATTTATCTCGAACTCTACTTTTGCAGAAACTGATGAATTACTATGACAGAAAAATGCCAATTTTCAATTGGCATGGAACCGAAAACAAGTTTTTTACAGTGGGTATTGTGAAAAAATCGATTAGCCAAAGGACGATGTCAATCCAAAAAATTATTTTTTTCGTTTTTAAAATTACATGATACCAATTTCTATAAAAACACGACAACAAAATTAATAAAATGAAACCTCACACGAATCATCCTTTGGTAAGACACATCCGACTACAAGATTGATGGCATAATAAAATCAAGATTTTATAACTGACATTATTGCTTTATAATCTCAAATTTGACTTTTATCTTTAGAAAGCTTGTATAATAGATAAACTATCTTTGGGGACACGATCGTGTTGATTAGTCAAACCAACTCATACAAGTAACATGTCCAATTAAGACATATAAATAAAAATAAGTTGCTCATAATAAATTTTAAGAGTGGTTTTAAAGAATTAATGAGTTCTTTCGAATACCATCATGCGCTAATTTATAGCTGTTCATAATTACGTTGTAATACGAAATGTCATATAATTCCAATAGAGATCACAAGGGAGATTAGTGGAAAATTAACTTTTATAATGAGATAGAACACTTTTCGAACATTTCGATTTCGTAAGACACCTATAAACCGTGACGATTATTGGACATAAATTTTATTAACATTTAAATATATTTTTGACATTTATTTCAGTAATCACAACTACAAGCGTAGCCAGCTAATTTTAATGCTTCACTAGAGATATTCTATTATATTATATTTTGACGGCACGGTTGGCGCAGTGGTTAAGCGATTGACTGCTGCGTCACGAGTCGCGGGTTCGATCCCCGCACGGAACAAATATTTGTATAATCTGCAAGTAGTAGTTCCGGGTCTGGCTGTTTGTGTATGTGAGTTTAAATGTTCGTAAACGCACCCACGATACAGGAGATATTCCTAATGTGGGGCAACGTTTAAAAAAAAATCCATATCTTTGTATTTTTATTGGGTATCAAAATACAAAATACCCACTACCGACTTTCCTGACGAGATACCTGAAAACTATTAACAACATTTGCAAACAAAATGTAAACGCAACCGAAAATTCAAGAATTTCATCTCAAGGAAAATTTGTTAAGAAATATAGTTTCATTTAGTGGTTGTAAAATTCAGTCAATGATTGCAAAATATTTTCAGCATGCGGTCATAACTGAACATCGACAAATCTATGACATCTATCAGTATGTTACCTTATCGAGCAACAACATACTCAGAACAACTCTACCTTCTCAAATCACAAAGTATAATAACAATTCAGCAACCTGTAAGAAACTGCTCAATCACAAAATCAATTCAATGTTCATACATGTTCAGTACGTAACAGTGAATGTTCACGATTCAGAAGCGGTATCCGCTTCGCGCCAATAAATACCCGAGATGAATGGTCTATGCGTGAGTGCACTATCAGATGACACCAACCCGGCAATACAGCGTGTTGCAGCTTTTTGCAGTCGATGCAGACATGTCATCGTGCACGCTGGTTGCGTACTTACATGCCTATTCGTCATTTTTATGACGTAATATGATTGCGTTCAGTACGAAATTGTTGGTCCCTTGTGATGGGGATAGACGTGGCTTTTTCATTATTCTTATATTTTTTTGTCCAGGGGCGCAGGTATATTGTTATCGTAGTTTCAACTCCTCACAAAGGATCTACGGTGTGTTCGAACGCTAATTGTGATCTACTATTTTCGAAATATAAAATCAAATATTGTGCTTGGGCAAACGCCTGTGTCTTTAAAGTTCTAATCTTATTAGAATATCTGAGTGGCAATTCCCGTATTTTTAAGACCGTTCGCATTCTAATCTCAGTCTCAATCTGTCAAAATTACAATCAATTCACATACATTTTTGACAGGTTTTTGACATTGATTGTCGCTGAGATGAGATTGCGACTTGAATTTGAACGTTTTTTAAGTACGAGAATTGGCCTACTGTTCATAAACGCTTCACACTACACCAAGCGACGATATTTTTTTTTTGTTTTAAAATAGCTACTTACATTAATGTTATCGATACTGAAGGAGTGATGAAACAATCTTTAGTAAGTTCGGGCTTGCTTAAGCAGTCAGCCCTGCAACCAGCCTTGTTGGCGTACTAATCTTTCTGCATTGAAGTCAGCATGGGCCAACAGGACTATAAAAGAATAAAAATAATTCTTTTCTGCTCCCTTTACGGGTCTGTGGATCCCTGGTATCACAAAGCAATGTCATTCAAAGATTTCCCGAGCGAAGCATCTCTCAGACTACTACTGTACATCCATTTTTTATATCAATAAGAATTTGTTCCTGGTTGACGAGTGAAGGAATCCCGCTCGTTCCCTTGTTACATACCGCTCCTTCATAAAATGTAAATATCATCAATATCACTCATTTAAAGTCGCCGAACAATTACAAATAACGCATTGTAACAACATTTTAAGTCCCCGAACCGGCCAGTGTGAATGAAATGTTATTCATGCGCCCAATGTTTTATTTCGTACAAAAACCTTTCAATAATCAATCGTAACGGTAATTGTTATTAACTCTTCAAAATGCAATCACTTCCGGAAACCCGATTGTAAGATTCAGACGTTCGGTCGATAAAATTGTTGATTTAATGTTTAAACACGTGTCAACACTTCCAATTATTGCCATCTGCTCCTACGATGTCACCTGTAACTTTTAAGTGGAGACCGCACACTAATGAAAAATTCGCGAAAGTTGAATCAGGATGTAAGGCAACGTGTTATTTCTTATCTGCATCGCCGCTTCATGAATATACACGGGCCTTGATTGATGTCATAAAAACACATGCTAGTTAGTCTGGTTCTCTCTGGTAACTACTATTTATATACATAGGATTAGTGCAGCTCTTTCAGCTCAGCTCTGTCTATAAAGTACGTTACTTATCAACTTACTATTTATTATTAACTGTTGCCTGCTAATTCGTCTACGATCCAGGATGACAGCATGAAAAGTATGTAGCAGTATCTACATCGCCACAGGCAAACTACGCATCACACTGACGTCACGCAACATTCTGCATCGCGCAAGCAGAGTTTACCTCCCAACTAGTATATAGGTATACTACATCCCAACATCAATCGTCGGGCAGTTGCCCACCAGACATGACACCCGTTTGATCGGAGGGTCGTCCATTTTCTATGGAGGTATGAGTGAATTTTACACCCAGTTCCTCATGCCTCTATACTGGTGACCCCGACTATGGACATTGACGCAGCCTTCCAGCAGCTAGTTCAGCGTGACGTCATCACCGTTGCTTCCTCAAGCTTCCTTACCCAGGTCATGGTCTATCTGTGTGTCAAATTTCATCCAAATCCGTTCAGCCGTTTCAGTGTGAAAGCGTGACAAACAAACAAACTTACCTTCGCATTTATAATATTAGTTAGGATTAGAATGGTCCAAAGGAAAATGAAAGTAGCAATGGGGGAGCTCATAGCCGATTATGCTAATGAAGTCATCATACGTAGGCATATTTAACAAAGCCTGACCGGTTGGTGCAGTTGGAAGCGACCCTGCCTTCTGAGCCGCTGGTCCCGGGTTCGATCCCCGGACAAGTCAAACATTTGTGTGCATGAACATGTCTGTTTGACCTGTGTCTGGGTGTGTATATGTATATAAGTATGTATATCAGTCATCAGGTTACCGTAGTACAGGCGCTACCTAGTTCGGGACCTGAAGACCTAGTGTGGATGTTGTCTCATAAAAAAAAAAAGCTCATGGTTGGAAGGTAGGCTCCCGATCTATGTATTACGCTACAAAAGAGTAAAAAGTTCATACTAAATTAAATTGTTTTGTTTGCATATTTACTTTATATTATAGTGAGCTTAACTTGCACAGGGTTTTATCTACCTAGGTACATACCTCCAGTATTCTATTTCGCACAAGTTTCTAATTAAATGTGATTGATTCATGAATTAAAACAATTGCATGCCAAAATTATCTTCTGTCATTCTGACTTCTGTTATTATCAGACTCCTTAATCTTAATTGTCTATTTTCAATCATACAGACTTAAAAATCTGCTATTTATCAACTGACGAATTTTATGAAATCTTACTGTTAACATATTAAACTACGCTCTATATCTGCAACTGTCTATTTAGCTATCGGATAATGACGTAAGGTGGTACTGTGACGTTTAAATCCTATACAAGCGTGTGCTACATTTCTTTTACTTTCAACTCTTACTTTCAAAGGTTACGTTAACATTCATATGAGATCACTAACGCTAAATTTAATGCGGGACACGCAGACGTGGCGGCGGCTTTGGCTCTTTTTGGCTCGCTTCGTATGGCTCTTCGAAGAAAACGATACCCCATTGTTATGCCTGTTACAGAGTGTACTGTTACAATTCTTCATGCCACGTTACTAATGTTCCCTTTGTATACGTTTTTGTATCTCAAGTATTGGCTCTTCGTCAATGGGTGCATTATATTTGCTAAAGCTCAATGAGAAAATTATTTTAAAATGTACATAGTTATTTAAAATAACTGTATTTTTATTAGAGACAAAAAAAAAACGATTACATGCTGCAGATTACACAGAAATACTTAAACTAAGATTTAGCAAAGATGTCACCCACACCGTCATTGTCCACATTTTAACTACAGGTTACGTAGTAACTATTTAGTAATCTGTGCTACAGGTTAAAATAAGTGTTGAAGACAAATGACAGAAGCAAAAAAAATCCGGTAACAACAGTCAACGTCAGAAGAACCTTACGTATTAATTTCTATTTCCATATCTATCATTTACGTCATTGTTTAATGCGGATTCATAAACGGGGTGTTACTCAACAGGTCGGGAACATTCTTCATGTACAGGCTGAGCTACTTGTATTACACTTTGGTCGGTATGACTGTGTGCATCGTCGTGGGCTCCATCGTCTTATATTTCACCGAACCCAATGATCCCGCTATGGTAAGTGGTTTTAAACGTTTTAGATTAAGCCATTTTATTAAGACTTATTGTTTAACTACACATTTTTAAATACAGGTTATAAGAAGTGTTGAAGACAAATGACAGAAGAAAAAATAAACAATAATCGCTATCACAGTAATGCTTAACATAACTCAAATCACCTCGCCAGGTAAAACATCAAGAGCCAATTTCTTAAACAATTGCTTAGACTGAGAAAATTTACTATATAGTGTTACTATTGTATATTAGTATATATACTCAGCAACTATTTATAACTACCTATTACCTTCACCTCGGTACCACTGATCTCGTCGACCAAGATAAACGTTACGGTCACCGAGCCACAGTCATGTTTTGCAAACATCGTGCAGTTTCAGTGGGCACACATGGCCGGAAGGCAAGCTATTTCCCTGGTATAAATCTAAAGAGTTCCTTTATGGCATCATTAACTCGCTTGGCTTTGCAAAAGTAAAAGCCATCATCGTCTGCCTAGCTTTTGCCCAGGTATGTTGAGGTCGGCTTCCAGTCTAACCGGATGCAGTTGACGCACGGACGCACGGTTGGCGCAGTGGTTAAGCGATTGACTGCTGCGTTACGTGTCGCGGGTTGGATCCCCGCACGGAACAAATATTTGTATGACCTGCAAGTAGTTGTTCCGGGTCTGGCTGTTTGTGTATGTGAGTTTAAATGTTTGTAAACGCACCCACGATACAGAAGAAATTCCTAGTGTGGGGCAACGTTTTTTAAAAAAAAGAAAAGAAAGAAAGAAAGAATACCAGTACACAGTGACCTCTACAACCCAGTTGCTGGGTAATACGATACCCCTTGGTACCTAAGACTGGTTGTTAGACTTTCGGGCTCCTGACAACTTGTACAGACGGTCAAAGATCAACAAATGACAGCCGGAACCAACGGCTTAAAGTGCTTTCTGAGGCACGGAGGGGTCTTGGTGTGTAAAGACGGTCACCCATCCATGGACCAACCGTGGCAAGCGTAGCTTACCCTGATCGATCGAATCGTGCGGCTATTATTACTTAGCCACAAGCCCCTCAAAATTAAGAGCCATATTAGCGAAAAAATAAAAAGCCACCAGTTTTCTATGGATAAGAAAGTACAGTTACCCTGAATACTATTTATTAATGTGGGTAGTTTAATTATTCCCATGTGGATGATGTGGATATTAAATAAATCCTTTCACTGTTTTTTTTAGAGGACACTCTCGCCACTTTAAGTCGTAAACAAAACCGAACAAAGATAGAGAGAGCTAAGTAATGACAATTTACTGGTACTGCGATAATAGGAACCCGTTTTACTTCAATACCTTGATTCTTACTTACGCAGGTTGATTAGGCGGCACTACTGTATGTTTTACTTTAGGCTGGGCGCAGACGTAAGTAGATAATGACTGTGTTATGATAGACTATCACTTTTTAAGCACGCACATTTTTTTAAATTCGCCTCTGTGTTTCTGGCAAGACAGAATTGTTTTGACTCTGGTCATCTGTACTGAGGCACAATTCTCGTATTTAGAGAACGTTCGTATTCTAATCTCAGTCTCAATCTGTCAAAAAACCTCTAATTTACTTGCATTTTTGACATGGTTTTGGCATTAATTGTCGCTGAGGTGAATTTGAAGGATTTTTAAATACGAGAATTGGTCTTCTGAGTCAAGACTGCCTTAATTCAGATTATTACTCTATTGAAACAATGCTCTACGACTAACGCAACAAAACGATTTAACTCGACGAAACCAAAACTGTTCCGTCTACAACACACAATTATTTTGACTCAGTTGTGCGCACTGCATGCATTCTAAGATCCCTGTTTTCGCCGCAGCATCGTAGAATTGCATAAAACAAAAAGCAAACACCCAGATTAGATAGCACGAATATTTCTTGATAGCTTTTATCAATCAGTTGTTCCTTAGTACCACATTACTGCATCGCTAGGAGGCGAATCCTTAGGAAGAGGTCTTCAATCATGTTAGAAGCTGGTAGTTTTAAAACAATTATTCAGCGTACAGCAAATGCGCGATTAAATGCTGTAACCACTAGGTTTGTTTTGTCTGTACTTACCTTTTGTGTCTGTACTCTACACACATAAGTTTTAAATTGTTTTTTAGAGGTGTTCTTTGCTAAAATAAAATTACAGCATTAGTATGCATTTATTTGTAGCTTTAGCTAGCCCATGTTATAATCTAAGAGGAATTGAATACTTAGGCCCACGTGCACCACAAACAAATCACTCAATGCATGCCTTGTTGTAATATACAGGGATAATGGTAAAACACCATCAACCTCTTTAGGGGTCATTGTACTCATCATTATGAACAACTTTTACTATGGGACCAAATATGAAGACGCGACAAAAAAATCTGCTGGTCCCTACATTTCTGCAAACATAAATGTAGGGAACAGCTAATTTATTTTCGCGTATATTCTATTATATTCTGTTCTATTCTATTCTCGTTGGTCTAGTGGTCGCAAGTGCTACTGCTGAGCATGAGGTCCTGGGTTAGATCTCCAGGTCGGACAAAAGTGTTATTTGGTTTTTCAATCTGGAATTCCTCAGTAGCATTCCAGAGTTCGGATTTGTGCCTGGTTGACGGCAATAGGCTCGCCCCCTATTTCTACACATATCTGGCGAAATGTGGGTGTACTATAGGTATAGGTACACCTCTGCTCAACCCTTCTTAGAAACAAGGCATGATGTTATGAACTTAATACATCATTCTATTCCTGTCAACTATTTGAAGACGACAAGGACAGAATGATGTTTTAACTACGCTTAGCGTTAAATGCATTTAGTTATTTGTAGTGGAAGTGGGCCCTAGTTTTGTTGCTTTTCTCATGGATTTATGTTAAAACAGATATTATGAGACTTTTTTTTATCAGAGTGTCTAAGTTTACTGCCCAAGTGACCAGATTATCCCAACCATGACATGGAACTTAGTTAAAGAGGCAGCGAATCTAAAATATGGCACGATTAGACTCCGTTTAATTATCTATCGCTAAAATAGTAGATTACGTTAATTAATTTAGTTAAGACTAATCAGTTCATTCAATAATTAACTAAGTGTTTTGCTTATGTACCTATCTGAAAACGTTTATTCATGTACACCTGCTGTGTGACTTACGACATTTTTTTATTATTCATTTAGATATTTGATGGCTTTTAATCAACTTTTTTTTATATATTTAATAAGCTTTCATCGCTTATATTCTTCTTCTTATATATAAAGCACAAAAACTCAGAATATAAACAGTAGCTTCTAATATTATAAAAGTATCTTCAATAAAAAATCGTTTTCTTGATAGTTGTTCGGACGATCAGTTGGACCACCGCGTAGAAAATAAGACGTCAGGCAAATTGAAACGGATCAAAGGAATGAAAGCTTCGTGAAGGCATTAGAATTGACCGTTTTCTGCGCGTTTCAAATAAATAATACCAAATACGAGACTCTTCCGATATTGCGAACATCGAGGGAGATTTAACTCAGATACAGGCTGTTGCTTCTATGAGGTTAAAATAATATTTTATACTTGGACAGAATTATAGTTGAGACATTTTTGACAAAGTTGTTTTCACGCGGAAAACCATTAGCAAAACATGACAATTATCCTGCACTGTTTTCTAAGTTCTCTTTGCCAGTTTGCTAAGGGCTTCGTTTGTTTAAATTATAAACGTAAATTGGAATAAGTACTATTTTCATTTATAAATCAAACGTAGACATCTCCTTCGTTTAACGACTCCATTCTCAATCAGATTTTCAATCTCATCGACAACACTCATTTCTCTTCATAATAATTATTCATTACATTCAAAGTTACTTTCATAAATTCTTATTATCTGTTCATATTAGAGTTAACTTGAGAACATAATTCAAATCTTGTACCCAACTCGAGTCATTAGGGCCTTAAATATTATCGGTAATCGGAAAAAAAAACAAATCACTCCTAAATGTGAACTGTCTTAAAAGTTCAATCGCGAATCGAAGGGCCACCCGTTACATCGCTTTTCCCGGTGGTCCAATCTTCAAGATGATTAAATTAGGATACGAGCAGATATAACATGCGAAATGATATACAATGAACCGAGTCCGATTCTGCATAATGAAGCAATCAAATAGTTTCCATTGTACCCCGGCCGATCCTGACGTAGCAGTTGTAACGTTAACTTTTGCGTTACTTTAGATATTATCTTGGAAGGGATTCGATCTAAAAATATATCTGTATAAACTAGATTAATACCAGAAAATCAATTAAAACCGCCAGGTTATTGCATTTATTATATTTAACAAGTGCCAAATATTAGTTTCACGTATAAACATCAAGTCTCTATCACCTTAAACATCAAAGTTTGCGTTTTAGTTACGTTTAGTAAGTAACACCGCCGCTTTGCTGTCCGTGACCGCTTTGCATACGGTAATCCCGTTGGAATACTCACACAAAAAGTCGTTGCATTTTAAAATCCTTTTCGAAAGCAAACATTTGACGTTTCGAGGGAAATTGAGCGGAAGGCTTTTTGTGCGCTCTTTGGAATGGATTAATGCAGGGTATACTTACACTAAGCTGACGTTCGGTAGCACTCTGTTTCGAATTGGAAACAGCTTTTTGACTGGTTATACACTAAAGATGATTTAAGCCATCATCTTTATTGATTTACTCCGATCTCGAGGCTTGGATATATTTTAATATGGCCGTCTCGGGCTGTCCGAGCGTCCGTTTATCGATGTTCATTGTCAATATGGCGCCTTTGTTCGCGCCAAAATGTATAAGTTAGACGTGTGTCCATTGTACGGCGACGTTAAAGGCAGAACTACAAAGCGGAGTATTTTATACCGATCATAATCCTGACGTGTGGTCAAAATGTGTCGAAGCGTTAAAGATTTATATCAACAGCCAGCATTTTGGGCTAGTGGGTCATTTATTATCTACCTGGCTACGAAAGTTGATATCACTGCTTTACAAAAACATATCTGCAAAAATGCGCGACACATCGCTGACCATTATCATTTCGGCTCTAAAGCTCACCTGAGCATGTTCGTTCTCGGATTTAAAATTTTGTAAATGAATTTATTTTGAAAATTACGAATGACTTTCAAGTTAGGTTAAAGGCAAAGTACCTACTTACTTGGATAAAAGCTTGAATGTTATAAATCAATACTTAAATAATGGGAGGGGAATTAATCTTAAACGTAGGTGGCTCTACTAATCTGTATATTAATGTAACAGTATCAGTCCAACTGTCGAGTTGTCTACTTTTCTTACTAAGTATTATAATAAAACCTTTAAATGTATATTTAAACCCGATGTTTTGTGTTGTGTAATATATACCTCCTTACATTTGAATATTGCTTGTTATTTAAGAAGAGAATATTGGATATTTTCTGTATGTATTAATAAGATTTTTAAAGCGGTTTATCTCGAGCACTATTCACAGAGGTACCTAATCAAAACCGGTTTCTGAACTTCTGATCTCCCCTAAATATTTAATTATATTTTTTTTGGAATCTCCAATCTCCTCCAATACACAGAAACAATATACATGACAATAATACAAAAGGTTATTTTATGTGTGCTCTTTCAATTACAGGAGACTACAGCATGCTCATATAACTAGGTTTCTGGAGGATAAGAAATAAATCTAGAGAAAATGAACGTTCAAAAATTGAATGAGTTAAAATATATTACAATTGTAAAGTATAAAACTAATATGATATGATATGAGAGGCATCTCAGATTGATATTTTTATTTCCAGATTTCTAAAATTGTTTACAACTATTTACCTACCTAGCATTTCCATAAAAATTAAGTATAAGCATATGCATAATCAGCCTATAATGTTCCCACTGCTGGGACACAGGCCTCTCAGTGAGAGGGAGTGGGCTGTAATCCACCACACAGGCCCAGTGCAGTGATAGATGTCACATGTCTTCGAAGTTTTGGTTCTAGCTTAGGACATGCCGGTTTCCTTACGATGTTTTCCTTCACCGTTTTGAGAGTAGTGGTGATGAAATTATTTACACAAAGTAAAGCACAAACCTGGCTTCGAACCCACGACATACGACTCGTAAGTCGTCGACTTACACAAATTAAGTACGTAGTAGAAAATAAGTGACAAGGCTATCCGAATAATACAAATTAAACAAACTAAGATTTTTACCTTTTTTTTGTACTAGACTAGGAGCGGATCCATTGAATAAAACTATTTTGTTGTTTTAATCAACAAACGAAAGCTGATTAAAGAGGTTTGCTCGTAATTTATCTACCGATATAATTATTATGTTGTTATTGCATCTTCACCTCTCTTCTTCTCCTCCTTCCTTGTTCTTCTTGTTTGTTCATATTGTTGTTTTGTTTTATTCTTTCTTTTTGTTTTGTTGTTTTTCTTCTTCTTAGTGTTTGTACAAACCTACTTACAGAAATAACATCATTTATCATTTATCACCACAAAATAAGAACTGTAATTAATATATACTCACACAGACACAGCAACTCTAGTTAGTAACACTTCACAAAAAAAAAAATACGAACGCGAATTACGTAATTTAAGCAATTTGACGCACCTGGTGATTAAGCGATCGATTCTATTAAAATCTCAACGTGAAAACTTAGGTGATTTTAGGTGAGCTTGAAGTAAGCTGTCAAGAATGTCAATCCTTAATATCAAGTGGAACGACAGGTCACTCCACTTACAGAATAGACCGGTTGTAGACGGTTATGCCAAACACAAATACAACAATAGGTACTAATTAATTGAAAAGTGTTTATTTGAGATACATAACATTATTATTTTATTTTATTATTTTTATTAAAACTTACAACTAATACATTCAAGTCCTCAGAAGTAATATGTAGAAGAAAGCCAATGTCAAGTTTTTATGGATTATTTAGAATCGGATAAATAGCGAATGTCAAATATCATTTTGTTACGCATGGCAAAACCGTGATTTATGATTTCGCCGTATTTATATTATATAAAACTGTATAGAAGTGCGTACTCGAATATGAATATGCAGAAATCGTTTGAGTGTGCCCAAATTAGATAGGCAGTTTTGGGCATGCCTGCGAGAGTGTGAGTGCCTATTACTGGAGAGAAGTTTCGGTAGTGAAGTCTCGTGTTTGAACGCCACGTTTTTTTTAAATATTTTATTTTTATTTTTTACACATTTTATGAGGTAGTCACTGCTTAGTTACCTGTATGAACTGCACGCGCATGCTTACAAATCTATCTTCCTCTAGCACAGGTAATCCAATCTGATCCTTAATGTTATGGAATTACACGAACCAATAAGTTCATTTTACTGACCACAAAATTCTTTCGACACAAATAAATTATATCATCTAATCATACGCCCAATATATTACATATAGAACATTTTAACGATCTTTTCCACACAATAACACCTACATACACCAACCTTTCGTACCTGTATGAACGTTAGCCAATACGCCAATACCTCCATTGACCCGCCCTGCACCGCGGCGCGGCGTCTCTTTACTCATTATTGTCACACAGAACGACACTAATTTTATTTATTAGTATCTTTTATGACTTGTCAAATTGCGGAATACTACAACTACATAGACGGTAGGCGGCGCAGGCGGTCTTTTGTGACGCCGCGCGCCGCTGTGTGTCAAATCGATTTGTTTTAGGGTTCTGTGCCTTGAAAAGGAGAAATAGAAGTTATACGAAAAAGCGTCAGAAATTGAAAGATGTTTGATTATTTTGTGGAGGAAATAAAGTTATTTTAAGTTTTCCTATAATCTTTATAATAAATAGACTTTAATAATTGGTTCCTAGAAGGTTATAATATGCTGTCTCTCGGCATAGTGTGTGACAATTTGATAAACAACAAAATAGTGTTACGCTTACTACGAACTGTTACAAAGTCTTGAAACAAAGAACATCATTCAGGTTTCGAACATTTTGTGACCAAAACTTAAAGTGCCAGTAAAAAAATATACGATTTCCTCATAGGAAATTAACGAATTAATTTTAATTAGGAATTTATTAATTATATTATTTGGTAACACGATCAACATTTTAAATACTAAAAATCAAATTTAGAATTAAAATGTTTCAAGCATTACATTAATGTTTAAAACGAGAAACAACCTAGCTACCTCATCATCATCATCGTCATTTCAGCCCAAAGACGTATATCCACTGCTGGACATAGGGCTCCCCCAAGCATCGCCACTTCGACCGCTTCTGTGCTTCTCGCATCCAGCGGATTCCTAAATGCGTAGCATGTCAACTATAGAAACGGAAGACAAAATGACAGAAGAAAGATTTCTACGGCGCGATGTCAAAAAACAAGGAAAGAATAACTTTTTGATAAGAAAGTGATTTGTAGAGATAGAAGTGGTCGTGCTACGCATGCAGCGGTCTTCACCAAGTCATCGGTTTACCTTGTCCCACAAGGTCTTCCAACGCTACGTTTTCGGTACGAGGTTGCCTCTCCAGAACCTTTTAGCCCCATTGGTAATTTGTTCTGCAAGCAATGCCTCTGCCCACTACCACTTAAGGTGGTCAATTCTTTGGGCTATGTCGGTCCCCTTAGTACTCTTATGGATCTCTTCGTTTCAATCACGTAGGGAAACTCCAAGCAGAGTCCTCTCCAATGCACTTTGGGTGACTTTCAGCCTTCTACGTTGCAATGCCATAGGCCTCTGTCAACACGCACTGGTCACACCTGTGGTATGTGAGGCGAGAAGATATTGCGTAGCTTCCCGAACGCTGCCCAGCCGAGTTGGATTCGACGATTGACCTCTTTCTCGAGGTCGGACCTACCTAACTGAACTGTTTGTCCAAGGTAAACATAATTGTCAATAACTTCAAGTGTAGAGTCTCCGATCTTCATGAGAGTGGGTTTTACGTGGGCATTTGACATGTCCATTGTTTTGTAAATGGTCATTAAAAAAAAAAAACAAGATGTTATTTTCCACAACAAAACAGCTTTGGTTTTCTGGAGACGGCCCTTCGCTTCGCTTCCTTCTCGCTTTGTTTTAATCATGATCTGGCAGCTATTAGATGGCAGATAATTTATGCGGCCTACCCAAATGTCGTTTCTTTGGTGTTGTTCGTCGAATCGTTGAGTTCCCTAAGTTCTGAGTTGAGCGGCACGATTACTGACACAGGCGTGCACTGACTGGACAGGTCCACTCAAATTGTGTGGTTTTTCCTCAAAAGGCCGTTTCAGACACCAATCTACATGGTCTTCACATGACCTGACCAAGATTATGCCTGGACTTTAAAAGAGACTGTCACTTCTGAGTTTTCTATTCTATTCTATTTTTATGGTTCTGGCTCGTTTCGGCCTTTCTTCTCAGAGTAGTCAGATAGGAAACGCCGACCTCATCTAGTTTTTAAAATATGATTGACGTGTAAAAGTGTTTGTACAAACCTACTTACAGAAATAAAATCATTTATCATTTACATTAGAGAGAAAACTGACGGTGAATGTGAGTACCAAGCAGGCTATATTGAATACATGACTTTATAACGGTCTGGCGGTTTTGAGTATATTTTGTTGTTTTTTTTTTTTTTTTTTTATATATGGCTTACGCAAATGTCTTGCAGATCAGAGGGGCAGTTCCCGTAATTTTAAGAACATTCAAAGACTGATCTCAGTCTCAATCTGTCAAAAATAAAATAAATTTTCATACATTTTTAACAAGTTTTTGACATTGATTGTCGCTGAGATGAGATTGTGACTTTGAACGTTTTTTAATACGAGAATTACCCCTCTGGTAGCGTCGTGTGACGGGTTATTGAGCTTCCTAAAATAGGGTTGAGATACACGACGACTGATGCATGCATGCCGTCAACCGTTGGGACAGGTCAACTCAATGCTGCAATGGCTCTTTCTTCAAAAGACCCTTCCAGACATGGCCCTGCATTGTTAGATTCACATAAAATCCTAATTAAAAGAGACCATGACTTCGGTTAGTCAGCTAGGAAATTCCGGCGCCATCTAGTTTTAAAATATTGGCGAACAAAATATTGACGTCTGTCTTAGATCTACTTACAGAAATAAACATGTCATTTAATTTCAAGGGTTGTTTCTTTCATGATTTTGAAACATGATTCTGAAATAGTTTTCCTCTATAGATACCTAAAATATTCGAATGGTCTACTTCGAACTTTATCATTATGCCTTTGCATAGCGAAGATCTTTAACATGCTAACGAATTGTTTTACGAACAAAGTTTATTTTGTTACTAAACTCATAAACTCTGAGAAAAGCGAAACGAGATAGGAAAGTTGTAAATTATTTTAGACAAATTGCCTTACGATTTAATGTATTCGAGAGGAGTACAAAAAGGTTTTAATGTTATGCGAGGCTAAGCACGGCTACTGTGTATTTTTTGCCTCACATACCGATCGGGACATAAACTATATGAAATTATTACCAGATGATAACTAGACATACGTATGAAATTCAATGGAGTTTTATACTTGCCGAATACTAATTTAAAATTTCATTAATCGAAATCGAATATCAATTTCATTGATAATGTTGAGTGGCGTAGTGAGGTTTACTAACAAGCACTACTGCCCTTTTATCTTGTATCTACGGCTATAAGTCGGTATACTTAACACTGTAATATAACACTCACCTCGGGTTCTAAACTCTTTCACACCTTGTACTCGGTCAATAAGAAGATAATGTACGGACCCTATTACAGCCCATATCGTATTGGTCAGTGACTGGCGACTTGAAACAGCCCTTAGGTAGTCTGACACATGAGCGTTGAGAATATCGAATGTCTAATCGATTTCATCGTGCATTTTATCGTGTTAGAAATCTATGCTCGCAATATAAACTTCTCAATTGACCACCCGATTAAATAATACCAATAATGAATATGATAATAACAACAGTGGTGTGGTATTTTCCTTGTAATATTTAATCCTGAAATAGTTTATATGCACTAATATTTAGTATGAGACAGTAAAATATACTTTTAAACGAGGTCTATGTAGGTGCTTACTAAACCCTAAATATATAAGAAAGAAATAAAATGCGTTTATTTGCGGTAAACATGACGCAAAAAATAACACAAACACAAAAAATGAGAAAAGGTTGGGGGTAACATGCGTCACATCCACGCAAAACGGCTATCGCTCAGCATCATGAGTAAGCTACTGCATTGTTATTAAGATTTTATTATTCGTTTTTTTTTTTCTAATAGGAATTTATACCTAAGTATTTCCGTTGACCATTAGAAAAGCTCAATGCTGGTTATTCTAACACCCCGTATGTATCGTTTCTAACATCTGCCCCACCCGTGCACGCATAATCAAAATAAAAATATTATTTTAGTAGATTTATTCGATAGTGGGCAGATGTGTCGGCGCGCGCTCCTACCACTCTATTTTTCTTGGCCCTTCATTGTATTTGGGCGAAAGGCCTCAAAGGGTCAATATCCAAGACTTGAGCTTCCGTTCGATATTCGATTCACTTCTTGTTTTGTCTGCAAACATCTTAAATATCCGCCGTCAATCATTAACAAAGGTTTTGCATTAGCTGAAATGTTTTTTTTTTATTTATTTAAAATTCACCCTTTAGTTGTGGTGGAGGCTATTTAAAGCCGGCTTGGTAAGTCTGGTACCTACCCATCTACGTATTAACTGAAGTTGATATAAGATTAGTTTTAGTTGAAATTCTTATTGTTTTTTAAATCTACGTGGAATTTTGATAATAACTAGGTACTTACGTTTGTTTGAGAATATCCTTGTTCGTTAGGTTTAGCAAAACTTAAAAGTACGGTGTAGAAGAAGATGAGAGAAGAAAAAGGGAAATACATTTGAGATGCAAAATTAAGAGCTGAGAAAAGCATAAAGAGAGCTGCTAATATGTAAATATAGAGCCATCAATGTCTTGTGGCTAAAGAATTAAAACTGTATCTTCCTAATAAAATTATTTTTTATTTATTAATACACACATCAGAAGTGTATAAGGACCAAGCACTATTTTGCTTGTTACTAAAAATATGCTTTTTTAATTAAATTTTTTGTAACTTTTTTTGTAAATTTCGTCATTTGAAAACCAAATAGTTTTTGAATTTCGGTGCAAAGATAAAAATCGTCTGTCAAGTCGTATTCCTAGTCGTAGTCGTAATCTTGCAACGGGTTTGAGGCCAAATCAGTACAATTTCTGCGATACTTCTGAGTGGAATCGATACAAAATAACGTTATTAAGGAGAGAAGACATCATTTGAGCCTAGAAGAAGTGATCAGAGCCGTGAGAATGTTAGAAGCTGGTTCTCGGCAACGTGCTGTGGCAATCTCTCTATGCTACGCAGAGTGGTATAAGTCGATTTTTGACACGTTACCGCATCACTGGCGGCGTGGCAGAGCGACATGGAGGACTAGCTCACATCACTCACCACATCACATCACACGCCGACAAGATCGTAACATACAAATTACAGCTGGACGAAACGTACAATGTCCGCGATGATGTTGGTTACGAGGTTTCATAGCAATTTGAGGATGTTTGTTAATTATATCAATAAAACTGATCAAACGAGTATGTTTGAATCGCTGCTATTGTGTTATATACTCGTTAACGGCGGAAATACAGACTACTATTTGTCTATTTTACTCATTAAAAACCTTTAAAATCGTTTTTATCTTTCCATCACATTGTAAAGTCAGGATTAACCAAATTGAAAAATCCAGCATAAGTAAAAATCGCGAAAAGTCCTTATTAATGCAAAAGCAGAAAGTATTTCGTCTATCTAAACATACGAAAACATTTTATTAAATCAAACTATATAAACATCTTTTTTTTTTCAATAGATCAATACATTTTTTTTAATACTTTTGGGCCCTAGACAGATTCGCTGTGTGAAGATACATAATACAACATAACATCACGCCTGTAATCTGCGACAGGTTAGGCACAGAAGTAACTATAATAATACACCCCCATTTCTCTAGTTATGCTTAAGCCCGATGTAATAGGGGGTAAACCTATTGCCAATAAAACTTCATTTGAAAATAAAGTTTAGACCTTTTTTTCGCGAACCTTAAAACTATTAGCAAAGGCTAAACAAACAAAGTTTATTATAACCAAAGTGATCTACAAATTATTTAAATAAACCCAGTTAAGAAAAACATTGTCACCGAACAAAACAATGAATTGAAAAGGCATTGCAATAACTAAACACCACAAATACTTATTTATATCACAGCTCAGACTACTAACTAAAGAACGGCACAGCGTCCGTCGCTAGTCGGATTAACACTATTTACTTCTTGTTTCGCGCGAACCAGTCCACTTAGTCTTTTTAATGTGTAAATTAATTTAAATCGACCTTTGGAGCATGAAATTCCAAATCCATTACCTGTGAGACAGTTTAATGCGCCGCCGCAGCCTCCTAGCGCAATAGAACACAGCTCCCAGCGAAATCCGCGGCTTCCGAACATACTGGACACAGGTGGCGGATTCTTGAAATAGAAAAATCGCCCATACGTCTCCTTAAGTACATTTTTCCCGTTTCATTATAGACCGTAACGAGGACCTTTTTCATTTTAATTAAACGTGCATTAAAGTTGAAAATCGGTGGCTTATCGCATGTCTAGGTGTTAAGGACTAATTGATAATCGAAATAAATGGAGGGCTTTCGTGGGGACTAATAGCCGCGTGTCCGTGTGAACGGGGCGTAATCAGCAGCCACTTCTCAATTGTCGCTCACGCACGATAATACCTGTGAGCCGATCATACCGGGCGCGAGAAGTGGTCTCACTAACGAAACCAGAGATTACCTCACAATCTCATTACTGCCGTGCCGTGTTTAATAGCGGGGTTAACACTGGAATATGTTTTAATTTCGCGTCCAAGCTCGTTAATACGTCGCTCAGATCAGTTTATACTTAGTGCCAAGTTGGCGCAAAAAAATTGTTAATTACTTATTTTAAGCTCGCTTTAATATTATAGAGCAAGGATCCGTTCCATCAGAACTTTTATTTTTCCATTTTGACGATAAATATTATTGTTGATTCGATAGAACATCATGTTACCTTCATAATAATTATATTATTAGGTGGTAACGAACTTATCGAAGTACGTTAATAGTAAAAATAACTAAAACATACAAACATACATTCGACATTTGCTTTATCATATGCAGCAGATATTTTTTAAACACACTCTTTTACTTTTTAATAAATTTGCAAGTGCTAGACTCCCCTTCGAGATGGGTAATGCAACAAACTAACATACTTGATTAGAGTTGTTAAATAAAATAATTGAAGCATTAATTATTAGGGGACGTGTAAACAAATTGCGGCGAAAAATATTTAATGACAGAGAGAAGGCATAATTGACGTTATTTATATGCCAACAGATTTATAATTTTGTACAAAGCTGTTCGATACTATCGTAGCGCCAAGTGGATCTTTTTGATATGATGTTTTTCATTCTTAGCATTAAAGATTTTATTTCATCTTGATTTAAAGTTTTAATACGGTGAGACTCGCATCCGTTATAAAGATTCAATTGACAATCTGAGCCTCACGCCTCGTGGCGACTGAATAAATGGCGCCCACGACGGGTGATTAAAAAATATGGCCACTTTAGAGTGTTAAATATCACAAAAGGCCGGCAATATTTTCAAAATAATTACGTCAATAATTGGCACGCAAGCCAACAGAATCTCGAGGGAGGTTCGTCTCATTATTCGCGTACGGATTTTACCACCAACCGAGACAGATTAATCGTTTTAACTATATCATAAGTTTATATTCGAGCGTAGAACTGCGCTGTGTCAATTACACAGCAAAAATACAGCTGTCTATTATTCATGGTGTGGTTCATGAACTATCTATGCTAAGTGAAATCCATATTGCATGCGTGGGAATGGAGCGGTGCCAGAGATTATGAATGAAATTTATTTAATCACAGAAACCTGTGGGTCAGTGAATGTATTGCAGCTCAAATAAAACACGTGTAAGCTGTAATTATTGAGTACATATTTAATCTAATAGGATTTTGGCATTATATTTCTCGTATATACAAAGTGGCGCGTACCCTATCACATTAAATTATACCACGTATACTACATGATATACTTAGACGATAACAAAATTTGAATGAAATTCATTCACTAAAAAAATCTGTTGTTCCATACATTTTATTATTTATAGTTAATTTATTTTATTTCGCTAACTATTTTTACTTATAATCTTTGCTATAAGTATCTATACTTATTTACATATACAATGACACTAATATTTACTATTTAAAGTATTATATTATTTTAAATTATTGTGAATGTGAGGACTATGTGTGTTTTTGTTGCAGTTTTAATCATGTTCTGGCAGTTTGAGTACCTGATGCGGCCTACCCAAATGTCCTTTCTTTGGTATTGTTCGTCGAATCGTTGAGCTCCTTAAGTTCTGAGTTGAGCTGCACGGTTACTGACAAATGCGTGCACTGACTGGACAGGTCCACTCAATCTGTGTGGTTCTTTCCTCAAAAGACCATTTCAGACACAAATCTACATGGTCCTCAAAGATTATTATAATATTATTCTAATTATTGTGAATGTGAGAACTATGTCGGTCATTGATTTATTTATATTTATTTTTGTATTTTTCTCAACGTAATCATGATCTGGCAGTTTGAGTAATTTATGCGGCCTACTCAAATGTCCTTTCTTTGGTATTGTTCGTCGAATCGTTGAGCTCCTTGAGTCTAAGTTGAGCTGCACGATTACTGACAATTGCGTGCACTGACTGGACAGGTCCACTCAATCTGTGTGGTTCTTTCCTCAAAAGACCATTGCAGACACCGATCTACATAGCTTTCACATGACCTGACCAAGATTTTGTCTGGACTTTAAAAGAGACTGTGACCTCTGAGTTTGTTTCGGCCTTTCTTCTCAGAGTAGTCAGATAGGAAACGCCGACCCCATCTAGTTTAAAAAAAATATGATTGACGTGTAAAAGTGTTTGTTCAAACCTACTTACAGAAATAAAATCATTTATCATTTATCATTTTGTTACACGTAGCTCGACAAAATGTATGGAACAGCAGATTTTTTTAGGGAATGGATTACATTCAAATTTTGTATATCGTAGTATACCATGTAATATACGTGGTATAATTTAATGTGATAGGGTACGCGCATACCTACCTACTATGTTCAGAATTGCAGTTGAAAAAGAACATATACCTAAAAGTGAAAAATTAAACACTTCAAAGTAAATCACACAGCCAAAGAAGGCAAAAAACTTCGAAACAGAAATTATCTGTCGAACAAAAGACCAAATCTGTCAATGGTCCGATGACAAACGTTGAATGGTCTTCAAAGTATCCATTCAACAGTGATAATCTAAGGATCGACCTCTTAAAGTGCCCGAAAGTATACAATAACGTTGAAATACATGAATACTATCGCCCATCAAATGATATAATGGATGTTGGTTCTCACTCACACTTTCAATATGGATATGTGATGAGATATGGCCACTAAAGAAGCGAGAGTCAAAGAGTTTTTACACCACATAGCAATTACTTATTGTTGTGGCCGTGGTTACAGTGTGATAAACAATTATGCAGCCCGCCCGAACTATAACGTAATAATCCCTAAATATATACCAACTAAAATCACACTTTTCTCTAAAAGTTTTTAAAACAAAAGGTCCTCACAAAAAATCTCGCTAGGTAAGGTAAATTTTAGATACTCACTGTAATCTATTTTATTCACGAAACCGTTTTACGGCGGTTAGCGGCGGTCTGACTTTCAAACCAAACTACTAACGACAGAAAAGAAGATATAGAGGTAAAAAATACTCAGGGTACAAAATAGATATTTCCCCACAAAAACCTACACACATCAAAAGTGTCTAGGGATCAAGCATTTTTATGCGGATTTCTTGAGATTAAGATGTGGCTTTGTAATAAATTTATGATTTTATAAATTTATATGGATCCTTTTTGGTGCATTTCATAATTTGAATCAGGAACTGTGAATCAAATTCGAGTAAAAGATGAAAATCAGCTGTCAATATTTTCCCTATAAAAACATACAACGCATTGAAGACATTATTAGTGCTACTGTTTCCCTACTACTGATTAAAACCAACGTTATTATGGAGCGGCGACGTCATTTAAGCAGGGAAGAAATGCTCAGAGCCGTAGGAATGATAGAAGCTGGTTCCCGGCAACGTACTGTGGCTTTAGCTCTGAATACAAGTCAGAGTGTTATCAGTCGACTTTGGACACGTTACCGAAGCACTGGTACCGTGGCTGAGCGCCATGGAGGACGGTATCGCTGCACCACACGGAGACAAGACCGATACATTCAAATCTTAACTCGAAGAGCTCCAACAATAACCGCCATGATGTTAGCCGTGAGGCTTCATCACTCTTCAGGGAACTTAATTAGCGACCAAACAGTCAGAAACCGCTTGCATGAAGTGAACCTTCATTCCCGAAGACCGCTACGGGTACCACCTATAGCAATGCACAATCGTAGGATTCGATATCAATGGGCTCTTGAACACAGAAATTGGGCAGAAGAACAATGGCGTTTCGTGTGCTTTTCTGATGAGTCTCGTTTTGGTATGAGACCGGATACAAGACGTATACGACACTGGAGAACCCCTGGACGCCAACAGCGATTAAAATCCTGCCAGGAAGTCCATCCTTATAGTGGTGGAACCATCATGGTATGGGCGGGTATTTGGATCGGCGGAAGAACTGAGTTGATTTGGATCAGAGGCAACCTCAACGCTCAAATTTATGCTGAGACGATTGTATCAGACGTCATCGTTCCTCTACAAGTGCAAATCGGTCCCTTATTTCAGTTAATGCATGATAATGCACGACCGCACACCGCAAGAGTTGTAAGACAGACTCTCGCCGCAGCTAACATCAATGTCCTGCCCTGGCCTGCTCAGTCGCCAGACTTGAACCCGATTGAGCATGCATGGGATATGCTACAGAGAAGAGCTCTGCCGAATATGGAGGGTATCCAGTCGCAAGAAGACCTTTTTTTGTTGTTGCAACGAACATGGGCGGCCATTCCACAGCGTGATTTGGATGAACTCATTTTGAGTATGCCAAACCGATGTTCTTGTGTTGTTAGTGTTCGCGGTAGAAACACGGATTATTAATTGTTTAAGTTACCCAATAAAATTTTAAAGAAAACTGTTATTTCAGTCTTTTTTTCGAACTTTTGTGTTAGTGGTTCAAATGTCAAAAATCCCTTTATTAGGAAAATGGCAAATTTCTTTATTAATGCAAAGGTGACTTGGTTTATCGTTACTGTGACAAACGAAAACACTTTATTTTATGAATCCTTAAAGAAAATTTTAATTAATATCAATCAGGAGAAAAGTTATTGCAAAAATATATGTTGATCCCTAGACACTTTTGATGTGTGTATTTTGAACCCTGAGTGTATTGAGTCTCATGCAACCTCTGTCATAAAAGTAAAAACGTCAAAGTCAAAGCATTTATTTCAAATAGGCACATAAAAGGCACTTTTGAACGTCAACATTTACATTTAAATAGAATTGATTCTAGTCGCCCCTTCCAAAAGGTAGTTTCGTATGGAGAAGAATGGGCAAGAAACTCCATCGTTACTCTTTCAAAATGTGTTACAATACTTTGTATACATTAATTATATAATTATATGTGAAGACGATGCACCTATAATAAAAAGTACCCAACCAAAATAGGTAAAAAGAATTTAATAAACGTAGCAATGATAATATAAATAAGATAATTAAGTGATAGATACATGGTGTTCACATATTTACAAACATTGTAAAAGTATACGATTTCCCAAATTATGTAACCAATTAATATGTCAGTGTGTGTTAAAGTAGTCACAGAATGTAAATCAATGTCATAAAAATAACAAACCATACAATTAAAGTAGCAACAAGCTTTAATTTTGTCAAGACCCTAGATTGTCCTGTGGAGCTGGACCAGCATGTTTCCAAGCATTCTTATCTTGGATATAATCCTCTAATTTGTAATATGCTTGTTTACACAGTGAACTTTAAATTCTTAGAACTCCGACTAAAGTTACAGCGTTACGTAACTCTCGCCCGCTAGTCTACTGGCCCCCGCACCTAAAGCCTTCTGACAAATGTCTACGTCACTGATATAATCAAAGACGATGGTGAAGAATAGCCATGATACTTGTGGTCAAAACAGATAAACATGGTGATTGTACTGGCGATTTTGTTATTTTTAATCGTATAATGATTACGATCTGAGGTGTGGATAGCTTCTTAGAAAACTTTGCAGCTGAAGCGGTCTTTTATACTATTGTTATCAGCCATAATATATCCTCTCAGCGAGTGATACTTCAGAAAATATCATTTGAATGTCTATTAGCTTGGTTGTTTTTTTTTTTGGAATAAATATGGAATACTTACATAGCAAATTTTTAAAGGTTTTATTGCAGTGGTGGCGCAGTGGTAACGGCCGCGACTTACGTGTAAAGGTCGTAGATTCGAACCAAGACAGGCGCTTTACTTTGTGTAAATTATTTCATCATCACTGCTCTCAAAACGGTGAAGGAAAACATCGTGACGCACTCTTTTTGGTTCTAGAACCAAAAAATCGAAGATATGTGACATCTACCAACCCGCACTGGATTAAGGGCCCACTTCCTCTCACCAAGAGGAGGCCGGTGTCCCAGCAGTAGGAACGCAATGATGATGATGGGCTGATGATGATGTCCTTCAATGTATTTCTAACCAAAGATTTACTCATTGATATTACAAGTCGTAAGAATTGATGGCGAGATTGTCAAACTGAATGATTTCTGATGTGGTAACAAAGCCTGTATGAATGTGATAGATTATTATTTTTTGTATACATATTTGTTAGGCGATATCTCAGGCAATTGTGAATCGATTTCGAAGATTCTTTTTTTAAGTACTTTTTCAGTTAGCTTCAATAATACTGTGTTTTATTCCATTCAGTGTTTATCGATGATGTTATAATAGCTTCCAGTCGCTGTTATTTACAAGTAGTGGTAAACTAATTTGTGTGGGGTAGGTACCACAACTACAAATTGAAAATAACTTTAATTTCGAAATTACAAAACCAAAGACACTGACTTCTGAAATTAAAGCAATTTTTCACTTTGTAGTGTTTTTTTTTTGGAAGTCGGTTAGTTTTTTGTAGATATAAATGTTTTTTTAGTATAAGAGTGATCAATGAAAACGGGGAGCCATTACATCAGAATTAATAATAGTACCAAACTCACCCATTTCGATTAATCACGGGTACGCCCGGGTCATGCGCTTGCGCCGCCGGTGACGGAGGGTTGAACTTGTTCAAACAACACGTTTATTTGCATTTGACGAGTGTAACGAGCTTTTACTATCGTTGAGTGTCAGCCGTTGGTAGGGTTACCAACTATTCTTATAAGCACGTTAAAATTTACATATTTTACTAGTCTGGTTTTGTATGTTATGAATCATGGTAGTTAATATTTATATTTTTTAAACACGTTTAGAATATTTGCATACTATATTCGTACTGGTTTTAGAAGTGTTGTATTTTTTAAGAAATTGACAGATGATCACCTTGCCAGTTTAACGCTTAGTAGGCGTGCTTAGAACTTTACCTTAAAAACTACCGTCAACTTGCATTTTGTTGCCAAGATCAAGTCACACAAATATGACGTTGCTCACGTCATAATATTGTCAGACGAAATGTCGGATCTCGGTTTAGGGACAGACTTGTGCTCGACAGTGAACAATAATTGTTCATTTGATTACTACAGAATATAGTTTGAAACCAAATAATACTTTCGAATTTTTCTTATTAACTGCCACCCTACATTTTATTCAACAAGTATAGTATAGTTATGCGTTGTGGCCTCAAATTCCCTCAAATAAGGGGTGCGACACACCTGTCCCGCACCCTCACGACACGCGACATTTACAAGTTGCACAAGCTGCTCCACCAGTGTAAACAGACCTTAGGGGACCTACAAGCCCTATAAAGTCCTCCTTCTGTTAGTGCCCACAATGTACCGGTCGCCAAAGCTCATGTTAAAATTGTTTGAATTTGTAATCGCGTAGGGTGCCCATATAGCATGCTCTTAAATCTGAGCATGTGTAGAGCAATGTGCATTGTTATGGATATAGTGCAAGGCTTTTCAACAAGTTAGGCAGGGGTGTTTTATTTTTATTATTAATCAGGTTTGGGTCTACCCGATTGAACTCGGTACTTTAAAAAGAGGATCACTATTGAGTGTTTTTATTTACCAGAAGATTCTTCCAAACATCGAATGGTAAAATCGGAAAGAAAAGTACTATTTGTATTACAAGTTGCCAATATATAGGGAGTGATCAATGAAGGCGCTTCATGGCTGGGACTGTGATCAATCGTCCATTGTGCGCGCTCAAATTGGTAAAATGTCTTTACAACCTATTTTATTGTTGTGTCCGCGGTTTACAACTGCACCTACGAGCCGTGACACCTACATCACTGATAATTCGATAAAATAATGGCGATCAACTTGAAGTTAGTGCTGTGAGAGCAAATATACGTTTATAGTTCCTTTTTGTTCAACCTGTTTAGTGTTTTCATATAGTGCTTACATGAACAGCAAAACACTGTTAAAAATACGCAATGCATACTTCGGAAAAGAACTATGAATCATTCATAAGGGCTTATATTTTTTTACATAGTGCTAAAATAGTTACAAAAATTCAGAAGCACGACATAAACTAACATAAAATTAACAACGCAATCACTCAACCGGAATGCAATATAAATTATAATATTTATGAATTTCTGGACAATGTTGCTCATTACGGAACCAGTTCTACACGTGACAAAAATACCGTTGAATAAAAATAATGGTAATATAAAAATTCAACAATCGAACGTAGGAATAATTGCGGAGGGAATCGCAAGCGGTCGGCGCGTGGCGTGCGCGCGCGCCGGACAGGTGTGCTTCAACCCTAATTGTTCGCTATGAAAGGGAGGGCGAGAGGGTGAACTATGTGGATTTGCATTAAATATAATGTAAGTAACGTCACGGTTTATTGCCCCAGTAACAGAATTAGGGGCAAACGAGTTGTATTGATACTGTTTGTTCAAGGTGAAATGCAAAATATAATCAGAATTTTTATTTGTGTAATGGCCTAGCTATTCAAAATACCGCAACTTGATATCGTATTTATTTGAAAATGAAAAGTTTGGAGTTGAATAGGTGTACAATATTATTTTACTGGCTGCTAATATTAATAAGCTGTCAAAGCTCCACACGGTGACACATTCGTTTCAGGATCCATCATTAGGTTTATTTATTTATTTCTTATTGGTCAATCTACATTATCTACAATCGTTACACTGATCAATCAAATTAACACAAGCAAACATACGAGCCAAGTACACAATATTAGGCGATAGACACAGCATGCAAAAACAATATAATTATATAAAAATAAACAAACATTTCAGTAGGTATAAGTGTAGAAATGACGCAAATTTTTACACAATTTCATCACGAATAGTTGACAAGTTAACAATAGTTGGGGAAATCGTGCGTTACTTAGAGGTAATGGTTATCTATTTGGGTGGACTTGGCGCTTGAACTTTTTAAGTGAAATGCAACAAACTTCATCACATTTATTGTTTTCATTGGATATCAAGTTATTATTTAATCAAGAACCAAATTAAATGACCTGGAAGTTTCATAACAGACAGAAGGAATCAGAACAATCTGTTAAAACAGCTACCTTAACCTGAGGACATAACGGCCTTTCTATCCGCTCGTTAGCCAAAACTCGTTGTATGTGCCCAGTGCCTTACCGACAATGCTGGGGCACAAAAAGCTGCTTATGCGTCCGCTGTTCTGAACGCCACCGGAACACCTCACGCTATTAAGGAGCACTTGTATGTATATGTATGTTGAGTAATGTGGGAACAGAATGGTAAAGAGGTTAAAAGCTTTGGCTGAAAGAAATCGGTGTAAGTAACAACTTTCGGTAGGTATGCTAAAATTATTCAAGTAGATTTCTCACTTAGGATTTCAGTAGGAACATCAGCACGCGTAGGAAGATCTCTATCTTTATCTACTCTATTAACAATATTGACTGACCGGTTGGCGCAGTTGGTAGCGACCCTGCCTTCTGTGCCGCTGGTCCCAGGTTCGATCCCCGGACAAGTAAAACATTTGTGTTCATGAAAATGTCTGTTTGACCTGTGTCTGGGTTTGTATATGTATATCAGTCATCAGGTTACCGTAGTACAGGCTCTGCCAAGTTCGGGACCTGAAGACCTTGTGTGGATGTTGTCTCATATAAAAAAAAAAAATAGATATATACATAATCTCTTTGTAAACAAAGTGACATTTCTTTTCTTCATTTTTGACATCGCGCCGTAAAAATAATTCTACAATCTGTAATGTTGTACTTTTTTTCTTCTGTTCCTACGGTAGTCATGCTACTGGTGCTGATGTCGTCCCGGATGGATAGGCAGAGGAAATTGGATCTATGAGTATGGGACACCCACATTTCGCTAGTTATCTTTCAATAATGTAACATGGGCTGCCCATTTTACACTCATGATAGCCTATGCAAAATCAGCGCAAGAAAATAAATCCAAAAGAAATACAGAGCAACATCCTACAACAAGTGAAAAACGTACCAGTTCTCTAATTAACATTGCAAATAAACTCCTCATGTCAAGTATTAAGTAGTGGGGGTAGTAAATAAATATGAGTGTGTCCCGGCAATCAGTGCAAATATATAGACTGTGGAATTAGCCTGCCGCCGGGGGCGCGGCGGTCGCGCGCCGCCCTTGCGAAGATGTGATGCGTCGTGGGTGGAACTTGTGTCGCATACGATAAACAAGTCATACTTTTTAAGAAGTTTCTATTTTTGAAATTTCCGTGAAAATCAATTGTTTGTAGAGAGAAAGTATTTGTGAAGTATTTCGGTGATAGATTTGTGGGAGAGACTAAAATTAGGTTTGAATTTGCATTTCTCATTCAGTCTTATCCTTGTTACCAAATGATGTTTGGTTCTTTCAACTATTATCGATAATTTCAGTAATAAGGTAAACTTTAAGGAACTAAATTCGTTTTTACAATACAATACCAAGAACTTGTTACAAGACCAAACTCTTTTATACGACCGTTCCACGACTAGCGAAGCATCAGCGCCACTAATTGCAGGCTCCCGTACCGATTTAAATCGTACACATAAAACATTTTGTAAAACCCAACATACACAATTTATTGGTGGGATTTAATAATTGCTCATAATTGAAATGCAAGAGCAATTACGTATGTTACCTACCGCCCCGGACCGCTTTGTATCGCCGAAAGCCAAAGGCGTTTGTTTACAATGAAAATTATGTAAAGTGCAACTTTGACTGATGTTGATATGTATTTAATGCATCTCGTAGAGAGTCTTGTTCTTCTATTTTAACTGTGTAATTAGTCATAAATCGTACTCTAGCTGTCGCACGTGACATGTTCTCGATTTATTATTAAGATGTACCTGAGTACATTGAGAATCGAGATCATTAATCTAAATGACGTAGGAAGCTTTCAATCATTATTCAATAACTGAAACTTTATCGTCTTAATAACTTCGTAGTTTTGACAGAACTACCGACCGTCAGCAATTACTATGAAACTTAGTATTAGTCGTGACTTACAAAAACAACTTTAGACCATCGTAACCCGTTTCAAAAACACACACAAATTAACGAAGTACTAAAGCGTAATACAGGTGCGTACAAACTGCGGCCATCATCTGAGATTAAGTTATCAAGTTACGATTTATACCGCCAATAAATGTCAAGGCGATGGCCGTACGACTGAAACTGAGCGAGTGGAGTAAACTCCCCACTCTTACCAAGAAACTTATTAAAAAGTAACGTTAGCCCATATCCCAACATCGTTGCCAATTTATAATAACGATCTCCCTTACAGACAACGTGTATTTTTCAGCTGCTAATATAATTTTAACTTGCGTACTTGTACAGCCATATTACCTTTTTTAAGCTCGCGTCAATGACTTAATCACGCGTTTCAGATGCCACCATTCGTTATATCCCTTATTAGTACTTGCGTGCTGTGTAAATACTTAAACATTCTTTAGACGTATAAATAAAGGCTTGTATAGAAATTCCCAATTAATAAAAGTGAAACTAAAACCAGGCAGGACATATCTAGCGGGTGATTTGATCATTTCCATGGGTTCGTCGATAGTCTTTGAAATTGAAACTCCGGTTATTGGTCACCATCGTGGGAAAGCTTCCATACGCCAAAAGAGACCATCTTATTGTTTCTTAACCAAGATTGATTGCGGAAGCTCCATATCTCATGTCTTATTGCTTTTATCTGTCATTTCCGTCCAAATTATTGAAAACATATCATATTCATGGAATCGATTTAATCCAACTCATTTTTATTTCTTTAAATTATAAGATTGATGCGATTATAATTATAAGTTACGTGTGAAAGAACGGATATCTGTTTTAAGATTAATTTAATTCGCAACTAATAGTTCGGTCGGCCATCAATCATGCCAATTTCCTTAACTAGGAAACGAATGGACATGTCTTTGGTAGAAAAAACATCGGCATGGGTGTTGCGCTAGAATCGTTATAAACACATTTCGTCTCCGCGCGAACTATAGGCGGAGTTGTGGGCGCAAGAATTCACATCCAACAATCAGAAATCGGATGTTCTTAATGAATGAGATTAATGACCTTTACTACCTGTACCTACTCCTTGATAATGATACGTACGTCTCGAGTTAATTGGGTGCCTCGCTCCGCAAATAACAACCGCGCCCTTGATGACTGCAAGTTTGTAAATTTAATTAGTGCACAGAAGCTTTTAAATCGAACTTTAACATAGTACGCGGCAACCGCTTGATATTCATAGAAAAAATGCAAATCAAATCGGTTCCGATGTTTCAAAAGATCAAAGTCAAACGAATTTATCAAGTCGGTTATCAATATGCGTCATTTGTTAAATGGAAGTGGTATTTATTTGCAAGCACAGAATCTCCCCGCCAGCTGAAACACTTAGGTGACAGATTTCGGAGTCGAATTAATCAAAATTACTAATCAATCGCTAATTACAGATCAACGACCCGCTGTGGGCACCAAGTCGCTCCTGTCCTAATTGCTGGACGTTTTAAAGCCTATACGGCGTACGTAGAGGCTTTATCTCAATAATTAAAGGCTTATCTTCGAGTCAGAAACGCCGTCAGAACTTTATCGTGCCGTGTCCACCCCAACGTTATCTTCATTACGACTCTGCACCGCAACTTTAATTCTCATGTCCATTAATTTTAAAAGCTGCCGCGTGCGTTTGTTAAACCAATGATGAACTTTACAGTAATACGGCTCTAAGTTTCCCATGGAGCTATAAATCATTGCAAATCAAATGATGTCGAACCGTAGTGGATAATCTAGGTTACGTTGAAATGGCAGATTTAAGACTCGCAGCATGTAATTGCTGGTTCTCGTTACAGCTAGTGGTTGAAGGTATGGCGATAATTAATGCTTTGTGCTTTGAGATTCTTCATTGAATCGTGTTAATGCTACTTTTACGCATTCCTATAAATTACTTGGTTTGGTAGATATTTATTTGAGTTGTAAATAATGCGTTTGTCGTAGATTAACTATCTTTTCCTGTTTACCTTCAGTGTTGTCAGCGTCAGTTCTTAGATTGCAGAGATGTTAAGGCTGCTTCGCTTATGCAGGTACCTAATGCTCCCTGAAGAGTGAATTTCTGTTAAAAGAACGGATTGCATGTATGATAACAAATAAATATTAGTCATTGGCTCCTTAAATAAACGCAGACGTCTGGAAAAATTCTAGAATGAAAAAAAAACTAAATAAATACAAGTATGTAGGTATGCAAGAATATAGTATGTATTAATTAATGTATCACTTAAACGTATTTTCATATAACCTGTGTCGGCACCGCTTGATCCACATAAAGCTACTAACAGTGACAGATTGCTATCGCCCCCAAGCATTAAGTTACTAGTAGATTCCTCAGAGGAATCCTATAGCTTGTGTCGGAGATATACCAGTGATACACTAAATACCTATTTTAATTCCAACAATTATCTTAAAACGAGCGGTAATAACCAGATAATAATCTGTACGTTTAAAAAGACGAACAACTTTGCGTCATCGCGAAAGTTCCTTGAGACTAAAAATTTTATAACCTCAGTTTTTATTATTTTATCAACACCGGTTATCTACTTGGTTTTCCAATTTGATTGAATAAGATTTGAATCTGATTACCGTGGACCGTCTTTTCATATAAGCGCGAACAAGCTAACGATTTGCCGAGCTAGTTGACGGCTCGCCCACGGACCTCGGTATCTTCCACGCCACATAGTAACGCGTACTTAAAGCCTCCACACTAATAACAATATTAATTACACCACGCAACTATCTCGCAGAAGTAATCGTTTTAATTATTAATAATAGCGCGTAACAACAGAATTCTGTCTTGATTCAGCGCTTGCGCACCGGTCATGTTATTAAGCCCTATTTTTTTAAATCTACATTAACGTCTTGACTGTTTGTACGTACGGAGGTAGGTACCTCTATTAATAAACGTTTATAACTATCATTTACCATTGTACGAAGGTTTGTAGCGTAACTGGTGGACGAGTTTATGACCGGTCGGAATACTTCGGAACGAAGAATACGGATAAATGCTTTAGGACGGTTCATTTTTTACCATTATCTGTGGTTTTACGGTAGACAGTGGAAATAATTGGAGCATTCTGTTAAATTAATCTAAAGTGGCGAACTGGCGATATGGAATATTTGCTGATTAACTGTAGGTCATAAAGTGCCACTAAATTAACACCTGCTGTGAAGTGGCTGATGGACCTACCAGCGTTACATACAGCTTGACAACCATACATAGACAAATAGGTATGTGTCTAAGTAGGTGCCTACGCGAACTTGCTCATGCGTCTATCACATGCTTAAGTGTGATTACTTAGGTACTGCTGTAGGTATGCCAGCTACATACAGCCTGAAACCAATTATATGGTACAGAACCAATCCCTTATGGGTGCTTTAATCACCCCAAATATCTGTAAAGATCGTCCTACTTACTTCCTGTTCGTAAAAACGAATATATTTATTTTGTTAATATAATCAGAACAAGCGGACCGACAGCTCAGGCCGAACGTGCGCCTTTTGTTATAATTGAATTTTGTTAACAGCACAGTTATCCGGTTTTATTGCAAGAAAATTAATTTTTATGAAGAAAAAACCATTTGTGTTACCATCCTGTATTTTCATTACCCCTAATCTTGGCAGAGTTTATTGTTAATAAAACAAAGGTAAGAACTATTGAAATAATAATTAGTGAAGCATTTAGTATGGAGCGTCAGTCTCCCGTGCCATAATATGGAACTGGCTTTTAATGGATATTTCAATGTTAAAATTACTCCTGCCGTTGTTTTCAGACAGGCATAATGGACCAAAAATACAATAAACGTCATTATTCCTTTCTTAATGTATGAAGTTAAAATTATTTTAAACATTTCCATTTACACACCCTGTAAAAATCTAGAGAGTTTAATGATTCGTTTCACGCAATAAAATTTTAATACGCTTCTATTAAACGCCATGAAACATTCATTAGATCTGTGATAAAAAATAAGAATTGTATTCGAATAGCTACTGCAAATAGGAACGGCATATTATAATCGTGTAGAATGTGAAGCTATTGAGGGAGTAGTAAAAAGTTGTAGGACAATGTCATAAACATCATTATCATCAATACTAAATGTCATGCAAGGATATGATGGTAGTATGGTCTCAAACGTAAACTAGAAGCACTTAAGTTTCCAGCGCCAACAAGAAACAATCATTGTGAAAAAGACTAGCTCATGTAGACAACTTGACTTGACTTACAACCTGACAATACATTCCTTGGAACATTTTGGAGTTTTTACATTAATTACAATAACCGCAATTCATAAAATTATATTTATCTACAGCATTCAATTGAATCAATAAAAAAATCATGTATAAAATTGTCTCTGTTTTGATCGTCGCACATTCTCGGCCCACCCTTAATTGCTTGTCAACAAATTCTTGAATGGACAGCTCCGCTGGACACACAAGATTCCTCTTTTTACCCACCCGAAATACTTGATAAACAAGTCATCAACACTGGAACCTTTTCGAATGAACGCAATCCGTGAACAAAACGAAATGTACTCGATTCCCGAACTTTTCTTACTGCGACAGAGTTGTAACGTTATTAGCGTAATAACGTTATACTTTCGTATCAATTATATTTTAATAGATTCAACAAACGAACCAGTATTCTGTGAGCATCTCGGTGCATCGACCTCATTTTATTGAACAATTTTTTTCGGTTGTTTCCGCATTCATGTAATGCGATACGCGAACACATTTCATCATATTGAAACGATAAGAAACGGAACTTGCTAACAACGATACTTTGTGGTGGAATTGCCGTATTTCCCACACAAAATAAGCCTTCAAAATACCTGACAAAATATCACCTATAAAATATTCGTGATTAAAAAACAAATACCTATGTAGATGTGCCAGAGGCCGCGGTCCGCACCGTTTCGCTAGTTCTTAATTAAACATCGTACCGAGGTACTGTCGCTTCGCTTATTAAGAAATAAATGAAATACACGCCTTATTCCAAACGAATGGAAAAATAAGAAAGAACAGATTAATTCAGCATTTGTTTTGAAAATAGGAATTCTCGGGTACTAAAACGGGCGTAGATAGGTATTGTAATTAATTTATGTATGGGAGAAGGATAAAGTTTAAAGAGGTCCGGTGATAGACGTCATCGGGCGCGTGTCTTTATTTTTATTTAGGAGTGATCGTCAGTCGGCGGGCGCGGCGGGCGGCGGCGGTGGAACCAGTCGGAGTGCGCGGGAGTGGCGCGTGGCACTCGACTCGATGCCACTCGCCGCCGACGACACAACGCCACGGTTTACATACGGAATGACTTCAACCTTATCAAACATGAAATATAACACAATGCACCCTGTCCATGAGCTCTGCTGCTCATATTAATCAAGCAGCTTATTAATAGACTTGGTTCGAACTTTTGGAAACTACACTGGGCCGCAAAGAAAGCGAGTCGGTAACAAAAACCTCAATAACTTTCAAAATATTAGAAATAGCTTTATGAAATAAAGACTTTATTATAAACAATTTTATAGTGCTTAAACCAGTGTTACAAAAGTTTAAGATTGTAAAGTTTATTTTGATTAAAAGTAAGTTAAGTAAAAAATACTATTTTCACTAGATTTCGAAAAATGTGCTACGGTATTTAATATTTTTGACACGTTTCAGTATTTTGTATTGCCACCACGAGCTTTTATACGGTTTGGCATGCTTTCCACCAGATTTCTGAGCCGATGCTGAGGAATATTCTCCCATTCCTCTATCAGTGCTTCTTTCAGTCCACGAAGCGTGATTGGAGGGGAATTTCGCTGGCGTACACGTGGCCCCAGTTCGTTCCAGGCATCCTCGATGGGGTTCAAGTCTGGGCTGCGTGCTGGCCACTCCATGCGTGTGATAATAACATCTTCAAGGTAGTCAAACACCATCCGAGCTGTATGGGGACAAGCGTTATCTTGCATAAAGATGACGGTCTTGCCCATGTTTACTAAAAATGGGCCAACATACTCATTTAAGATTTCATTCAAGTATCTTTCTGCAGTTAAAGTGTAATTTTCTATCACCACTAGCATGCTGCGGCTTTTGGAAGAAATTTCAGCGCACACGTGTATGGTGCCTCCGCCGTATGTTACTTTATCTTCACTGCAAGCTTGGTTACAGCGCTCTCCTGTTTTTCTGGACTCTTTGCCTCTCGAATCGTCCGAAAACATCACTCTTGACCAGTCATCCAGAGTCCAATTCATGTGTTCTCTAGCTAACTCAGCCTTGAATTTCGATGCTGCCTTTCGAGTTTTGGACCATTTTCAGATCTAAATGGCTTCAAGTTTGCTTCAGCAAGACGCCGCGGCGCCGCCTCACTGTACACGTGCTCGGGTTGCTCCTTCCAGCGCTTAGAAGGTGATTTTTGACTTCAACAGCCGTTTGAAATCGATTTCTCAAGATTGTTGACATCATATATCTATCCTCTCACGCTGTCGTGTACCTACCTTGTTCGGCCTGTTTCTGATCTGCGAATATTGGATCAGGTTTGTTCAAATCGCTGGAGTACTCTTTGAACGGTTGATAGCGACACACAAACAGTTCTCGCTGTATAACGCTGACTGCGCCATTATTCAAGCATTGTCAGAACTCTGGTACATGTTTTTAATAGAATTTGATCAGAATAATGAATTTCTGCACAAGAGATGCCATATTTATAAACAAAGGTAAAACAAATGTTTACAAACGTGTTAAAATTTTAAAAATCGTTATTATTGTTTTTGGTTTTTATCACAACCATCAACAAAAAAAAAAGGTTTTCCTTCTTCCTATATTTGTAATGAAATAAATATTAATTTAGTTTTCATTTTAAAAGTATTGCCCAAATGTCTTAAAAGTTATCGCGTTTTTTATAACCAACCCGCTTTTTTTGCGGCCCAGTGTATATCTTAAATGGGATTCCTTTATGTCAAATCCTGAAGTAGTTTTACTTATCTCACCTTAATAACACGAACAGATCTAGATGATTTAATGAACTGAAAAAAATAAACACAATCCAATAATAATTCTAAGTTTTATTCAATAAGGCGTTAAAATAAAACAAACATCAATCACACTTAAGGCCTCAAACGTAATAGTCGTTTTAGCTGCGCACAAGCAACGCAACTAAAGCTCTAACAGCACAATTAAAATTTCAAATTCCAATTTTGGTGTTGGCTCTTTTTGTTCGACGCTGCAATTTAACGGCGGTTTTTGTCTTGGAGTAGACACAAATAGATCATGGCATAGCTGGGACTGGACTAGGTGGAATCCGCTCTGCCGACCTTCGATTATTCGCCATTGCCAGTTGGCACAATAACCAGCAGTCGATAACCACCGTCCAATTAAGTTCGGTAGCGCCTCTTAAAGGCTCACAAGACAAGTTTTTGTCACGGACCATGCGCAGACGCTTAATTGGCGGATACTCGTCATTAGGTATGTACAATGCAACTTTGCGGTTAGAATTACTTTTTGCATTTTAATTTGTCTTATATTTGCTTATCCATCCACTTATTGACGTTCTTGGTTTTAATACGGTATCTAAAATGTTTGCTTTATTTGTCATGGCATTCCTTCTATTAACCACCTAAAATCTATCAGTCCCTAACGTAGGATCTTAAGAGTATCATTTACACTGGAAGAAAGAAAATATTACATTAAGAACGCTCGAATGCATCGCCTATTAAACAATTAACATGAACGCCATTTATTAAATGTTCACATCACGTTTAATTAACATGAGCTTGTTCATACAAAAATGTGGCCTGATCGATGTGGAAGCCCATCCAATTACTTCTCTTGTCGTTGAGATATTATTTACAGTCATCTTGTGTGTATTTATCATGAGATAACGATAAAATATTGCGTGTACAATCTAATATACATCTGCGGGATTGTAATTACTTCGATTAAGACCACGGTATTTTCAGACCAAAAAGTCATAATCTGCATGAACTTGTAACTAAAAGATAAGGATTTTTAATTCTTTATTATTTTATTTATTTGAAAAAAAAAAACAGATATAAAATCCATAGCTCTGGCGTTGATGAAAATAAAACAGCTTTTACGCATATTTACTTGATTAGTCTTCAAATTGACAAAAATCGCCAATCTTCACTGCTCCTGGTACACATCCCACGACTATCATGCTTGCTAGCCCGGGTGTTTCCAATCCTCTTCGTTTTACTTGATCTTCTGTGTCAATTTCATCTTCTGCACGTCCAATGGCAGAAGGAGAGGTCACCACCACAACACTTATTAAAAGTTACACGACGAGTAACAGAATACATATAGCCCTTCATTTTCTAAGGTACTCCAGTTTATGATTGCGTTTAATTGTAATATTGTATAATTTATGTGGCCGTTAACTTCATCATTCATTAATTATCTTGCTCATGAGCTAATCTGGTCCTTTAAATTATTTAAAGACATTAATTAATTTGTATTCTCGATTATTGCCGTTAGCTAAATGACATTGCAATTAAATATAGACCCAAATTTTCATGTCCCTAAGCACGCAACTCACACAGCCTAAAGATTGATTTTATTGTAATAATATGTAGGTATTTCTTGCAACCTCTGCAGTCTTATAACCTATGTATTTTTTATATTTCTGTTTATATACATAGTTGTTACCACTTAATTTTTATGCATTTTGTTTTTACCTTAGGCTATCACTGTATTTGAGAATGTTGGTTCACCTATTATTGGCAACTGTATAAGCCCTCAACTATTATCTACTGTTATTTGATATTTTGTATACAGAAGCTGTTGGTGTACCTTTATGAATAAATAAATAAATAAATATTCTCTATAAAATAATCATAATCTGAAAAACAGTGCGGGTGACGTTTTTATTTTTGTTATTGAACTTTAATGAAGAGGATAACCAATATGGACTATATCGGTCGGTCTTTAGCTAGAAGACAGTAGGATTTTGATCCAAAACGATCAATATTCTGTATGCTATTTATAAGATAAAGTAACTGCCTATTGATAAAAATTATAGAAACATGGTAGCTAGTTAGCTTAATTGGACTGAAAATTAAAATATAAAAGGCTTAGAACAAGGGTCTCTAAACCTTTGCCGGCCATAGAAGTGCATAGTTACGTTAATTAAAAGCCCGAGCATACACATGCGTACACGATGACAAAGTAGCATACCTCATAAGTGCATTCATCTTTAGAATTAGATGGAACAGTCTGCGACGATAACGTTTAGCGCCCGCTCCTGAGCCCACTTCAAAGAAAAGCAAACGTGAACGCGTGCGTTTGTCGCGGCCACGAGCATTAGCCTGTAATGGATATGATCGAAAACCTGCTGTGGTTACATATTATGTCCATAGCTCCCCGAACTGGTCCCAATATCGCTTATTATGTATCGCCTTTGTGTTAATCATATCTTTCGCTCAGTAAGGCAACCGTGGCGGCTACCGGTCGTTGGTCTATTAATAAAGGGCAGGCTTCCACTCGACGGAATGCTCGCAACCTGCTATTGTAGTCTAGTGGTTGAGGAATTTGTCTTTTTAATCGCACTGCCTCTCCACTGCCCGGGGCCTATTATTAGGGTTAATTGGAATTATTAAAGTTTTTTTTACAGCAACTAGAAGTTTTAGCAGATAGTAGTGATGCATGCGAGATAGCTTTGAGTGAGGCGAGCTTTTAGATTAATGTATGGTTAGAGTACGTGTTATGGAAATTTTAATAGAGCGAGCTGGGGAAGGCGTACGATCGTGACCGTACGATTTCTTTCACTCGCTTCTTTTTGCATATGAATTAGTAATCTTCTAAATGTGATATAGTAACATTACGTATGACCGTATAGAGTAGGTACTACTATACTTATTATCTTTTTTCTAGAAGCAGGTTACTCGTTTACGATGTTTCAAATTTGTTCACGTAGTTGCGCTTGTTAACTACAAAATTATACTTAATGCTAAAGCTCGGCGTGTGTTTTTTCGATCAGTCGATTTTCACTTATTACTGCAGTTGGTCGCATGTACTGAGTATTGAGTGTGGCGTATCATTTGCATGATTGCCGTTAATTAACTCATAAGAACCGTGACGGTGTATGAGCGTATAAACTCACTGTAACATTTATCATCAAATTGCCGGGCTATCTCAAGCTACAGTACAATTACGGCCAGTTTAAAATGATTCAATGTCGCCAATCGCATTTGAGACAAGTTTTAAGGGGACTACATGACCTAAACGCCAGTTTTATAATGCCTAAAAGTATATGATCCACTGCAGTCAACAAAATCAGAAAAATATATGATATTCTTCAGGATATATGCTAGTTAGATAGTGTGTTGACAACATAATACAACTAATTTGGTACGATAGAAAAAGTCACGACGATACCTCTTAAAATTTATTTTAGCGATTAAAAACCACAATAATAAGTATACCTACATCAAATAATTCTTTTTCTTTTTTCAGATTGTTCTTTAAGCAACATATTAACGTGATAGTATAATAATTTTTTTGTCCAATCAATAGATTTTTAGTAAATAGAGAATTGCTTCATATTTTGCAATAAATTACCAGCTTTGTGTCATCGCGCGTCTCGTTCTTTTCTATGGAGTCCGACAGTGACCGCGTTTTAGCTGTCGTAAGCCCCTTAAGAGATATTTTTTATGTTACAGGAAAGGCGCAATTTTAGGAATAATCCAATGTTGCCCGCTGATTATCAAAGTGGAGTGATAAGTGTACAATTTTATACTTAAAACATCGGAAGCGTAAAGTCTACGATTATGTACTTAGGGGCAGAGTACACAGCAATGAGTAAACGATAGTTTTACATCCCACGTTACCGTAGTTAAAATGCCTGAAACCTGCTGAGTGAAAATCACCACTATAATATAGGAAAGATAAAACTTTATCATTTAACAATTAAAATTAACACTCGAAACAATACAAAACATAACACCTACTAAAAAAATCTTCATTATATCATCGGCGATGATAACAATTAAACATAGTACATTAATATATGTATACAGCTGCAGGCGACGGCCGTAACTTGTTATCTATTAAATCTAAGACGAAACACTCTGTACCATTAACACGATATAAATATTTGTTTATCGATGGCCGAACCAAAAGTTAATTCAGAAGCGAGTGGGTTAGAGGGTCTACACAATGGTGGTACACCAATAAAAAAGAACAACTTATTAAAAATCTAGTTTTTACCTAAAGTACTACTTTTGGCGCCTTCATAATAATAGGTCTAGCGGGCTCCAATGTAGGCGTTGAACGTAAGCGCAACTCTGACGCCACGCGGTTGCCGTAGCTAGCAACGAGTACGCTAACAAGTCGCCGTACAGCGACATTGCTACTACGTGGCCTCTTCGCGATGCATACGTTCGACTAACGCTTACGCAGGACAAACTATTAAATGTATCTATTTAATTTATGCCGAAACAAGTTTGATTGCCCTGATTTGGTGAACTGTTTGTGTTACCTGGTTCCTCGAACTGTGCATGGGCGGGAGGAACCAGGAGACTGTTCGCTACCAGCTTCTGTAAATCCAATGCTGGCGTGCGCTCACCGCTACATCGCTTAGTCGACACTTATAATCAGCGATTTAGTGATATCGACATAGTAATACTTTAAAAAAAAATAGTTAAAATTCTGAGGCATCAGCAGTAGATTCCGTAAGCTGAATCAAATTATTGTTATTATTACAGGACTTATATAATGCAATACACAAACTAGAGTTCTGTTTTGTTTCTTTTGTGCATGTTATTGATTTTGCCCTGATTACAGTTACGTTTGCCATCAGTTTGTAAATATGTAAGCTGTAATCTGTGGAAAATGTAATGGGTAGTATATTTGTTAAGTTAAATGTTATTATCGTTTATTTTTAGTATACTACTGTTTGTTTTCCCTTAAGAAATAAAATAAACGCCTATTACAATGAGACTATCAGGCAGTTATTCCATCAATGAGTTAATGTACAATCAAAAAGACACTTGGACAGACTTAAGAGAGTATATAAAATAAATTATAACTTATTGAACAGAAATGGTTAGGTTTACGCACCAACCTCGGCACACTCGGATGATGAAGTGTTCGAAATGTTTGAGGACATCTCCAATGCCTTGCATTCCACAACTAAGGCCCACTACAACGTTCTATTGGGGGATTTTACCGCCAGGTTTGGAGTACAGGATTACAGTGAATCGGTAGTAGGAAGGAGGAGCTTTTCTTGGTGAATTCCTTCTTTAAGAAACAGCCCCAAAGGAAGTGGACGTGGCGAAGTCCCGACACTATGACGAAAAATGAGATAGACTTCATCATAACGGATTCAGGGATGTCTCGGTGATCAATAGGTTCAATACCGGCAGTGATCACAGACTTGTTAGAGGCTCTCTGAATATGAACTTCAAGCTTGAGCGGACTTGTTTGATGAAGTCTAGGCTCCGTCCAAATATGCTCCAAATCATGCTAGGATCTGAAGCGTTCCAGTCAGACCTGGAGAACCGATTCGCTGTTGTGGAGCTCTCAAATGGCGTCGACCAAGCGCTCGACCAAATGGTGGAAATGAATGAATGGTTACGCGATTTTGCAACATGCGGCGTACGGGCAAGAAGTTTCAGAAGAGCTTCTTGAGCTTATGAGGGAACAACGTGAAAACCCACATATCACTTCGTCAGAACAATGGGCACTCAACAAAAATATTAGAATGTTCGTACGACGTGACCTCCGGCGCTCCAATACACGCTCTATAGAGAAAGCGATTGAGCAAAATCGGGGGTCGAAAGTGTTCGTCCAATCACTTGGTAGGAGCCACCTGACGAAGTTGACCAAATCTAGTGGGGATATCGTCGTTACAAAGCCGGATATCCTTTCGGAAGTCAAAAGCTTCTACGGCCGTACGCATCTCACGTATCTCCACCTGATCTCGAAAATGAGGTTTCCAGAGCCACCTTATCCCGCTATTTCACGGAAGACCTGCCAGAAGTCAGCCGAGACGATATCGAGGCGGCTCTTAAGCAACTTAAAAATGGAAAAGCCCCTGGTGAGGACGGGATTACGACCGAGCTCCTAAAAGCCTAGTAGTAGCTGAACAAGCTTCAGGAGCTCTTTAACTCTGTCCTGTTCTTTGGCGAACTCCAAAAGCGTGGCGAAGGAGCGTGATCGTTCTCTTCTTTAGTTAAAAAGGGAGATTAGACCCTTTTAAATAAATACAGACTCATTTCGCTCCTAAGCCACATATATAAGTTGTTTTCAAGAGTCGTCGCGAAACGTCTAGCGCGAAGACTCGACGAGTTTCAGCCACCGAAGCAGGCCGGATTTCGAGGAGGATACAGGACCATAGACCACATCCATACAGTGCGGCAAATTATACAGAAGTCCGAAAAGTATAATTGGCCCCTGTGTCTTGCGTTTGTGGTCTATGAGAAGGCTTTTGACTCTATCGAGACCTGGTCTGTTTTGGAGTCTCTGCAGCGATGCCAAGTCGACTGGCGATACATCCAAGTGCTGACATGTCTTTATAAAAACGCAACAATGTCCGTCCAAACTCAGGATTGGCGAACTGAACATATCCTTCTGCGTCGAGGGGCGAGACAAAAGGACGTAATTTCAATATCAACGGCGAGTACATCTCACACTTGAGATTTGCAGATGACATCATCATACTGACTGATTCGCTGCATGACTTGCAGCAGATGCTGGACGACCTAGTTGTTTCTTCTGTACGGGTTAGTCTCCGGGTGAACTTGGACAAAACCCAGGTTATGTTCAACGAACACGTCATTCCGGTACCGATTGCTGGCAATGGCGGTGCTCTCAAGGTTGTTCGAGTATACGTTTACCTCGGACAAACTCTGCAGTTTGGGAAGAACAACTTTGAGAAGGAAGCTAACAGAAGAATTCGGCTGGGTTGGGCAGCGTTTGGGAAGCTTCGTCGAGTCTTCTCTTCGCGTATTCCGTAAAGCCTTAAGACTAAAGTCTTCAATCAGTGCGTCCTGTCTTTTATGACTTACGGAGCCGAAATGTGGACACTCACGGTACGCCTGGTTCATAAATTCAAGGTCGATCAGCGAGCTATGGATCGAGCTATGCTTAGAGTCTCTCTGAGGGAAAGAATCCGGAATGAGGTGATCCGGCAGAGAACCAAAGTTGTTGACATAGCTCACAGAATATGCTAGCCGAAATGGCAATGGGTCGGCCATATTAGCCGTAGAACCGATGACCATTGGGGTAGACGTGTTCTTGAGTAGAGACCGCGAACCGGCAAACGTAAGGTAGGACGCTCTCAGGCTAGGTGGAGTGACGATCTTCGCACGGTGGCTGGTAGCAGCTGGATGAGAGTTGCCGAGAATCGAGCTAAATGGCGTGCAATTGGAGAGGCCTATGTCCAGCAGAGGACTGCTGTAGGCTGATGATGAACAGAAATAATTATGTTTAAGGGATTAGGAAAACCTAAATTACGACAATACAAATTGTATGACAACATCAAAAAAATAACGTAGAAGGTATTTCGTAGCCTGGCAGGGAGGGGTTGCAAAGTAATAAGACGCAATTTTAAATGCATAAAGTAATGTTAGGTTCAACATGATTTTCTTAATAATAATAGTTAGTTTGAAGAAGGAAAAAACTTGTTTTGGTCATTGTATAATGCTTTTAACTCAATACTCTAATTGGTGTGTATGGTTATGTTACGCGTTGTATAAGTAGTAGAATTTATTTATATAATTTACGTAAGGTGCTGCATCGTTATGTAAAAGAGCGCCTCTCGCCATCAAACGTAAAAGTTTGGAGAGTTTAGAATTAAGAAACACCCCTGTATTTATTATCTTACAATATATATATGTATATACATTTCAATATTCTTCATCTATTGTATAGTCACCTTAACTCCCTCCAGAACCCAAAATTCGACACTTGATTAAGACGAGGCGATACGCTACGCCCGCGGCGATGCCCACTAGCGCCACTAAAACAAACAACTCTATTAATTCAAACTTTATGAAGGAATCCACTACGAAATTATACTGAGACCAATATCAATCATCCGATGTGTCCAAACCGATAATCGATATACAATCGAATATTCAAATCGAGAACTAACACGGTACGCATCGATTAACAACTCAATTAAAATGAATTATAATGTGATATTTGAAATAGCTTCTTAAAATGGAATTTAATTTTAATTTCCTTTTGCCTGATGAATTGATGATTAAATACTAATAAACTGTAAAAGTGTTTCTACAAACCTACTTACAGAAATAATATCATTTATCATTAATGAAAGAAACACATCAATGGGAAGGAATGAAATGTCAACCTAAACAGTTGATCGGTTTAAATACCACTTAAATTCAAATCAACGGACTAGATAACTACTCTATGTCGATATAAAACTATAAACCCGTCTCTATTAAGATGTTCTAGATCCCATTTACTTGCTAAGTGCAGTTTGAACGATGGGTGATATCAAACGCTATTTAATTTAAGTACTTACTCCCACTTAAAAGCTTAACTTAGGTATTCCTTCATTTAACTCTTGTGTCTATTCCAATAGTATCAAAAATCTTCTAAGAATATCCAAAAAAAATTGATTTCATTTGCAGGTGACCATCTTTTTAGGGAAATATTATAACTCATCATTCGAAACTCTTTAAAACCACCGCCATGAAAATGGTCGATATTTTATGATCTACTTAGCACAAATCCGATTGTTGGAACCTCTCTGTCGGTACCTCTGTACACAAGATACGACCCAGAGAAATATGTTGCGAAAAGGATAATGTGTTCATTAAAATGTATTTAACGTCGGATCGGATTCGACTAAGCTTGATCAATACACTTTCCATTACTTTAAATATAATTTAGTTCCCACATATACGAACAATCTTAACTTTATTTGTGTTTAACAGGCTATTTAAACATGATACAATTTTTAAAGAATAAGATTTTTTTACGTAACAATAAAATATTTACATACAAAAGAAACGTTGCCGCCGAATGATAAACGCATCATAAGTGCCTCAAGGCATCTCGGAGTGGTCGATATCTGTTCGGAACAAATCACTGTTTTATCGTTACTCGCATCGAAAAAAATATGGATATCAACATAAAAAAGTGGTCCAAAAACAATAGAACGGATGGATTGAAAGGATTCCTGCGTCAGATAACGAGTCGGTTTAAAAAAAAAGATATGTATTAATAATAGCTTTATAGTGACCATCTTCGAAACGCTGGTCATTCTTTGTTGTTAATGGTGTCATTTTAAAATATATCGTTGAAAGATAGTTTTAACACTTTCCTTAGACGATACATGATGCTGCTGCTATCTCTATACTTAGCTGTTTTTTATACAATCTAATTGGACTCCAAAGAAATACTCGCAGGTAACTAACTCCAACTGAACGACGACGACAACTGATGACATGAAACCAAATATCTATTTATTTTACATAATAATATGTAGTTATAGGTAATAGGGTAATGTAACCGAACCATCATGGAAATGGGTACCTATGTCGTCGTTTTTAAGGCACTGTCTAGTGCATTATAAACGACGATATAGGTAGTTTTTACCAAAGTAATCCAAGCTAGGTAGAGATACCTAGCTACGAAAAAAAAAGTAGTCATGAAGAATTTCTCGAAACAGCCAACCACATTTGGAATCATTAGGCAAGTAAAATATCACCAAAATATAAAATACACAAATTATGGGCATTCAACTTTATTTTATTTTACGGTAATTATATTTTTCTGGAAAGAAAAACAAAAGTTAGTTAATAACCGCCAAATATTAATCGTCATTATTTATCCCCGACCTGCCTTAATTTACCGAATGTTAATCGTTTGACCACGCGCTAGGCTATCAATAAACACATAATTTACTTTTCAACGACCACATTGTAATCTAATAACTAATTTGCTTGATTGGATTAAGACGTCAAAGCGTGCTCTTGATTTCACGGTCGGCAGAAAATATCGAGTTACTATCTATGAATCTGAAATCGATATTTTGTTTGACGATCTTAAATTTTATTGTATAAATAACTGATAAGCGTGTTAAAGAAAGCATACGAATTGAGAATGTAACACGGTTTATCTTAAGTGGAATACTATAATAATAATAATAATACATTAAAAATTAATTGAAAAGATCATCAACATAATTATTGCGTAAAGTAATCAAGATAAACAGTTTAATGAAAAAAAAAAAGAAAGTTGTTGAAAATACAAATACAATATACCTACAATATTAAACAAAAGAGGAACTAACACAGTACTACGTACCTATGCCGTAAACATTGTTTCCTTAAAAATTTACAAAAAGAATATATAGCAGAGCGTGGTTTCGATCCACGGACCTCTGGGTTATGGGCCCAGCACGCTTCCACTGCGCCACTCTGCTTGTGTCAGCTATTGACGAAATTTTGCTGCTCTATCGTTAATCTAATCTAGGTACGGGGGTATGACTCATATTAATGTCCACATATAATGCGTCGTGTACTTACTTACACAACAGATAGCATTAGATAAGAATCTTAACCTTTTTCTTAATACGGCTTATTTTCTCTATTTAACAAATTGTCAAAATAAAATATTCAGATCACTGATGTTGTTGTTGACGGTATTAAATTTTTCGCGAATATTAAATGAAATTCCATTCATAGCCGTGACAAACATTATCACAGCAAAAGTAACAAAAGAAAACAAAAATCGTCGTTATGATGATTAGACAATCATGGCAATGAACAATTTGTAAGCAATTTATGACATCATATCTGCAATTAGCAGTGCAATATCATTCATTATAACTCGTTAAATATTTAAAACAGCATTCGTTGCATCAATGACATAATTAGTATCACTCTTCTATTCATATCGTTTGATGGAAAAATATTATTAGTTAAGCAATATATTGCAAAAAACACTTGGTAGGTACTATTATAAATGTAATGTTCAAATGTGTTCATTTTAATAAATTTTCATAAATCAATCAGATCTTTAATAAACTCTTGATTCCTATCAAAACCAGTTTTTCACTTGTTCTAATTCTGATCTGATCTGACCGTATTAAAACATGTTCCGTTTCTGTCATTTCCATAATTCTTTTATTTCGGCAAATCTTGAGAGCATAAAGAACGTTATCGCAAAACCAGAGGTTTATCAGTAGTTCCCTTGTTCTGCGGCAGCAATAAATTGTTTAAATATGCCATAATTCTTTGCTTCCTAAGATCAGGTTCCGATAAGTGTTTATTAGAACATGGGTGGTAGAAAACTTGTGCGATATCGACATAAAAACAGGTGAACAACAAAAAACATCCGATATTTTTTCCGTTTGCTAAATCTTAAAAAGTGTTCCGAAAATCTTCGAGCTCGTTCGACCCTTATCTCTGTTTGTTTAGTAAATAATGAGCAGTCGCGAACTTGTTAACAAGTTCTGAATTTGTGTTCAAACCAAAGATTAGTTGAAAGGCAAATATTAAAATGTCTCAAATCGTTTAATTTAAGAAACCCGAGTGCTGTCTTTATAACAGTCTTAACAGTGAATAGCGAAGTCTCCAACGTTATCTCATGCCGCCCGTTTCATAACATGATTACTGTATTATAAAGTAAAGTGGTCAGATATTGTTGTTATTTGCATAAAGGATTGGCGGTTGGGCGTCGCGGCGTGTGTGGCATCCTTCTGTCCCCGCTATATGTCAGCGTTCAAGTAAATTGAGGTTTCAGGAACACTCGTTAAGAGCCCCAAGCTATAAGGATTTCATCGCAACGTGTAAATACAAGTGGTAGTTACAGTCAGAATTCGTCATTTATGCTGTCAGGTATGATGTTTTGAAAAATGCCTTCTCCTAAACTTAACTGCGAAACTCAAATGAAGAAATTGAAGATAAAGGCGGCACGAAGTACCATTTTTTTTCCTTCCATGTCAATTAAGTGGATTTTATTTAACCGATCGAAATGAAGTTTCAGTAATATATCGAGACACTTTGGAATAAATGACATAATAAAGATGTGAATGAATTATGATATCGATATCCAGTGTAGTAAATTAACGATGCAGATCGACGCATCCCAAAGATATTTATGAGATAAATTTGTCTCCCGCTTGCGCAGTGTCTCATTACTGCTGCCGACAAAGCTTCGGCACGCCAGCATTTGTCAAACGAACAGTTGCAAATAGCGAAATTCTTTATAGTTTATAACTATATACTCGTGATTGTTACTTGCTAATTAGGGATATACTATGTTTTGCACTCAAGGGGAATAACGAGCGAGAAAATTACATGAGAAGTGTCAATAAATCAGTGGGAAAAAATTGCAATTTTCGCGTTTTTCGACAACTACATCGATATTTCGGAGTACCAGTAAAGTGGTGTGAGGAATTCGCTTATTAAGTGGTGTTGAGATGTCTATCAAGTTTGATGCAGCTGAGCGGTGCGGCGGCGCAGCGGTGGAGCGGGGGAGGCTGCGCTTGCGCGGCGGCACGCGTTGACGTTAACATTCAGCGCGCAGCCGCCCGCTCACCAACTGCCGATATGTCGTGCTCACTTCCGCACAAAACTCATTAATAAAATGATGAGCATTGGGGTTTTCTTATAATAAAAGTTTAAATTTGAACACTTCGGCACGTTAATTAAATAATATTTGCCCGTATTGTTCTGCAGAATGTGTTAAAAATATGTTAGCTTGATGTTCTGAGAGCCAAAGAACTGGTTATGGGTGATGTAGGTATATTGAAGGCAGGTTTTTTTATAAATTTGAACAGAATGAAGCTTGGATGAGCAAAACCCAGCAGAAATTGATAACCTTAAGTTACCTTGTGAACAATTTCAATAAATTGTATCGACAGACTAAAATGCACTTGAACATACCTACCTCTAATTACGTATACTCAAATTTCTATCATGGATAGAACAAAGAAGCAAGAGACCAGGCCAATGTTATTAGGATGAACACCAATAACTACTCACTCATTGTTGTTTTTCGATAATTGGTTATATAAATGAGCTCTGTCAGCTTCAAATCCAAGACTGTAGAATTATCTCATATGCGGATGATACCACATTGATATTCGTGGGTGACACTTGGGAAGAGGTTTCTGGTACAGCGCAGGCAGGGTTTAACACTGTATGTCACTGGCTTGCTGCTGCTAATTCGCTGACATTATATGCGGACAAGACCAAACTCATGCAGTTCTTTATTCGAGACCAGTGAATGCACAATACGTATCCCAAATATTTGCTCACCAATGTTCATTCCCTCCTGTATCACAGTGTGATAATTGTCCACTTATCATATCATGACAGTAGGCTTTCGTTTGGGGAACACATTCATAACATCGCTCAAAAACTGCGTAAACTTACTTATATTTTTATACAACTCAGGCACGTAGCAGATAGGAAGATACTGATCATGGTTTACTATGCCTTGATTAAATCTATTGTGACTTATTGTATTACCACATGGGATTGGAATAGGAGCGAGCTCAAAGGCTGATTTTAAAGGTTATCTTCTTCAAACCTCAATCCAATCAACGACGAATTTCAATCAACGAATTTAATTGTGACATTGAATACTGGTGATAATAAAGACATGTGTAGATTTTAATGTTATTGACAATTAAATGAAATTGGTAATTAAATTAAATTATTAGGTAGATGTTAGTGACATTTATTAATTAATATATTTTTCTCGTTGACATTATTTTTTTTAAATTTTGAACTTGTATGAATAATATTAATGTAGGTAGGAAATGAGATTATGTTGAAGAAATGTAATTGTGTTTTTAATTGTTATTATTTGTTTACATGTGGAAGCTTGTAATTAGCAAATGAAACTACTTATGCATGATATTTATAATTATTATTAGTCTGTAAGCTTTCTTTAAAATTAAATAAATAAATGTACCTTTGTAAAATTTCAGACACAATGGAAATTGTTATTGGATAAATAAATGAAAATGAAACGTAGACTCTTTTCTACCCGGGAATTATATCAGGAAACTGGGGTACTAACTGTTAGACAGCTGTTCGTACTACTTAGTGTCCTTTGATAAAATAAAGATACATCGGCGTTTAATCAAGGAATAATTAATACAAGAAGGCATTATGCTGTTTGCAAAACATATAAAACTAAAACAAGATTTGCACAAAAATTCTATTACTATATTGGACCTAAAACAATCATATTAATAATATTTTTTAATATGTTTAATGATAGCACCTCAGAATGTAAAAGGAAGGTAAGTTCATGTCTATTGGGATTAGACTATCAAAAAACTGAAGAACTCCTGGAAATAAATAAACAAAAAATAACTAAAATTGAAGAAACATTTTGTAGTAATTATAACATCTGACATCTTAAACAAAACATTAACTCCTACAAACATTCACTACACACCAAGCATTTTTTTTTTAAACGTTGCCCCACCTTATGAATTTCTCCTGTATCGTGGGTGCGTTTACAAACATTTAAAGTCACATACACAAACAGCCAGACCCGGAACAACTACTTGCAGGTCATACAAATATTTGTTCCGTGCGGGAATTGAACTCGCGACACCGCAGCAGTCAATCGCTTAACCACTGCGCCAACCATGCCGCATTCACCACACACACACACACATAAAAACATAATACTCATCACAAAACACACATACACTGTCACAATGTTCACTCACTCTTTCACTCTTCATATTTACCTACCTACTTGATACTGAAAACTTTCTTGTCGGGGTCCTGGTGTCCTAAAATACAGGCTTCGGCTTAGTTTAGGCATATATTATATATATAATATTTTCAAGTATCTATAAGTATTAAGTTTTTCATTTGTATTTATTTGTGGAAAAGAAATAAATGTATATTTATTTATTTATTTTTATTAAAAATTATGAAAGTAACAAACAAAGATAATAATGTTTAATTATACCTACTCAGGGGCTATATTTGATTTATGAAATTGCCGTTTAGTATACAGAGAGTTAAAGTCATTTTTATATAAATATTGTTTATTTACAACAATCAAAATATGTCCTTTTTATAATCTTGTACGTTGGGTCTTACTTAAAGTTTATGTCATGAAAAGTCAAACCCAAATCATATTAGATATTTACCTATGAAATTGCCATTTCCCATTGCCATCGCCACAAGTCATTTTTATACAACGTGGCGCTACAATGGCGACATCAATTTAACATACGGGTAGGGCTAGTGGCCAGTCATCATAAAAATATATTAAAATAATATAATTCGTAAATTGAAAACGACCGCCTGCGCCACTCACAGGACATAGGGCTCTCTCATTCCTTCAATTCAGTAGGTACTCGTTGTACGTTATTCATTTTAATTTAATTCATGCGATGGTTTTTCATGATCGGTTACCCCGGCAAATAACCTCTGCGCTAGAGTTCTTTAAGTACAGGTTGCTCCATAATGCTATTTTAGAAAATTGTAAATAAATCAATTAAAACGTTTATTAAAATTAAAATATGTTCATAAAACGAAAACGCGAAACCGTATACGTGTGTTCAATTAATGTCGCTATTAAAGCGCCACGCTGTATAAATATTTTTTTATTTCTATCAATCATAGCATATTTATGCACCCATGCTATTTATGCATCTCTGCCAGCTCAGTGGTAATTTTTAAATGCCCTTCTTGACGAAGTCAGGTGTACGGGAGCCAACAGACTCTTCAAAGGCATTTGGTACTGCCTCTCGGGTATTGAATCTTTTCCCCGCCAAGAAGTTGTTAAAATTTTTGAAAAAGTAGAAGTCTGTCGGCGCAAGGTCTGGTGAGTACGGTGGATGACGCAAAACTAACAACCCCAGCTGTTGTAGCTTAGAGACCGTCAGTTGTGCCGTATTAGGTCGAGCGTTGTTGTGTAGGAGCCGCGGGGACGTGCGATTAACCAAGGCTGGTTGGAGATTTGCAAGCTTCTCCATGATTGTGTCCAGTTCCTCATAGTACACATCCGCAGTAATTCTACAGCCATTTGATAAGAAGCTCTGATAAATTATACCGGCACTAGACCACCAAACTGTGACCATGACTTTTTAGGGGTAAAATTTCGTTTGCGGCATTGCCTAGGCGCTGAACCAGGGTCTAACCAACATGATGACCACTTGACGATTATTAAAAAAGAATCCATTGTTCATCGCAAGTGACAATGGGGTTAAAAATCCCTTCGTTTCTGTGTCTGTAAAGCAACGCAAGGCATACCTCAACGCGTTCGTCGCGCTGGCGATCGTTAAGTTCGTGCGGCACCGACTTATCAAGTTTTTTACCTTGCTAATTTGATGAAAATGGACCAATATTGTTTTGATGCTAACGTTGAAAGCTGCTGCTAAATCAAACATAGATTGAGTATCGTCTGCTTCCACTATCGCCTTTAATTCGTCGTTGTTGACTTTCGTTTTCGGGCTACGACGGGGTTCATTTTTTAGATCAAAATTTCCATGTCAGAAGCGTTCAAACCAATTAGGTACGAGTCGTGCGTTCGTTTGTAGTGTTCACTCCGTACACGTAATTAATATTGCAAGCTGTTTGTGCGGCATTGCAACCGCGACGGAACTCGTATTCCAGAATTATCAACTCGTATTTTTAACGTGTCCCTAACGATGAAAAATATACAAATGTAGTGAACACAAAACACTAATCAACAAACAAATGACTGAATTTGAAATGGTATTCCATATTTTTAAAATAAAATTCCTTTGAATTTAGAATGTATTGCCAGCCATTCATAAATTACATTTCAAATGGCCAGTACTGTAAAACGACAACTTAATAGATAAAAACCTATTTTATGACACAATTCTCTCATCCTCACACTTTTTATTGGATCAAGCCTTTCCTGGCTATATGACATGAAACGTTCAGTGAGCACAACAGTAATTGATCTCTTTATTGAGATCTCACTGCTGGTTTTGCACGTAACTCTCCCGCGGGCTACGGACTTTTTCGTCCAAGCCTTGCTCTTCATAATTGATTTTAAACAACGGGACGCCCGCTCCTTTGCATTCGTTTTTTTTTTTTGTTCTTGCCATACTAAAACTTTTTCATTCATTGGACTAGTAAAGGTCAAGAAACAAATTCTATACCAACGCGGCATTGTAAAATCTCCAAGACATTACGTCTCCCAAACATATCACCTTCTTCCCATAATGGGATCGAAAAACTATTACAGCCTAAGGTATGAATGTACGCAAACGTTCCCAACAGTATATTGAGGGCATTTAATGCGGATTCCCAAAGGAGTCTCCCGTAAATAAGGCCTGTTTACGAGTACCGTGCTGCGGAGGCGGTATGCCATTGTAGCAGCCTTCGACGAGCAAGGTTTATTGGCTAATTTTATTCAATTAAATTGTTCTCGTTGCGCGCCGACACCCATGCCGGGCTCATTTTAACGCCTCGGAAATTATTGCAATAGATAACATAATACACGGCGTGCATTCGAAGGTAAGTGATTTAAAGACAGCCGCTCTACTTGTGTTTTGCAGCCACTAGTTGCACGCTCGAATTTATTGTAACGGTTTTGACATGCACCGCTACTAAAACTATAAACATAAACTAATACGATCTTATTGCTATCTTCAACTGTCGGCGATGGGGTTAAAAATTATTATAATATGTTAATTCTGAGCAACATTACAAGGCGGGTGGTGGCTTCCAAACAGTGAACGCGCCGTCAGCCTCATGCTGTGAATCCACTAAGACGTCTCATCACAATATTGTCCAGGGGACAAAACTATTATAACTACCCTTTGTTGGGAAAAAAAATTGATTTCACTAAACTCAGTTCGCGTCATGCTGACAATGCATTTCACAAATCATTTATAACAGAATTTATTTTAGCTGGGATGTGTATGCGCTCCGTTGATAAGTATCGTGGTTATGAATGTTGACATATGAATAACGAATCTATTAAAAGGGTTGTATTGTTAAAACGTTAGCAATTTATGGCTATGATATTATATAAACGTCGGCACATTTGTTTCGTTCATCTCCCTACCTTGAATCGTGACTATTTAACGTGATAAGACGCTTGCCTTTTCTTTTTGTTAGACTCTCTACAATTCGACATATTAAATCTTATAAACATCTACAAACCGGACCGAAAAAAGGACATAATTGCCAATACTTAACAAAAACAAAATATCAAAAACTTTAACCTGCCACAAAAAATATTGGCGACAAGTTTTCGAGCTTCCTCATCATAAAGCTCGTCAAAGTCCCGCCGAAGTGTCCACATCTACAAACAAGGAGATGGCGTCTACTCATAAATCGTTAGAAAAACAAATAAAATTATATTTAATAGGCTCGTGAGAACTGTCGCCCACCACCCACTGCGACAGGTTCGTTAAATATTTTAATTGCGACGCTAAAAAGATCCCAAAATTTTATTCGTCGTAAATCAAAGCGGTGTCCACGGTAGTCCCCGTGTTTTTTTTCTTTCAAATATTCTGTGGTTATATCTGATGAAAAGTCACAAACTAATGCCCGGATTCTTAGTTCCTCAAAAAAAGCATTCCTGTTGGTACATTCTTTAGAAATTAAAAAAGAAAGGGTGTAATAGCAACGTCATCAGTGAATCGTGAAACGAAATCATACAGATAGACATCGATTAGGATCGCTGCCTACGCTCCATCAGCCCAATATTTTCGCTTCCAAAATTTCGTAAAACTTGATATATTTACCGCAAACCGATGAACAGATAAACCTTTAGTACCGTTCTATAATTTTGGTAAATGATATGCTCTAACCAAAATTGAGCATGGAGACACGATTTTGGAAAGGGCCACGATTTTCTAATAACGAAATTATTATCATCAATGAAATGACAAATCAGTTAACCTCATCCCTTCACATATCAAACATCAAGATATAATTTTAAGAACGGAAGCATCATTCCGTCAAGGGTCGACAGTCATTCGAAATCCATCATTCATTCGCAACTAGACATTTAAACAAAAATGTCCGACTCAATAAATGTCTCTGTTTGTTTTTCTAACAGGAAACCTATTTAGTTTGGTAAAAAGATTGGTAAAAAAATGAGACCATGTGGGTGGTAGTAGCTGACGACAGTTTAAGTAGTGTAACTCGATACGTGAGTCCAGTAGTTTGTTTTTCTTGCACACTCGAAATTGTCGGAAGCCAATGAGATGATGATATTATTTTGCCGAAGACCCGTCATAGACTTTATGGGCTTGTCGGCGCGTCTAAATGTTTACGGAAGCGGTTTTTTATGGGCACTTAACTGTAAAGTTGGTTTTAATGTCGTCATTACACTTTGGAACAAAAAGTGATCCGGTTTTGGTCTATTGCAACTCTAACACTATCAATTACACTAATATCCGTTTTTGATAATTGGTCAATACTAATTTAGGTTTGACGTGTGTAGTGTCTAATTTTTCTTTATTGCTGTTACAGATATAGATTCCTATGTAACATTCCTACGCTTTTCTACAATTCATCATCATCACAAAGCACTGCTTCAAGGAAATTAGTAACGTTCAAATCAGTATTGTTTGTTTTATTTCACAGTTTGTATGCAATTATGTGTAAATATTGATTTCTAAATAACACGCTTACTCAGAATATCAATCAATTCATAATCATTAATCACCCAGCAATAATAATTATTAAAACAACATCTACAAATCACGTTAGTCCAGTAACTCGGCCAGTAACAAAATTAATCGCAGAGATTTTTTCTCTAGATCAATAAAATGATCGAGGGTTCCCTGTCCTCGTCTGTGTGCGTGCGCACCAGGGAGAAGATCACGTGACTGAACCCTCCACAACCCCTATTGATATATTTTCTCTCTTTCTGGCCTTCATGCATTTTGTTGGATAGAAAAGGACAGGGGGTTTGCTTGTGTGGGTAAAACGGCGCGGGCCGAAACATCTGCCTGGTTCCTGATATTTTTTGGTACGGTTAAGTTAGTCGAATAATAATACTGAATTAAATTTGATTAAAGTTGGAATTGATTTTACTGTAGCTTATCAATTTTGATACAGCTCTAATGCAACTTAACCGCTTGTTAAAGTATACGATACGGATATCGATCGATCGATTTTGGACATAATTACGAACCTTATGATTTATATGATTGAGTAGGTACAGATTTTTTTCTAAGCACTGTTTTTTTTGCCGTAATAGTCCTTAGTAACTCTTAGTGCCAAATAAAATGTTAATTCACAGCATGTAACGGTTTTGCCATTGAAAGCAGGAGACCGAGTTGAACAGAACAACATAAAGAAAAAACGTGATCTTGAACCTTTGCAAACTTATCAAAACCATTACTCAAATCAGCATAATCAGAAATTGTATGGACTAAGGTAGGGAATAGAATAGGGGAATAATTTTATGAGTGCAAATGTAATGTTGTTTTGTTATAAGAAGTTGGCAAAGAGTTCATTGAAATCGAATGCAGTTCTAAGGTCCCAGAGGAAGGGGCAGGTCCAAACGTCTCACGTAGTGTTAAACAAAGAGGTTGAAAGGAGTATTATGTCTGGTCCGGACCACAGTCCAATGAATGCAACTCGTACTGTGCGAATACTTTTTAAAGGTACTCCAGAATTCGATATTTAAATGCAACAAATGGGAACCAGACTGCTTTTTAATAATAACCAGCCTTGAAGACGTAAACTTGTTGGTGTTTGTATCAGAGGTTCCTTACATTTTTGAGCTTACAGAATTATTATTATGTGTTTGAGCTAGATTCGGGATGCATAAATGGGTTTTTTAGTCAGTAATAGGGTCGTGAACTTTCTTCATTTCAATTTCAATAATGTACACTAGAGAACGTCCTTGGTTGTATGAATGAACTTAACAATTACCTAATAGGTATTTAACTACGGCTAAATAAACTACGACATTTACTTTCGATATAAGCTGGCTCCAATGGCTATCAAAGACACCTTTGTCCTATTGTTTTACCTCAGAATCATACCCAATATTTTGAAGCGGATATGCTTACAACTCCCCCTTGCAATAAAAACGTCTATTGAAAGGCTAGTCTAGTCGTCTAGATGCAGTCTAAGGGTTCCAGACGTCTTTTGTTATGCTGACCTTAGCTTATTTAAATTTCAAGTTGAAGGTTTCCCTTTATTCTTGTTCTTAGTTTCTAATAATAGTGTACTGTTGAGCGCACATCGGTGGTTAAACATTGACTTAGAGCTGGCCTGGTTATAGTACGATGTAAAGTTTTCTTTATATGACGTGCGGCTCACTGTATGTCTGGATCGGGGAAGCCCTCAAAAGCTTTGCTAGTTCAAGGTGCCCTGTATTGAGATAGGCTACAACATTAGAAGGTGACTCGGTCGGCGGGAACTATTCATAACACAGCTGTTTGAGATCAATGCGCAGGTTAGTTTTTGTGCGATTCTTTGGTCTAGACAGGGTGTATAGGATTTCTTTTCTGTTAGGAAACAAACTTTTGTTCAAATCCTCAATAAACTTTTGTAAAAACTGCTAGCTATTCAGTAGCTATTTTGAACGTAGGTATAAATTTAAGAATTATAAAAGGTAATGTCGCAGTGCAATAAAATTTAAGACTTTATCCAGTTTTCCCATACAATAATTCGTCTGGAAAAAAAACTTAAACAGTGAATATCCGCATGATGAATATATTAAGGAATATGGATGGTAAGGCAGTAAATCAATGCTATCACCTTTTACGAATAGAGTATTACATACGACCAAATCGGTCAGTATGCTTGGAATAACAGCCGCACGGTTCGACCGATCATGTTAAGCTATGCTTGCCGCGGCTGGTCCGTGGGACGGTGACCCCATTTACATACCAAGACCCCAGCCGTTGGTCCCGGCTGTCATTCGTGGAACTTTGACAGTCGTTACGAGTAGTCAGAAGCCCGAAAGTCTAACAACCAGTCTTACCAAGGGGTATCGTATCGTATTAAAAAAAAGGATTTTGCTTCCAATATTATTTTAGTAAAGACAGCCAAAAACAAAAACACCCCCGATGGTGCTCCTAAAAAGTTGCTTTTAAAAAGGGTTCGGATGTTTTGACAGATCAATCCACCTCATTCGAATGCTGTGGCGTCTCCAATTCGATACACCTTCCCCTGCCAGCAATTACCATATGGCCACGCTAAATATAGCCAGGATAGTATGCACCATAGTCACACTTACGGATCCCACATGTTCGCAAGATGTTGGAGCCTTGGAGTTCGCCTTACTGAGCGGATTGCCGCGAAAAAACAAGACATCTTTAGTTACAGGATGCACTTTTGAGTATTAGGAGCAACACTCGTCTTACCTCACTAATCCAAAGACAGTTTAATGTTTCGTTGTTCGAGTTACGTTTTAATTGTGGTGTTTTAACAAATGCCAAGCGGGTCTCGTCTTAAAAAGATGTGGGATTTGAAGAAACATCTTTAATTTTAATGCATTGGTAAAAACGAGGGTTAAATCTTTGAATTTCGTTTAGTTATTTTGTTTCTCCGACCGCATACGCCTATTAGATCTATTGGAATTCATGTACCATTTACCAGTGTTGCTATACGTTGCCTTTTTATTGGAGTAGGCGCTTGAAATATCTCGGCGTTACCTGGTTTATTTTTCATAATTTATGTTATTTATCGATGATTTTACATAAGCATGACAATAAATAGGCCAGAAAAAAGCCTTTGTGGTTATTTCCTAGCCCAACAGTTGGTAAGAGTTTGCATCAGGTTATAAACGCTAATTTCCGACGGAGCAACTAACAGCGAGTCGCAAGAAACAAGATTTAATAAAACAAGGCGTTTAATATATATCTACCTAACTCTTGATTTTTTTCTTCGACATTTCCGTGAGCCTAACAGCATTGATTGCATAAATGATTTTTACATTAATCATAGGATACTGAAACATACAGAATTAATGATATCAAAGTAGGTGCCGATTCTGTTGTACACCGAACTAAACAAACTAAACTATCACTAAAATTCCTTACTTTTGGCTATGAAGCTATTCTGCCAAATAAAATCACCTAAAATCAAAATTGGCAATTGCGACTCCACGTGGTACTCCGTGGTACACCACGTGATTCTTTTTATAGAGCCGGAGACGCGCATTATTTGCAGCCTCGACGTGTTTTGTATGGAAGTTTTAACTTTTTGTATGAAAAATAATATGAAAAATTATTACCAACACGTTGGATTTTAGAGGTTTAGGGGTATTATAAGCAACGTTTATATGTAAGCAGTGACTCTGAAGCAATAGGTACACACAGCTACACATTAAGCTATACATTTCCAGTTTACACTGACCTCTCATTGTAAGGAAATCCTATATAGTGCGAGATCAGCTTATACTGGAAAAGTATAGCTTGATCTGTAGCCGTGCGTACTACATTTGTCGCAAAGATATCTAGCAGTGGCCTTAAAATATGATTTTAATCATATGTTCCATAAGTATCTGATGAAAATGAAAACAAATGGATCAGAAAACGTACCTATGGATGCCAATTGGTAGTACCTACCACTGGCATACTTAAACCCGAAATTCTAATATAAAGATGTTTTTCATTTGACAATTGAGATCCATTTTATAACCTCACTTTCGTCTACGATTTTTCAATTTTAATTTAATATCGGATGTTATTCAAACAATAACTGTTGGAAAAATTGGTGAGTTATAACATTGAAACACTCCAAATACAGATGAATGTGTTACTAATTCCCATCAGTGAGTAATTGCGTGAGAATTTAACCTGAACAGGTTGTGTTTACACTTTCATAAGTTAATTTTGGAACAGACATTAGTAGACATAATTAATTATAGTGGGATAAAACCCGTAAAAGTTACAAATTTATACATTGCAAACTTAAGTCTAAGAGCCTCATCAGGTACTTGACTCCTGAAATGCAGATATTATATATCTAGCTCTGGAGTCAGGGCTTCACTTAAACTGTAATTAATGTTATGCAAATAAACAATTCTTATTCTTACAGAAAAGCACAGCAAGCACTACATTATGCGTAGAACTAACACAATTAATTAATTAAAACAAATTATACAAAGTTTGAATAAACATAAAACTATTGAAGAACTTTAACTATGAGTCTGTTAAGTATTACATTTTAATCGGTGTGTTTAGCTGTGTGGTTTTCTCCTCAAAAGACCACTTCAGACACCGATCTACATTGCCTTCACATGATCTGACCAAGATTCTGTCTGGACTTTAAAAGAGACTGTGACCTCTGAGTTTGTTTCGGCATTTCTTCTCAGAGTCGTCAGTTATGAAACGCGGCCTAATCTAGTTTAAAAAAAATTTGATTGACGTGTAAAAGTGTTTTACAAACCAACTTACAGAAAATCAAAAAATCTAAATCATGTATTATTACTTGTACTTGTGTCATTAGTACCTACTTGTGCGATTAGTACTTGTGTCAACATCAAGTTACATATTACACATTCTTGTTATTTACACAGGCAAATCACGCGACAAGCATAAATATCATTTAAATTGTATAACTGTAAATTAAATCAAATCCATCAATTTACTACTCAGTAAATTGACGGATTAGATTTAATTTAAAGTTTATTATCTTCTTGTTAGAGCATTTAAATAAAAGTTTGTTTTTACAAATGATTATTAACTTTTTTTTTGGGTTTCCACTGGACATGTTCCTTTTTTATTCCTATTCTTCTCATCAAACTCTTTTAATTGATACTCATATCATGGGGGTGCATAAAAAATAACTAGTCCGCCATATTGCATTTAGAATGACGTCACATAACACATCATGCATTGTCATCCAAATTAAATATGGCAAAATTTCAGCTCAATCGGTTGAGGATAACAGTTTAAAAATTCAGTTCCAAGACTTGACCTAAACAAACTGACATACTTTCATACATACAAACATTGATGACATTGATTGTTTATGAAAGAAGACAATTTCCTTCATTTTTGAGATAGCAATGTTGTATTTTTGACATGTTTTTGTAATCTATTCTATTTCCTTTAATTTTTTTTTTGGAATAATTGTATTTTTTTTTTATCTTTATTTATTTAGAGGCTTTTACCTTACAAAGGTACGTCAGCCTCATCATACCCTAATCTAATTGTTACACGTAATTATAATATTATTAATACAAATACATATTATATCATTGTGTAAGCGAGGGAGATAGTGATGCAGCCACCAGTAATTAGGAATTGAAATTTTTAATGACAGTAATACATATTTTTATTGTTTTTATTTAATAACTACTTTGACATTGAATTGTATCTAAAAATATGCTTATTGAATCGTAATTAAACCTAATCTTTAATGAATAATGAAGAAATGTAATTTTGATGAAAATTATCACGGTTTATGCACCATCTCTTCCTGCCAATTTGTACGCCACGTTAAGCGGCTGAACATGTTAGAACATTCTGTATCTCATTATTATCCTGCATGCATTGTATCATGTACACCATGTTTAAACAAATAAAATTTACTTACTTACTTACTTACCTATTGGTAGTTAAATATAAGCTTGTAGTACCTAATAAAAAAAAAAACTTGTGCACAAAATTATCAAACCGAACAGACCAAACTAAAGTCGTGCGTATATCAAAACTTAATTATGTCCCAATAAAATTAAAAACTTGTTTAATTGCATGAACTGCACTCTTTTAGACGTATAATTTTATTTGGTCGCATATTCAGACGGTCATAGTTTTGTTTTTTTTAATTTACTGTGTTACACTATGAAGTCAGCAATAAGAAAGGCAGGTCGCGCTAGATTATATCACACGGTTGACCCGTGCTAGCATTTAAGCCAAATGGTAAGACATGACATAATTTATCACGTCTTGTCACAAACGTTTTGGGTACGCCCGTGCTCGCCCCGCTGGCGAAAGCACCCGGTGAGGGACCACCTTTATAAAAAACTAGATATTGGAGAAGATGCAGTATGACAAAAATATTTGTGCAAATATAAAACTCTTACATTTAATTAAGGTATCTACCTATCTACAAATCGACCTATGAAGCTTTCCGTCATATCAAAAGTCCGTTTCAAAATCCCACTATTTTAACTGCTTTTGTGGACATCAAAAAAGAACCCTATAGCAATCATTTCAAGAATCATAACAGACTATCGAACCATTATACAGTTGTACTGGAGATGCAACAATGGTCTTGCTAGGACAGTGACTTGGCGCGTGCCACAACACAAAAGCTAAAGGGCACGCAGCTGGCGTGGGTGTACGTACACACACAAACACATACAGACAAACAGATCGGTTCGAAAAAAATAATAACTAAGAGATAAGTTGTTACGTATCGATACTGTTATGTAGGCATTCGTTTTAGTGACTGAAAATAATAATTTTGGAAGTAGGTAGGTACTTAGTATGAGTTATTTTTATATTAATTTAAGTAAGCTTGACTAAGGGCCGGTTTTTTGATTCGTAGTTAACTCAACCATTAGAAAAAAATAGTACCTAACCAATAGTTAAATTTTGGCAAAATGTGTTGATTTGATCACACATTTTTTCAAAATTGAACCATTAGTTACTATTTTTAACTAATGGTTGAATTAAACTACGGATCAAAAAACCAGCCCTAAATAAAATCAAATAGTTAAATACCTACAACTACTTAATGCTTAATTTTTCATATTATGGATACATTGGTTTCGGGAAAAAGAATGCCCCACAATCAAATTTTGCAACTTACATTGCAAACATCTATTACTAAGGATTTATAGCCCTATGCAGTAATAAAATATTAGTACTTTCGGCCATGGCTTACATTATTCCATTACAATCCCCCTTGCGCCAGCGCAATCATTTCGGAGTTCCATTCAAACACGCGAACGGTTTTAGCTCGATTACTGCACATGTGTGAACTCTCTATTTATGTGTGGGTATATATGACATAACAAAGGTATGTGTTGGTATGTAACTGCAACTTACACTCACAGACATACCAGTAGTTGGGTGCGACACCCCATGAAAATTATATTGTCCTTTACGTTGTTCAGCTTTTGGAGCATCGTTGTTGTTCGTAGCGGAGTAAGCGTTTTATAGAACAACAAGTGAAATTAGCTTTAGAGTTTTAATATTAAAATACCATACAGAAAATAAATCACCAAAAATCTTCTTATAGTGAAACTTCTAACGTAGAAAAAGCCCCATGATAGAGATTCGAAATTACATAAAAATCAACGGTATTCAATTTAATATTACATTTTTCTATTTGTATGCCTCGAGTACGGGAACACACAAAGCAGTTATAGATTTTCTATAATCCTAGGCATGTTAAAAACATTTCCAAGAAGTGACTGTAATAAAAATAATTCAACACTCAAACAAAACTGAACAGGAACGCTGCCCCATTCTGCCCTTTGAAAGAGCATGTGTGGAACTAGTAAACGTAAGTACCCCTGTTGATCCCCCCGCGAGCCACCCCAGGTGCGACCGCGCGGCACGCGCCATTCCTGTCGCGGCCGGCGTTCTGACGCCATCGTATAGTCCTACTCCACTTTAGTAGAAAACAGTTATTTTCTACGTGATCTAATCTATTCCAAGTCCGCAACTAATCCAAAATAAACAATCGTAACATGTGAAAACAGCAACTCATCGTGCCGAAATGAGTTCCATCGGCGTCGTCGTCTTCCGCAACTCGCCGCTCGGCAAAGCGCAGGTGCTCCAGGAATCCGTGAATAATACCGTGAATATAACAAACAATGATGCCAATCAAAACTCCACACGTGAAATTATAATAGTGAGAAAGAAGCCGAAGATTCAACCTATTCCAGCGACCGTTTCAGTGACGTCATTAATGCGTGCTGCGGAGCCTATAACGTCACAAGCATCAGCGGCTAAGAAACCTCGGCCTTGTGAAAATAGCGCGGATGAATCAGTGCAGTCACCAACACCTCTTGCAGTTGCCCGACGAAATGCGCGCGAACGTAACAGAGTACGCCAAGTTAATGATGGCTTTGCCGCTCTCCGTAAACATATCCCCGAAGAAGTTGCATCAGTTTTCGAAAATGCGAACTCCAACCGAGGAGCGAACAAGAAGTTAAGTAAAGTGGAAACGCTACGTATGGCAGTCGAATACATACGAAACTTGGAAAGTTTACTTAATATCGGTCATGATAAGGAAAATTCATCACGCCCATCGATGGAATCATTTCCGTCTCCAGCATCTTCGTCGCCAAGAGAAAACAGTCAAGAGAGAAGTTACTACTCAATCCATTCGCCTGCTGTTGAAGACGATGATATGGATGAGGATGAGCTGAATGGGTCCATGCACCTTCCTCGTCAGCAATATATAGACTTACAAGCAACGGAACAGTTTCAGTTAGTAGCAACTCCAAACTTATACGAGGAAGAAGAAGGTGCTGGTCAGCCTCTGACTCCATCATCCGACCTTCTTGGACATGAAGATTTAAATCCTCATCTATTGGAAGGACATTTCGCATTCCCGAATTCAGCAGAGCAGTTTACAGTGATACCGGAACGACATTACCTGAGTGATACCGGTGATGTGCCAGTGAATGACAGTGATTTTGAAGTAAAATTTTCTGCAATCATGAATCAGCAACAGCAACACAACTTCACTGAAGAGACCAGTCTGCCTTCGATTGATCCTGGGTTAATTTTAACTCACAGCGAATACAAATTCAAGGCAGAAGATACCATTTTCGTTGAAGACCAATTCAATGACGATATGGAGCTAAAGAGAGAACTTCCTGATATCCAAGTGACACCGGAAGACAGAGAGCAGTTTGAGGAAACCCTGAAATGGTGGCAGGAGAAAACTAGACAAGCACGATCGCTGAAAAACAACAACAATAAGAATTAACTTTGGGATTTATTGTAGTTTTTATGTAGATAAATGTTATTCAAGATATTTATTGCGATATAAGTATAGTGTAGTAAAACATAACATACAGCTGTTAGTGCCAAAGTCGGTTGAGGGCGCAGGCGCAAGGTGTGTCGTAACGGTCGACAGACGAGCCTGCACTTCAAGCTTTGTACATTGATCGTGTTATTTATATGTTATTCTAGTAATTTTACATAGTTCAATGACTTAGACTGTAGTACAAGGAAAATCTCTCGTGAATAGTTCAAATAATGTAAATACGAGTTCCAAAGGGCACCTCTTAATAAAAGTGGAATTACTTAACTTATAGTGCCTTCTATTTTAATAAACATTGTGATGTTAGATGATAGTTATTTTACGACAATAAATGAATTAGTTCCTGTATATTGTTTTTCATTTACATAATTTTATTGAAATTCTGTGATTTTTTTCTACATGACTGGAAAGTAATTATCAAAAAATTAGATAATCTACTCATTAAGATAAAACTAAAATTGACTCTGGCCTTATAAACGTTCCCCTTCCCTAATTTATCGATTGCCAATGATCTAGTAAGCCCATTTACAACACGCTCCCTTAATGCCTACCCCATTGAGACAAAGGCCATTATGTTAATGCAACCAAATCATTTGACAGTAAATGACCTACTTAAAACGCTTTGCAGCTTAGCATAAGCCGCTACGGTCGACTTCACTGTCGTCTAAATCTTTTGTTATCTGAAGATTTAACTGTGCTTAGTAATAGTTGAATCTGTTTTTAAAGTTCTATGTATTCATTTTATTATTATTATTGAAACATTTTTTTTATTACTTAATAATTCTACATTTGAAAATAGACATACCTAATCCTTCAAATAATAGGTACATATTTATGACCCCCTAATTGAACAAAAGCTTCAAGTTACTCGTCCATGAAACTATTCACTTTTAGACTATAAATTATTAATGTCCTTGGTCTCTGAATTTGATCAACAAAGTTTTCGTCAAAACCAAAATCTTAATCTCCAGTTAAAGAAATCGATGGAGCCAGCCTAAAATCCGAGCCGTTAACGGTAAGGCGATAGCGCTATTGTGATTGTAATGTGCCGCCGTTATCCCGAATAAAAAATACCAAGGGAGAACCACAAACGGGTTGATTACTACTTGGGTCGAGCTTACAGATTTGATTTCTGTGTAGTTGATTTAAAGTTATTCAAGTTCATTCTAACTGTCGGTTTCGAACACGTTCATTTATTTTATTTAGGGTTCAGAGACTATAGGACAGTGTTTGAAGTTAGGACAATAAGGTAGCCGAAATTTTATAGGTATTACTTATATTTCGATCATTGCTGGATTTTACATGAGTTAGTGTTTGGGTGCAGTGGTGGCCCAGTGACAACGGCCGCGACTTACGAATTGTAGGTCGTAGGTTCGAACCCAGACAGGCGCTTTACTTTGTGTAAATTATTTCTTCACCACTACTCTTAAAACGGTGAAGGAAAACGCCGTGAGGAAACCGGCATGTCCTAGAACCAAAAATTCAAAGGCATGTGACATCTACCAACCCGCACTGGGCCCGCGTGGTGGATTATGGTACACTCCCTCTCACCGAGAGGAGGCCTATGCCCCAGCAGTAGGAACGCAGGAATGTTATAGGTTGATGATATGAGTTGGTACTAATGCTTGCTACAGCAAAATTACAACTTTACCTTGCCTAAACATTCATAGTTGCATTCAAACTGCGGTGTTCATCAAAAACTTTTTTATCAGAATTTAATTTTACGTTTCTGACAACGGAATGCGTTGTCAGAAACGTAAAATTAAATTCAGCTAAATAACGGTAGTTTCGCTACTGAAGAATGCGATGAATATTCAAGTTAGTAAACATGAAAGTTCGCCTATTTCTTCCTTCGTTTGTTTCGTTCCGCACGCTCCTTGTATCCGGGACGGTAAGAATGTTAATTTCTCCTTTAATTTTTTTCAACATCAAAATATCGCCATATTTTATGGGGTAGTTGCACGCTATTTTGACTTCCATTTAAATATTTTCCGCTCCATTCGTCAAGCGCTGTTTCAAATGATTAAAGTTTTTGATGCACATGGGTGAATATCGATCACAGTTAGCATCTAAGTTTCCGCTTCATAATAGCGCTACGAATTTCACAAAAAGTACTGTACCTAGGAAGATCTAAATCTACACTAATATTATAACGAGAATAGATTTGATATTTCGTATGTTTGTTTGTTACCCTTTAACTCTAAAACGGCTGAAAGGATTTGGATGAAATTTGGCACATGGGTAGACCATGGCCTATAGATTAGAACCTAGGATACTTTGTATCCCGATATTCCTACGAAATCGAGACTTATGCGGATGAAACCTTGGGGCAGAGCTAGTAATATATAATACATACAGACTTGAAAAAACATAGAGATTTCTTTATTACAACTATGTACGTTTAATATTGATGTATTATCCTTTCGGAAGAAATTATCTAAATAATGCTGAAAACCGCATGAATATCCGCTGCGTAGTTTTGATGAACCACGCGGTCACGCAGGCATACACGAAAAGCGACTTTCATTTATAATATGTACACGATGAGGTATCATCTGGTGACTGGGAAGTACAGTGAGCCAGTTAAGGAATTTTAATAGCATTATTTGCGTTACAATCTAGCTAATGCATTAGTCAAAGATGTTTAACTATGACTTCATTAGTCACAATAATTACTAAGTAGACAAATAAAAGTAACTAGCACAACGTGATTCATTTGTCTGACGAACTTTTACGACCCTCTACACTTACAAATACTTGTTACAATTACCGTTATGAGCATGTCTTGAAAAAGGGCAAAAAGAACAAGTTTTCAATCTACCTAGATAAGCGACTTACACAAGTAAGCCCTTATAGAAAGGTCAGCTAAGGAATATTTTTAGTTACATTTTTAAAGACAACGAATGACGGCTTCTCTTTTCAAAATGCTAAGAACACATATTTTCATGAGCAAGTGGCTATTATACTCTGAAACAAGTGTCCTCTTAGACCGATATCTTTGCACCGTTATCTGCCGTTTATTTAAACCATCACTATCTGCGTAGATTATTACGGCACTTAAAACGCTTTGAGACCAGTTTTGTGGAACACTGTAACTCCGTTTTAGTGTTAAGTAACAAGTGCATCTTCTGTAGATAGTGTCTTTAACTTTTAAATTACGTTCCACAATGCTATTATTTCTTTGTAATCGTTTATTGATAAAGGTTGAATTTTTCACACCTTCCATTATGTCAATGCTAACTAGGTTTTATGTAATTTTAATCTACATATTTAAATTGACTATTTTATTTGAGATCAAAGTTTATCAGAATACTTTTTTTACAACTTGTAGGTATCTGCTTTGAACCTGACCTAATTAGTAGCTACTAATTACCTTTTATTATACTTACCGTTTTACGTCGATATTAATTACTAATCTCCTTTAGGAATATATCTACGTAGTACCTATGCACGTGACAAAATTCGTCAATGCAATAAATTAAGTCAGTAATCAGGTTACGCGATGCGTGGGAATGGCGGGCCCTTGCATCACAAAACCTACGAGGAATATATCCTGATCGATGCAGCACGGAAAAAAGTCCGTTACGAGCCGCTATGCCTTTTGTTGTCTTGCGTAAAGCGCGCGTCATACGACTTGATACTTGAACCAGACAGAATCCCCGTATTAACAAGAACATCGTATTCTAATCTGACAAAAAACTGTACAAATTTTATTTCAACGTCAATATATTCATAAACACCCTAAGGGTTTATGGTCTTCTGATTATCAAAACGTTTTAATGCTAGTTATCTAATCTTCAGCTATTTAGTGACAACGAGTTTTTACTGTTTTTACCTATAAAATGAAGTTAATCCCGGCTTGTTTTATAACTGCAATTAAACATTATATCATGTTTTTATGTCGTAAATATTGATGAAATGATTTATAAAGTAAGATATTCCTTGTAATCCATGTTAACCGATTACTTTCAATATTAATAATTTTAAATACTCCAGTATACCACTTCCTGTTGTTATTGCCTAAACCTTGAATTCCTTACAAAAAAAATCTCAAAGACGTTAGAACTCAAAAGACCAAGACTATTCCGCCGCACTACTCAGCAAAGTAAAGTCAAAGAAGCTACCCTATTGTTGTATAATATTTATTCTTGCGTGGATCTCCCCGAAGTCTTACAGTGAGGTCGTCGCCATTGTCGCAGGGTTCATGGGAACCAGCAAAAAATGGACTTTACCTTTAGGGTACTACCGAATTCACTATAGAAACTGAATAAGCACTTTTTCTACACATCGTTCGCATATCCACGTGTTCCAAGATTAGGATGACGTATATTTTTGTATTAATAATCTGTGCATCTTATGCAAAGACCCTCGGGCAGAACGAGAAGACGTGTACAAAAAATGTATGTTTGTTTATTTAATTAACAAAGATGACATTCTTTAGTTCAGCAAATCCTTTTGCACGTGAAGACCTCTGTCACGCCCTGTCGTACTTATGAAGTTACGATCTCAAAAATAAATGTTGCCTCGAACTGAATGTTTCTATAGTGTATCTTCAGTTACCTTGTATCTGTCATGTAAATACTAGTAAAACAACTAGACTTCAGAAATGTCGTTACACAATCTTACAATTTTCGAGTGTTTGACAAAGATATCTTGTAACGTGAACAATCTTGACACTCTGATAGTTTCATTTGAATAAGACTGAAGGCCACAGAATAACTAACTAATAAGAGAATAACTGATTTTCTATAATACCTTTTAAATTAAGAAATAGAGACAATTGAAGTCCTGCAGCAATAGGTAGTAGGTATTTCTATTTCTAGTCTTCAATGTAAATGGTAAAATAAGTAAATGTATTCACAAAGAGTAGCCACAAAATGACACTACCTACGTTAGGCGATAAGATATCAGCACTTATTGCAAATGTCTTCACGAAGGGCTAAGGTCCAAGGTGCTTCCTATTTGAATATTCTATTTAGTCATTGGGAATAATTAAGGCAGAATACAATGTCTGGCTTAGTTGCCTCATGGTTGCAACTCTTTTTACCGTAAAAAACCTAAAAACCGAATTAACAAAACGCAACCATATATCTTTTTGTGTTTCCGACATGGGGCCAGATTGTTTGAGATAGTAGACAGTGAAATTACGCCAGGTTCCCGCCAAACTCCTGGCACTGACGCCATACGGCATGCGCGGGCGCGGCACAACCATCTGGCGATCAACAGAGATTCGACAAAAACTACAAATTAGCTCTCGACGAGAAAAAGTTTCAGTCACGGTGGCATATGCTTTTGTTTGTTCGTAATTAGTGTAATTCGATTGATGGTAAACAAACACATGCGTTACTGATGGTTTTTATTAAGTTTATTTTGAACTGCATCAGCTACAGAGGAGAGGTGCTTATGCGAGCAAGTCATTGTTGTTAGGGTACATATCCTAATTTAACTTTGACGTGTAGTTGTGGACTCCAGGGGTCGTACTATGACGTGTTAATTCCATCATTGTTCCAGCGTGGAAGAGAGACGGAGCTATACATGACCGATAGCACTATCTCTTTTTCTCAACGGAATCATGATGGCGTTAACAGGTCATAGTACGGCCCCAGCCCACCATACGATACCACATCATAGTCAGAGCCTATTTATTTATGAGTTCGCAGGAATGTATTTCATGGAGGAATTGGAGATACCTAAGAATATTTACCAACCACGCCAGCTTCGCAGCTTCCGGTTACTATTAACTTGATGCCTTAGCATAATAACCATTTCCTTAACCTAGAAGCCCTAGACCCTTATTAAAATTTAAATAGAAATTTATTAAACAAATTATAATAAATAAAGATGTATTGACATATGTAGTTAATCAATTACAGCTGCACGGGTCGATCAATCAGGTTCAGCTACGCTTGCTGCGGTTGGTCCGTGGATGGGTGACCATCTTTACATATCGATAACCCTCCGTGCCTCGGAAAGCACGTTAAGCCGTTGGTCCCGGCTCTCATTCGTGGATCTTTGACAATCGTTATGGGTCGTCAGAAGCCCGATAGTCTGACAACCGTATCGTATTACCCAGCACCTGGGTTGTGGAGGTCAGATAGGCAGTCGCTCCATGTAAAATACTGGTATTCAGCTGCATCCGGTTAGACTGGAAGCCGACCCAACTTCAATTACAATAATCAATTACAAATGAATGTTAATCAATTACCTACAAATACCAATTCAAATCAACTTTTTTACTATCACAAATGTTTACTTAATTGACACTGGCGCCTGATTTTAGACCGGTATCTACTTAAGTATGACCGATCAACAAAATAGTTAGGTAGAGTAGGTACTCTACCTAACTATTTTGTTGATCGAACGATTCAAGCACCAAAACGTTCTTGCAGTTAGGTAACTGCAAGAACGTTTTGGTGCTTGAATGACATTACAAGACGGCGTTAAATGATAAATGATTTTATTTCTATTTTTTTTTTTTTTTTTTTTTTTTTTTTTTTACTTAAGTAGGTTTGTACAAACACTTTTACACGTCAATCATATTTTTAAAACTTTTTTCTTAACTGACTACTCTGAGAAGAAAAGCCGAAACAAACTCGGAGGTCACCGTCTCTTTTAAAGCCCGCATATAATCTTGGTCAAATCATTTGAAGACCATGTAGATTGGTGTCTGAAATGATCTTTCGTGGAAAGAACCACACTGATTGAGTGGACTGTTCAGTCAGTGCACGCATTCGTCAGTAATCGTGCAGCTCAACTCATAACTTAAGGAGCTCAACGTTGTTGGTAAACATTTGTGTTTTTCTTGGTGAAATCGTAATGAAAAAAATCATGATGGCGGCGTTAGTTTTTGCGGCCGATTTTGGCCACGTGACAAAAGATCCTTGTACAACTATATGCATTTCATATACGAGTATTAAATAATCATCTATCCATACGCCGACGTCGATATGAATTAGTTTTTTTTTCAGCCTGAAAATTCATCAAGTCCAGAGGAACTACAGAACACACATTCATAAACTCACACGTATTTCCCATGTGGGTAAGGTAAGCAGAAACTACAGAACGCCTCCTGCTGCGATAAAAACACTACCTACTTCTACTATTTTATTGTATTTTTTGTTAAACAATTTATTTTTTTATTGTCTTATTTAAAGATGTTGTGGTCTGCAATGAAGATTGTTTATTTATAAAAGTGCTGAAGTCAACTATCTCTCGTGTCGATTCGTCATAACTGTGGATTGTATTTTAAAAGTGGTCAACGTTTATTTTACCTATAAATTAATACATAGAGTGAGTGATCAACGAAATAAATTAAGATTAGATTAAAATCATGTAATTATTGTTAGTAAATGTTACACAAAATCTAATAATACGCATATACATACCAATACCAATACCTACCAATACTCTTCTGGTGACTGGTACCAATGAAATAATCTGCCATTTGCGTAGGTAATAATATAAAAAATCTTCACATAAACACGAATTTCAATAAATTCAATTAATTGTTTAAGTTTATGGTTTGTTTATTTTGTATCTCGTTATGTTACGCTGTGTTAAGTATATGCTAGCTAAAACCGGACCGAACCTCAGAGGTGGACAAAAATTACAACATTCATAATTATGTATAAATGTTTTTAACAAATAGTGTCTGTATGTATCGTAGCCAGATTTTAGAATTGATCGTTTCATGAAGTGTTCGACCATTTCATGAAATGGTAGTATTTCATGAAATAGAACATCGACCGCTGGCCAGATCATGACGATACGAACAGTTACACGCACGGCTACTTCATCGGCGAAACATTAATGATCATATCGCAAAATTCGTTAGAACACACCTCGACTTAGTGAAACGACAATGTTGCTAGGAGAATTTAGGATGCAATAGCGAACGAAGCGAGCTCGGGACTCTGGGCACCCTGACTCGGACAGGTTAGGTTCGAAGGGGATTTCGAGGTCTAGTGAGCGAGTGAAGCGAGCGAACAAAGACCCGCCATTCCTTTCGAGGTTATTTTGGCGCTTCGCGGGGCCCCGTCGACTACGCCTTACTATTAACAATAATAGTAATATTTATTTGCATAAAGCATGGTATATAAAGTGGTTTTAAAATACATCATAGAGCATACGTGTTTAGTTTATATCATAGCATGCAAATATTATTATCGGTTACATTACATGCGTTTATACCTTATGAGTGACAACGTCGCAATTTAGTGTCATATTTCGTGGTTTTCAATTTTTATCATTTAATCGGAGCTATATTTTAAAAATCTGTTTAATTAACTTTGTAGAATTATGTGAAAACTGTGTAAAAGGTAAGAAATCGTTGCGTTTACAGTTCTATTTATATGCAAATAATACATTAGAAACTTGCAGGGCGTTATAATCATTGTAAAATAACTGTAAGCATTACGGTTACTTACTTTTTAAACACTTTCACGTAATTCTAAAAAGTTAATTAAACAGATTTTTAAAATATAGCTCCGATTAAATGATAAAAATTAAAAACCACGAAATATGACACTAAATTGCGACGTTGCCACTCATAAGGTATAAACGCTCTTAAGAATGTTTCCCGTCAATAAATTCATGAATGCTTTAAAAATTATTAGTTATTAACCATACATGTGGTCTTGTTTTAAACAATCTAAGATCTAAAGTTTTAAATCACTTGGGATTTTATTATACATCTTCACATCTTGAAGTTATTGCTTGGAAGCAAATTTAGACCCGCCGAGTGATATTCACACCACTCACACACCAATAGATCTTAGAATTGATCATTTTATGAAGTAGAACCATGGACACCCTACATTAATGATTATGGCCAAACGTCGACTGACATTTATTATTAAACGATGACGTTTAAACGACATGCTCAACTTTAGCCGGCCATTTCATGAAACTCAACCATTTCATGAAATGATAAATTCTAAGATCTGGCCACGACATCTGTACCTACCAGTAAAAATCCTAAACATCACTAAGTATTTAAAACCATATTCATTACAAAAGACCCAATTATTGTACTCAAAATAGAACAGGCTAAAACGTCATGTGTCTCTTTACGGAAGTATGCTATCCGGTGTAACATGTTACATAAACGTTTATGGTACATTAATACCTACCATATGGTAGATTACCATAACTCACGTGGTGTTTATTATGCATAGTTTCGTTATAATATATTCGTTCATAGATTTAAATCGTTTAATTTTCTCGATTGCAACAGTAACCCACACCCACTACGACTGTCGCGGTAGTAGCGTTTTCTTTGTAGAAATATTTCAATTTGTAACTTTAATTTTGCATGAAATTTTCACTTTAAAGTATAGGGCGTTGATTTTCAATTGGAACTCCGTTTAGGTCCACCATCAATTGGCCTATTTTCATTGAATATATTGGATACAATTCTTCTTAAATACTCTTCGGTACTGAGCTGTTCAAATAGTCAGACACTTCACTTCCTTGGAGTTTTAGCAACACACTTCAGTTACCGCTATTTTTCAGAGAGTTACTATATTCTGACCTCAGCAGCCTAGTTACGCCAGATTAGATTTGGACGCCCACGTGGGTGTCCTGCGACATGATTATGTATAGGCTTATCAGGGTGTTGGATTTCGTTCGAAGCACTAATCGAGAAAGCGTCCATAAGACTATAGTTTATCTGGCACCCCTCGAAACCAACGCATAGAAATGAAAATAAAAGATCTCTAATGTCAAATGTTGCTTATTCATACTGTTTAGTACGAATAAACAACGGAAATATACGGCAATATTTATTCAGTGTTGACCTGAACAATACTGACATGCGACTTAATACATACTTATGCAAATATTATGCGAAAAAAGAGTTCAAGAAACTCAATTATAATTCAGTACTTACCTATTTTTTTTCATTTGGGGTTTTATTACTATTGTCTTTGTCAATATGTTATATTTGTCTAGGTATGTTTCAGACATATCATGAAGAATCATTCTTTGTGTATCTAGCCTTTATTCGGATCTAAAATTATTGTTTCCCCGAAAAAGCCAAAGTTCTTTTTCCAAAAACTTTGAAGAAAAAACCTATTCTAACTTCTAATGGAATTCCGGTTATATTATGTACTGGAAAATGAAATTACAGGCACATGAGACAAGACACATTTCAAGTCGCAGCAGCAAAGCCCTTCCGGTAATGTTTCGGTAAATAAAACAATAACAGTGTCCTACTTTGTTTGTGGACTCGTTTGCCAACCCATTCCTTAATAAACAATAATACTTTTACGTCATCACGTCGGGGTCACCAATTTAGTATGTACATGTGTATTTGTGTTCTTGAGAATGTGGAGGTACAGAGAGAATTAAAACGTTGATGTTCGTTTATACACGGTGACATTTGAATTACAGTTTTGCTAGAACAAACGTTGTTCAGACCATGGTCTACAACCATTCTATAGCATCCAATAGAAAAAAAAACGTAATTGGTTTAAAAAAAAAAACACAAAAAACGCAATGTTAAAAATGTCGGGATTATCGTTACGCCCTACAACACAGACACTGCGGCTGCGACGCGCGGCTCTCGCGTCTTGAATGCAATTTCGCTACCGTGATGAGTACTTTGATGTTACGGTTAATGTTTCAAACATGTATTACACGTTTGAGCAACATTTATGACTAATTTGAGAACTTCTAGATTAGATTGTTTTAATAACATATTTGATGCTGTAGAATAGTAGTAGACCATGGTCTAAACAACGTTTGTTCTAGCAAAACTTTCAAATGTCACCGTAAATATTTAATCACTCACGATACCAAATACAATGAAAGTACATAAGCATATCAAGAGGCGCGCGTCTGTATTGCGGAGTACGAGACAACCGAGGTTTGCCGCGCATGCCAGTCCAATCGAATACAAAATGTGTGCGTCAACGTTCCTCTACAGTACCTACCTACCATGACACTTCGGGTTTTGACGACAACATAAATAATAATAATAATATGAGACATCAAACAAATAACACAACACATACCTAAAACACACACACAAACCTTACATTAAATAAATAATACCTTGATTGACATTGACATATAAATGCCTTGTTTTACGTTTAATTAATTCTATAAATAAGAAGTAGATATCTAGTATTCTAAGCTAATAAATTATTACAATAAAATTATTATTGATGAAGGGGATTTTCTGTTATTTAAATAAATCATAGATTTATCATTTGATTTCAATGTCATAATAAGTTAATATATTTATATTTCGAAATGATGTTTCTAATAGACGATGCATGGTAGGTTCCCTACGTATTATTTGAGTCGATGAGATATACGACCAAATAATGTCACAACTATCGATACCTACCAAAAATAAACAAGCCTGCCCTCGATTTCGTTGATGCAGCGTAGTATCTATCGACTACAAAATTGCTACAAATATATATATGAGATTTTTATTTTATTGAAGTAGGTTTTTTTTTTGGTTTTTACTCAACCTTAAAATAGCAAACATAGGCGTCAAGCCTCTAATCCCCGCGCCAGCGCGGCTAGCACAGCACATAATATAAATGGTCTAAAATAATGCAAGTAAATTATTATAATTAGATTATTAAAGTAACAATCAATTAAACCCCGCCGGAATCACGGCTAGCACAGCGCACATGTCTGTTATGCGAGTCGGGTGCATGTCAACCTTGCTTCCTATGCACATTGTGCGCGCGCAGGTCACGTGTTCCAATAAATAATTCAACCTACGTATGCACGATACATATGTACCTATTCGTATTGCATGTACGATTAGGATATTATTATTCGTAAATTTTTAGAAGGGGGCTTGGAAAATTACTTTGGAGATTGTGTAGGAAACGTATTTAAAAATAAGACGATAAAAGTTCAAGGAAAACATTTCAAAGAATGTAACCATCCACAAAAAAAATTACTTTGAATGCAAATATAGATTCCGTAGAAGAGTCTACCAAAAAAAAACCCGTTTAATCTACTTGAATATAATATTTAAATATATGTAGGAAGATACTATCTATTACAAAATATTGTCTCAATCCATAGTAGATCACTGTCATACTTACATAAGTACCACTGTCACGATAAGGAACTTTTCAATGAAAGACATTGACTTATTTTTATAAACATCAACCAGTTAGAGTAATCATACTGTATACCTACTAATGTTAAATGTAGGTAATCTGTTTATCTGGACCAATCCAAAGTTTTGTTTGAAAAACGTTTATTAGAAAAAAAAGTTCAGAGGTCAGCATTATCGAAGAGTGTTTATTTATCGAAAGATATGCCTATTGCAAATTATTCCACTAGGAAACATACCCGAACATATTTTGCCCCAATCATAAAATATACTGATAAGCAATTCAAATAAGGAAGTCGTGTATAAGTTGGAAAATAAAGACGGTTGAGACTAATAAGGAAACTGGCTTGAATGTTGTTTGAAGTTCTTTTCAAACATGTATACAGTTTCTAGGTGTTTTCGTCAGTATATCGAATTACCAAAGGGTTACAAATTATGTTCTGCATTCGTCATCAAAATATGTTTATAATCAGCCCTGCGTTTTGCCTGCGTAGGTATATAGAGGCAAGAGGAACAGGATGTAAAGTTCACTCATACCTCCATAGAAAAGGGAGGATCCTCCGACCAGACGGGTGTCGTGTCTGGTGGGCAACTGCCCGATGATTGATGTCGGGAACTTGTATATATGCTAGTCGCGCGGTATACTCTGCTTGCGCGATGCAGGATTTCCGTGACGTCAGTAAGACGTGCAGCTCGCATGTGGCGATGTCGATACCGCTACAGGTATTTAAATAAAGAATTGAATAAGTAAATAATGAGATTGTTGCTCTCCGTGACTAACAATGTTGCACACAATAGACAAATGAGTATGAAAACATAGGTCGCAGCTATCTCTACGTGCATATCAACAAGTATGATTCATTGGATAACAAGATAAAATGCAAACAAGAGTAATAGTATATAAATGCGATTATGTGTCTGATAATATAGAACGCATAGCTAACTCTAAGTTTAAGTAAGCACGTTCTGGCTATCATTTGTAGCTCTTTGACCGTCGTACCTAGTAGTCAGAAGCCCGAAAGGCTGACAGCCAGTCTTACCAAGGGATATCGTATCACCCAGTAACTAGCTTGGGGAGGTCATATTATTAGACAGTCGCTCCATGTAAAATACTGGCATCCAGCTGCATCTGGTTAGACTTGAAGCCGACCCCAACATAGAGGGAAAGGGCTAGGCAGACGATGACCTAACTCTCAGTTTACTCGCTAACGACATGTTGTTACTCATATTATAGACCTTATTTTATCTTTCTTCAGAAATGCTTCTTAACACAATTTCTCTAAAAACACTTCAATTGTCTTTCTTCATTTTCATTTCAGGAATATATTGACAATTCAACCACATTCATTGCGTAATTTTATTATTCAGTTGTATTATTCAGCTGCTCCAGAGCAGTGGTGGCCTAGTGGTATCGGTCTCGACTTACGAGTTGTAGGTCGTAGGTTCGAACCCAGACAGGTGCTTTACTTCGTGTAAATTATTTCATCACCACTGCTCTCAAAACGGTGAAGGAAAACATCGTAAGGAAACCGGCACGTCCTAGAACCAAAAATTCGAAGACATGTGACATCTGCCAACCCGCACTGGGTCCGCGTGGTGGATTCATTCATTCACCCATTCCCTCTCACCGAGAGAAGGCCTGTGTCCCAGCAGTAGGAACTTTATAGGCTGCTGATGATTCAGCTGCATCAGTTTAGACTGTGAAGCCGACACCAACATGGTTGGGAAAAGGCTAGGCATATAGATATATATAGACTGATATATATACACTCGAGAGCAATGAATCCGGGTCACTTAAAGAATGTTAAAAATCTCGGAAACTAAAAATGATAGGTTAATGCAATAAATTGTATTTAATAGACAATGTAATACTCCTTAAATGAAAGTTAAAAAAAATACATTTTATTAACACAAAATTACATAAAGAAAAAAACTGCTGATCTCTCCTTAAAACAAAAATAGGAAACATGAAATTTTTGAACTTTATTACGATTTTCTTGAATTTTAATACTTCGTATTGCCTCCTCGTGCTTCCATTACTGCGTTTACGCGGTTTGGCATGCTGTACACCAAGTTCCTTATACGATTTTGGGGAATATTCTCCCATTCCTCTGTGAGAGCAATTTTGAGCTCACGAAGCGTGATTGGGGGAGGGTTTCGTTGTTTTACGCATCTGCCTAGCTCGTCCCAAGCATGCTCGATCGGGTTGATATCCGGGCTGCGCGCTGGCCACTCCATACGAGTAATGTTCATCTCTTGAAGGTAGTCATTCACAATCCTACCTGTATGAGGTCGGGCATTGTCATGCATAAATATAGCATCCTCACCTAAATTGACCATAAATGGACCAACGTGATCATTGAGGATTTCTTCCACATATCTTACGCTAGTTAAAGAGCCGTTTTCTATGATCACCAGCTCTGTGCGACTTTCAGAAGAAATTCCGGCCCACACAAGTACAGACCCACCACCGTAGGCTACTTTTTCTTCGATGCATGCTTGCTTGAATCTTTCCCCTGGTCTTCGATACACTCTGTGTCTTCCATCGTGCTTGTAGAGCATAAATTTTGATTCGTCGGAGAACATAACTTTTGACCAATCTTCAATACTCTAATTTACGTGGCTCTGGGCATATCTTAGTCTTGAAATACGATGCCCACGCTCCAGTTTAGGGCCGTTTGCAGGTCTAAGGGGTTTTAAGTTAGATTCAGCAAGCCGACGTCTTACTGTCCATGCACTTGGGTTACTGCCTCCGAGGCGTCGAAACTGATTGGTGAGTTCAGTTCCTGTGAGAAAGCGATTTCGAAGCATGGTGTTCACCAAGTATCGGTCTTCTCGTGCTGTGGTACACCTGGTTCTGCCCGTTCCTGGTCTGCGTAGGTTAGAACCAGTTTCTTCGTAACGTCGGAGAACTCTTTGTACTGTTGACAGCGACACACCGACAGTCCTGGCTGTATCGCGCTGACTCCGGCCGGTTTCCAGCATTGTAAGTATTCTGGTGCATTCTTCAGGCGTAAGCGACATAATTTCAGCTTGAATAATGAATATAGAGCACTATCAACATGGTTTATGTACCCACATAAATGACAGATTACAAACAAAAGCAAAACCAAATGCTGTAATTTCGTAGTTCCATCTTCGAAAGTGGCCCTTTTTCAAATTTGATTTTTTTATGATATAACTTTACAATAACTAAGAAGTTTTAATACCTTCATTTAAGGAGTATTACATTGTCTATTAAATACAATTTATTGCATTAACCTAGCATTTTCAGTTTCCGAGATTTTTAGGATTCTTTAAGTGACCCGGATTCATTGCTCTCGAGTGTATATATATATGTGGGAGTGACAAATTAGTTTATCATTGTTAATTGGTTTTAGTAAGTTAGTTTAATTTGTAATAGGATAAAACTTATGCAGTAACTAAATGGGCTCAAGATTTGGATGATAATGCAGAAATCTTTCAGTGGACGCCGCTGCAAACACTCATTGTGGCGAGGCGATCCTTGGTGGGAACTGCAGCCCTATGGTTGAGGTGTGAAAAACCATACAAAAGCTGGGAAGAGCTAAAGGCGGCGTTGATCAAGGAATTTTCTGATACCATTGACGTGAAGGCGGTGCATGAAATGATGAGCGCGCGTATGAAGAAAAATAATGAGTCTTGTCTAGATTATATGTTGACAATGAAGGAACTGGGCAAACGCGGTAAGATGGCAGACTATGTGGCAATAAAATATATCATTGATGGAATTCAAGATTATGAACCTAACAAAGCGGTACTGTATGGTGCGACCACCTACCCAGATTTCAAGGAGAAGTTAAAGATTTACGAGCGAATACGTGAGAAAACAAGGAATGCACACAGAGTGAGTAATGATAGCAATCGAAAGGAAAGCAAGCGGTCCCCGGATAGTGTTCAGTCTGAGGGCAGTCTGAATGCAGGATGGCCGAATGTGGGAGTGACAAATTAGTTTATCATTGTTAATTGGTTTTAGTAAGTTAGTTTAATTTGTAATAGTCTATGGTTGAGTTTAAAAAAAAAACATTGTAAGGTCGATGGATATATAGTCTAGGAGACGACTGTCAAGTCAGAGGACGATTAAGATTAAGATTATTGTACGTTGGGTTACAGAAATAAAATTCAAGTTTTTCCGGCAAATCGGGTTTTACTTTTTAGCCCCATTGAGCATCAAAGAACCACATATATATATATAGGCATATATATAGACTGATTATGAATTTCTTTCAAAATGCCAATGCAAATGTGTGTACGCAATTGGGTCACTTAGTACTTACTCTTCCAACATCACTGGAAAGTCCAAGATATTTAATTGAAGAAAGATTAATTTCGAAAGAGTATTGTTACTACGAGTAATTAATCTGCGAAATGACACGTTAACGCGACGGTGTTTGCTTTTTGATAGGTTCGTTAAATATACGACACTTTTCCTTATTTTAGAGATAAATTTACAGCAGTAGCCCAAAACCAAGTAGGTACTTTTTGGTGCGAAAGTACAGTATGCATAAAAGTTCCCATATAATCAAAATTCATCCAGTGATCCTATTACTACTTGCAACTTGTATGCTACATTTTTCCAGTCTGCTTATGAGCCCTCAACATTTGACTTTATTTCTTGGGAACCACCATCTATAAATGCTGACCACGATGTCTTCCTATGCAAACTGCAACTGTCTCTTGACGAAATACATAAAGAATTAGAATCGCTTGATTCTACCAAGGGCCTGGTCCTGATGGGATTCCCTCGGTTTTTTCTGAAAAACACGTGTGATACATTATGCTATCCTTTACTTATATTATTTAATAAATGTTTATCATGTGGTACTTTCCCTGATGTTTGGAAACATGCAAATATTGTACCAGTTTATAAGAGTGGTTCCAAGCATGATGTAGCGACCTATCTCTATACTATCTGTTTTATTCCAAGCTACTTGAGAGATTGGTACATAATAAAGTATATCCTGCTATTCGCAGTGTTTTAATAAAAGAACAGCATGGCTTTTTAAAGACTGATCCTCATTATCACGTCCCAACTGTTTGATAGTCTCGATAATAGACAGCAGATTGATGCGGTTTACACAGATTTTCAGAAGGCTTGCGATAAACTTGACCACACACTACTACTTAATAAAATTGCTTACAATGGAATCAGAGGGGATCTTCTACGGTGGTTCATATCTCACATAACTATCAGAACACAAAAGGTGGTTGTTAATAGCTTTGAATCTGGCTCGTTTCGGGTCACCTCCGGTGTACCTCAAGGCTCCATTTTAGGCCCTTTATTATTTATTTTATACATTAATGACATAAAACACTGTTTTCAAAATTCAAAATTTCTTCCCTACGCGGATGATTTAAAGGTCTATAAAACAATTTCTGATAAAGTCGATTGTTTTAACTTCCAGCAAGATTTAGACAGTTTCTCTAGCTACTGCTCTTCTAAAAAGCTTTACTTTAGTCTCCCAAAGTGTCATGTTGTAACATTTACCAAAAAGAAAAATATTACTGAGTTCGACTATCGTCTTGCTAATACGCCAATTAGTAAAGTAAGTTTTCTCCGAGATCTTGGTGTTCTGCTAGATTTGAAGCTTCATCTGGATGCTCATATAGAAAAAAGCTTACCAAATGTTTGGTTTTGTCATGAGATCTTCCAGGAATTTTCGTCGACCTTCCACTTTTTTTTTGCACTTTTACAAATCAATAATTAGGCCACAGGTAGAATTTGCAGTACCTATTTGGAACCCTTTTTACGTAAAGTATAGTGAAAGATTAGAACTGGTACAACGTAAAAATCTTCGTGCCATGAATTTTAGATGTTATCGGAATAAAATGTCATACCACTTACTTCTTAAAAAGTATGATCTTCTGACCTTAAAGTCAAGAACCTTCTGGAACTTATGACTCTGTTCAATCTGTGCCGCAATCATTTTGTTTTTCCTGAAATAAATAAATCCCACTTCGTTGGAAGACAGGGAAACTGGTCCTTATCAAGAAGCCGGGGCGCCCAGCGGACTCTCCGTCTGCTTACCGGCCCCTCGTGCTGCTCGACGAGGTGGGCACGCTCTTTGAAAGAGTCATTGCAGACCGCCTCATCGGGTTGCTGGTGGCCCAGTCGGGGGTTGCGGAAGGATCGTACGTTCCCGCGACCCCCGGCGTAGGTGTGAGATGGAACACCGGGGTTAGTTTTTAGTCAGTAAGAGTCTGACAGACCCCGCCGCCCGCCCCAGGGCGGCAGACATCCATGAGGACTTTCCACACGGGAAACAAAAAAAAAAAAAACGCGGGGTTGGGACAATCGTCGAGAGGATCCGGCAATTGGGACTCGAGGTGGCCCTGCACAAGTCCGAGGACATGTGTTTTATGGTCGTCGGAACGCGCCCCAAAGGGTCATGGCCACCCGGCTGGTCCGGGGATACCGTACGGTCTCCAGTGAGGCGGCGAGCCTCCTTGCCGGATTACCGCCATGGGATCTGGTGGCAAAAGGCCTCGCGCACATATGGGAGTGGCGCGAGGAGGCGAAACGCCGGGGCGTAACTCCGCTGCCGCGAGAAGTCACGGCACAGCGGAAAGAGCTCCGGCGGGATCTCAGGGCAGCATTGAGAGTGCGACTGTCGCAACCCAGCGCTGGGCACGCCACAATTGCGGCAATAAGTCCCCTCTTTGAGGAGTGGCTAGAGAGGCGCCACGGCGTCCTCACATTCCGCCTGATGCAGGTCCTCACCTTCCGCCTGACGCAGGTCCTCACCGGACACGGTTGTTTCGGGAGGTTCCTGTTCCGGATAAGGCGGGAGGAAACGCCCGGGTATCACCATTGTGTGCATCGCCAGGAGGACACGGTGGAGCATACGGTGGAGGTCTGCCCGGCTTGGGACGAGCACCGCCGTGTCCTCGTGGAGGCGATTGGCGGTGGCGATATCTCGCGTCTGGCCCTGGTCCAGGCCATGGTACGGAGCGAGAGGGCTTGGGAAGCCGTCACCTCCTTTTGCGAAGCAATAATGTTCGCGAAGGAGGTGGAACGCGCGAGGGAGAGGCAAAATTCGCGCCCTCACGCCCCTAGCCGTCGCAGGAGACGCCCTGGGCATCGGGAATCGCATGCCGATTCCACACATTTAAATTTATGAAATTCTGACTACCTTATATGACATCTTTGATTTGAATGATTATCTATGTTGGTTGAATTATTTACCTAATTCATCATATAATTTGAGACGGGACCAGACTGATATCACTTCAGAAAAACTTTTGACTGCAATATCTACAACTTTCGAAAATATTTTGAAAATTGTATGGACACATTTGAATGGATAATGGACATGGATATCCATGCACGACCTGGAAGGCAATTCTAGCGGTTACACTCTTAGATGACGCAATCGTCTTTTTCGCTTGTCCCCTATGTCTCTTATAAAATGGACAAAAATATTGCAATTATACGTCGCACGAAATAAACCATACCACATAACGATGCTACTTTTTTGACGCAAAAAAGATAAATGATTTTATTTCTGTAAGTAGGTTAAAAGTGTTTGTACAAAACAAACTCTTTTTCAATCATATTTTAAAAGCTAGATGAGGTCGGCGTTTCCTATCAGACTACTCTGAGAAGAAAGGCCGAAACAAAGGTCACAGTCACTTTTAAAGTCCAGACATAATATTGGTCAGGTCATGTGAAGACTATGTAGATTAGTGTCTGAAATGGTCTTTTGAAGAAAAACCACACATATTGAGTGGGCCTGTCCAGTCAGTGCACGCATGTGTCCGTAATTGGGCGGCTCAACTCAGAGCTTAATTAAGGAGCTCAACGATTCGACAACCAATACTAAAGAAAGGACATTTTAAATTACTCAAACTGCCAGATCATAATTAAAACTAACTGAGCAAAAAAAAAAGCAATGACCCACATTCTCACATTCACAATAATTAAAATAATATAATAGTTTACAAAGTAAATACCTATGTCATTGTAGGTATAAATAAAATTCATCAATGTCAATGTGTATAATACTCGTAAAGTTCGGACATAATCTTTGAGGACCATGTAGATTGATGTCTGATATGCGCTTCTGAGCTAGTCTTCTGACCATCTTTAAAAATGATTTTTAAGTCAAAAATATTATGTTCTGAGCAGCATTATACAGGGTGTTTTTGACAGCCCTCCACAAAAACACAGGATTGTTTCAGCTCCTTATTCTGAATCATATCCCACTGGAAATTTTCTCAGGAAAAAAAAAATTATGCCGTAACGTAACGTAATAAAAGACGCGGCCCAGGTGCGCCGGGGAGCGCGTGGGGGGCGGGGGCAGCCTCGCTCAAGCTCGCTGCGCTTTTTTTTTTTTTTTTTTTTTGAGGATGGGAAATCATCAAATGACTCCTCCCGCTCTGGGTGGAGCGGAAGGGAGTGTCAGACTCTTACTGACTAAAACCCACCCGTGTTCCTTCCTTGGCCCTTTATGTTCCGGGTCAGCGGTACCCCTTTTGGATGATCCCGCTTTCCCGGCAGGCTTGGGCCCTAGTGGGCCCCCTCTATGATGCTGACATCTCTTTGAGGCGCGCGTGGAACACGTACGCGCCGTCCAGCACGGGCCTGGTCCTGATCGGACGGTGAGCTACCCATTACTCACCGCCCGCAGGCCCGCACCTACGGTGGCCGGGAGTCGTCACGCGGCTCCCGACGCCCGGAGCGTCCACCGCGGCGGCTTGGACGGGAGACTCTCTCCCTCTCCCGTCCCGCCACCTCCTTCGCTAGCATGACTGCTTCGCAGAAGGAGGCGACTGCCTCCCACTCCCCCTCGCCCCGGACCATGGCTTGAACCAAGGCCGGGCGTGAGAGATCGCCGCCGCTGCCGATCGCCTCTACGAGGACACGGCGGTGCTCCGCCCATGCAGGGCAGGCCCCCACCGTATGCTCCACCGTGTCCTCGGGGCGATCATCGCAGTGGTGACACCCGGGCGTTTCCTCCCGCCTGATGATGTGCAGGAACCTCCCGAAACTTCCGTGTCCGGTGAGGACCTGCGTCAGGCGGTAGGTGAGGACGCCGTGACGCCTCTCTAGCCACTCCTCAAAGAGGGGTCTTACCGCCGCTATCGTGGCGTGCCCTGCGCTGGGTTGCGACAGTCGCTCTTTCCATGCCGCCATGAGATCGCGCCGGAGGTCCGTCCGCTCCGCCGCGATTTGCCGCGGAAGCGGGGTTTCCCCCCGGCGTAGTGCCTCCGCGCGCCACTCATACAGGCGCGCGAGGACTATCGCCTCCAGATCCCACGGCGGCAGTCCGGCAAGGAGGCTTGCCGCCTCGCCCGAGATCGTGCGGTAGCCCCGGATCAGCCTTACGGCTACCACCTTTTGGGGCGCGTTCAGATAGTGGGCGGCTCTCCGCCGCAGTGAACGCGCCCACACCGGGGCCCCATATGTAGCCATGGACCGCACGACCCCCGCGTAAAGCCTCCGGCAGAAGGCGTTTGGACCCCTCAGGTTGGGCAGGAGCCGCTTGAGGGCGGCCCCAGTCCGTTCCAGTTTGGGGGCCAAACGTCGGAAGTGCTCCACGAAGTTCCACCGGCTATCGAGCACGAGTCCTAAGTATTTCATCGTGGACTCGACGCCGATGTGAACCCCTCCTGCCGTTAGTTGGGATCCCGATGGTGGCCTGTTCCGGGGCCCATGGAAAGACATGGCCTCGGACTTGTGCAAAGCCACCTCGAGACCCAACTGCCGGATCCTGTCCACGACTATCGCAACCCCGCGTGTCATTGCGTCGGCCGCCGCCTGATGCGACCTCCCCTGCGCCAGGACCAGCGTGTCGTCAGCGTAGCACACCACGCTGACGCCATCAGGGAGGTCGGCCCGCAGCACCCAGTCGTAACCGATGTCCCACAGGAGCGGCCCTAGAACCGATCCCTGTGGGACGCCGCACGACATCTCTCGCCGGTTCCACTCCCCATCGCGACCGGGGTAGATGACGGCTCTGTCCGTCAGATATGCCTCGACTATTCGACGGAGGTAGGTTGGCACCCGGTGATACCGGAGTGCCTCCCCAATGCAACTCCCGGGCAGGGTGTTAAATGCGTTGGCGATGTCGAGTGACACCGCCACGACAACCCCGCCCCGAGACACCGCGTCCCCCGTCGTGAGGGCTCTAACGCGCATGATGGCGTCCACCGTCGAGCGCCCCTTGCGGAAGCCGAACTGACTATCCGCAAGATCCGGCCCCGTCCTCACCAGGTGCCCGACGAGGCGGCCTGCAATTACTCTCTCAAAGAGCTTGCCGACCTCGTCGAGCAGCACAATGGGCCGGTATGCGGACGGAGAGTCCGCAGGGCGCCCTGGCTTCCGAATGAGGACCAGCTTCCCCGTCTTCCAACGGAGTGGAAACTGGCCTCTCTCCATACATGCGCTTAAGAGCGCCTCCAGTCGAGGCCCAAGAGCCGTCGAGGCCAGGACCCAGGCTTTCCCTGGCAGGCCGTCGGGTCCTGGGGCGGTATTTTTGGCCTTCAGCCTACCTACCGCCACTCTCAGATCTACCCCGGTCACTTCAGGTGTGTCGTCGTCGTCCGCGTGGTCCGCTTCAGGCACCGCGAGCGGCGGAGTCCCCATGGGCGGGGGAGTATGCTCCCCCCGTGAAGGGAACAGAGCGCTCACCACCTCCTCCACCAGCTGGGGGCGGAGACTCTGCGTCAGCGGGGGGGCCCAGGTGCGGAGTTTATTCCGCACCATTTTGTAAGGGCGCCCCCATGGATCTCCGTTCAGAGTCTCCACCAACTCCTCGCGGGCCGTATATTTGGCCCGCTGGACAGCCTCTTGGAGGGCAGTCTTCGCCGCTCTGTATCCCTCGTACAGCTCCGCCTCCGTCGCTTCCGCATCCGGAGGGCGGATGCGGAGCCTACGGTGCCTGGAGTACAGGTGTCGCACTGCGACGCACGCCTTGCGTAGCGTCTCCAGCTCCTGCGACCACCAGTACACCTGACGTCGGGCGCTTCCTGGACGGACTCGGGGCATTGCCACGTCGCAAATCTCGGACATGGCCTCCCGGAACCACTCCGCCTCATCGTCAATATCGGCAGGCCTGTCCGGTGATGACACCCAGGCCTGCACGATCGAGGCTTCCAGGAGGAGCTCCCGGTCCATCTGCTTCAGCGCCCACCGCGGACCACTCGGGGCCTGTTGGACCGGCGCGCTAGAGGTCTGGGCGGAGACGTCGAACCGGATATACCGGTGGTCGGAGTAGGTCTCCACCTCCTCCATGACGCGCCAGTCAATGACACGCTGTGACAGAGCGGGGCTGGCAAACGAGATGTCCACCACAGACTCACCCCGCATCCGCACACACGTGGGGACAGAACCCCGGTTTAGGACGACCAGGCCTGTCTCCAGAGCCCAGTCCTCCACCATCCTGCCCCGCACATCAGTGTAACGGGAACCCCAAGCCGGATTTTTGGCGTTGAAGTCCCCGAGCACTAGCACGGGGAAGCGATGGTACCCGGCGACGACGACACTTAACTCTGTTAAAGAGTTCTGGAACTCGGCGAGAGTTCGGCTCGGAGAGAAGTACACTCCCACTACTACTATCTCCCCGAACCGTGCTGCTACGCACCCCTGTCCCTTCGTGACACCTTCGAGGGATGGCGTGCCGGCGGCGGCCGACGAAATTATGGTCACTGAGCCGCTCAGGTCCTCAACCCAGTCATCCCTGGGCAGGACAAAATACGGCTCAGCGACCACGGCAATATTAATCGACCACTGCGCCATGCTCTGGAGCAACAGGTCCTGAGCGCAGGCGCAGTGGTTGATGTTCGCCTGGAGGAGTCTCAATGGAGCCGTTACTCCTCCATTTCAGTCTCCTCCCGGGTGGCGGCAGTGGCGGCGGCGGCAACAGTGGCAGTGGCACTGGCCGCGGTGAAGGTGGTAATGGCAACGGCGGCGGAGGGCCTGCCTCTCCTCCTGGTTCCGGTGGGTGGAGCGCAGGACTTACTGCCCGCCCGGTGATCGGCCGGCTTGCCAACACCCGCACATGCTGCGCAGTGCGGCGCGGCTTCGCACGAGCCGGCCTTATGTCCGGGCTGACCGCAGCGGAAGCACAGAGTGCTACGGTCCACCTCCGAGGTGCACTGGACGCCAACGTGGTGCCCCACATGGCATCGGAAGCACCTCAGAGGTCTGGGTTCCAGCAGTTTAACCTGCGCCGAAACCCAGCCCACCAGAAGCCTTCGGCCCTCCACAATCTTTTTGGCCGCCGTCACGGGGCAGCTTACCATTACGGTTCGCATACCCGCGGGGTCCGGACGTATGGTGCCCGCCTTCACCTGGTCGGCCAGACACCCGCCCGTCCTGACGACGGCGGCCACCACCTCTCCCTCCGTTACGGAGTCATCCAGGCCCAAGACTCGCATGTCTGCGCACTTGACGGGCCTGGAGACTCGAGCCTCGTCCGCATTGAGGGACGCCCTTAGCTTCTCAGCTAGGACGTCAGCGGTGGGGCCACTCGTCACACCGGGGATCTCCAGCATGCGGGCGCCAGTTGCGGTCACCCTGTGCCGGAGGCCCCCGGTGATCCCCAGCTCCTGGAGGTCCACCGTCTCCCTCGCCTTGGTGAGCACGTCGCGGTACGTCACGCCCCTCTTAACCGCGTCCGGCTGTAGCGTGATCACTACAGCCGCGGTCTTTGGGGCGCGGAGCCTTGCCGCGACGGCTCGCTCCTTGCGGCGCCGCCTTTGCTCCTTTTTTCTGGCCGCCTTGGCCGCCTTTTTCTCCCCGACCACCTGCCACCCGGCGTCAGTCGTGGGAGATACCTGAGGCCGGGAAGTAGGCTCTGGGGCCTGCGCATCCCGTGCCGTCCTGCCCATCCTTTTCCTAGCCCCAGCTGGTGTTTTGCTGGCCGGCGTCTGCGTTGCCAGCGCCGGGGCTCCACCGGCCGACGCCGGTTTTGCCTGGGCTCCGCCTGCCGACGCCGGTTTGGACGGCGGCTGGGCCCGGCCAGACGGCCCGAGCTTAGGGGTGGCGGCTCCCGCAGCGGCCGCATACGAGGCCACCCTCGGCCCCGGTGCCGTCCTGCCCGCTAGTGGTGGGCGTAGGACTATGCCCTCCAGGACGGAGAACCGCGCCTGGAAGGCCGCCAGCTCCTGCCGAACCAGCTTGAGGACCTGGTTCTCCTCCGGAATGGGCTGGCTTGGCCGAACGGGCTGGCTTGGCTCCTGTTCCGCCTGCACCTGCCCGCTGCCGGTGGCCTTCAGGCCAGCCAGGTCCTCCCTGAGCCTCCCATTCTCCTCCCGGAGATGTTTCATGACGGCCGTCAGGCGAGCGACCTCCGCCCGCAGTTCGGCCACTTCGCCGCCCGAAGGCCCGTCGATTCTGGCCGCCTCCACCGCAGCCATGATGGAGGCCGTTGCCGCGACCACGGCCCTGCTTTTCGACGACTTGATTTTTTTCAAGGTCACCTTCCGTACCTCAGCCTCCACTACCTCCTTGAGGCTGGTTGTGCAGGCCTCATTGTCGTTGTTGTCGGGGCCACTCGACAGGCTCGCCTCGTCGCTTGAGGGCCCCGAAGCGACTGCACGACCAGTCACCCCCTCCTTTGCGGGCTCCTCCGCCAGCTTCGCTGCCTCCCGGGCTGTGAGCCCCCTCCCCCTGCCTCGCTCTTGGACCCCCCCTCCCCGCCTACCGGTGGGGATCTTTCGAGCCGAGGCTCTCTCGCCGTCAGAGGACGACCCCTGGCCGTCCACTGATCTTGGCCGCTTACTGAAGAACCTGATATTCTTCTTCTCAGCGGCCAACTCCTCCGCGCGGCGGATGCTCAATGAGCCTCCCGTTCTCGCGCCACTCGGCGCGGCGTCGGACTCCGACCCCGCACCACTCCTCCCCTCTTCGGTTTGTAGGTTTGAATTAAGTTTTTTCATATTTGATCCCACGAGTAAGAACTTTTTGTATTGACTCAAAATTAACGTGGTTCGCACTAGCGACTGAATCAAGCTACCCATCAGCCAAGCTTACAACCTCCCTCACGGTGCGCCGCCGCTTAGAGGTTTGGGGATTTTTTTATAGAGGTTGATCTTCCTCGCGGTCCGGGCGGTTAAGCCAAGACCCTCGACCCCCGTCAATAGTCAGAGACATGACCTGGACAGTCTTCGGGGCTACGAGATTAAAGCGGTGGCAGGAAGAGACTTCTTCGTGCCAGCCCGGCGGCAGGGTTAGTGCACACCGAGCCCGCTCCCTCCACGGCGGTCAAACCGCTCCTCCCCCCGTCCACGACCACGCACCTTCCTCTGTAATCAGAGGAAGGAGTGGCCGTATCCGTATATAGCCCGGTTCCCTTCACCAACCATCAAGGATGATCGGTGATTGGAACCGTGACCCTTCCCCGTGTGTTGAAGATTCGCCGCCGGCCCCAAGTACCCCCCAAAAGCCTGGTGGGCACTTGAGCCCGGCGTTGCCCAGGGTGCGCCACGTGGAGGCTCTTCAACATGCACCCCAGCTCGCTGCGCTGCCGTCCGCTACGTGCGTTTTGCCACGGTAACGATACATTGCGTGTGAGGTAAGTGATCACGATGTCCCCCCATAAAACAAATCTGGTTTTTTGGATTCCCTTAATGTTCCTGAAAGAATTTCATGTACCGGTCATCTTAATATTATGATGTACTGAAGCCACCCTATCAGTTTGCGGAGGGCTGTCAAAAACACCCTGTATACGTATTTCATAAATTACATTTTTTTGTATTATTAACATTATAATAAGTTCTCCTTGGTCCTTTGCTACAACGGAATGCTGATTTGTGAATGTTAACGATATTTGTCAGGTCAAATTAAAGTCAATATTTTATTGTTTGTTTATAATGGATAGCTACAGATAAATAAATTATGAACAAAAAGACTACCAATGATACCGAAATAACATCAAGGCTTGTCAAGATGGAGAAGTGGAAGTGTGATTGTCGTAAAGACTGGACCGTTGAGTGTTGACCACCTTGGCGGAGGCCTGAAGTTTTCTTCGTGTGATTTCCTTGTTGTGGCGATCGCAGCGTCTTTTAAGATGTTTGTTTATGAACTCGTAACACATTTTACTAAAAAATATTTATTATTTTCTTCCGCAATTGACACAATCATGATTGACAGAACAACAACTGATTATCTTACATTGGTCCAACGGTCGACATGAAGTCATGTACGTGTTGACTGGTCCCGACCACTCTTTGCATGTCGCATGTAAACTAAGGCGTGTCGCGAGCCTTTCCTGCGAGAAATGCTTGAATCGACATCGACTTGATTTTTACGAGGGAAAAGTACGAACCGAATGACAATTACGAATGCGAGATGCGCGAGAATTGTCTTCCTGTTGGTTCAGTACATGATTCTGGATAACCTGAGTTAAATTTTTCGTCAGCTTTTCCATACATTTTGACCGCGTAGGTATTGAACTTTTCTAGGAAACTGCGGATTTTTTTAAAAATAACCGACGTAAAATTTCAACTCACTGTAGTCCAGATTCATGTACCTACTGAATCCATAGTATGACGTTGTGCTTCAATGTCCCTGCTACCCTATATAAAAGAAAGATGCAATTAAAATAATAAGAATGAATCATATTCTTTACCTTGCCTTCTGAGGCCTTCACCCTGTAGGACAATTACTTTCATGTCTTGGAAACAATACTGATTTTGTACCAGTAAAACGGGGTAAATAGGGGTGAATCGGGACGAAACTTTAAAAGGGATGTTAACATTGAAATAATATACTTTGTTGTCAAAAAGGACTCCAATGTGTTTACTGTATTATAATGAACGAATAAGTACCCTTGTTGGCAACAAACTATATTATTTCAACGCTAAAATCCATTTTAAACTTTCGTCCCGATTCACCCCTGCATCCTTATTCACCCCGTTTTAAGGTACCTACCTATATCTCAGTTTTCCAAACATTTAACTACTTATATTAAAACTCATGCTTAATTCATCAAGGTGGTTCAGTATCTACCAAATATTTACCTTTTTTTAAGTAATGTTTTTAACGCACTTACGCAACACAACATTCCCAAGCAACATTATAATAGTTGTTATCATATTATCTAAATCTCCTAAATCTAGCCAAGGCCTAACCAGAACATAGCACTTGAACTGTTATCACTGAATTTAATATAGTTTTAAACATGACATCGAACGTCGCAGTCACGTCGCGTCGTCAGCCTTTAAGGCGCTGCCACAAGCCAGAAAAAATTCAGTGCAGTTTCAAATGTTCAAAGAAAAGACTTAATCAAAAATATTTCATATTAATAAAATAGTATCACGATAAAAAATTTAAAACACAGCTCAAAAAAATATAGACCGTCGCATAATTTAAAACAATATGAGCGTAATTTTCATATTTTATGTAATGATGATAAAGGTAACTCAATAAACTAAAGAAATACCTAAATTTATTCCACTGAGCCGTGCATTCGTTTTTTTTATTTAAATAAAACTGCAAAATAACTCAGAAACTAAATAGTGAAAGAATCCTTCTAATCCTTTATAACTCGCTGCACAAACAGAGGGTAATATTTATGATTTCGCTTTCATTTTTATAGGCAACAACTCCTCCCACTTCGAAGGGTTCAATAAAATTCTAGTCAAGTTTTTTCTGTCTATTCCACTTCTAATTGATAGCACGTGCATCGTTTCCGCTCAGCCACGTGTCCTATTGTAGATTATTAAAATATTCGTTCCGCTCGGATTCCATCGTGCCCTTTAATGCCGAGGATATGATATGCAAGTAGCACAGAACGGGAAAAATGAACAGGAACCACTTGACATGAAAATAAAGGCAATTTGCCGATGCTTGCATTATTTTAGAATTTCGGTAACGGTAGGGTTGCTTTTATTGGCTGCTTATTTGAATAAAACGCGGAACTTATATGCCTCATAAACTTAAAATGAATCTACATTTGAATGCAGAACCTTGAACCATCAATCGAACATATATACGTCGTTACCGTCAACCGGCGCACATGTTCATTAACAAGTTCCTCACACTTTACTTCATAACACTCAAGTCTACTATAAATAGACTAATCCAGTCTCCAGATGTTTTCCTGGTTGTTTTTTGTCCCCGAACATGTCGCGTACCAACGTGGGAACTTGAATCTGGAAAAAATCTTCACAGATGTAGCGAATCTTGGTCTCTTAGACCACGTGTCAGACAGGAAGAATCGATAATTTATGTAGGAGACGCGTGCCACTTGTGACACAAACTAAACGTAAGCTAACGGACTGTGAAATTGACCTACTGTTTTTATTGCTAGTGCCGATGGACACCCTTCTGTAAACGTCTTACAGCAATTCATTTGTTCCGCTTTGTAGGTAGAAAGTAGTAATTAATGAGTATAATTAAACATGATGTCAATTGTGTTACTGTAATAATCAGCCTAGTATTTATCCACTGTTTGATTTCAAGGTTTTTGTTTCGATTTTACTCGACCAAGATGATTTTTTTTTCTTTATAATATTTGTGGTTGTAAGTAACTACTGTTCTAATATTGTGATTCTTGGAGAGCAATATCAACATTGATATCAAGTAGAAAAAAGATATCACATAATGGATACATATCTATTGAGTTCGATTTTATCCAGTTTTTTTTATAGTTTAGTTTCAATTAAACCAAATCATAACATCATTTTTCCCAGAACAATGATAAACATGTTCCAGTTCAGAGATATAAATAAATATAATATGCTTTAAATGTAAACTTTATAGTTCCGTCGACACTTTAGACACGCAATCGTGATATCACCTTACACATTAAACCTAAAAGGACCTATCTCAAAAGTTTTACCTGGTTTCGGAAGGGTCAGCCACCTCACAAAGTTCCAGAAATAATTCTGTTTGTATTGGTCTCATAAGTAAAACATATACAGGGTGGCATCAACGCGCAAACTGTTACCATGAATTCTGCGCATGATTCGAGAACCACCTTTTTTATTTGGGAATAATGAAATAATTTCTCCCGCTCTGGGCGGAGCGGGAGGCCGTGTAAGACTCTTACTGACTTAAACAAACCCGTGTTCCTTCAATTGCCTGTGCCAGGGGCTACGGTAACCCTTTCGGACATTCCCGCAACCCTGGCAAGAATTGGCCCTAGCGGACCCCGTCATTGTTGCTGACATCTCTTTGAGGCGCGCGTGGAACGTAACGCGCCGCCGTCGACCCGGGCCTTGTCCTTATCGGACGGCGAGCTACCCATTGCACGCTGTCCGCAAGCCCGTACCTACGGTGGCCGGGAACCGGCTTGGGATTCCCGACGCCCAGGGCGTCTCCTGTGGCGACTAGGGTCGTGAGGGCGCGAATGTTGCCTCTCCCTCACGCGTTCCGGCTCCTCCTTTGCGAGCATGACTGCTTCGCAGAAGGAGGTGACGGCTTCCCATGCCTTCTCGCTCCGTACCATGGCCTGGACCAGAGCCGGACGCGAGTGATCGCCACTGCCGATCGCCTCCACGAGGCCATGGCGGTGCTCCGCCCAAGCCAAATAGATCAACCATTTTTCAGATTAGCTAAAGTACATACATCTTTTATGGGGTACTGTGTTAAATGCTACAACAAAATACCTTGTCATATATTGCAATTAAATGAAAGAAAATTTAAAACTTATATAAAAAGTTCACTGTGTAAACAAGCGTATTACAAATTAGAGGATTATATCCAAGATAAGAATGCTTGGAAACATGCTGGTCCAGCTCCATAGGACAATCTAGGGGCTAGACCAAATTAAACTTATTGCAACTTTAATTATATAGTTAAGTTACTTATTTTTATGACATTGATTTACATTCTGTGATTACTTTAACTCACACACTGACATATTACTTGTTTACATAATTTGGGAAATCGTATACTTTTACAATGTTTGTAAATATGTGAACACCATGTATCTATCACTTAATTAACTTATTTATCATTGCTACGTTTGTTAAATTCTTTTTACCTATTGTGGTAGGGTAATTTTTTATTATAGGTGCATCGTCTTCACATAAATTATATAATTAATGTATACAAAATTTTGTAACACATTTTAAAAGAGTAACGGTGGAGTTTCTTGCCCATTCTTCTCCATACGAAACTACCTTTTGGAAGGGGCGACTAGAATCAATTTTATTTAAATGTAAATGTTGACGTTCAAAAGTGCCTTTTATGTGCCTATTTGAAATAAATGCTTTGACTTTGACTTTGCCGGGCAGACCTCCACCGTATGCTCCACCGTTTCCATACAATGGTGACACCCGGGCGTTTTCTCCCGCCTTATCCGGAATAGGAACCTTCCTAAGCATCCGTGACCAGTGAGGACCTGCGTCAGGCGGAAGGTGAGGACGCCGTGGTGCCTCTCTAGCAACTCCTCAAAGAGGTGACTTATCGCCGCAATTGTGGCGTGCCCAGCACTGGGTTGCGACAGTCGCACTCTCCATGTCGCCATGAAATCCCGCCGGAACTCTGTCCGCAGTGCCGTGATTTCTCGCGGCAGCGGAGTTACGCCCCGCGCGGCGTTTCGCCTCCGCGCGCCACTTCCATTATGTGCGCGAGGACTTTTGCCCCCAGATCCCACGGTGGTTCTAGACGCCCCTGGCGGGCCCTAGCGTAAACATTTTACGTCGGTTATAAAAAAAAGGATCTACTGTTCCATAGAAACGCGGTGAGAATGTATGGAGCAGCAAATATTTTTTTTAATAACCGACGATGAATTTTAACGCAGAGGTTCAACCTGTTACCATGGATTCAGTACATGATTTACATGTACTGAATCCATGGTAACAGGTTGCGCCTCAACCTCCCTGCCACCCTGTATAAAATCAAGCAATTAATTTTAAAATCAGTATCGATATCGCAGAAATAAAGTATATGTATAGTGATATAATTAAGACTAAGTTTCTGGACACTATCTAAGCTAAAAATATAAATAATCTACACGAATAAAGTGTCGTAAAACTAAAGTACCCATTCTTTATGCATTTATCGATGTTTGGTTTTTAGTTAAGCACATAATGCCCATTCGAGCGTCACAGTGATATTCCGAGAACTAATACTGTACTTATCATTTGTTTGAACAAAATATATTTTTAGACTGTACTGTTGGTATGATATGATAGTAATTTATTACGAGAGATGAAATGCTCGAATCGAACGGCAAAATCGTCAGAGTAGGGCCACCATAGAAGCGTAGAAGTGGCGTAAACCACGTGTAGGCGCCGCGTAGACCCTACGTAGGCGCCACGCGAAATATGATGTTGGTTTTGTTGCTAAAACCGTCACAGGATCAGTTCTCAATGCGTAGGCACCCTTAGGCCTTTGCTGGCGTGGGGCAGTTGACCTAAAGTTGTTTGTTCTGTAAAATTTTATTAAAATTAAACTTAGCCACAAAGTCAACGCTCCCAATAATGACAAGATCACAAGGACAAATCGGTGATAACAACCTTAGAATTTTATAATTAATGAGCAATCCCTCGGCCTCGGATTTAATATAAAACTCCAATTTGACCATTTTTAATAACTAAGTATACGTTATTAGAAATGGTCAAAATGGAGTTTGAATGAAATTTTAATGGAAAAAAACGTTTTCACTAACAATAACTAAATCGACAAATATTTACCGATATAATTATTGTGAAATAGTACATAACTTTATCATGTCAATGAACCCTTGACATATTGCAACATTTATCATAATATCTAGGTATTTAATTATGTTAAATTGCCATATTTATTGAATTGTTGTACCAATATAAAAATTTACTTGTAGTTTTAAAGATTTAACAGAGTTTTGGTTCATATTCTATGTAAAACAAAAGTCTGACATCAATCTCGTGAAAAACATTGAGTTTAATTGATTCTTCAGAACTATTCTGTAAAAAACTCAACATGAAAACTTGGATGAAGTGAGCTTGAAGTAAGTTGTCATTCCACCTGATGCTAGGGATTTACACTATTAACTCCTCCTCCACTTAAAGCTCACTTCACCCAAGTTGTCACGATGAGATTTCTACAGAATAGATCTGCTGAACTTAACATCGTTCTAGGGTAAGTAACCGCCGCAGGAGACACCCAGGGCGTCGGGAATCCTAGGCCAATTCCCGGCCACCGTAGGCGCGGGCTTGCGGACGGCGTAAAATGGGTAGCTTGCCGTCCGATAAGAACCAGGCCCGGGTTGACGGCGCATCGGGATCCACGCGCGCCTCAAAGAGATGTCAGCAACAATGACGGGGTCCGCTATGGCCGATACCTGCCAAGGTTGCGGGAAAGTCCGAAAGGGTTACCGTGGCCCCTGGCACAGGCAACTGAAGGAACACGGGTGGGTTTTAGTCAGTAAGATTCTGACGCGCCATCCCGCTCCGCCCAGAGCGGGAGAAGTTATCTGATGATTTCCCACCCTAAAAAAAAAGGGGTAGGTAACGTAGCCCACGTAGCACGTTTCTTAAATATTGGGAATGCAATAAAGAAAACGAATGGTCTTGACACAAATATAGACAATCATAAAGCTATTCATAATTCTGTTTGATTGGTGCGTTCATTAGTTGTTACTCAACAATAACAACAACAAGGTCATTTTAATAAAACTAATATTTAATAACGGTTTTTGATTTTTTTACTCTTATAGTATAAGTACAACCTTAAACTTACATTACAAAAGGGATTCAAGAATGAATACAGTCATAATTCCATTCAACAAAATCTTATATACCTAAATTTATCAATAAATTATAGTTACATTGTTAATCTGATCTAATTTATGAACTATTTTATGTATAATGTACTGGACGATCACATCTGCATTCAACATTAAAACTATGCTATGGCCAAATTCAATCAATCAAAGTATACATATCTCCGTGGTACTAGCATATCTAACTAGGTTAACCTTCCTATACTCGCGCCAATTTTTGTAACACATATACTCGCGCACGGTCTCACCGACCGATAGTTCGCACCCTTACAACATATTTTTTTACTATGAAGCCCAAAAAAAGTTATTAATATTTTAAAGTTTAGGATATAATGAAACAAAAAAGTATGAATAATACTTAATTTATTAATTATTTTACTGAATTTTAGTCTATCACAAACCAGTCTTCGAATTTGAGATTTATTTCTAAGTACTAGGAAAACAAAAATAAAATCTGTACTTCTTTTTAAAACCAAAATAAACTTCTAAATAGTAATAAACAACATATCAAAGGACATATATATCTATGATTGGCTTAGTTTTGACCCTCACCATAACAATCAGGGCATATGGTTACAGCATGTTCCAAACAAAAGTATTTTTTGCATGTGGCGCAGTTGTAACCTCATATATCTCATCATTTTCGTCTTCTTGCTCAGTGTCGTATGTCTCTTCTTGTACCTCCACATAATCTTCCACCTCACTGTTACTTTCGTCTTCATAGCTACAACCAGAACTTAATTCATCCAGCAACAATCTGATGCGATCATCATCCATTTTGATATGAAGTATAATCTAAAAAGAATAATAAAATTAGTCAAAATATAATATAGAGCAACAAACATACATACATTTTACTATACATACGTCATAAAGTATTCAAATTTTGTAAAAAATATATAAATGCACTAAATATATTACATTATTACTTACACAAAAAGTTGCACCTATACTCGCGTCGGTCTCACGGACCAATTGGCGCCAAATGCTACAACTAGTGCGCTTCGCACGAACATGCGGCGAGCCCTAAAATGAAGTTAGCAACAAATCCGGCAGCTAGCAAGGAACTCGACTTCTTAGGATTTGCGTGCTTAAAAATAATTACGAAAATAGGTTTCGTCGGTCTCACAGACCAACGCGCGAGTATAGGAAGGTTAACTAAATCACATAAATACTCTTACATTTGTTCCATCTTTATTAAACAACTCCAGTAATAATTTACTAGAAAAATTGTAGATTTCATCACATATTTAACAAAATACTTTGTTTTACGCAACTCCAATGACAAAAATAAATTCGGCGCCTTTGATCGGTAATTCAAACTGACATCTATATAGCCTTAGGACTTACGCAATCACGACAGAACGTTACCTAAGAGATCAGTTACAAATTCGTTAAGATAACAATATATAGAGTCATCTAATGATGTTCCAAAGTCTTTTTACTAGTAATCTACTTCTTTACTTTCTCTTTTCTTGCCATACCTAAAGTGTTCTTCTATTTGCAGCAAAGTTTTGTCCTTTGTTTCAGGTAAACAGAAGAATAAGAATATCGTACCAACCAAAGTTGACAACCCGTAGAAGAGATACGTTCCATGGTGACCTATACTTATAAACATGGCGGGTGCTGTCTTAACTACTGCGAAGAAGGCGACAGAAGTCATCATAACACTGATACCTGAACATAAGCCCTTTGTTTCTACAGCGAACAGTTCTCCTACCATGTTCCACGGTAAAGGACAAATTCCTATATTAGATACAATTATATAGAATCCCATAAGTCCTAACGAAATAAATGGCGACATATGATGGACGACACCAGAACTATACAGATATAGGTACAAAGCTAAGGCTATTAAAGATAAAGCTGTAAACACACCACTGAATATCGCCATAGGTCTTCTGCCAGATCTCCTGAGCATAATACAAGCAGCTCCCAGTGACACGCATCGCAACAGGTCTATACTCAACATAGCAGCGTAGGTGTAAGAACTAGTTGATCCGCTACCAATGAGTTCTTTCATCATATCTGTTGTGTACGCACAAATAACATTGACCCCAGAAAGTTGCGTTATAACGAAGAATGTTGTCATTATTCCCAATGGCTTATAAAATTCTGGCTTTTTGATATTGGCAGCTAAAGTTTGCATTTTACCCTGGTTCTTTTGTTTGGATGAAAGATCTACAATCATTTTATCCAGTTCTGTTTTCATTGCTACACTATTTCCTCTGTACCATTGATATGAAATTATACATTCGTCGATTCTGTTTTTAGATGCTAACCACGACGGTGATTCTGGGGCGTAGTAAAGTATCAGGCCACCAATCAGAGGGAACAATCCACAAAGCAAGGAAGCTAAACTCCAGTGAAGGAATGTACCGAATAAATGTGACATGAACACACCAACTGCGATCCCCAAAGATAGAGCAGCTAAGAATAATCCTCTGTAAGCTGGAGAACTTATTTCTCCCACATACACTGGACCAAGTGGACCAAGCCACCCTTGACACAGGCCTGTGATGAATCGTCCTATTAATATTAAATACATGAGGTCGTTTGAAAACCCGATGATCAGCCAACCAGCTACAAATGTGCCTGCCAGTAATAAGGTAGACAGTCTTCTTCCAAGCCTATCCATTAAGTAGCCCGCCATCAGGTTACCGAAGAACAGGGCGAAGGATGATATAGCGGCTGAAATATAGAAGACAAACAATGTTAATTGATTCAAATTTGCATAATTTATTTGTAAAACATAAGTACAATATAATAAGATCTGCCAAACAAATGAGATGCCATTAACAAAGGCTTAGTCACAGTCGAAGTATACACGTACCTACCCATGATACCAGTTCCACGGAGAAGGAATGTTTTCCTAATTTGGCGTGTTTCAGTTGTGGTATTAAGATTGCGGAGATGCCTGACGTGGCACCAGCACCGAGGGTGATCATGAACACTCCGAACGAGATGAGTGCCTGTAAACAAAATTCATTACAAAATTAGAATATTTTTTCATATTTGACTATTTCGTATACAGCATAGTCTTGCTTGACCGAATAGACGTTACACGATATCCGGATTGTAAAATATAATCATTGTTTTGATTACAACTAAGTAAAAGCTTGCCTCACCTTAATAACTAAATAAACTTGATTTATTCGGAAATAATGATGTGTATGAAAATGGTAAAACTGCTATCGACGTTAAAGATAAGTTCGGATATAAAGTATCCTAAACAGAATCTATCCCAATATACTATTAAACTTACATATGTATTTTTATAGCACTCATTGGGAATTTTTTAAATGCAACTGATCGTCAAAGGGGTAGGTGTTCAAAATTACTTATCAGTATCACCCTACAAAATGAAAAGACCAAGATCTTGTATGCAGATAATATGACTCACGAGACAAATAATTATCAAAACAAAATACATTGTAACAAAACAGCTGTTGTGAACTTTACGCACAATCTAGCACATGCACGTGTCACCTATCACTATTGAATAGTAGGTAAACAATATGTAATCATTATAACTATGTAGAACACAATTAACACTATTCTGATAGATAAACGTAAAGTATGCATGTGCATTATTCCGAACACAGCTTCCAATTAAACAATATAATCATCAACCAGTTTTAATTTATGATTTAACATTTTGTCTCGGATTCTTTCATAATATGTAGTGTTATACATGATTCCTACATAGACTTCAGTTTTGCTAATTGTACTACAACCACAAAAAACACGCGTTGTATTAAACTTTAATTTATATACGTTCACACATGACATCTTTAGGCAAATTTCTCACGTGCAATACAGGGATACAAAATGTCACCAGACTTTAGATAGCACCTAGATAACACGGCTTTATTGCTTTAGATTACGAAATTATAGCATGCATTTCGTTATCGTAAATGTAACATGAATTATTGCCATGGGTAACTTTTATGACCACTTCAGAAATGGATGACTGCATAAACTGGCTCATCTACTTAATAAATATCATTCATTAATTCACTGACAGACAACTTAGGCGCTGGGTTTAGAAGCATTAAATTTTGCGCAACTGTTCCATATAGGACGAAAAGAAAGATTTTTGAAAATTCACCCGCTAATTGGGTTAAGTAGGGGATGAAAGCTTGTATGAAATTAAACTGCCTCATCTACTTAATAAAATTCATTCAATAATTCATAGACAGAAATCGCACCCACAGCCGCTAGTCTAGAAGATTTTTTTTTTGCATAAGAGGTCTATAAAGAGCGAAACAAAGGATTTTTTAAATTCATTCCCTAAACGGGTTAAATAGGGGATGAAAGTCTGTATGGACATTCGTCATTTTGCCGATGGGTAATCCCAAGGCAAGGCTTGTAGTACAAAAAAATATTGAATGAAACTGTATACTGAAACAGACTTGTTGTTTCTTTTTTGAATGCTGTTTTCTATTGAGTATGTAGTAAAATTTTATTACTTGGATTATTTTTTCTAACTCCACCTCACCAGAATATTACTGAAAATAAAATAACTTTTTGGAATGTTCCTTATTACTAGCTGATTTTAAAAAGTTTTGATCACTAACAACAGACGTTTATAACAAATTAGGGTTAACCACTTCGGTTAACTACCAAGAAATAAATTAAGTACTACCTTTTGTCACGGCTTCTCCCGCGTATATATCGCATAGTATCCCACGGGAACGTACTATCGGGATAAAAAGTAACCTATGTCCTCCACCAGGGTGCCATCTATCTCGTTGCAAAATTTTATCGAAATCCGTGAAAAGATATCATACAGACAGGTAACTCTGATTGTATGTTAGTAAGGATTAGGACTAATAACCGAATCAAATTTTTATTAGTTGCTGCTAATATTCATCTATTAATTTCAGGGTTACTATTCGAGCCACAAGCTGGTTTTAGCCATATAGGTAATTAAACTATTCATAAACTTAATGTCATTGTAACATTCGATGGTTACAAATGTCAAAAAAGGAAAAAACTAAACCGGCTATATTCTTACATTATGAAAACTGGTATTAAATTCCAGACAAATATGGAATCCTTGGCTTATTGGTCGATTCACACGAATTTACTCGAAACAGGAAACCGAAACAGCCAACCCGAAACAGGAGAAACAACACTCTTAATTAATAATAAAGTAGGCGATTCGCACGAAGTTAATTTATTTGTTGGCGAATCGACATTTCCAGACATACGTATTAGGCAATTGGCACATTTTAAATTGTATGAAATAAAATAAAAAAACAGTACACTAAATCAGAAAGAGTAAAAATCAAGCCAGGTAGAGCTTCGTCCACGTCCACATGATGTGCTACCTTATCTTTTTGTACCTCCTTTTTATTTGGACGCCTTATGTCCTTGCTTTAAAGCATTTATATTTTATCCTTCTCCGCTGGTAGATGGGTTGGTTTTGTTTTCAACTTTCGCACTTTTGTCCCATTTATTACATCGTCTGCTTCCTAAATAATAGCTATTTGAGATGGTTTTAGTACCTGTCCACTTGTGTACACACGGCTACACATCAAGCTATACAGTTCCAGTTTACACTGACCTCTCATTGCAAGGAAATCTTATACAATGCGAGATCAGCTTATACTGGATACGTATAGCTTGATGTGTAGCCGTGCGTACATCCATCGTTAATACTGAAACCGCTTTTTATTTTTCTGTATTTTGATTTGTAAGGTGACACTCCTCCAACATTGGGAAAAAAACGTGCATACAAAACAACAACTTTTGCACAAAAGCGAGCAAAAAACTTTGACATTTGCATGTTATTGGTGTGTTATCCAAAACTTAGCCAAAAGCTTGCCTACGCAGTTGTCTTAGAGTTAGGCACAATGTTTATAAAAAAAGACTATAAATCCGGTAATACGTTATTTTTACAACAATTTGATTAATTAATACGATTCATTTTTACCAACGGATCAATCCCCCAAATATAATTGTCAGTCACAACGGGGAAAAAGTTGACTCAACAAGCATAGCGAAATTCCTAGGGATCTTTATTGTCAGTAATCTGACATGGAAACCTCATTCTGAGGACGTATGTAAGAAATTGAGCAAAGCAGCATATGTACTGTACAATTTATCGCATAAAGTTAGCAAAACTACTCTTCTCACAGCTTACCATGGCTTGGTGGCATCGATTCTAAGGTTCGGAGTAATATTCTGGGGCAACTGTAGCGAAATAGAGGTGATATTCAAAGCCCAAAAACGTTGCATAAGATCAATGTCAAGTCTAATATCTACGGATAGCTGTGAGCCTGTGTTTAGGTCTCTAAAAATACTAACCTTCCCGTCGCTGTACATAGTGGAAGTGTCCATTTTTGTTAGGTCGAATTTAAATTTATTTCCGTCACTTATCGACATTAGATCAAGATCAGGCTCTTTAAGACTACAATACAAGTTCTTACTACATACAGAAAAATATAATGCAGCACTATTAAGAAAAAATATAATGCCAATGGGGCCAGTCATCTCCATAGGTACCTACTACGCTTTGGAATGGGCAACTAGCTTCATCTTTCTGACTGACCGACCCCTTGACAATTCAAATGTGCCTGTAATTGGTTTATTGGAAATAAATGCTTTGAGTTTGAGTTCATTTATAATAAAATTCCACATAATCTCAAAGAACACCCCACACGCATATTTAAAACTAAACTGACTGAATTGCTATTACGAAAATGTTACTACTCTGTAAATGACTTCTTGAATGACAAAGATTTATAACTGTACCTTGACTTTATTCTTGTAAATGACATTCAAAATACCTTTTTGCAATAATTTATAATTTGACAACATAATTTTTAATTTTTAATGTAATGAATATTTATTTGACAATTTTATTTATGTGTATTAATTTTTGATATTTTTTGTTATTTTAATGTCAATGTAAAGTTATCTAATGTTTTTGCAAGCCGTAAGGTAGAATGTAGCGGAAACATTGAGGTCTGTACCATCTCAAACCTGTACCTACATTGTTAGCAAATAAATATCTCTGATTCTGAAAGATTGGCAAAAGAAATTCCACATACATTTATATGGATAAAGGATTTTGTTAGCACACTATGCAGTAAAGTATAAAAACCCAACATTTTTTTTAGAAACAAATATTAAAACCAAAATTTATGTTTAGTTTATAACTTAATTCCAATAAACACGTTATCAAGCAACGAAGTGGGTAATTCTAATTCATAGATTAACGAAGTTATTCATGAAATTGCTATAATTACAGTAAGGGAAGCTATTATCTGATAATACGCGTTAAGGAAATCAATACGCTCGAAGATCCGGTCGTTAATCTGTAAAATCTACGATGTAGGTGAGGGTTAACCAATTTCAATAGTAGTTATATAAAATATATCAAACCTGTGTCCACTGTTACAAAAGTTACAAAGAAAAACTTATCACACGTCACTTGCGTGCACAACTTTTAGAAATCTTAGACGACCTAAGACTTATTTAATTAGTTTTGTAACACACACCTGCCTCCTAAACGGTGCTCGTTGGTCATTATTGAGGTATTCTTCTTTAGATTCACTAAATTCCTTTTCGTGGTCCGTTTCATTTTTATGAATTTTCTCTAATTCCGGCACTGTATCGTCACCCATCTCTGACTGTTTCCGAGTCACTGCATCACACTTGAATCGAAACAACGACTTTATGAACCTCCGAACGCTTTGGAGATTGTATTTTATCTTATCACCCACTCAAGTTAACCGTCGCTCTGTCGTGTAATGATATTTGTATTTTTGTAACTAAATGTATATTGGCACTGCACGTAAAGATTTCGATGGAAACGTGTTTTAAAACTGGTATTTCGGTAAACATGAACTTGTGTTGCACTGAACGAGAATAGAACCTCTTTCACTGCCAGTTGAAGCGTGACAACTACCAAAATGTGGGTAATTATATATAAAAACGAAATGATGTTTTAATACGAAATGTCGAACTTTTAAAGATTTTATATTCTAGGAAAATACCAGCTATAGAACATGTGGTATCGATGCCACATATTTCGACAAACAACCTAATCATTAATTCATTCCTCTCGCTTGTGAATCAGGTTATCACGGAAGTTTTAAGTATTATAATCAATTATTATTGGTATAGCTTTATAGAGGCATGATTAACAAGGTGTAAAGTTTGCTCATACTTAGAATAAAATGATAAATTAATATGCAAAACTTAACATAAACAGGTCAACGTAGGCTGCTTCCTAATCATTTTCGTTCTATCATTCAAATATTTAACAACCTATACACACATCAAAAGTGTCTAAGGATCAAGGTATTAAAAAAAAAAAAATTATTGCCCTATTGAAATTACATAAATAAAAATGTCTATTTAGATTGTTTAAATCAAATGTTATCGTATGTGTAGATCGACGAAGTACTCTCTGCTTTTGCATTAATAAAGACTTTTAACAGTTTTGCTTATGTTGGATTTTCACCTTAGTTAATCCCGACATTTAAATGTGTTAGAAAGATAAAAATAAAAGTTTTAAAGGGATTCAAGTCATTGATTTGATTGAGCAGGCCATGGTAGGACGTTGATTTTAGCTGCGGCAACGACAACGGCAACGACTCTGGCAGTGTGTGGACGTGCATTATCATGCATAAGCAGAAATGAAGCACCAAATTTGGTCCGCAAAGGAATGACACCATTATGATACAATCGTTTCAACCACGGATATCGATCTATGGCCCAGAGCGATTGCCACAGCACGTTGCCGAGAACCAGCTTCCAAAATTCCCACGGCTCTAATCATTTCTTCTCGACTCAGATGACGTCTGCTCTCCATAGTAACGTTATTTTGTATTGATTTCACTTAGAAGTATGGCAGAAATGTTACTGATTTAGCCTCAAACCCGTTGCACGATTATATTATTAGGTATATAATATTATTATTATATTATTAGGAATACAACTTGACAGAAGATTTTCATCTTTTGACCGAAATTCAAAAACTATTCACTTTTCAAATTATGACTAAACAGTATCCATAGGAGTTACAAAAAATATAATAAAAAAAAACAGATTTTTAGTAACTAGGAAAAACGTGCTTGGTCCCTAGACACTTTTGATTTGTATACCTTGATCAACCACTACTTGTCATTATCAAAATCCTTACATCACAATAAGTGGCCGTAATGCATAGTATATCTACTATGAGCCCTTCTAATCATAATATTTACACATTAATGTCACTAGTGTTACTTAATTACAATTTATTATCTTGCTTGTCTATAAGCCTGAATACCATCGAATTGACCGATACACCACTAGTGTACACCGGTGCTAAGGGACTTTGTAACTACTAAGTACACGCCTAATGAACTATAACTGATTAATCTCGAATTAAGTTAGTTGTTGACGAAGCTATCTTATAAAGCAAATAGGTAGTAAAAAGAACCCACAAAAAGATGAGATGGGTTGTGGCTTTCTATTCCACAAACCCACATGGCCATCGCAGAACGTTTTCCAGCCTATCGGACGCACTTCTAACTGAGCCTACCCGAACAATTCTCCAGCCCACGGACTCCACATGTGATACTTCATTCAATACTTGGACCTATACCTGCAGCAATCAGACTCTAGATTGCTACAGTTACTCAATTTCGTCAGTATAGTCATGGTTCATTATCCCATCATACATCATCCCGTCTACTTACATTAAATTTAAAGTCCATACTAAGCTTTTGGATGCCTTTGATGGTTTTCAAAAGTAGAAGTAGGTAATTTAGGTAAAGCCTCTTGTAAAGACTCGCTCCTATGATGACAGTTAAAATCCCAGTTGGTATGGTCCACGGAGTCCGTGGTATGGTCATGTTATGATTGTCACAAGACTTTCAGTCTTCTAAAAGATACAACCTAAGACCTATGTTGTGTGAGAAATATTTGGACGTTTTACGTTGAAACAAAGTTTAGCGAGCCATTGATCGATCGTACGTAATGATCATGGAAACAGGCACCAAACTCCGAAGCATCTTGTGCAGGTAATTCCTCTGCAGATGCAGTTTCTAATCTTCAATACCTTTAAGGCCATGCGTGAGATTGGTATTGCAGTGTGTTACGGCGTTTTAGTTTTAGGAAAATATACCGCTAACACAATATGGATTCTATTCGACTTTCGATTGACGTAAGTGATTTAATTTTATTTTCTTTGTGTCTATTCGCGGTGTGATTGATGTGTTGGTTTGTGAAATGCATGGATTATAAATAAGTGTGTTATATGCATTCTGTTCTTGTTTCTTTCCGTACATGCTGCTTTATTATAAAAAAAGGGAATGATCTTAATTTTTAAAATCTAACAGGTTCTCAGAAGGTTGCCTTTAAAAGTAGGTTATTGGAATTTATTGAAAGGAATATATAAGTCTTCATTTAAAGAAATTCTTCATTCAATTCATTCTTCATTTTAAATTGAATTAAGTCAAGTCTTATCGTAGTAATAGTTGCTCTTATTTACGAAATGTATCGGTGTCATGTTTATTTTAGTTTCGTTTTAAAATTAGGCACTTTTTTATCTTTAGGTACATGTATGCCATCATTATTTTATCTTACTCTTAAAGTTTCCGTAGGTATTTCTACAGTCGTGCTCAAATCTCCTCTCATTTATCTACTAAAACTTTATACACAAGTAAAAAAAAATACTGTACAAAGGCGGACTTAATGCCTGAGGCATTTTCTACCAGTCAACCTTAGGGTGATGCAGAGATCACTCCGGTATCACCGGATGCCGACCTACCTCTGTCGTGTGGTCGAGGCCTATTTAACGGACAGGGTCGTCATCTACCCCGGTCACGAGGGAGTATGGAACCGGCAAGAGATGTCGTGCGGTGTCCCACAGGGATCGGTCCTGGGGCCGCATCTGTGGGATATCGGCTACGACTGGGTGCTGCGCGCCGACCTCCCCAGCGGCGTCAGCGTGGTTTGTTACGCTGACGACACGCTGGTCCTGGCGCAGGGGAGGTCGCACCAGGCGGCGGCCGAACTAGAGACACGCGGGGTTGCGACAATCGTCGAGAGGATCCGGCAATTGGGACTCGAGGTGGCTCTGCACAAGTCCGAGGCCATGTGTTTTCATGGTCCTCGGAACGCGGCACCGTCGGGTTCCCAAATAACGGTAGGAGGGGTTCACATCGGCGTCGAGTCGACGATGAAGTACCTGGGACTCGTCGTCGACAGCCGGTGGAACTTCGTGGAGCTTTTCCGACGTTTGGCTCCCAGACTGGAAAGGGCCGGGGCTGCCTTGAAGCGGCTCCTGCCCAATCTAGGGGGCCAAACGCCTCCTGCCGGAGGCTCTACGCGGGGGTCGTGCGGTCCATGGCCCTTTACGGGGCACCGGTGTGTGCGCGTTCCTTGAGGCGGCGGCCAGCCCGCCGGTTGAACGCGCCACAAAGGATCATGGCCACCCGGCTGGTCCGGGGATACCGTACGGTCTCCGGTGAGGCGGCGAGCCTCCTTGCCGGATTACCGCCATGGGATCTGGAGGCAAAAGTCCTCGCGCACATTTGGGAGTGGCGCGAGGAGGCAAAACGCCGCGCAGGGGCGTAGCTCCGCTGCCGCGAGAAATCACGGTACAGCGGACAGAGCTCCGGCGGGATCTCAGGGCGGCATGGAGAGTGAGATTGTCGCAACCCAGCGCTGGGCACGCCACAATTGCGGCGATAAGTCCCCTCTTTGAGGAGTGGCTAGAGAGGTGCCATGGCGTCCTCACCTTCCGCCTGACGCAGGTCCTCACCGGACACGGTTGTTTCGGGAGGTTCCTGTTCCGGATAAGGCGGGAGGAAACGCCCGGGTGTCACCATTGTGTGGATCGCCCGGAGGACACGATGGAGCATACGGTGGAGGTCTGCCCGGCTTAGGCGGAGCACCGCCGTGTCCTCGTGGAGGCGATTGACGGTGGCGATCTCTCGCGTCCGGCCCTGGTCCAGGCCATGGTACGGAGCGAGAGGGCTTGGGAAGCCGTCACCTCGTTCTGCGAAGCAGTAATGTTCGCGAAGGAAGAGGCGGAACGCGTGACGGAGATGCAAAATGCGCGCCCTCACGCCCCTAGCCGCCGCAGGAGACGCCCTGGGCGTCGGGAATCGCAGGCCGATTCCCGGCCATCGTAGGCGCGGGCTTGCGAACGGCGAGCAATGGGCAGCTCACCGTTCGAAAAGGACCAGGCCCGGGTCGACGGCGCGTTGTGTTCCACGCGTGCCTCAAAGAGATGACAGCACCAATGACGGGGTCTGCTAGGACCGATGCCTGCTAGGGTTGCGGAAAAGTCCGAGAGGGATACCGTGGCCCCTGGCAACTGAACAGGCAACTGAAGGAACACGGGTGGGTTTTAGTCAGTAAGAGTCTGACACGCCCTCCCACTCTGCCCAGAGCGGGAGAAGTTATTTGATGATTTCCCACCCACAAAAAAAAAAAAAAAGGGTGATGCAGAGATATACCATGGCAGGTGCAACATACGGGATAGATAGCTCGGAAATGACTATAAAATACAATAATAAATACAAATATATAGATACATATATACATACATATAAACAAAGTAAATCTTGGTCAGGAGAAATCCTTGGTCCATCTTGTGATTCAATACTTATCAGTTGCAAGGCATTAGATACAAAAGCGCATGGAACATTGTCATTAAAAAAATGTACCAGAATTGCACATTCTAGAACAAATAAAACGATATTATATAAAAAAAAACATCTTTGAAATCGAATTACGTTATTAGGTTATGTATTGTTTCTTCATTATAACGGGTTATGAGGACAAAACTATCCCAAGCTTTATTTAGAAATGGATACAGATTATTTAAAAATGTAATAAAAGTTTGTTTAATTTTTTTATGTAAGCTATACAGTTACTATACAGTATTAAGTAGGTACCCACCTACCTCATGAGTCTTGCGGGAGCGCGGCATTTGCATGACGGCACGGTTGGCGCAGTGGTTAAGCGATTGACTGCTGCGTTAGGTGTCGCGGGTTCGATCCCCACACGGAACAAATATTTGTATGGCCTGCAAGCAGTTGTTCCGGGTCTGGCTGTTTGTGTATGTGAGTTTAAATGTTTGTAAACGCACCCACGATACAGGAGAAATTCCTAGTGTGGGGCAAAGCTTAAAATCAAAAAAAAAAATTGTACATGAGCTTCGAAATAGTGGTATGACTATGGAAATAATGAATTTTCATTTTTTTCATGGTTTTTCAAAAGAGTACAATAACTTTTTATGACGACACGTTTGGTGTAGTGGCTACAGTGGCTAAGTGTAGTCAGCGAAACCAAATGGTCCTGGGTTCGAATCCCGGTAGGGGCAAATGTTTGTATGATGAATATGGACATTTGTACCCGAGTCATGGATGTATATTTATAATATGTATGTATTTACAAAAAAAAAATGTATTTAAGTAGTGTATCAACCATCTGGTATCCATAACACAAGCCTTAAGTGTTAAGTGTTTAACTTGGAACTAGATGGTGCTGTGTGCAATGTCAGACGATATTTTTCAAATGAAACTCTGTTCCCACTCTCCAGACTATAAAATCTGTGTATCTACGAATCTATAAAATAAGTAAGTTTTGAGCAGTAATGAAAAGAGATGAACTTGGTGCGCAGGTAGGTACGTATTTATTTTCATCATTACCTAACGGTGGTCATGATACCGGACCAGCTAATGGCATAACACACTTTGAATAATTTTGAAGGAAGTTGCTAATCCATTGCTTCTTAAGTTCGAAAAATGTATCTGCTTAACAACTTATATAACGCAATGAGTGTTGTTGAACTGTCAAAATGAAAGCCATTGCCACTGTTAGCGTGTTACACAATTACCAGGGGACTACGTGACCTAAACGCAAGCTATCTAACACTAAAAGTATACTATCCACCGCAGTACCTAAACAAAATCAGAAAAATATATGATATTCTTCAGGATATAATGCTAGGTAGATAGTGTGTTGAAAACTTAATACAACGAATTTGTTACGGTAGAAAAAAGTCACGGAGATATCTTTAAAAAAATATTTTAACGTTTAAAAACCATATTATTATGCATACAATCATTGTTTTTTTTCAGATTGTTCTTTAACATATTAACGTGATAGTGTTTTAATTTTTTAGTCTAATCAATAGATTTTTTGGAATTTTAAAGAATAGCTTCATAGTTTGCAATAAATTACCAGCTTTGTGTCGTCGCGCTTATCTTTCTTTTCTATGCAGTCCGACAATGACCGCGCTTTAGCTGTTATCACATTTTTTTTGTATTTGAGTGTTTCAAGAGTCACACACTCATATTATTAGAAAATAAGTTTTGATGTTTGATAGTTTATATATGGCCACAAAATTAAAAAAAAAACAAGTATGCATGAGAAAGTTTGATTATTTTTTAGTTTGATTTTTTAAATCGAAAATGTAAATCAACTTTTAATCGTAAGAATGTAAATTGGTCACTGTCGATAAAAAAAATTGTATCTTGCACTAATATTAGGAAGATATTTTTTTTATACGTGTAAGGGTATTCCAGAATAGCCCCATCCCATCTTAGAGCATTAAACCAACCATCCCATCGCAAAAATAAAACATAAAAAGAGGTTGTCGAAAAAAAGGTACTTCAAAATTTAGAAAAAATCGTTTAAGAATTTCCCCATAAATTAAAAAAAAAAAACAATCATATCTCATAAACCATGGTATAATAATATGCTTCGCCTGGTATTCTCTTCCCGTGACAGCTGGGTCACGTGATTGGCCTAAGTATACGTCATCAGTTGCGATGCGGTTCTTAAAGTTTTTTAGTGGGGAAAAAGATAAAAATAATACAACGGGTACTCAATTTTTATCATTTTTAATATTTTAGATGAGCCCAAACGGCCTTGAAGACAGAGCCGTTAAACCTTATTTGAAAAAAAAAACTATCTAGCAAGCTACGTCAACATCACTTGAAAAAGAAATACATCTGACTTGGCTGTATGGGCCAAGATCCCTTTGCCTGTCCTTAATTAGGACTAAAAGAACAACCAAAAAAAAATCACTACAAAATAAAATAATAACATGGACCAAGATAGTACACGACGAAAACCTAATAGGACGCAATTAACTCTACTTGAAAAATAAGTCAAAAACTAGTTAGGTTAGGTTATGTTCGGGCCCGCAGAGGGCGATGGCCGTCAGAGTCATCAGGGGGTATCGCACGATCTCTTACGAGGCGGCTTGCGTACTGGCCGGATCCCCGCCCTGGGACCTCGAGGCGAAAGTACTCGCGTCATTGTATCGGTGGCGCGAGGAAGCGAGGGCGCGGGGCGAGGGACCGATGCAGCGGCACATGGAGCTGCGTCGGTCTCAGCTTCGCGAGGTCCTGGTGGCGGAATGGCGGGACAGGCTTTCTCGGCCTACCGCCGGCCTCGTCACCATCGAGGCGGTCCGGCCGGTACTCGAGCGCTGGCTCGGGAGGAGGCACGGCTCCCTGTCGTTTCGGGCGACGCAGGTGCTCTCGGGGCATGGTTGCTTCGGGAAGTACCTGTGTCGCATAAACAGGGAGCCGGACGCCCGGTGTCACCACTGCGTCGACTGCCGAGAGGACACGGCGCGGCATACGCTGGCAGAGTGTGCCGCTTGGGAGGAGCCGCGCCGTGCCCTCATCTCAGAAGTAGGCAGTGACTTGTCGCTGCCGGCCGTAGTCGAGTCGATGGTCGGCAGCGACGAGTCCTGGGACGCGGTGGTTTCCTTCTGCGAGACAGTCGTCTCGCAGAAGGAGGCTGCGGAAAGGGAGAGGGAGATCTCGTCCACTCACCCGGCCCGCAGAAGGCGCACCGGGCGTCGGCGGAGGGCGGACAACGCCCTCTTCCAGCCCCCCTAAATGGGTCCAGGGGCGACGGACTCGGGGACGTCCGTCGCCCCCCATACATCAGGACCCGAGGTGGCGGCGCGTAGTGTTCCACGCGCGCCCCTTTTAGACGTCGCGGGGGGAGTCAAACACCTCACTCCCCCCCCAGACCCGAAGTGGCCCGCAGCGGCGGGCCGGCACCAGTCGGGGGTTGCGGAAGGATCGTACGTTCCCGCGACCCCCGGCGAAGGTGTGAGATGGAACACCGGGGTGGTTTTTAGTCAGTAAGAGTCTGACAGACCCCGCCGCCCGCCCCAGGGCGGCGGACATCCATGAGGATTTTCCACCCCGGAAACAAAAAAAAAAAAAAAAATGGTTATGTTCGGGCGTACAGCCGAATTAGCACAACTATGCCTTATATGGAATTTGCAACCGTAGATAAATGAAATAATATGTAGAAAGGTACATACTTACCAGTTCTTATTGTTGTTTTTGGTCTACAATATTGAAGCCACTTATTTGCTATCATCTCTTCTTTGGGAAAAGAAAAAAACCTTATTACTCCGCCTTTTTTACTTCTGTTTTTACAGTTTAGTACGGAACATTTAACCATTTTTTTTCCCTTGTGTATCTTTCAAACACAGTTTTTACACAGTTTTTATAGTACCTAACTAATGTTTGGGAACCACAGTATTTTGCTCACCGAGCGAAACAACGCTATAGATATGAGCGACACGACGATAGTGATGAAATGGGGAGCTGTCAGTATGTCACTTGTCAATCCGATGTGTGGCTACTGTGTGTGATTGAATTACCTGAGCAAAATGCATTTTACAACTTATCAAAGCAATTATGAACTAATAATTAAATATGTTAATTAATTTAAAACTAAAAAGATGAATCACAAGAGTTACTAAATAGTTAAGCTAGTTAGTAATTTATTTTATTACCTAATTAAGAAAGTCCCTAAATTTACTGAAACGGACAATCAATGGCAACACTTATCGTGACGTAGTCTTAGGCCATCGTGGGAAGAGAATACCAGGCGAAGCATGTTATTATACCATGTCATAAACTATCAAAAATCGCGGAACATACATGGCGTATTTTCGGATACCCATAAGTAGGTGTGTGGAATCTATATTTTTTTCATTGAAGTCACTATTTGGCCACTTGTATATTACTATATAAGTAAGTAAAATTTGTGTAAGCAGCACAAAATGAGAAAATCAATGTTCTCTAAGGCCCATTTTACTCACAACACAAATTAGTAAACAATGAATGATCGAGGAAGTCGACATCACAATACATTGAATCAGTTATTAATATTTACCAAGGGATTAGCAACATTTTCAACAAGAAAATGTTGTTTCACAGTTCACAACTATCATATGAAAAAAGTCGTACGTGATTTGTACCTATCTCTCATTTTCACAAATCTGGATGGAACCTCATCATAGGTTAATCGTATCCCAGTTCAAAATGCTTCAGAATGCTTTTACATTTCGAACATAGACTGATATATGTATTATATAAACTGTTCGAACCACGACGTAGTAAAGCTGCTTGAGAAAGAAAAAGAGAAAGGGATATGGATTATTCGAGGAAGGGAGAGGGTTTTAAAAGAGAAAGGGATGAACAGCAGTCAGAAATTATTACTTTAAAGAAATTGTGCAATACCAACACAGGAATTATAGAAAACAAAATCGGTTAACCTATAAGACTTTTGCTAAAAATTTATTAAAATGTTGACCAAAGGGAACAACACGATTGTTCACAAAAACGGAATACACCAAAAGAGTTCAACAACCCAACCATAGAGGGCGCTGTACGCAATATAACAACTAAACAACAGGACTGCTCACAACAAATGATTCATTCGCAGAAGTTCAATCGTACAACAACAGAGGTCACTGCACGCAATAATTCAATGAATTACAATTTAATATGCCCAACTGCCGTAGCAACAGTTACCCCAGAAGCAGTTCCTAAAGCAATTCAACAACAAAATAAACGAAGAATATTCATCATAGGAGAACAACAATGCATGGGACTCGCACAAAATGAATTAATTCGAGGGAAGAAAATAGATACGAACAGTACCTACCTACAACACATTTTCCTTTCTAAAACGGTTTGTCAAATGTAACGAATCACTTAAGGCATGCTATAGTTTAGATCTTACAGAAAACGATTGGATAATACTATATATGTCTTGGTCAAAATGACCAAAACCCGAAAAAACCCGAATCAAATTCAGTTTGATTGCTGAATGTGACAAACTATTTACATATGCATATAATAAATATTTGTACATGAAACGAAACTAAATACTCTTTTAAAATTTACATGTCATACTTTTCGTAATTTTAAATTTTTGGAAATAGTTTATATGAATATTATTACAAATACCATTAAGTAGGTACTTTCAGAATCATACTTGCAGTATAATATATTCAATCATAGATGCACAGGATTATTATATGGCTCTAAATACATTCCTCCTGGAAAATACAACGAAACACTACATGGATTAAGTCAAAATGGCAAAACGAGTACCTACGCCTAAAAAAGGTACCATTCCCTACTCTTTCCGTGCTATTCATAGAATACCACATAGGTAAAACTACTACACACTGTCTAAAACTAACAACGAATCTTTTTTATGCCTAAAATAAACGTAGATGTAGATAAAAAATTAAAAATGAGATTACTCCACCAAAATATTGCAGGGTTATTAAATAAAATAGCCATTCTATATTCATTCATTATATCTAGCCGTAGCCATTGCTATGGCTATTTTCATGACATCATTCAATAGAATGACTAGTTATGCTTAACTAGTCATTCTATTGAATGATGTCATGAAAATCCAATACAAAATAATCTTAGCTTTAGTGAGACTTATTTAAAAGCAGGAGATGAGTCAAATATTAATATAAAAGAGTATAAAGTAGGTAGTCACTATTCAAGAAAGAAACAAAAGCGTGGCGGTACGTGTAGGTAACTTATAGTGGCATTGATTGTAAGTCAATAGAAATTTGCAAGGAACTCTTTTGATAATAGATATTTTGAATGTTGCGGAATCGAATGAACACTAATAATATTGGTTTGCACAGAATACCATCATCTATTTAAAATTATTTTTGAATAAATTAGAAATAGGTACTATTAAATAAGCTAGGTGGACAAAATTATAAATAAAAAAGTATTAATAACAGGAGATTTAAATGTTAATACATTAGTAAACAACAACAACACAAAAACTTAAAAACATTCTATCTAAATTTGGTGTTTTGTCAATCGTTGAGATTAGTCGCGTCGATCGCGTGCTCTACTTAAGTGCAAAGTGCAGACACTGCAAACCAACCATGCCAGCCGGACCGCGCTAGCCGCGATGTCACACATAGTTACGTAATAATTGACCTACATTCCAATTATAATTGTTATATATTAACTCGCCACTAACATGGCTGAGACCACCAAAATTAAGGTGAAAACCGAAAACGAACAACTACTGTACAAATACTACAGCGCAGAAAGAACAGACAATGAACAACTGCGTAATGTTATTTCTGATATGGAAAAACAAATAGAAAGCCTCCAACAACAAGTGAGGTATTTACAACCTAAAGCAGAACAAAGTACATCTGCAACCAGTAAGTCAGCTGAGCCAATAAAAAGTCCAACACAGTGTCCTGAATACTGTACCGATGAGGAGGAGCTAGCCAGGGAAACTCAGTGGATCAGTAAAAACGAAAACTAAACGCATCGTCCACTCACACTGCCAACATTGAACACCTAGATACTGTTCAATCTGAGAAAGTGAACACCAAAAAGAATCCGCGACCTCCGCCGGTTGTTGTAGATGGCGTCGAGAACTACCAGGCCTTTTTTGACTTGATAACAAAATCTGAGTCTGGTGACAAATTCACGACTAAAATGTTGAATGGGAAGTGCGATTAAATAAATGCAGTGAACGAAGACACATACTTATAAGTCTATTACTAAGTTATTGACAGAAAATAACTTTCTCTGGCTCTCCTACAAAAACAAGCAGGATAGGCCAATAAGAGTAATGGTTAAAATCCTTCATTTCACATGCAAGCCTGACAGAATTATTGAGGACTTGCAAAGTAAAGGTTTCCAGATTGAAGACATAGCAAATAAATTGAGGTGGAAAAACAAGGAGCCTCTGAACATGTTTATGCTGACTTTCAGAAATGAGGAAGATATAAATAAAATCTATGGCATTAAGTCAATATTAGGATGTAAAGTAGAAGTGCATCCTCTCCAGGCTTCGAGGCTTGTACCTCAATGCAAAAGACATACACACAAATACTGTTCTAAGGAACCTAGATGTTGTGTCAAATGTACCGGCAAACATCTAACAGCCGACTGCAAAAAACCGGCAGCTGAAAAACCAAAATGTGTCCACTGTGGGGACCCACATCTTGCAAATTATAGAGGATGTATAGTAGCCCGGGAAATGCAAGGCATAAAAAACAAAACAAAGAAGAAACCGGCGACAAAAATCCAGCGCAAAATTAATGAAAAAGTGCAAACTAGCTCACAAACAGCAAAACCATTACGTGACACAAAATCCTCACAAGAAAACATACGCGCATGTTGCAGCCAAAACTGTTAACCTTGCGAATATTCGTGATAATGCCGATAAATGTATGGAAGGAAAGTTGGATGAAATTATAAAATTAATGTCATCATTTAACGCTCGTTTGGATAGACTAGAAAATAGCGCTACGAATGCTATTTAAAGACAGAAGAAATGAACCCATTAAAAATATTGGCATGGAACTCTAACGGACTACAATCACATCAACAAGAATTAGAAGTAGTCCTGATCACAGAAAACATTGATGTTTGCCTTAATTTTATGTATGATTGTTTAGTAAAGTGTGTTTCAGATGAAACACACTTTACTATACAATCATACATAAAATTTCGAGGTTATAAAGTGTACCATGCACTGCACCCTGAGGTTCTGCCCGAGGTGGTAGCGCGGTTATAGTCAAAGATCTTTCATTATGAAGAAGTTAAGTATGAATGTCATGAGATCCAAGCTGTGGCAATTTGTATTCAATCTCTATTGTATCCAATTACCGTAGCGGCCATCTACTCGCCTTGAGATACAATATAAAAAAGACCATTATGTGAGGTTCTTACAGCAAATCGGACCAAGATTCATCTTAGGTGGAGACTTCAACGCTAAAAATAAGCATTGGGGGTCAAGACTAACCACCACTAAAGGAAAGGAACTTATGAGGGCATGAAAGAGCTAAGTGTGAAGCCATTTCTACCGGAAAACCAACATATTGGCCAAGACCAGACCTAATATAGACGTTTTTATAACTAGAAATATCTCTACTAACTATTTAAGCATCGATGAATGCTTAGATATGAATTCTGACCATTCACCAATTATTCTATTATTATGGCGTCGGATCTATTATTATTTATTCTGTTATGGCTATAGAAGTGAACCTAGGCACATATAAAAAAGAACATGTCATCCGTAATCATTTAGTCGCAATACCTACTTATAATTTTACACACTGTTTGCAAATCGCGATTTACCTAGGTTTAAGAAACACAATGTAAACGGTCAATAAACTTCAAGCATTTAATGAAGATTAACAATTGTTAGCAGTTTTGTGAATACTAACTTTGCACATATTTTTTCGCAATAAGTACAATCGCGAGCAACCAAATCGACTCAACCCATAAATGCACGCATACATAGGTATATGAACTTTTCGGAAAAAACTTTTAATATTTATAAAAACCACATGTTTATTAAAATCTTGAGACTTTAGCTTTACATTAACACCACACTGAACAAAAAACAAACAGTACTTTTTTATTTAGGAAATTTAATGGGCGTGGGCGTATAGGAAAATACACTCTCTATGGTACGAACGACTTGCGCTACGATTCCCCCGTTAATAATAATTATGCAAACTTGATCCAGCCTGTCCCACTTTGCTGTCCTCCCCTCAGCGACGCCCTAAGCCAAGGTCCGTACCCCTCAGGGGGTGCCCTTAGCATGCAGTCGCTTAGTAATGTAAGAAATTCGCCCCTGGGTGGAGGCTTTGAGTCCGCTTTAGGCAGCCACAGGATAGTCAGGTTAAGCAGTGTTGCCCTGTTGCAACAAGGACTCAGTCAGCGAACACTTGCTGCCCAGTTTCACTTGAGCTGGTCTGCTGCACATACAGAAGATTTCAAGGGGCTGGCCTTTAATCGGCCGCCACCGGGGCACTTCAGAGAGAGACGACCGTTTCACCGTTACAACATCGTTGCGGAATCGTCACCTGAGGGGTGTTGATGTGACCCAGGAACTGCGGCGTGTTCGAGGGGTGGCTGTCAGCAAGTGGACAGTAAGAAGACGCTTGAGGGAAGCAATCTCACTCCAAAACGGCCTGCCACAGGCCTGAAATTGACTGCAGGCCGCTGACAAGTGCGCCTTCAATTTGATTGAGAGCATCTCAATTGGAGCGTTGCACAATGGCAGTCGGTCTTGTCTACTGACGAGTGTGTGTCTGCATGGCAGTGACAGGAGAGACCGATTCTACAGGCGTCCGGGCGAGTGATTTGCGAATTGCTGTTTCTTTAATATATACTGACGATGAACTGGCCTGCACTCAGTCCAGATAATGAATCCCATCGAGCACTTAAGGGACGAGGTCAAGAGAACGGTCCGGGCTAGAAATCCAGTCTCTTTGACCATACTTGAATTGAAGGGGGCGTTATTAGAGGAGTGGGACGGAATGCGTCAAGACATCGTCAAAATATTGATCAGATCAATGAAGAATCGACTGCAAGCTGTGATTAGAGCTAGGGGGAGCAATACCAATAAATTATTTTGTCTTTGTTTTATTTTTAAATTAACTATTATTTATTACATTTTTCTTCCACATTTTCCTAATTTCCCATTTTCCATCGACTTTCACCCAGATAGCATTAATTTTACTAGTTCTGAATAAATGTTGACAATAATTGTACCAACTCAAAGCTGAGGTGTGAAGCTTTTAACGCTGTATGATTTTTATAAAAATAAGTAATGTTTTTTTCGTAAACTACTTAAATCTATGCGCTCTTATGGTTTGAGTCGATTTGGTTCCTCACGAGAGTAGGTATGCATGGCGCAATAAACCGTGAAACTGCACCACATCATATCACTGTTGATTAATCATTAAATTCTTCAAATCGAAGTATATTCGTTGATTCGTTGCTCTCTGTTGTAATAGAGTCGTCCCCGTCGAGCGGTGTGGGAGAGAGCGCGTGAGGTGTAGTTTGCGTTATCGCGACAATGTAACCGTAGCATAATAAAACCTTCCTTCTGAGAGACCTTCTCACTTCCCCACAGTGAACACAACTATGTTGAAGCTGTGGGTACTGAAGTGTAGAAGTGAAGTTTCCACTATAGCTGTAATGCTACGGCTACATTATACCGATAACGCGAACTACACTTCGTGCGTGTTGTACAGCGAGAGGTCGCGGTCGAGCGGTATGTGAGAGAGCGTGCGAGGTTTTGTTCGCGTTATCGCGACAAAATGTAGCCGTAGGATTAAAGTATATTTTGGCATTTTCTTTCACAAATGTTTACCAACAGCGGTTCCTTGTCAACGTCATTCGAGCGCCAAAAGATCCTTGTAGCACGGCAATTTTTCTCGGATAAAACTTGATTCTTTTTTCCAGCAGTACGGGGTCTTTCGTCGATGATACCAATCATGTGAACTATGCCCGGGTTATATTCTATCCCCTGCTGCTCATCACGTCACTCCTATGGCTGATACATAGATGGCAGCAACAGTCCAGGCTCTTCAAATTAGGCAACGTACTCCCAGGACCTGAAGCTGTACCATTCTTCGGAAACGCTCTGCTTGCTTTGGGGAAGAAACCTGACCGTAATTACCTAGATGCTTTTAACCACTGAAAGTATTTCCAAAATAGTGGCGTACCGTGTGATTAATTAACAAAAAGTGTCATTTGCCCAGAATAGAAAAAAATATTTTTCATTTGCAAAATATTAGGTACCTAGTACTTAAGAACCTACCTACCTATATAAGTTTGGCATTGCTGTTGCTCATCACTATATCATGATGACGTCTAATCGATTGATTACGTTAAATGAAGCATTTGGCCAAACCAAAATTAGAATGTTTATTCGCAAATCATTAGAAAGGGATCTCATTGATCCCTTTCTAATGATTTGCGAATAAACATTCTACATTCTACATTTACAAGTAAAGGAAAATTTAAAAGGTGTTCTACATAGGTAAGTATGTTCACTACAAACGAGGTTTCATAATTCATATTAAGGGCTGATTTCACCAAAGTCAGACATATTTTATCCGTGGAATAAAATTGACGTCTGACAGTTCTAGTATGGAAGAACTGTCAAAAATTCTAAATTTATTCCCACGATAAGACTTATTCTAGGTATAAAAGATTGGTGAAAATCGCCCTTAGCCAATTAAAAGTTAACTTATCCTTCACTCTTAACACAATTCAACTAAAAGTCAAAAATAAATAAACAAACACATCTCCTCATAAATTAATTATTAACTACTAATCAAAGCACTCAGTAATACACTTGGGAGCAAATAAATCGAGCCACTACCTTTTTTCACGTAAAATGGTAAATATTTTTGGTAATATGGAACGTATCAATTCGAACTATATATCGCCTAAAAGTTTAGTTAATAACCTTTACAATGAGGGTAAATTATTGAATAATAACCTTATTGAATGATAAATTATTGGCTCTGCAAGAAAAATGGTAATTTTGATAGAAAATTTAGTAGGGCTAAAACAGTCCATAAAAACAATAAAAAACAAAATTATTGCAAAAAAAATATTCTTAATAACTGGTATTACCCCCCCGGGCCCTGATACATTCTTGTAGCCTATTAGTCATAGATCTGATCAGCGTTACGATGACATATTGTGGTATGTTCTCCCACTCTTCAAGCACAGCGACTTTAAGCTCGGGAATGGATGAAACAGCGGGAACCCTGGCTCGGACTCTCCGTTTTAGCTCGTCCCATAGGTGTTCGATCGGGTTCAAATCAGGACTTCGTGCTGGCCATACCATTTGTTGAATCCCGATCGCAGACAAGTAATCCGTAACGATCTGCGCGGCATGAGGTCTCGCATTGTCATGCATAAACAAGAAATTTTCTCCGACAAAACCAGCATACGGCATTACGTGGTTTTCAAGAATGTCAGTTATGTATCGGTCAGCTGTTAATCCACGTCTACCATTGCCATCGTTGGCGGGGTCGACGAAGACAAGTTCCGTTTTTCCGTCTAGAGAAATTCCTCCCCACACCATACAAGAACCACCACCAAAACTCACCGTTTCTCGAATGCAACATTGGGCAAATCTTTCACCAGGACGTCTATACACTCGGTTTCTCCCGTCATTGCTAAAAAGACAGATTCTTGACTCGTCAGAAAACAAAACTGACCTCCAGTCTTCTAACGTCCAATTAATGTGTTCTCGAGCAAACTCCAAGCGAGATCGGCGATGAGCTACAGTCAATTTTGGGCCAGTTGCTGGTTTGTGTGATGTTAAATTTCGTTCTTTTAGTCTTCGTCTCACTGTCCACCTACTGATTGCGACTCCTCGAACGTCACGTAACGCTTGCTGTAGCTGAACAGCATTAAGTCCACGGTCGCGCAACGAATTGGTTGCAATAAAGCGGTCGTCACGTTCTGTTGTTGCCCGTGGTCGGCCAGTTCCAGGTCGCCGAACAAAAGCACCAGTCTCCAGATACCTGCGGTATACCCGCTGTACCTTTGAACGACTCAAATGAAGTCTGCGTGCCACTTCACGTTGTCCGTGTCCAACCTCAAGTAAAGCTACAACTTGGGCAGCTTCCGTCGGTGTAGTATCCATTTTATCAGGTTATTTTGATTACACAGACACAGATAAAGACAACAATAACAAGTAATATGGGTATGATTAACAAAAACCTCAAATTTAATCTTTTCTTAACAGAGTACAATAAAAATGTCATAAGCAAATTAAATGCGATAATTTTATTCTACCCTTTAAACTTTAATAAAAATGAAATTTTGACCACTAACTACCCTCATTGTAAAGGTTATTAAATACCCTTTTAGGCGATATATGTTTCGAATCGATGCGTTCCTTAATACCAAAAATAATTACCATAATGCGTGAAAAAGGAAGTGGCTCGATTTATTTGCTCCCAAGTGTATTTACTTTCAATTAAATGAATGTGAGCAATCTTGACGCTAAACACTCACAAGTGACATTTTGCTATAAGAATTCAGTTCAAAGTCAAAGAAACATGTTCCATAACCGATACAATTTTTTTCAGAGTTAGTAAAGATCGCTCTGGCATATGCCGAGAAGTACGGCACAGTGGTCAGAGGATGGCTTGGCTCCAAGCTGATTATATTCCTTCTGGATGCCGACGACATTGAGGTCATACTGAACAGTCAAGTGCACATTGACAAGGCTTCTGAATACAGGTTCTTCAAACCTTGGCTTGGAGAAGGACTGCTTATTAGCACAGGTAATGTTAATATTTGGATACTTGTAGCGGGTCTTGAAGCAGTTTCATTGAACTTTGTTTGTGATACACAAACAAAGACTAGTGTGGCCTAATCAGCTAGATTACATCTTGTAGATATTTATATGTCCCGTGTCTTATCAGCTACCCTTTTGATCTAAGGTCTAAGAAGGGAAAGAACGTTTCAACTGTCATTCATCGGTGACTGGTCTTTTATAGGTGGTCCAAATAGTGACATCATAAACAAAAATTGATTAGTCATGCCCAACGGTATCCGAAAAATTAGAATGGAACCGGCAAGAGAAGTCATGCGGTGTCCCACAGGGATCGGTCCTGGGGCCGCATCTGTGGGACATCGGCTACGACTGGGTGCTGCGCGCCGACCTCCCTAGCGGCGTCAGCGTGGTTTGTTACGCTGACGACACGCTCAGACAGGGACAGAGCTCCAGCAGGATCTTACTGCGGCATGGAGAGTGCGATTGTCGCAACCCAGCGCTAGGCACGCCACAATTGCGGCGAGAAGTCCCCTCTTTGAGGAGTGGCTAGAGAGGCGCCATGGCATCCTCACCTTCCACCTGACGCAGGTCCTCACCGGGCACGGTTGTTTCGGGAGGTTCCTGTTCCGGATAAGGCGGGAGGAAACGCCCGGGTATCACCATTGTGTGGATCGCCCGGAGGTCACGGTGGAGGTCTGCTCTGCTTGGGCGTGAGGGAGAGGGAAAATTTACGCACTCACGCCCCTAGTCGCCGCAGGAGACGCCCTGGGCGTCGGGAATTGCAAGCCGATTCCCGGCCACCGCAGGCGCAGGTTTGCGGATGGCCAGCAATGGGCAGCTCGCTGTCTGATAAGGACCAGGCCAGGGTCGACGGCGCGTTGTGTTCCACGCGCGCCTCAAAGAGATGTCAGCATCAATGACGAGGTCCGTTAGGGCCGATGCTTGCCAGGGTTGCGGGAAAGTCCGAGAGGGTTACCGTGGCCGCTGGCACAGGCAACTGAAGGAACACGGGTGGGTTTTAGTTAGCAAGAGTCGGACACGCCCTCCCGCTCCCCCCAGAGCGGGAAAAGTTATTTGATGATTTCCCACACAAAAAAAGGGTGTATCCGAAAATACCCCATATTATTATATGTTCGACAATTCTTTATATCGAGTAACATTTTTTTTTTTTCTTGAATTTTTTTTGGGAACCGCTTTAAGAAAATTCTATCTTAATTTTTTCACACGGCTTTATCACATTCTTTTTGAGCATTTTGAATTTTTCTGGCATATAATTATATAGGTAATATAGGTAATTATGAGTTTAAAATGAAATAATAAAATAATTAATTTTAAAATCTGTTTTCTTTTGTTTTACCGTGCTTAGATATTGATACCAATCACATCTGCGCAAGTTTCGTTGGTTAATTTAATTTGATTATGCATAGTTCAGACGGAATTTCGGCCATGGCAGCCAATCTCAGCGGAGACTAGCCATATCACACCGCCAACGTCATAATTCCGGGCTGTTACTGAGAAACTCGTTATAGAAAGTTCCAATAACACTGCCCGACCTGGGAATCGAACCCAGGAGTCCACGCTCAGCAGTCGCGCTCACGACCACGAAAAAATCGGGGCAGTTAGCATACGGTATACAGTTATCAGAATATATGCCAAAATATAGTTTATTGTGGTACACTGTGGTATCCACAATATACCACAATAAACAAAAATAATAATAAAATTGTAGTAGAAGACTAGTGTTTAGCCACATATTGTGTACAATTTAATTATAATACCCAATGGGGACTGGCACTATACTCCCTTATACAGGTTATTCTATAACCTAGCTGGGAATGCAGTACCTCACCACCATTTCAGTTGTAGTTTTAGTAAACTAACTTGTCAACCCTGTAAATTACCATGTACTACAATGCTGTTATGATCAATAAAATAAAATATTATTATTGTACCAGAGTGTCTCAAGACGAAAGTCTTTGACCAGTGCGTGTTGCCAGTGATGACCTATGGCACTGCAACGTAGTCCCTTACAATGGGCCTCGTTAGAAGGCTGAAAGTCACCCAAAGTGCAATGGAGAGGACTATGCTTGGAGTTCCCTACGTGATCGAAATGAAGAGATCCATAGGAAAACCAGGGTAACCGAAATAGCCTGAAGAATTGACAACCATAAGTGACAGTGGGCAGGCACATTGCTCGCAAAACAAATGGCTGATGGGGCCGCAAGGTTCTGTAGTGGTGACCGCATAACGGAAGACGTAGCATTGGACGGCCTCCCACAAGATGGACCGATGACCTGGTGAAGGCCGCAGGAATCCGCTGGATGCGTCGAGTGACGATGCTTGGGGGAGGCCTATGTCCAGCAGTGAAAGTATTTTGTCTGAAATGATGATGATGATGATATAGTATATTGATTTATTAATTGAACTTTATTTTTCAACATAAAAGGCACAAAGACAGCTTAATGACATAGATAATCATTAAATTAATATCACTGTCCACAGATTCCAAATGGCGTTCCCATCGCAAAATGATAGCTCCAACATTCCATATAAACATACTGAAGTCATTTGTAGCAGTTTTCAACCAAAATAGTAAGAGTGTCGTTGAGAAAATGCGTTCAGAGACGGGCAAAACATTCGATGTCCACGACTACATGAGCACAGTGACTGTCGACATCTTGCTAGGTAAGAAGATAGAATTATATGTCTTTGTCTTCAAAGTAATAAAATGATTATTGTTATTCGTCATCTTGTGTTGTTAGAAAACAATATACAACTTCTTGGTAAGTTGTATATTGTTTTCTAACAACACAAGATGACTAAAAAACTAATATAGTCATAAAATGTATACTGAATTTTTGGTGTGACTCCAGATGAACCTATTTATAGATTAAATTAAATTAAAACGAGAATTTGTATCCCTTCTCATCGTCATGACCATTATTGTATCGGCCATTTGTTAGTATAAATTAAAGCTAAACCAGGGTATGTAAACTTTACAGAAACTGCAATGGGCATAACAAGAAAAACTCAAGATGAATCTGGATTTGATTACGCTATGGCTGTGATGAAGTAAGTTCTCGTACCATGAACAACAAACTTTAAAATCTACTTTATACAAAATTTTCTTAATTTGTCTCCATGTTTCCAGGATGTGTGACATAATCCACCAGAGGCACTATAAGTTCTGGTTAAGATTTGATGCTATTTTCAATTTCACGTCATTCTTCCAAAAACAGAAGAAACTTCTAAGTATTATTCACGGACTAACTAATAAGGTACATACAATAGTTTTCTGTTTGTTGTTTATCGAATAAATAAGTTTTTATTTACTCAGATTTTTTATAACCTTCCACGCAATCATCTCCAGATAAAAAAAAAATCTTTAATCATCGTTTATAATAATATATATCGATTATATTATTATAAAATAACTTACATTTAATCCAACAATATTTTATATTAAAGTAAACAATTCAATAATTATTTCTAAAACTCCCAGGTAATAAAGAGTAAGAAACAGACGTACTTCGAAAACAAAGCGAAAGGTTTCATTCCACCAACATTAGCTGAGCTGACACAAACTACTGACGACGATAGTGTTCTAGCTAATGGTAACAAAACACTTTCTGATACGGTGTTTAAAGGCTACCGAGACGACTTGGACTTCAATGATGAAAATGATGTTGGTAAGTATGAAATACCTTCTAAATCGACTGGGCAGATAAGAAACATGACAGTCAAATAATACTGATTGAAATGAACTGATACAAAATATTAAAACTCTAGAAAACGACGAGGTGGCGGCCTCGGTCATGCCTCGGTGAAGACGTAGTTAGAATTATTACAGTAGCAATCTAAGAAAACAGATAAGCTAATCTTCTAGCAGCTGCATAAATAAAATACGCATTCGTTACTGTAGCTGTGGTCCCGACATTTTATTATAATTCCTTAAAATTGTGATGACATATTAGATTACTGCGGAAAGAGTTCCTGGATGGACTTGGGGGAGGACTTTGCCCCGCAGTAGGACAGTCTAAGCTAGCCAAACCAAAACAAAAGATTACTGCTAAATCTATGCTTTCGGAGGTGTAGTATTTAATCCTGGTGTAGTTGTAGCGGTATCTACAACGCCACAAGCGAGCTGCGCGTCATATTGACGTCACGCAAATCCTGCATCGCGCAAGCAGTTTTTTATTTTTTTTATTTTTTATTATTATAATTCACAAAACTGATGTACAATCATCAAATACAAATGCATTAAAACAGTTACAACACAATATTTCTGATTGACACCTACTCGATGTGAATCTAGCATGCATAATTTAAGTAAAACAATTAGTATTTAAAAAACAAAAATTAAACAAAACTTACAAAATGTGAACTTATCCATATAGTTACCTAATGATTTTTTTTTGGGAAAGAACAATTAAAAATATATAAAAAACAAACTTAAAATTAAAAAATATGAAAAATTATACAATTAAGGCTCTAAGTTTACTCCTAACTGAGGCTACAGAACCAGCAAAGACACCTATTTCGCCACGAATGGAGTTAGCAAGAGAAAGCATGCGGCCAATGGGTGAAAAATTACCGATATTAGTCCGACTGTGAGGCAGGACGACAGTTCTTCGGTTTAGTAAACGGCTATTATTACGAGGGATACTAAATTTCACTTTTTCTAAAAGCCCAGGAGAATCTATTAAACCATTTATTAGTTTAAACAAAAACATGAAATCTAAAGATTTCCTACGTGCGCTTAAAGATTTCATTTTATAATAATTCAGCCTAGAGTTATACCAGTTCAGACTGCGACAGCTGTTATCCGAGTAACATAGATGATATAAAAACCTTTTTTGAACGCGCTCTATCCGATCCGAGTGCACCTGATAAAACGGGTTCCATACCATACTACAATACTCCAAAATACTTCGAATAACGCTGTTGTAAATGGAAATAGTTAAAATTGGTTATTTAAAAATGTTCATTTCCCTTACGATGAAACCTGACAATTTAGATGCCCGACTAATCATTTGATCGTAATGACTCCTGAAACTTAAACCACTGTCTACTAAAACACCAAGATCCCTTATAGTATCAACTTCTTGGAGCGGGCTGTTATTGATTAAGTAATAATATGGACATGTTTTCCTTTTTCTACTAAACTTAATGAGGTAACATTTGTTTTGATTCAATGACATTTTATTTTGTATGCACCAATTGTGTACGTTATTTAAATCTAACTGAAGCTGAATAATATCGGATTCATTGTATATAGTTCTATATATTTTTAAATCATCAGCAAAAGTTTATATTCCGAATCAATTATGTGGCCCAAATCATTTATAAAAACTAAGAAAAATAGAGGCCCCAAGTGTGACCCCTGTGGCACCCCTGATGGTATGTTACATTGATTGAACTTAAAACCCTTGAGATACACTAGTTGCGAGCGGTTTTTTAAGTACGATTCACACCAACGAAGCAACGACCCATGAACACCCATACTTTCTAATTTTGCAATTAGTAAGTCGTGATCTACCAAATCGAAGGCCTTTTTAAAGTCAGTGTATATTGAATGTACTTCTCTACCATCATCTAATGCAGATGATATATATGAAACATACTCAACTAGATTAGACACTGTAGATTTTTTGGGGCGAAAACCGTGCTGGTTATCATTCAGCATATTTTTAATGTGAGAAAACATTTTTTTCTGTACAAGCGATTCTACAACTTTGCCACAAGCAGATAGAATAGACACTGGTCTATAGTTTGCAACATCATCAACACTACCAGATTTAAAGATTGGCGTGATGTACGCTATTTTCCACTGATCAGGGAATAAACCCTGTGCCAAAGAATTGTTGAATATTGTAGTCAGTGGATCAGCCAGGTTCGCTGCACATTTTCTTAGAAAAAGAGGAGGGATTGAATCAGGCCCAGGTCCTTTATCACAATCTAGGGAATACAAGTAATCGAAAACTTCTTTTACTTCAAGTTTGCACAGACTGAAAGTGTTATTTTTACAGGGAGTGGGTTGAACTGGCGTTAGCGTGTGCATGTTACTATTTAGTCTATAAATGGACTGAAAATTATCGGAAAACAAGTCACAAATTTCCTGGCCACCCCTGGCAAACCTAGTGTTATTACTAGTCATCTTGTTGGGAATATAACTGCCAACTGTCCGCTTATTTTTTAAGTACCTCCAGACATGCTTAGGATTGGTGGTTTGCCGCGCAACTAGCATAAGTATAATATACAACTTCCCGACATCAATCGTCGGGCAGTTGGGCAGTCGGGCGTCCTTCCTTTTCTATGGAGGTATGAGTGAACTTTACACCCTGTTCCTCGTACCTCTAAATAGTAAAATATTCGTGTGGTAAAAATAGTATTTTTTCACAAAGGTACGAAGAAACGACTCGCGTTCTTGGATCTCATGATCGAGTCTGCTCAAAATGGGACCCATCAGTTAACTGACGACGAAATTAAAGAAGAGGTGGATACTATTATGTTTGAAGTAAGATTTAAAAGATTTCTGGTTTTCCATAAAAGTTTAAAAATCAAAGCATTTATTTAAAAAAGGCCCATAAAAGGAACTTTTGTTCGTCAACATTTAGATTAAATTAGAATTGATTCTAGTCGCCCCTTCCAAAAGGTAGTTTCGTATGGAGAAGAATGGACAAGAAACGCCACCGTCACCGCTCTTTTAAAATGTTTTACAATATCTAGAATAAAATGAATATACCACAAAAGGTAAAAGAATTTAAAATGAAGCAATGACAGATTCAAACCCAATCCCAACTTCATTCACAGGAAGGAGTTGGAACCATGAGAAAAAGTATGAAAAATTGCTCGCTTTTCAAAATTATAGACTCGGTCGAAATCAACATTCTAATACTATCGTTTCCGTTTCGTTTCGTGTTTCGTTTCGTATTCATTTCCTAATTTCCTATTGTCATAAGTAGAACATAAGAAGATAAAACGAACTGATTTAACTCCAAATGTTTCAGGGTCACGACACCACTGCAGCTGGCTCCAGCTTCGTTCTATGTCTTCTGGGTGTCTATAAGGATATCCAAGCGAAAATTTACAACGAGCTGTACGGGATCTTCGGCGATTCTGACAGACCAGCCACCTTTGTTGATACTCTTGAAATGAAATACCTCGAGAGGGTCATCCTCGAATCATTGAGGTTGTACCCACCTGTGCCTATCATCGCAAGGAAGCTTAATAGGGACGCTAAAATTGGTAGGTCTCGATTGTTTCTCGATTTAAGTGAAGGTTCTACATTACATTTTTGATAATCTAATCTTACATTTTATGAAATACTTACTTCATACGGGCGTATGAAATAAGTATTTAATAAATTGTAAGATTAGAAATAAAAAATGTAGTGTGTCCGGTGATTATGGCTATGTATTGAGGAGGCTTATATCTATGTAATGGGAGTTTTTGGCTGATATATTGATTATTTCGTGAACGATTCATAAATAAAATACTTCGTACATTTCGATATTTCTTTGCCAAAAACCGACACAGGTCCTTATTTTTTTTATTTTTTTCTAGCAACGAACAGTTACGTCCTCCCCGCTGGCGCAACCGTTGTCATCGGTACCTATATGGTCCACCGTAGTCCCAAGTACTACAAGGACCCTGAGACATTCAACCCTGATAATTTCCTGCCAGAGAACTCATCAAACAGACACTACTACAGCTATATTCCGTTCAGCGCTGGACCCAGGAGCTGTGTTGGTGGGTGCCTTTTCATGGTTTGATTTTAACTTGTCTAGTAATGATAGTAATGTACTGTTACTCATTGTCCTTTCTTTCTCCGCGTCCACTTATTTCGTCAAACTTACCTTTAGCTTTATTAGGCTTTCAGAAACAAGTATCTACTTCCCCTAGTACCTAACTGGCGAAATCTAAGGGTTCTATAGGTACGCTTCTGCCTTTCCCTTCGGGTATTACCGGAGTGATATTATGTTTATGAGAACTACGAGTACTTCTATGCTTAGTTGGTTAAATCTTTTACATCAATTACATTGAAATCACTAATATTTGAAATAAAATATATATTTACTTATTATGTTTTAAGGACGCAAGTACGCCTTACTGAAGCTCAAGATTTTACTCTCAACTATTTTGAGGAACTACGAGTGTTCTTCCACTGTACCTGAGAAAGAATTCAAGCTGCTTGGCGACATTATTTTGAAAAGATCAGACGGATTTAGAATTACAATTGAACCTAGAAAAAGAGTACCAATAAACTTAGCTTAAATTTAGTGTAATTTACCATTGGATGAGAAGATAACAAACGCTTTCAAGCAGTGATGTAATTGCATAAAATGTTGTTGTAGTGTTGAGCGAGTTATCATCAACTAACATGGTTTATTTCAAATGATTTACCATGCACCAAAAATAATTCGTGATTTTATACAATCTCAAGGAGTGTGAGATGATTTTTCATTAAAAACCTTATCTACTGTAATATTATTATTTCACTTATTCCTTGTCTTTCTTTGTCCTTGAGATTTCACCATTAGCCAAGGTCAATGCAATATCGTTTGATACCTAGCTAACTCAATGCGTAAAGTCAGTTGATTGGAAATCTCATAGGATTTCATTTACGGTATCTTTTAGAGCCTCTTTGGTAGAACCTATTACGTTCGACGATGAGCGGCGGAAAAAAAAATGACACCATGTCGCTGATATTTTTTTTTATTATCTTTATTTATTAATTGGAGTTTTTATCCCAATGGATATGCCAACCCCATGCTTTATACATGAAACTTTGTTAGTTATTACAAAAGTACATAGACAACACATATATTATACACTATTACTTAGGTAATTAACATGACTGGCACTATCTACGTAAATTATGGACACGGTGCTATTGTTTATCAATAATGGTAAATAACAACGGTAACCTGATTGATGTAAATGAATTCCATACGTAACTACATTCGATCATTATTATATTAACACGCTAATATGTACATTACGTAGCCACTTATGCTGTTGTACAAACTACAAGCATGGCTCCTTTTTTGTAGTACGCACGACGAGATATTATTATCAAGCTATACATTTCCAGTTTTAGCTGACCTCGCATTGTATAGGCTTTTCGTACAATGAGAAGTCAGCTTATGTCGTCAAGCGTACCTACCTACAACGCAATACTTCTAGCGTTCCGTTGTTAGGGTTTCGTAGTCGAGAAGGTACCCTTATGGTTTCGCCATGTCCGTCCGTCAATCTGTCTGTCTGTGTCTTAGCTAAGCGAATCTTAGAACTAGAGAGCTGTAATTCTGCATGGGTATACATATTAATCACTCCAAAAAAGTGATAAAATAAAATTCCCCCCCCCCTGCAAGCTAAATGGTTGTTGTTCGGATATGTGAAAAAATTTCACGGCAGTAATATAAAATTAACGTATTTTTAAGAAGTTAAAAGGAAAACTATCACAGCTAAGTCGCCTTTACTCGTTATCAAGTCGACAAACTTACATTTGCAGTTGGAATGTATAGGAGTAGATGTTTTTCAACAACAATGTTAAGTTTGTTCTCAGGATAAATTCATTCCAGGGTATAATAAGCCAATTAAGGGGTGCAATGGGGTATAAATGGAACTCACGTTAAGTCAAGATTTCTGTTTGGTGAACTTCATGCCGTATCCTTAGGGTGCGTGGTGCACGGAGGTAGTTAGGTATTATGTAGATACAAATGAAGACTGCCAAGTTTGTATCATTTCGACGTTATGGTGTATAATCACCTCGTCACCGATCAAATGCATGAGTCATGGTAAATAAGGACAAGAAGTACCTACGCACACAAATACGACTACCCAGGTGACAAATAAAACACAAAGAATGGAAAGTACCTGTAGGTAATTGAAATTCACATAAAGCCCAAGACAATAATATTAGTTCGAACAGGTCAAGTCATATTTCCAAGTAAAATGTACTACTTGCGCAGATATTCATTTTCATGATTTTACCATTTTCACTATTGATACCTAATGCCCGTTTTCACCAATCATCCCTAAGTCATCAGCTGCTCTTCTGGCTAGGAGCCCCTTAACTTAGGTAGCCCCTAAATCCAGCCCTCACCTTATTACATTTCACCAAGCAAAGAGAAAGTCAAATTTGCCGCTCATTGAAGAATATAAATCTAAAGTAACTGGGTCAAACATTTCAATAATGTCAATATTAGCAAAATAATCGTATAAATCTCCTTCCATTTTGGCACTTTAGCAAAAACTTATCTTCTCCCCTCGGCTTCGTCCGCGTGGATGTCGGAAATTATCATATATCTAGATGTCAATATCTCCTTGCCAAAATCTGGCGAAATCCGTTCAGTGGTACCGCATGAAAAGATAAGGTAAACTCCCGTGTAAAAATATCTAGCTGATGGTGAAAACCGCATCAATCCGTTGCGCTACCCGTTTAAAAGATCCAAGCGTACAAAGGGACAGGAGGGAGGACAGAAGCCGGCGGCGATTATGTTTTATACTAAGCAAAGCGACCCGTTCCTGAGAGCTCCGATAAATGCGGGCGAAGGACATGCGTTGGACGGCGGATTTTACTAATTTTGGAGGGGAAATAACAGGCGGCCTCGACAACCACAGGGTTGCGATGCTCAGCAGCGGTATCGAAGTAATGCTTGGAATTGCGTTTCATGAATCAATGGTTAGTGGGGATTTTGAGGTCAAAGTGGAGGATTTCGTTACGAACGAACCAAGGCGAGGCTGTTGCCCTACGGTGGAAACTGTTTTGGAGGCTTTGAGTCCGCTCAAGGCAGCCACAAGATAGTCCGGTTAAGCAGTGACGACCTCTCGAGATAAACTGCGAGATGCCATCCCAAAAAAAAAAACCCGCCGGCCGCTGCCACTCGGGACGGACGTACGGCCCGCACGGCCACTGCCCCCGCATTTTAAATCTCTGATAACTTCTAAGATATTCATTTTAAATATATGCTGTACAGGGCAATTTTAATCTACATTAAATGCACAACGTAGATATCTAACGTATTTAATTGGATAAGGAATAGCGCTGTATTGTTTAAAATAGCTTCTTAAATAACTCATAATGTTTTTGTAATATGTAAAAGTTAAAAGTGGCTACTGTGGGTTATCCTTAGGAGATAGACATATACCATTGTGAATTTTTTTATAGATCTTTTTCAAATATACAATTCCGTAGTACATTATTTAGATCTCTCTCGTAAAGTTTAGCGGGCGTTTGCAATGTAAGCGCACAAAAATATGTTTTTTACGACATCACATCACAGATTACTAAATAGTTACTACGTAACAGATACTTCACTCAGTAGAAAATTTCCAAAACCTATTGAGATAATAGCATACTCCGTCGCCTCAACAACCACTGCATGCTAAAATGTGCCTAAATGCTCAAGCGTACAGTTGTGATTGCTTCGCACCGCGCGACCCTACAGCAATCGCAGGGAACCGAATTTGGACCGCAAGCGGTCCGAGAGCGTTCGCTCGAGCGGTAGGTAATTATAGCGCGGAAGTACATGGAGTGACGGAGGCCTGATCACATTGCAAATCTTTGAAATTCTCGGCTTTTCTCTACTATAATAAGCATGTATTATAAATGAAAACCTTTGTCTTAAATCACATTGTCTATTGATGAAAACCGCGAAAATCCGTTGCGTCGTTAAAAAGATCTAAGCATACATACAAAAAAGCGACTTTATTTTATACTATGTAATGATACGCGTTACGTGTCGTTCCGAAACTTTGTTAGGGGCTAGTTAAGGCATGACTATTCGGGCTCTTAAATTTTAAATGGCACCTAAGTGTTTAAGGTGTCCTTGAGTTTAGTTATTCATTGCGAAAAAACATGACGTTGCTCAAGTGTAATTCGTGTAATATTGTAAGTAGTGAAGTACTCGCTTTCGTTCAGAACAAGATTCAAATTATGGATGAGGAGAGTTTCGTCAAAATGTTTAGCTCTGCATTCACGGTTGAAGGGGTGGACGGGGTGGACACTGCAAAAACGTTATTATTTGAATCAGTGAAAACAAAAATGAAAAAAGTGGTGCGAAAAAAGGACAACAAATTGTGTCGGGACCTAGAGTACATAATTAGTTTATTTAAGAACACAGACCCAGAAAATGTACCGATTTTCGTGGCGAATGACCTGCAAAAATTACCCCCATTGACATTCGATCATATCGATGTATCAAGGTTGTTGATGGATAATATCCTTCAACAACCTTGATTGTACATTAGAATAGTGTTGCAGTCAGAGATTAAGCCAATTAAAGAGGTATATGCAACCAAGGCACAACTAGAGGAAGTCAGATCAACAGCAACGATTTTGAGCGAAATGTGAACTACAAAAAGCGCGGTACATCTACTCACAACTTGTGTAATCTAATGGATAGCGGACCGATGTGTATATTGGAACCGTTGAACGAGTTAGATAATAGCTGTGCTACGACGCCCATGAAAATTATTTTACAGCCACCTATAGGTACCTACTGACAACAGTGATGATCCCGCCGTATGCAACTAACAAACCTATACGATGCGTGTAGGTAGGCGCGAGCCGTCTCTGTTGTACGCGAAAGCATTGCCGGCGGTAGCGCAGAGACAACCAATTAATTCACAGAATGCTGTGATTATGCCGCTAACCGGGCAACCGCTTAGTGATAAGCGGCAACAGCAACCTCTGCCTGATAATTAAGGGGGATGGACGGTGGTGCAATCATCTAAGAAACGATCTCGCTTTGTAGGAAGAATAGGAACCGCGAATGTTGGTAACATAAGTAAATTTAAGGCCGCTGACATAAAATACCATTCCTATTTTTTATTAAAGATGGGTTTGCTCTTGACTCTAGTCTAGGTCAGTGGTGACAAAGATAGAGTCGACGGTGGAGTGAGCTTACCCAGAAGAAGTCTGTTCACTCTCACTTTGAAGAGATTAGGGTTGTAAGCGTTCGGAAACACAGGCGCAGGTAGAGAGTTCCACTCTTCTGCTGTGCGCATGACAAAAGGCATTTGGAAACGATTAGTGCGAATTGGTGGAATAGCAACTAGGTAAGGATGATAAGTTGCAGTGCGTCTAGATGACCGATGGAAGAAGGGGGACGGTGGTATGAGGTCCTGGAGTTCTTGGGCACACTCGCCGAAGTACAATCTGTAGAAGACCGATAAGCAGGCGACCTGGCGGCGATGAGCCAAGCTGTGAAGCTTGGCATCCACCAGTGTTACGTCGCCAATGAGCCTCTTAGCTCTGCGTTCCACCGAGTCAAGCGCGGCAAGTTGGTTCTTTGCTGAGCCATCCCAAAGGTGGCTGCAATACTCCATAGAGGATCGGACTTGCGCTTTGTAAAGGGTCAAAGGCTGCCCAGGCGTAAAGTATCGCTTCACTCTATTTAGGAATCAGTTACAGGAACAGATGTACCCTGAAAAGAAGGAGCTTGGTCGAAACGACTCCTTTTAGCAGTAAAAAGACACGCCTGTGTTTTGGTGGCATTAAAAGAGACCAGATTGTCATCACTCCACTAGGAGACAAGGTTTAAGGTCAAATCAGTACGCTCTACCATGGCCTCTCTCAAGGAACGAACCTCGGCCCCCCTGGTTCTGACGACATTGCATGTTACGTGAAGGAAAAAACTCAGGTTATTGTTGCTCCGGAGAGGATTAAAATGAAACACTCTAAAGACTACGATTCTTATAAGATTATGATTCCGAAACATCAAATAGATTTATTCGAGAACGATAACATGTGGCCAGCTGGTGTATTCTTTAGACGATACTTTGTATTCAAAACAAAAAGTATGCCAGACACGGGTGAAAATGAGGCACAAAAATTTATCCAACTCAAAATAGTCGAATAACACGAGAATGTAAGCTTGTCAGCTTCATTTGCAAGTCAATTAAGAGATCCGTGGATTATGTAAGAGAACATTGTGTATCGTCGGATGTGATTGCACTGCAGAAGATATGGCTACTCCCACATGATTTGGCGTTTCTACATAACATCTGTCCCGGGTTTAGAACTACGGGCGTGTCAGCAACGGAGTCGTCAGATGTAGTGCGTGGCCGACCGTATGGAGGCGTCGCTTTGCTATGGAGATCTAGTGCGTTTGATAGTTTAACAGTGATTACATATAACAATCATCGAAGTTTTGATGTGGGTCTTTATTGTTACGTTCAGTATATACAATTTTCTTACACTCAGCAGAGACGCTTCTGCGAACAGGATTTCTGTGGGAAAACGGTATGATAGGTACATACATAATAACACGGTAAAATAATTTTAGTCTTACTATATTCGACTTATCAGTCGTGCAAATATTTCTAGAAAGTACATGCATAATAATGTCATGAAAATTACATCAATGTCATTAGTCATACACAACATTATCTTAATAAAATTTACAGTCTTGTTTCGTTAATATTAATTAGGCACATTTGATTACTTATAATATTAAATTAGTTTATTATTAGATTATATTTCACAGTTAAGACAGTGTTAATTTGTATAGTTATACATCATGTCTGTTTAAAATTTAAATAGTCTAGTCTAGTAGTCTCCTAGTCATCGATTGAATAAAAACATCTGTCACAAAGCCAATTGTTAGTTCTATTAAATTCTAAGTTATTCATTTTTCTTATTTTATTCTATTGTAGTGAATATGTTTATGAATCACTTTAAGGGCAATCTACTTACTATAGAGACAAATATGCGAGGTATTCGAACCCCGTGTGAGGGCGACGTATACGAACGTTTCACAGTCAAGCAAATTAATACTGCATTTAAAAATATGAAATGGGGTAGGTCGTCTGGGCATGACGGTCTGAGTGTTGAGCATTTAAGGTTCGCTGGTGTACGTCTGTCCAGGTCACTCACCATGTTATTTAATCATTGTGTGGGTCACTCTTATTTACCTGAAGATCTTGTTAAAACTGTCGTAGTTCCCATAGTAAAGAATAGGGGAGGTGACTCATCCTACAAAACTAATTATAGACCTATATCGCTAGCTACGGTGTTGGACAGTCTGCTTAAGAGGCAATTGAATGCGCACATTAATTTACACGATGCGCAGTTTGGTTTTAGATCTGGTCTGTCTACTGAAAGTGCAACTCTGTGTCTCAAGCAGACTGTGCTACTACGACTACACAGACACCAGAATATGGTGGTTTTCTTGTCCTGTCAAAAGCCTGGTAAATTATGACATTCTGTGGCAAAAATTGTCGGATGATAATGACCTTCCTAATGAGAACATTCATATTTTTAAATATTGGTATGAGAGTCAGAAGAATTGTTAGGTGGGCAGATGCGTGTTCAGTTTCATACGAATTAGATTGCGGAGTGAGGCAAAGGGTGTTGACGTCATCCAGTTTGTTTAACCTGTATATAGACCGGCTGGTGCGTGAGCTGAGCAGCGCCATGGTTGGATGTTCTGTTGATGGATGGGTGATTAATAACATAAGTTATGCTGATGACATGGTGCTGCTCAGCCCATCAATCTGCGGTCTAAGAAAACTGCTGGCTATCTGTAAGAGTTATGCGGAGGCTCATGGATTGAGGTATAACGCCACTAAGAGTGAGGTTATGGTGTTCAAAGTACCTAAAAATACACGTGCAAATATTCCACCTGTAACGTTGCGTGGAATTCCGTTGCAGGTGGTCACTCAGTTTAAATATCTCGGTCACGTGGTCTTACGGACGATTAGGATAGGATAGGGAACGTAGGGCGTTGGCGGCCCGATGCAATATGCTTGCTCGCAGGTTTTCGTGGTGCACGAAGGAGGTAATGCTAAATCTTTTCAAACCTTATTGCCAGACGTTTTACTCGTGCAGCCTGTGGGTTAGGTATACGCAGAAGGCCTACAGCGCCCTGCGTGTCCAATATAATAACGGACTCAAGATGTTGTTTTAAGCCTCGGTTTTTCAGCGCATCAGGCATGTTTGCTGAAGCGAGACTGGACGGCTTTTATGCAATCATGAGCAAGCAAAGCGCATCCTTGTTGCGGCGATTCCGAGGTAATCCGAACAATATTTTGGGTACACTGGCGGACAAAATAGATGGGCCGTTTATTAGGCACTGGGCTGGGAGACGTGTGCGTACAGACGTACATGTGCAAAATTAATTGGTTTTCAATTGTGATGGCAGTTTTGTTTTAATTCATTTTTTCATTAACAATAGGTTAAGGCAATACTAACACATTATGGATCCTGTAATCTGAAATAAAGAATTATTATTATTAAAAGCTGGTGAAAACCAAAATAGCCTAAGAGGCCACCTTCACATGCCTACATTTCGCTCCATGCAGTAATTGTATGAAAACCACCCAATGCAAAATCTAAGAGCGAAACTCTCACTAAAGTTTTAAATTTTAGCAGCAGGCTCGGGACTAACACTCCTTTCTCGTCTGACTGTGAAACATACATCACGCAACAGGCAACACGGTGCTGGCGTGCGCTCACCGTTACATCGCTTAGTCGACACATATAATGAGTGTTTTAGTGATATCGACATACTATTTCTTAACCATAATACTTTTAAAAATAATATACTTAAAATTCTGAGGGATCAGCAGTAGATTCCGTAAGCTGAATCAAATTTTTATAACTATTAAAAGACCCATAGAATGCAATACACAAACAAGAGTTTTATTTTGTTTTTTTTTAGTTTATTTTGTGCATGTTATTGATTTTTCGTTGACTACAGCTACGTTTGCCATCAGTTTGTAAATATGTAAGTTGTAATCTGTGGAAAATGTAATGGGTAGTATATCTGTTAAGTTAAATGTTATGTTATTACCGTTTATTTTTAATATAGGTACTACTATTTGTTTGCCCTTAGGAAATAAAATAAAACACACTGCACAGCCTGACCATTGACAGTGCGAGGATCTTGAAACTCCTGGAGAATCTGGATACGTCACAAGGTCCAGGAAGTGACACTATACCCCCTCTCTTCTTCGTTAAATGTGCCAAATCACCCTCTTTACCAATATCTCATATTTTCAATAGAGGTTTTCGCGAGGGATACTGTCTAACTACACTCGAGAGCAATGAATCCGGGTCACTTAAAGAATCCTAAAAATCTCGGAAACTGAAAATGCTAGGTTAATGCAATAAATTGTATTTAATAGACAATGTAATACTCCTTAAATGAAGGTATTAAAACTTCTTAGTTATTGTAAAGTTATATCATAAAAAAATCAAATTTGAAAAAGGGCCACTTTCGAAGATGGAACTACGAAATTACAGCATTTGGTTTTGCTTTTGTTTGTAATCTGTCATTTATGTGGGTACATAAACCATGTTGATAGTGCTCTATATTCATTATTCAAGCTGAAATTATGTCGCTTACGCCTGAAGAATGCACCAGAATACTTACAATGCTGGAAACCGGCCGGAGTCAGCGCGATACAGCCAGGACTGTCGGTGTGTCGCTGTCAACAGTACAAAGAGTTCTCCGACGTTACGAAGAAACTGGTTCTAACCTACGCAGACCAGGAACGGGCAGAACCAGGTGTACCACAGCACGAGAAGACCGATACTTGGTGAACACCATGCTTCGAAATCGCTTTCTCACAGGAACTGAACTCACCAATCAGTTTCGACGCCTCGGAGGAAGTAACCCAAGTGCATGGACAGTAAGACGTCGGCTTGCTGAATCTAACTTAAAACCCCTTAGACCTGCAAACGGCCCTAAACTGGAGCGTGGGCATCGTATTTCAAGACTAAGATATGCCCAGAGCCACGTAAATTGGAGTATTGAAGATTGGTCAAAAGTTATGTTCTCCGACGAATCAAAATTTATGCTCTACAAGCACGATGGAAGACACAGAGTGTATCGAAGACCAGGGGAAAGATTCAAGCAAGCATGCATCGAAGAAAAAGTAGCCTACGGTGGTGGGTCTGTACTTGTGTGGGCCGGAATTTCTTCTGAAAGTCGCACAGAGCTGGTGATCATAGAAAACGGCTCTTTAACTAGCGTAAGATATGTGGAAGAAATCCTCAATGATCACGTTGGTCCATTTATGGTCAATTTAGGTGAGGATGCTATATTTATGCATGACAATGCCCGACCTCATACAGGTAGGATTGTGAATGACTACCTTCAAGAGATGAACATTACTCGTATGGAGTGGCCAGCGCGCAGCCCGGATATCAACCCGATCGAGCATGCTTGGGACGAGCTAGGCAGATGCGTAAAACAACGAAACCCTCCCCCAATCACGCTTCGTGAGCTCAAAATTGCTCTCACAGAGGAATGGGAGAATATTCCCCAAAATCGTATAAGGAACTTGGTGTACAGCATGCCAAACCGCGTAAACGCAGTAATGGAAGCACGAGGAGGCAATACGAAGTATTAAAATTCAAGAAAATCGTAATAAAGTTCAAAAATTTCATGTTTCCTATTTTTGTTTTAAGGAGAGATCAGCAGTTTTTTTCTTTATGTAATTTTGTGTTAATAAAATGTATTTTTTTTTACTTTCATTTAAGGAGTATTACATTGTCTATTAAATACAATTTATTGCATTAACCTATCATTTTTAGTTTCCGAGATTTTTAACATTCTTTAAGTGACCCGGATTCATTGCTCTCGAGTGTATTTGGAAAACTGCGCACATTGTGCCCATTCATAAAAAATGGTCCCATATCAATTCTGAACGTTATGGGAAAAGTAATGTAGAAAATAGTACACAAATTTATTTATTTTACCATATCTACATTAATTCCGCAACAACAACACGGGTTTATTCAGGGACGGTCTACTAATACCAATTTAGCAGTATTTCTCGAAAATGTTGTCCGTGATCTGGATGGTAGTGAGCAGGTTGACGTGATCTACACGGATTTCAATAAACCCTTCGACCGCGTGGATCACTACATCCTTTTGCGTAAGCTGCAAGAGCTTGGAATTCGCGGTAACTTGCTCAGATGGTTCGAGTCATACCTTAGGAATCGGTCTCAAATTGTTACATAGGGCGGAGTAAGATCTAACTGCGTTACCATACCATCTGATGTGCCACAGGGCTCAATTTTGGCACCTCTTTTATACTCTGCCTACCTATAAGGTATAGGAACACATGTTCTTGATGCAAGGTTCCTGATGTATGCTGACGACACCAAAATTTATATGACTATAAGAAATAAGCATGACTGTGAGAAGCTACAAAAGGACTTAAATAGATTATCTACTTACTATACTAACAATAGAATTAACGTGGACGTAAGTAAATGTCAGACTCTAACCTTTACTAGGAAGCGAAATATCATTAACTACAGTTACAAACTTAGTGGTGGCAATATCGTGCGTTGCAATGTTTTTAGGGATCTTGTTGTCGTCCTGGACTAAAAACTTCTGTGTTCGGAGCATGGTGTCCGGTGTTTGTGTGTGTATGTTTGTGTGTGTGTCGTTGGCAAGGCATACAAAAACCTAGGATTTATTATGCGTACATGTAAATTATTTATTGATATAAATTGCATCAAGGTACTTTATTTTGCGTACATACGTAGTATTTTAGAATACTGCAGTAATATCTGGAATCCGCACTACTTGGTTTATATACAGCAAATAGAATCAATACAATCTAAATTCGTTAAATATATTAACTATCGCACTGGGTTCGGATCTACAGATTTTCTGCTATCATGCAAATACCATAATTCCTTACATCATACCGTTTCTTTGGTGTATGTATGTTGGGTGTACGTCAAATAAGACGCTTTGAAATGTTGCCATAAAGCGTAAAACGTTTATTGAGGATGATATTCTCGTAGCATGTATGTCTATTTCCATTTTAAATTTTAAATTTAATTATATATTTTTTTTAAGTGCAACGTTCGTAAGTACGCTGTACTGGTACAGCGTCCTAACTATTGTTTGCCTCACCGGACGACGTCACTACGTCAGCGCCGGCTGTCGCTAAAAACCAGCACTGTGGATCTGTCTTGCATAGGGTCGCAGCATAATGCTGAGCGATAGCCGTTTTGCGTGGATGTGACGCATGTTTCCCCCAACCTTTTCATATTTTTTGTGTTTGTGTTATTTTTTGCGTCATGTTTACCGCAAATAAACGCATTTTCTTTCTTTCATAATATGCTGGAAAACAGACGTATGATTCTGGACATGTTATTTCTTCATATCTGTAGTGGGAACATTGATAGTACCGTTTTAAATAACTTAGTTATAAGAATAAGTGATCCGTCTCGACGGACTTGGCACACGCAGTTATTTGATGTACCACACAGTGGTACAAACTACGTTCAAAATTCAGTCATTGGTAGGATGCTACGTAGATTTAACAAAAGATCTTGATATATTTAATACCAAAAGAGGTATATTCAGAAAACAATTAATAACGTCAGTATGTGACGAACTGACAAATAGATCTAAATTAAATTCTGACACTCACACATTCCCATTCGCAACTTTTCACACTCCTACACACTCACCGACACTGTACACTTAGCAATGCTTAGATGGTGCTAGCACTTCACTTCATCCTGTATATTTGTTTCTGCTGCATGTCCTGTAAAGCTACCTAAATCCGTAATTGGCTGTAAGACTAGTTTATATTTTTTTTTCTCAAACATGCTTGGAAGTATGAGCATTATTTTGACAACCTTCTTCGAGATAAATCAAAATTGCTGTACTGGCCCAATCCATGCGAGCAGCGGCCGGCAAAAGTTGTATGAAAATCCATATCATCTGTCGTGGTTTAGCGGCCAAACAAATTACATAGTTAACTCATATCTATCGTGTAATTTAAAAATGGAACGATCTTTTATCCGAAACATGGCAACCAAGGAGGTAACATAGCAAATTTCGAACTGGCTTGCAAATAGAAAGCTGTTTATTGAAAAAAAAAACAAATGGACACTCTAACGCGGGAAAAAATATTGTCGTTCGTTGTTCGTCATTGATTTTTAAAAGTAATTGTATTTTAATTTCAAAAAATTTGAGAAAAGTACTATACAAGCCTCGGCCATATCTAGGCATTGATGGATTTACGTATTTGAGCCTCGGCTTCGCCTCGACTCACATTTACACGTTCGTCCATGAATGCCTCTTTTGCTGGCCGCTGCAGTAATGTACAATTCCACAGCTCTTTGAAATGTTATCATATAGATAACATTTCAAAGAGCTGTGGAATTGTGAATATTAAAAAAAAATTGTTACTTGACGCAGGTTATTCTTAAATATCCTACTAATAGTATGTATTGTTGGGTGTTTGTTACTTAATCACACAAAAACAGTTGAACTGATTTGTATGAAATTTAGCACACATACTTATAGTTTATAACCTGGATAAACATATAGGATATTTTTTATTCCGGCAGTCTTTCCCGTAGGATAAATACCGACCTCCACGCGAGTGAAGCCGCGGGCAAAAGACTATAATAATTTAAGCTACGATAAAGATAAACAAAGGATTACATTATCCTCTTTATCTTTAACTTCCTCATAAGCGGATCCAATTACTGTAATACTCTAAACACAATAACTGAAAGGCACTTGAAAATAATTACTAGGAGCATATATAAGCATCTCCGACTGATCTTTGTACACATCATTATCTTCCTGCTTATATCCCATACCCATTTTATTCGGTGTCAGCACAGCCATTTTCTTTAACAAAAACACTATATTTATTACTGCACTGATCAACTTGATCAATATAACTCATATGTTTGCAACTATTAAGTCCTGTATGTAATTTGTGTATTATTAAAATAATTAGGTGACAGGGTCGAAAAGTCTCCTTAATGTGTCGACATAACTTTATAAATTATGCTTGATAATTAGTTTACTGTTGAATGCGCATGACTTGTAAGTAGTACCTACATTACGACTGTGTCACTGGACAATCATTAATAAAAGTGTGAGTTTTTCCTTGTGTCATTGTTGTTCCGTACCACTCATATTTTTTGTTGATAATGTTGATGGTGGTGTACAGTCGGCTAGAAAAACACCCTCGGTGGGCTACTCACCGAATTTGTTTCCACGTTGTCGTCGTGGTGGGGTTTGCGCGTCTCAATTATCTTGGGACTCTGCCGGTAGAGTTACTCAAGCCGGAAAGGCCCAAGTGAGAGACCAGACCAAGAGAGATACCGTGATGGGGTCTCTCCTGATTGATCGACGATAGTCGAGCGACAGAAGACGTGACCATGATGCTGCGGTGTAGGCGCACCAAAGCGGTGCGTGTTTCTCTCCTTGAGGTAAGGTCTTCGAGGATAGGACATTCGGCGGGTTCGGTGAGTCGGGTTGGCCGGACAGTGAACGGAGGCATGTTTAATGTCGCCGCCGGGGGTTTGGCTTAATTGCCTGGCCCAGAGTAAGGTTACCTCTAATATAAAAAACCACCCAATCCTAAGCTTTGAAGAGCGGTGAGAGGATGAATGGCTGGAGGGAGTCCAGTCTCATGACTGGACTCTCTGACTCTTCACTCCCCCACTGAAGCACTCATCCGCTTCCCCTAAAGAGCACTTGCCGCACTCTGCAGTATGTAGGCTTACTGGGCATCTAGGCTCTGCCCGGTAGTTTATTTTTTACATATAGGTATATAAGTACTCGTGGGATTAATATGGAGAATGAAAAAAAAACACAAACAAATAAATTGATGTGTTATTGTATATTCAACATTAATGATGTAACTAATATGTATGTAACAATTATAATTTAAAAGAGTGCCCATGGAGTTTCTTGCCCGTTCTTCTCCATAGGTACCTACTACGCTTTGGAATGGGCAACTAGCTTCATATTTCTGACTGCCCGACCACTTGACAGTTCAAAAGTTCCTGTAAATGGTTTAATTAAAATAAATGTTTTGATAGTTCTAGTTTGAGAATAACACGACCTCGGAGGAGACGGCAAAGCTACAGGAGGAGAACTGCCGTCTCCATCCAAGATGCAGGCCATCCGGCGGGAACTTGCTGCTCTAAGGGTTGACTTTTGTCGACAGCAAGAACATGCGACTCTTGCACCTTCCGTGCCCACTCCAGCGCCTGGCTCTCTGCAAGCCGAGTTGGTTGCGAAAATAGCCCGGACCGTCATGCTCCAAGTAGGGCATGATGAATGCCCGCCTCGACGGGTTGGTGTCGAGACTCCTCCGAGCCCAGACCCTCAGGCCGCCACTCGTAGCGGACAGACGGAGGAAAGAGGAGACCTCAATGGTGGGCTCCCAGGTGAAAAAACCCTCGAAAAGGAAATGTTAATAACAGTGACAGGAAGTTATTATAACATCATCAATATACACTAAGTGGAAAAAATACGTATTATTGAAGCTTACTTAAAAACTACCCAAGCAAAGTTAATAAAATGTTTATAGAACCACCCTTTGCAATAAAAAGAGTTATTGAAATCCATGCACAATTGCCGGATATATCGCGTAAAATAAATACGAAAAAAAATACAGGTGAATTGAGAACCTTCCTGCTTTTTAATAAACCGGTTAAAAATTACAATTTAATGTATTTCGGACTTTTTCCTTTACTTGTGTTGTGAGGCCTTGCTTCTTGCCAAATTTCATGATTCTAGGTCAACGAGAAGTACCCTAAAGGTTTTGATTTATTTGCTAACCTCAAAATATGTCGCAAAAAAGGCCGTATTTTTTTATTGTGTTGACTTAGAAACGATGCTTGATTTTTTTTGAGCTTCGAGGGACTGTAGACCGACGTAGTGGATATTAATTTCAACATGATCCCTCCATGCGTTCCTGAGAAAAAGGGTCGTAATAGACTTACAGACAGACGAATGGACGGATAGCGTTGTGACCGTATAAGAGTTCCATTTTTTACTTTTGAGGTGCGGAAGCCTAAAAAGAGATAAAGTACTATTTTGCAGTCCTTACTCTCACATAGTCCAATGAAAGCTTTATAACTTTTTAAAACACTACGTAACTTTAATGCCCCAATTTTATGGTGACATAACAGCATAAAATAATAAAGTATACATACGTAATAAAGGGTCGAGGGTTAAAACCTAATTTTAAAAAAGCAATAAAACATACATTTTCGTGAAAAGAATATTAATAAAATTCATTGAGTTTCCCTTGTGAATAACAATTTGTTAAATATTCAGAATATACAATAGGGAGAGACATTAACAAATATAATCAGTATTAAAATAATGAGGTGCCATGCGTATGTGATCCGTGCTTATATATAAAATGTTTTGTTTAGTATATAGGTTAATTGTGACTGGACCGCGACGTGATAGGTTTGACTGATATTTTAAGAAATTAAATAAAACAAGTAAGTGGAAGTTTGGAAATGAATATAAGTAATATTAATATTTGATCAATCGTGAAAACTTTTCTTTCAATTTTAAAGCTTTTAATAGGAAATAAGTCACTTTTATTTTATGTTTCATTTTGGAAATCTATAATGTACTTTATCAATGAGATCGCCACATTGAGAAAGTACATTACAGATTAAGCGAGTAATTACAGGGAAAAAGTTGTTTCTTAGAAATGCTTTCCCGTTCATTATACAATAAATAAATCCCAATTTAAAAGATGTACCTGTTCTTGTGTTAAATAGTGCTATGGTTTTCTTATAATATACTTTTATTTCTATTCATTATTAATAATTATCGTTAAGCGAGTGCCTTGTTGTAAAGTTAAAAATTACCTAAAGTCATTACTGGATATTCAAGAGCCCATAATGGAACTGCTATAACAAAATCTGCCTAATTACAGCACAATGACGACGGTGGTCGATGAGACCGAGGTGCCGAGCTACAACACAAGACTGATCTTCTACCCTCTCCTGCTTCTCGCATCCAGCATATGGATCCTATACAGATGGCAGCAGAAGTCGCATATGTACAAGATTGCAGAGAAGATCCCCGGTCCAGCTGCCATACCATTTTTGGGAAATGCCCTTTTAGTGCTGAGGAAGAAACCCAGTGGTGCGTTAAATGCGTTTTAATTGTTTATTTGTGTGATCATGCACCCTTTTGGCTCTGGCTACATGGTCTGACCTAACTAAACGGTGGAACGACGTGGCTAGGACCAAATTTTTGTGTTGAGTGAGAGTTTCAGTTTGAATATTTAAAGATTGTAAATGCAGTCTTCAAATAACCCATTTTTACCGTTTCCATTTTCTCTTGCTCTTCAACTTTAATAACCAGCATTGCAAATGTCCAATCCTCCTATAAACTCTCCTAATCATTTTGATTATTAAAAAAAAAAGATAAGAGAAAGAAAATGAAAGAAAGGAAGAAACATATTGATTCCCCAGAATGTTCTTTCATTGAGTTCCTTATTTCAGAACTGGTGCAATTCGGCCTAGAGTACGGAGAGAAGTTTGGCAACGTCGTCAGAGTGTGGCTAGGATCAAACCTGATTGTGTTCCTTACCGACCCCAATGACGTCGAAGTCATCCTTAACAGTAATGTCCACATCGACAAAGCTTCAGAGTACAGATTCTTCAAGCCCTGGCTCGGAGAGGGTCTACTTATTAGCACAGGTAAGCAGTTTTTACAACCAATTTCTACTCTTAACCCGGAGTTTTTTTTTTACTTACGGTTTTATTTTTGTAGATATAAGACTACTTCATTGAACATACGAAAGCGTATTTTCTTACAACTGCTTTGTCTTTTAATAAATATTTAGAAAATCTATTCAACAGACAAAAATATCGAGTGTCTCAATCAACCGTTCAATCTATTAAAACAATAAAACATTTCAGGTGACAAATGGCGTTCTCACAGGAAGATGATTGCTCCAACATTCCACATCAACATCTTGAAGTCTTTCGTGAACGTTTTCAACCAAAACAGCAAGAATGTGGTGGAGAAGATGCGTCCTGAGATCGGCAAGGAGTTCGACGTCCACGACTACATGTCTGGTGTCACTGTCGATATTTTACTTGGTTAGATTTTTCATACTAATACTATAAATGAGAAAGGAACTGTCTTTGTTACTTTTCATACGAATACTAAAAATGCCAAAGTAAACTGTCTCTGTTACTTTTCATACTAATACTATAAACGTGAAAGTAAACTGTCTCTGTTACTTTTCATACGAATACCAGAAATGGCAAAGTAACTGTCTCTGTTACTTTTCATACTAATACTATAAACGCGAAAGTAAACTGTCTCTGTTACTTTTCATACGAATACCAAAAATGGCAAAGTAACTGTCTCTGTTACTTTTCATACTAATACTATAAACGCGAAAGTAAACTGTCTCTGTTACTTTTCATACGAATACCAAAAATGGCAAAGTAACTGTCTCTGTTACTTTTCATACTAATACTATAAACGCGAAAGTAAACTGTCTCTGTTACTTTTCATACGAATACCAAAAATGGCAAAGTAACTGTCTCTGTTACTTTTCATACTAATACTATAAACGCGAAAGTAAACTGTCTCTGTTACTTTTCATACGAATACCAAAAATGGCAAAGTAACTGTCTCTGTTACTTTTCATACTAATACTATAAACGCGAAAGTAAACTGTCTCTGTTACTTTTTCACGTCTCAACGGATGCACAGATGAGATTTGCACACAGTTAGACCATGCCCAGGACTAGTGCATAGGATACTGTTTATCCAGGTAGTACGTTCCTGCGGACAAAAGTTTGGTTTAAATCTGCAAGTTCTTGATTCTTACGTTTTAACAGCTAAACCGCTGAACCGATATTGATGGAATTTTGTATCGAGAAAGCTTGAACGATGAGATAGGAATTTGGCACACTTTTGAAAAAAAAACATCCGCTAAGTTGTGAAATAGAGTATTAAAGTTTGTAAGTAAAAAAATACAAAATCCACGTGGTACAGATTTTCATGTAAACGTAAATCATGCTAAAATAATCGTAACTATGTCTACTGATACGCTAAGGATATCTTTACTGTTACGGTGATGTTAACGATCTCCATTTAATCTCAAAATTTATCACAAAGAAATTAAAAAATGGATGAAAACGCAGTAGATGCCTAAGATGTTCGGACCTTTGCATTTCTTTAGTTGCTGCTATGTTCGGGAGAAAGTCAAAATATAAACATTTAACTGTTTTAATAATCTTGTGTTAATTAGGTACCTAATGCTCACCAATCAAATCGGTAGTCGGTAGTATTTAGACAAGAAGTACCTATGTGATTGCATAGGTTTGAAACTTTGAAGTTTTACGTGGCACAAACGCGTGGTTTTTGCTAGCATATTCAATATTTATTATATTTTAAATTAATTACCAAATTCGATGATGCCCTAATTGCATTTAACCAATCGAAATTAAGGTGTGCACTTCCTGTATTATGTGACCCATTTTTAACTGGACGTTTCCCTGTGCCATGGATGCAATTTTAAACTAAAGGACTACTAGATTCGAATCAATAATCCAGTAGGTAATTATTATAAAATTATGTAAAATGTGATGTGTCGATTTGAGGAAGTTCAAACTCTTATTAGGTGGAACATGTTGCTAAAAGGATAACAGCTTTTTAGTAAGCTTTGTTGTTTATTTCTCGATTACCTTTTGATCTAATAATTAAAAGTACATTTGCTATAGTAATCGAAAAAAAAAAAATAGTTAGTGGAAAGGAAGAGGTAGGCTCTTCCCTGCAGTGGGACAATACAAGCTAGTTAGATAAATAGAATAGAAAATTAAAATCAAAATGCAATTTAAAAATATTACAATTGCTGCTGAAAGATTCCAAATTAATTATTTAAAGTATCAACATCCAATACAATTACGTATGAATTTATTTTACTACACAGCCGTAAACTTACATAATTATTCAAATTAATTGCCCGCTTCAACTTATATTTGCTTTGTTTAAGTACCTACGAAGGCGACCTTTGGAAAAGTTTTTCCATAAACTATTAACCATTTGACTTTTAAATTAGCTAACTAGTAAGCATGACTTGTAAGTAACAGAAACAATCAAATGTATATTTAATTACCTTTTACAGAAACTGCAATGGGAATCACTAGGAAGACTCAGGATGAATCTGGATTTGATTATGCTATGGCTGTGATGAAGTGAGTTTTAGTTAAACTGATTACAAAAATTGTTGAAGGATGATTTTTATTTTTTGAATTAAGTTTGTAAAACATTCTTCTTTCAAGGCATTAAACCTTCAAAATATTTCCCTTTCATCTCTATCAAAATTCATTTAGACTTTCTTCAAAGGCTGTCTGTGTATGCGAAGTCTGATAATTTACTATTGACAATTAAGTATGTTTCATATCAGATTAGAAACTTTATTTAATTATCATCATTGCCTGTTCCAGGATGTGCGACATTATCCACCAGAGGCACTACAAACTGTGGCTACGATTTGACGCCATCTTTAGTTTCTCGCCGTTCTTCAAGCAGCAGAAGAAACTCTTGGACATCATTCACGGACTTACCAACAAGGTAACATCACTTGCTCATTACCAAAACCAAGTTTAACTGAAATAGATTTCTTATCATTTAATCTAAATTGTTTGTCTTTGAATGTTAGATTAGACAATATATTCATAGTTTTGGGAATACCCTATTAGCCTGGAATAGATAGTCTATTATTATTTTCATACTTACGTCAAAGTTCTGTTTTATAAATCTTTTATGTTTTTTACTTTTAAAAACTATATTTCCTACACTATCTCAAGTTATTTTTGTTGCAAAGGTTATCAAGAACAAGAAAGAAACGTACCTAGAAAACAAATCCAGAGGAGTGGTCCCACCAACTCTTGAAGAACTTACCAAGACCCCTGAAAACAGTGACCATGTATTGGCAAACAATGACAAAACTCTCGCTGAGGACGTGTTCAAGGGTTACCGCGATGACTTGGACTTCAATGATGAAAACGATATCGGTAAACATAACATTGAAGATTTACTAATCAAAATACTGAAATACTGACAAACTTTTACCTCTAAACAGTTTTCACACGACTGACCATTTTTTAACAGGCGAAAAGAAACGTCTGGCTTTCTTGGACTTAATGCTCGAATCATCCCAGAATGGAACAAACAACATCAGTGACCACGAAATCAAAGAGGAGGTCGATACTATCATGTTTGAGGTAATAAACTTTTTAAACGATCTTCAACATTTAAATGCTATAGTAGAAGCAAACGACATAATGCAAATTTAGCAAAATCTAGCCAATTACATGTAGTCGTTTACAATTACTTATATTTATGTGATATTCTTGCATGAGTACATTAATCTGTGAGATGCAGCTGCGTTAGTCATGCCCAATCCTCCGCCTCGGTGAGCAAGTTAAACCGCCGGTCCCGAATGACGATGTGCAACAATTTGATCTCAAGTTCCGACGCCTGAAAGCCTGTTTATCAATCTAGACTGAACGAAGCTAGGTTGAAAGGATCAAGTGGCCGTCGCCCCATGTATAGTACTAATTCATTCTGTATAGTCTTGAAACCGAACTAGCTCACCATAATTCGGCAAAGACTAGGCAGATGAGAGTTAGTTTTACATTAATAGTGTTAAAATGTATTGTTTTCATTCCCAGGGTCACGACACCACAGCCGCTGGCTCCAGCTTTGTGCTCTGCCTCCTGGGTGTCCATAAGGAAATCCAAGAGAGGGTGTACAACGAGCTGCACGAGATCTTCGGAAACTCTGACAGGCCTGCCACCTTCGCTGATACCCTGCACATGAAGTACCTCGAGAGAGTCATCCTTGAGTCCCTCAGGATGTACCCACCAGTACCCATCATCGCTAGGAAACTTAACCGTGACGTGAAAATCGGTAAGTCTTAATATTCATAACATTAAATAATTTTGTAATGCTACAAATACATTTTGTGATGTTGCCAACAACATGTTTCCCGAAACATAAAAACGTCTGTGAATTTCCAGTGATTAGGACTTCCAAATCTTCCAAATGGCCAATATTAAAAATGCACAACGGGTAAATACATTGGTTTTCGCAGTTTTTTGTTTTAAGCAGACAGTAAGACGCTTCTCAGCGTGCGTAGTCTTGCCGTGCGTAATCCATTAGGCGACTTTTAGAACACCCACGGTTAACCGTGTAAGCCACGAGGAAGAACTTAATTCATTTATGACAAAAGAAATTACGAATTTAGTTAATCAGCCCTAATAGCTTATAATTTAATTCAAATGACGCAAATCTATGGATTTACTTATGTCATTATCATTTAACCTTTATGTGGACTGTATAAATTGTACAGTCACATTGAATTCGTATGCGTCATCAATCTTTAAATTCATACGTAACTATTGCAACATATTTTTTTTTCAGCCACAAACAACTATGTTCTGCCCGCTGGCGCCACCGTCGTGGTTGGCACCTTCAAGATCCACCGCAACTCAGAGTACTACAAGGACCCTGAGACCTTCAACCCTGACAACTTCTTGCCAGAGAATACCTCGAACAGGCACTACTACAGCTACATTCCATTCAGTGCTGGGCCCAGGAGCTGTGTTGGTTAGTACATACTCTTAAAATGGTTTGTAAGTTGCAACCCTGATTAGTCTAGTGCCCACAACTAGTGTTTTTTTTTTGTTTTTTTTATTAGTCTCCAATTGTAAATGTTTCTTTGTTTACTTGGTTCGCCAACAACACTTACAGGTAAACTCTGCATGCACACAAATCGTTGTCAAAACTTACAAAAAAAAATTGAAATAAAAGGACTATATTATCAAAGTTGCACTAAATTAAACTTTATAAATTAATTAAACTAAATTAAAACAAATAAAACTAGGTAATACCCAAATGAACCCCCCAATGAATACCCCAATGTGTTATAATTATAAAACATAGTTGGTGGTTTTATATTTTGCGCGCACCAGCCTTAAATCAACATTTATGACATCACAAATATACCATTTCGTTTTGTTATTGGTGAAAAATTCGTTCAATACACTTTGCTTTGCTTTGTTTGAGAACAAAACGCAAAAATACGGTAAAATTGTGTAGTAATACACATCAGTTGCGACTAACCCCGTTGCTATAGAAAAGTCACTGTCTACGAAGAAACCCTAGTCTAGATGTGACCTCGTGCTCGGGATGAAGACATTTCGAGAAGAGTAGACAAGCGATTTCTATTCTACAGTAGAGTAGAAATAGAAATCGGGCTAAGAAACTCAATGTTCGGGGAGATACTTTTAATCTTCAATATCAACTCCTCTTCCTCTTATTTTCTAGATAAGATTGAGAAAATAAATGATTAAGATTTCCGAAACATCTTAGGGGTTAAATATTCAACGATGATATAATCAAACCATAACATTACCAATTTATGCTTTTTCAGGCCGCAAATACGCCATCTTGAAGCTGAAGATTCTGCTGTCTACCGTACTTCGTAACTACAAAGTGACCTCCGATGTGACTGAAGACCAGTTCAAACTTCAAGCTGACATCATCCTGAAGAGGACTGATGGATTCAGGCTGAAGATTGAGCCAAGACAGAGGATCTCTACAGCCGTCGCCTAAACATCCAAAGAAAATTCCATATCACATCTTGTTTGAATTAGAAGTACTAAGATGCGATATTAAACAATCATTATGACATTACACCATTATTTATTGTGATAAGTTTTATTTATTTAATATAATATTATATGATATTTAAGAAGTTAATCAAGGGCTTCATGTATTTATCTATGAATAAACGATGATAAATCGTTTAGTAAACTATTGTCCAATGTTGATGGTACATTAATAAACTATGAATGTGGATGTAAGGCATTAACTAACTTTTAATGGAATAAGGTTCATTAAATATTTTTAAACAGACTAGCTCCTAACTACTAACAAAGTCATGAATAGTGTTATTGCGGATCTAAGGTAACGTTGTAAGAAAATGAGACAGAAAAATATTCAATAAACGCTAACCTTTTTAATTCATATTCAGTGGTTTTTAGTACCCATAAACAAAATCTATTTCCTAAAGCTTTTTAAGTGTGTCTGATTGTAATATGACAACCAACGAAGATGTATTTGGGTTTTTTGCCTGTGTATGTCATAACATAACATTTCATAACTTTGCATATCATAGCATATTTTGACTATAGCAAAAACTTATAAGTAATAAAATCTTCATTCCTAAATCAAGGAATCTTTCTCATGTCATGCTTCAGCATGAACTATAGAAACCTTTTTATAAATAACACCATGCACATACAGAGCATAATGTGTGGTGGTAGCGAGGCCGACAGTCCAGGAATGAAGGATAATTGGTCGTGACGTGTACCAGATGTGTGGTCACCTCGGCAGACTGCAGGTCCATCAAATCATTTAAATTTTATTAACATAGTTATAAGTATCTACCTACTAACAAAATATGGACTTGCACCAATTACTGTGTGCTTGGTCTGAAATAAAGATTTTCAATTTCAAAAGTGTATTTTTATAACTTTTCAAAATTTCTGGAGGAATGATGTCAGGCCCTACCGAACTACTAAGTTTGAGTTAACTCTGACTAGACATGGTGAGGAGTGAATATACATATATTATATATAGTTACGTAATTACTGCTAACATTAGTAACACAAAGGGATTTAGTGGAAGGGAAGGGGGGATTTATTGTATTGTATACATACTTATTATTTGCACCAACAACAGCCCCATTTTATGTCCAGGAAAATCTCTGTCCATTCCAAGGTTGCCTGGAAGAGATCGCAGAAAGCGATAAGGCCGCCACTGTATATTAATTAGTGTTCAATTTAATTTTTGTTGTTATGTTATTTTTGGTGTACAATAAAGAATATATAAATAAATAAATAAAGGGAAACCTTTCAGCATCAAGTAGCGGAACATCGGGAAGATAAACGCTAACAAAGAAGTCAGCAAAGGCGGCCGCCGCATGAACACAGGATAATTTTTCACCGTTGTTGGTAAAACTCGGCTCAAAAGCACCTTTTAACCGTTAACTGGAAATATGTTGCCAAAAATCACACGTATTGGCTCTTAAGTAATTTTTTCGATCATTTTGGTATAGGTACGATGCATAAGCGAGTGCCACCCGTTTTTTAAGGCTAGCTTTCAAATCAGAAAATGCCACTTGAGCTTAAGTGTAGTGTCCTGAACTGCGTGTAATGTCTTTGGTGAACGACATGCCTACTCGTAGTTTTACATCGACGTACACAAGCATCTAAGATGCAATAAATTCACTCATAAAAGTACTCTGTAGCTAAACATATATATCGTCAGTCTGTACAACCTTATCCCATTAATTATTCAAAAGTATAAAGGAAAACATAATTTTTTTTTTGTTGAAATTCCCGTCTATACTGGTTCCAATGTTCCTTGGAGGATCAATGACATCAGAAATGTGTAGATTTTATTTCAATATCAATATCTAAAATGGCGGGTGATAATTGTCAGGTTAACAATACCATCCGTGGCAGCGACAGAAGTATCAATCGTGTCAGACTTAAAGACAATGTACGCAAATTACGCGCTTGGACGTGACGTTGCGGAAATCAGCCCGTTATATAATACACTATTTAAAACCAGAAAATTATATGTCAATGATAATTTCATCCTTGCTTAAACAAAACAATACATTCGGAATGTAAAAAAACACTGACTGCGTGGTTAAGCCCTAACCTCGCCCTAACCTACTTCCAAAGAAACTGAGTCACTTGAACTGCATCCGATAACCGATATCCAACTTTATAATGTTTAACTTAGTTAGAGACTTAAGCCGTAGGTATTTGGTATTTCAAGCTGAAATTTGAAAAATATCAAAGGTAAACACATTTTCCGTTATTTTAATTAATAATAATAATAATAAAAAATAAGCGAGTAAAGAAATAAGCAATATTAAATATAATTAAATAAATGATAAACGAACAGATATACCTACCTGCACATAAAATATTAATAGAATAAGTGATTGAATGGAAATATAAATACATAGGTAATATAGGATATCAAATAATTCTAACTTAAACCTTAAACTATAATGTGATGCGATATATCTTCAAAAATAAGTTTGTCGCTGCCATCCCAATCAAAGCGCTAAGGTAGCGCGCGCAATTCAAATTATATTACGATATTTATACTCAGTAATAAAAAAGACTCGCCCGTAAAAAATATGCATTTACCAAAGTATTATTATTATAATCATTCATACAACTCACTATGTTCGAATTATTACCCGAGATAATTGTTTCATGAAATCGTGACATTTGAGGCCAATTCTAACTTAGCGAGATGACTTGATGATTCTGATGATTATAATTCCTTTGAATACATTTTGTTACAAAACAACAATAAATTGTGAAAAATAAAATAAGTACCTATCATTCAATACATCCATAATGAATTTCATTTCATTTGTCATTTCAGAGTATATAAGATACTCTAAATCTGGTTATTTCTGTTTATACGTAGGTGCTCGTACGCTTGGAATAGTTTATGTGCAAATAAACTGTGTAGGTATATGATCATAGTTTGAATTATTTGTGGTCACCCTATACACTAAATTGTTAGAATTTAAATAATTATTCATATCTTTTATAGTACTGAATGTGCAGGAGGTTGGATTACACCAATATTTAGTAAACTGCTTGCCAGATTCGTATCGAGGACTAATACTCGTTGACGTGTATAACTGTCCATAGAACCTCTCGATCTCTCTCAACAGCTTAGGTTTGGCGAATACGATCCTGCCATCATCGGTCTTCAGTTTTGTAAGCTGGTTCTACCCATTAGAAAGATCTCTAATAACGACATTGCAAGCCTTTATTCCACTCTATCGCGTCTTTAATACGGGTTTGTATTAAAGCGGTGAAGGTCACTTTTCAAGGACTTAGAGATCCGTCTATTGAGCTGCCGGTATTTGAGCGCATCGTCTGAAGACTGCAGAATCATCTCGCGCCTCTCCTCCATGAGCTATAAAGAAGGATCAGAGAGCTTCTTGGTTGTACGACGGGTCTTGAAGATCTTATACCCGATCGTATGGACAGTTAGGCTAGACTAGGCACTCGAAACGATTCTGAAGTTCGAGCTGAAAGCTCTCGGGGTTTTGGACATCGGTGTTGGGTAGGGCGTAGACGTCATCAGTGGAGACCTTTCCAGCTTGATATTTAAGTTCAGTGTGCCTCTTACCGTGCGGTGATCACTTTCACTTTTCACCGCGTTGATCACAGAGACTGCATTGAATACTTGATTTTTCGTCGACATAATGCAGTCAATCTCATTTTTTGTTGCACCATCAGACTTTTGCCAGATCCTCTTTCTGTACGACCTTCAGCGAATACCTTGCGGGTATTCTGAGTATAAGTTACGCTACCCTGGTCGACACAGTCTCGATCTTCACCACGTCGCTTACACGGAACTTATAGACGATAAACCCAATACCACCTTGGGACTGCTGGTCGCCGGAAATAGATCAAGTTTCCGGATTTGAGGAATACTGAGGCCTCCTTCTCTCTTCGGACTTCAGATACCCCTACTATACCCCATCGTAACCTGCTCAATTCTTCGTCCAGTTCGGTGATCTTCTCGTCGGTCCGGAGTGTACGCGTGTTGTATCTCTTCCTGGGATTCTTAGCACCCCTTGCCTCACCGTGGCATTGACCGCTACCGTAGCCAAGAAAAATTAAAATGCAAAGAGAATGCTGATTACGACACCCACGGGAAAAAATAGGGGTCGCTATTCTTTAAGTCCAGCACCACACGGAACACTTCGATTCCTCAGTTCGTGAACCATACAGCAATGGTTCAGGTACTGACAATCAAACCTCTGCGCGAATGCTCTCAGGATGCTGCTGAAGCTAGCCCGAAACCTGCGCACCAGGGACGTGCATCGTTTTCGTTTTGGTAAAGGTCGCATGTGACCTGTCGTTGTGACTTGCGAGGATTATGTCAAGAATGGTCGTCTTTCAGCTGAATGACGGTAATGATTATGACCATAAAAATTAAATGTTTGATGTCTGAAACACTGATTGATTAATGGTTTGATTGTAAATAATTCGGCAAAGGGTAATTTTGTAGAAGCTACTATCGATGAAAGGGTTTTTGCAGTCTAGGTTCATATGGATGAAAGAAGCAGCATCTGGCAGACAATGCAAAGAACAGAACACTGGAAGTTAAACATGCTAGTTAGCAGATGGCTTTTTAATCATTTGCTTTTAGAGTAGATTAGGCCTACATTAGTAGATTAGTACGTAGGTACATTATGTAGACCATCAAGATCAACTGCATATTGATGCATCAAACTTCATGGTAACAAGGGCCCCAAGATTAGTCAACATGACTTGAAAAAGGAATCCAATGGCCAGAATGTATTGATCAAACCAATAGGGTTGAAGCATGTCTTTATTTTATATTTTTAATTCATTGTTTACACCGTTAAAACATAGTATAAAATATAAATACTGTTTTAAAAAGCTGTAATTGCGTTTAAAAAAATATTTAAAATAGAGAATAATTTTAAGATCTTTAAACGCCACTATTTTCGCGCGGTCTGTTGATGACGTCAAACACTATGTATGTCCTGTGACAGTCTAGTCCATTGTTTACTACAGGTGTTCTCGTTCTCAACTTATTTCACCATGAAAATAGCTCAAAAGCCAGTTTATAAGTATTGCATTGTGCCTGAATGCAGAAACACTATCAGAAGTGCACCTGATAAAGTGTTTTTTCCAAGCCTCGATAGGTGCAAAAATACGTAAGGAATAGAATAGAATAGAATACTCTTTATTATGTACATCAAAAAGTTACAAATATAAATGTAGAAATTTTACATAGGGTGACATAATGGGCGGTCTTATCGCTAGAAGCGATCTTTTTCAGAAAACCTTTAACCAACAAGGAATGGTGCAAGGTTATCAAAAGAGATAAAGTATCTGCAACAACTTGCTTACATTGTTGTGAATAAAAAATTATAGGTTATGTTTACTGCTCCTCATATTTAGGATTGTATTTATGGCTAAAATATCGTACATAATGTGTTATTATAGAATAATTACCTTGCAGCGTTCACTCCTTGTACTTCGAAAGGAGATTCAGATTTGAAAGAAAATAAGACGACATCATGAATGCATCTATTTTCGGCAGATTATCCGATTGTGTTTTTACAAAATCACTTTCAGTCCATTGTCTTAAATGATTTCTAATCTCACTAGTATGCTAAAATTACACTTAAACAATAAATTAAAAAACACACACGTTAATACCACAGAATAAGTATGGAACAGTACGGAAACTACCTACAAACGCTCGAAACGGCACACTCACACAAACATGTGCAACGACGATACCTTAACCGAAGCTCTCTTTACCGAAGCTCTAACTTAGAATTCGCTCAAGAATTTGTAAATTTCTTTACTAATATACTAGCTAAAACGATGGAAGCTTTAAACTTCTTACCTGATGTCTCAATTGATTTAATAAGAGCTAACGTTTTAGGCTGCCCGGTTGAATTTCAATTTAAACATATTAACCCTATGATAGTTATAAAAACTTTTCAAATCAAAGTTTTTACATCAATAATCGATACTATAGCATCATACTTAGCTTTAATATTTAATTTGTGTGTAGATCAAGCAGTCTTCCCGGATTTAATGAAATACAGTAAAGTTATACCACTTTTTAAATCTGGGGACTGCAAAGACACCAACGATCATAGACAGTGTCTGTGTTGCCAGTATTCAGCAAGGTGTTCGAAAAGGTAATGCTCAATCAAATGCTTAATCATTTTAACACCAACAAAATCTTACACGGTCAGCAATATGGTTTCACCAAAGACGTTGTACGACTGACGCCGGTGTAACTTTATTAAAACACATATTTACAGCGTGGGAGGAGGCCCAAGATGCCATAGGGATCTTTTGTGACCTCTCCAAGGCATTTGACTGCGTTGATCACTAAACCTTGCTCTTAAAACTTGAGCATTACGGACTAGGTAAACTCGTGCTTAGTTTAGTACAATCTTATTTAAATGATAGACAACAAAAAGTACAAATAAATGGTGTCAATTCACTTCATTTAAAAGTAAAATTGGTGTTCCACAAGGATCGATATTATGTCCCTTCCTCTTTTTAGTATATATTAATGATCTACCCCATTTATTTAAAAACCAACCACAAATGGTGTTATTTAATCTACTTCTTTAAGATACTTCTTTAATCTTTAAGATAAATAGACGTGCATCAAATCTTGACGACGTAAATAATGCCCTACTGCAGGTACATAATTGGTTCACTGCTAATAATTTAGTATTAAATGGGAAAAAAATGAAATGCATAAGATTTGCTTTCCGAATGTTAAAAGTAGTGATTGTGACATAGTATTGAATAACGAGAAATTAGAATTAATCGATGAAACTGTTTTCCTGGGGACCACGCTCGAGTCAAGGCTGCAATGGAGTTCTCATTTGACATCTCTTGCAGGACGGCTAAGTTCAGCAGCATATGCTTTAAGGAAAATCCGTCAATTTACTAATGCAGATACGCGAGGCTAGTCTATTTCAGCTATTTTCATAGTATCATGTCTTACGGTATTGTATTATGGGGACGGGCTGCCGATGTTGAGTCTATTTTTATTCTGCAGAAAAGAGCTATCAGAGCAATATACAGCCTCCTCAGGCGCGATTCTCTAAGGGAACTGTTTAAAGACATTAACATCATGACGGTACCTGGTCAATATATTTATGAAAACATCATGTACGTAAGGAAAAATTTAAATCTTTTCAGTAAAAGAGGTGAAAGACACAACTATAGGACTAGAAATAGGGCCCAATTAGTTCAACCAGGTTTCAGACTGGCTAAAGTAGACTCATCCTTCATGGGGTACTGTTTAAAATTTTGCAATATAACACCTCCCCACATACTCCAACTGAATGAAACGAAATTTAAATCTTGTATAAAACGCACACTATAGGCTGTATAGTGTGCGTTTTATACAAGATTTTAATTTTAGCATATTATAAGTTGGGGGATTATATCGCTGACAAAAATGCTTGGCTCAGGGCTGGTCCTGCTCCACAAGGGCGCGTAAACTAATTAATTAGCATTCGAAAATAATGTTGGAGCTGATGAAGATTGTACAACCTATCTTTGCGTTGTATAAATTCAATCTCTTAGTATTGTATAATTGCATAGCACATGTGTGAGCACTATGCACCCACTATATAGCTTACTGGGTTCGTCTTTCATTGACTTGAATGTGCCCTGGCGGCTGTGAGTATGTCATGCTCACTCAAATGTGTCGCTGGTGGTGGCGTGTGTGTTGGGTCATTGAGTTCCCTTCAAAATGGTTGAGCTGAATGGTTCTGATCCATACGTCATGTTCGTGAACGGGCGCCGTCAGTAGGCACTGGTCATTTCTTAGCTGCCACGGCTTATTTTAATTCCATAATTGTTTTTATCTTTTTATTACGGACGCTTTTAACGTGCACGTCTTTCTAAATCGTTCTCACATGTATAATTACAACATGAATGATGTAACCACTTTTTTTGTAACAATATTTTAATTTAAAAGAGTGTCCATGGAGTTTCTTGCCCGTTCTTCTCCATAAGTACCTACTACGCTTTGGAATGGGCAACTAGCTTCATCTTTCTGACTGACCGACCCCTTGACAATTCAAAAGTGGCTGTTATTAGTTTATTTGAAATAAATGCTTTGAGTTTGAGTTTGACCCCGAAGCGGTTGTAGCGGTGCGGTCAGTAGTGAGTGCCGCGTCAAGACGAATGGTAATGATTTTTTTTTCGCCGCTATATTTTTAAAAATGCCACGAGCATATTGCGTGGTATACGGCTGTTTGAACTCAGCTTCATCAAAGCCGGAGCTATCGTATTTTAAACTTCCTGCTGATTTTGGAAGATAAGAATTATTTATTGTCATTGTTATACATATAATCGTTATCGAATTATAAGTCCGTGTGAGCGATCATAATGATTTCGTGAACTTATTTGTAAATACAGAATGGGCAGTGGTTTTGAGGGTATTGAAAGCGCTGTCAAAATGTAAATCCAAGATGGTGGCTGCAATAGTCATATTTTTTATTTTATTTATTCAATTAGGTATCTTTTAAAAAAAATTTTTTAGCTCCCACCAGTACCTAATTGTAAAAGGTTACGCCGCGAATGAGAAAGTAATAGATCTATAAATGATAAATGATTTTATTGCTGTCAGTAGGTTTGTACAAACACTGTTACACGTCAATCGTATTTTCAAAACAAAAAAATAATAATGTTTTTGTTCTTTAAGTTGTTGTGTGTTAGCATTAAACTGTTTTCCGTGTTTTAAACGTTCGTCTTTTGCAGAGATTAGCCGACGAAATTGAAATAACTAGCTTACAAATACAATTTAAATAGGTATTTAAATTGTATTTGTAAGCTAGTTATTTCAATACGATTGATTGATCACTATAGTTATGTAGGCATAACAAAAATGTTGTAATAAAAAAAACAAAATCAAAGACATTAAAAGTTACAACCCACACAGCTTCAATGCAGCGTAGGGAATTATTTCATCAAATATGCTTAGTTTCCGTACTGTTCCATATCTAAACTGTGTTAATACTATGTATTCTAATCAAAAGCCTGCAATGCCATACAAATGTAAGCGATACGAACTTGTTGACATAGTGTTTTCCGTAACGTTTCGATAAAACCAATGGTGTTGCGTTTTACAAATTTGAATATCCCTCGCTTAATTTGCACTTGTATTTATTAATTTGAAGTAGAAAGATATTAATTAATAAAATAAGAATTAAATTAAAATGTCCGGCCAATAAGGATTCGGAATACAAATATTTGAACCAAAGAACAATGGCAGCTTCCCATAGATTGCTTTATTTGAAATTAAATTATACGTCTTTAAATGAAAAACATCTTCTTAAACTAAGCGTCATTTTCTGAGCTAGTCTGTGCATGATTTTTTGTTAGAGAAGGCGGAGATTAATAGATATTCAGTGTTCAACTTTTGAACAACACAGGACACAGTCTATGTCCGCTAGGAGTAATAGTGTTTTGTGGTCTAAGCTTCTCATAGAGCAACACGCTCCGGTCCGCCGGTGGTCCGTGTTGCTCTATGAAGCTTCTGGTTAAGAGTTGTAATTTCGTAAACTGTCAACAGTTGTCAATGTCGACAACCAAGCTATATTTTTTAAGACTTTGAATAGGTACTACACTTTTTGTGCAATGCAATGCAATGTTCATAACTAAGTTAGAACACAGAATAAACGTAGATATAGGTATACAACAAAATAAATGTGTAATTTATTCATTTACTCCATGTTAATATAATAACAAACAGAAAATAATGACAACACCGCGACAATTATGCTATACCTAGGAAAACAAATATAAAATGGCAATACTAAAACCAATCCAACCAACAGTTTCCTAATATTTTAAAACGAAGTAGTCAAATAACTTTTCATTAAACATTATTTTATAACTCGGCCTGATCTAGACAATTATGATAGTTAAAAAACGTAGATAAATAATTGAATTCATTTCGTTTATGTGTCACATTTAGACGTTCAAATTAATTTCAAATAAAATGTTGCCATTGTTCCATAACTAACATGCATATTCCCTATTGTTTACAAAACAATGAAGCACATAATTTAGGTACCATTACGTATGTTGCAGACATTAATGAAAAAAAAGTAAATTATAGCTAAAACACTAATGGTTAAAACATACTTCTTACGTTACGTTACGTTTTAAAATTGCTTTTTTTGAAATTGAAAAAGATTATTTCAAATATTTTCCTCTCATTTTTAATTTGGCAATTAGGTACTAGATGTTGACTTCCTTGTTAGCATGTGCGACTGCTGGGCGTGGGTGGGGTACTGGGTTCGATTCCCAGCCCGGAATAAGAAGAAAGTTGAAAGTGTGATACTCCCGTAACTCTGAAGGCATGCAAAGCAGTCAGGCCTGAATAGGCCCGAACTCATTCCAGTCGTCGTATTAGTCGTCGTCGTCTGGTATTGGCACCCCAGTGGAGTATCACAGTGAAGGAAGAGTGAGTACCTTTTTTTTATCATCAAATAACTTCTCCTGCTCTGGGCGAAGCTGGAGGGCGTGTCAGACTCCTGACTAAAAAGCCGCCGTGTTCCTTCAGTTGCCTGTGCCGTGGACCACAGAAACCCTTTCGGACTTTCCCGCAACCCTGGCAGGCATCGGCCCTAGCGGACCCCGTCATTTAATTCTGACATCGCTGACGGCGAGCAACCCATTGCTCGCCGTTCTTCTCTCTTATGCTCCACCGTGTCCTCCGGGCGATCCACACAATGGTGACACTCGGGCGTTGTCTCCCGCCTTGTCCGGAACAGGAACCTTCCAAAACAACCGTGTCCGGTGAGGACCTGCGTCAGGCGGAAGGTTGGGACGCCGTGGCGCCTCTCTAGCCACTCCTCAAAGAGGGGACTTATAGCCGCAACTGTGGCGTGCCCAGCGCTGGGTTGAGACAATCGCACTCTCCATGCCGTCTTGACATCCCGCCGGAGCTCTGCCGCTGTGCCGTGATTTCTCGTCGCAGCGGAGTTACGCCCCGGCGTTTCGTCTCCTCGCGCTACTCCCATATGTACGCGAGAAGAGTGAGTATCTGCGTTTGCGCTCCCACGTGTGCACTATCCCGTGTATTATTGTGAACAAATAGTATTAACTACAAAATACTTTCTTGTTAAGTACTTAAATTATTGAAAGATTTGCACGCATTTACCCAAATAACTCGTATATCTGTTAAAAGACTACTTATTCATAATAACTGTCACTGTCAGCGAAATAGAATGAGTATATATTCAGGAGATTTTTCCAGTAATAGTTACAAGACCGTGGTGTCAACATTTATTTAGGTAATAGTTTTCTTGTGTAGGCCTCAATTATAGAACAACGTACAGTAACGTTGTGATTATTAATTTTACCAAACCCAGCCTAGAATAAACTCAAATCTTGTAGAATTGAATAGTTTTCTCTAGAGCTCTCTCTTATCAAACTACCTGTATTAATAAAAACCTGTATTTAATCCTATAACAACAAAAAAAAACCTTTTTTTATAGTGGTGCACTAACACACCATAGTCAGCAATGCTTATTTTTTTGCACAACATCACATAATTGGCACTAACGCTTACAAATCAAAAACTTTGCAGACAACTTAAATGGGAACACGAAAACTGTGCCACACACTATTGTATAAAATATTTGCATCAGTTAGCGAGACTAATTTATTTACTGAACCAATACTTATGTACTCTCATAAGTACTCGTATTTCATATTGTAAAGATTTCGAAGTTCTTATAAACATACAGAGATGTTTGCTTTGTTTCGTCTCTTCTTTCCAGCTCAAATACCCGGAAGTAGTGAAGGGTGAGCGTCTTGGGACTGTCTTTGGTCAATTGTCGTCTAAAAAGTGACCATCTGGAGCCTAATTTCAATAATTAATTTTGGTTGCAGCAAAATGACGTCGGTAGTAGATGTCACCGTCGAGCAGAATATCCATGCTACAAGGTTGGTGTTCTATCCGTTGGTGATACTAGCATCATGTGTCTGGTTGATCCACCGATGGCAGCAGCAGTCCAGGCTTTACAGGATGGGAAACCTCCTCCCTGGACCTAGTGCAGTCCCGCTATTCGGGAACGCGCTGATGGCGCTTTTCAAGAAACCTGAACGTGAGTAAAATTTTTCTTTTCTACTTGTGTAAAAATTTTCAGAAAAGAGCTGTTGAGCTCTGTTCTGCTAATCTTTCTATAAGGGATGACTCTAAAAGGTTCTCCATGGTCTAGAACTTTCTGTTCATAGCTTTAATCACGCTACCGCCCATAAATAGCCTAGCTAAGTGTTTGCGTGGCGAAGGCCGCTGGATGCGAGAAGCATAGAACTGGTCGAGGTGGCGGTGCTTGGGGGGGGGGGGGGGGGGCTATGTCCAGCCGTGGACGTCTTTCGGCTGAAATAATCATGATGACGATAATGAAGTGTTTGCATTGGCAAGTTGAATAATGTATCAGGTGTAAAAATTTCGTATTCCTATTTCTGAAGGTCAGAATTCTACAATACTATTAGTATCAAAATGCCATGGGGTTTTGCGCAGCAAGACTACTCCTACACGACTAATCGTAATATGTACCTAAATTATATGTTATAAAGTGCAACTTTTCTTTTATGCTTTCAATACTTGCGTAGTATATTTTATACGTAGAAAGTTTTAACATTTTATTTTGTTTCAGAATTTATAAAAATAGGTCTTGAAATCGGCGAACAGTATGGCTACGTAGTCCGAGGCTGGCTAGGGTCAAAACTGGTCATCTTTCTTGGAAACCCCGAGGATGTGGAGGTGATCTTGAACAGTAACGTCCATATTGATAAAGCTTCAGATTATAGATTCTTCGAACCTTGGCTTGGCGAAGGTCTTCTGATCAGTTCAGGTAAGATTTTATTATGTTTTGTGCATACCAATTTTTCTGACGTTTGAGTGAACGAAATGAGACTTGTTCTCAAAAAACTTCATCCCAACTACGTTTAGTTCTGCCGTAAAAAACCTTACACTTATTTAAGTTTTTGGTCACATTCAGCATAATATAGTCCTACTTATGTGTAAGTTAAAGTTAACCATTATGCTTTGTTCTGCTATCGTTTTAAAGCAATTATACTGCGTCTCTTTTAGGAGCAAAATGGCGTTCCCACAGAAAGATGATCGCTCCAACATTCCATATAAACATCCTGAAGACTTTCGTGGACGTATTCAACCAAAACAGCAAGAACGTGGTGGAGAAGATGCGTCCTGAAGTCGGCAAGACCTTTGATGTTCATGACCATATGAATGAAGTTACCGTCGACATCTTGTTGGGTAAGCTGGTGTTCCTTTGGTTCTACCCTAAGGCTTAAGCCTAATTTACATTGTGAGTTTTAATTGCCGGTGGCATACCATATCTTGAAATAACAATAAAATATGCACCGTCCAAACAGTGCTTAGACGATGCAAGTCTTTTGTTGGTTCAACTATTTTGTACTTATGCTTTACTCACGTAGGTAAATAGAGATGTACGATCACCAAAAGTGATAAGTTACCAGGTTCGTCGGATATAGCTGAAGTTTAGTAAGAATCCAAAGGATGTTTTCGAATACAATTCGATGTAATTAATAGAAAACAAACACTTTATTTATCAAATTAAATGACATTCGAAAACATCCATCGGTTTCTTACTAAACTTCAACTATATCCGAAGATCCTGCAGGCTTAGCATGACGTTTTCTATTTCTAATCTACTGTAGAATAGAAATAACTTGTATACCCTTCTCGAAATGTCTTCATTCCGAGCTCGAGGTCACAGCTAGACTCGGGTTTCTTCGTAGACAGTGACTTTTCTATAGCAACGGGGTTAGTTGCAAGTGATGTGTCCGTATTTTTGCGTTTCGTTCTCAAACAAATATGAAGGAAAGTGTTTTGAACGAATCTTTCTTCAATAACAAAACGCAAATGGTCTATTTGTTGTCATAAATTTTGATTTATGGCTGGTGCGCGCAAAATATAAGACCATAAAACACATTATTTTGTGTCTATTGCGTTTCCAGTGCCATAATTATACTATTTTGTTGGCGTCACGCAAAAATAAGTATTTTACTATGTTATTTTACTATTAATTATTGTTGTAGGTATTCATCTAAGTAAAATGATATCATTTGATTTTAGATATTTTATTTATTAGCTTAGTCTCCATTTAAAACTGTATGTACATATTCAGTGTTCAATAAAAAAATTAAGGCGCTTAAGGCTCTTATTAAGTAGTTTTATATTCCCTGTGAAAGTATTGAGTAGACTAAAGTTAAAGTTAATTGTAAAAACTGCAGGATCTTTTGTTGTTCTTAGTTTAGTTAGTCAAAAAAAAAAAACAAAATCAAAAGTCATTTTATTAGTCGTTAGTAGTTTTTTTTTGTCGTTTTATTGTTAATACCAAAAATCTATTATTTACAGCTTTAGAAGCTCAGCAAAACTAATAGAGGTATTGGTGAACTATATAGGGTGGTATTGGCAGGGACATCGACGCGCACAGTGAATCCAATAATTCAGAACTGAATTCTAGACCCCCTAGCGTAGAATTATTTGCCGGTTATAAAATAAATCTGCTGTTTCTTAGAAAAGTGCAATACCTACGCGGTCAAAATGTATGAAACAGCATTTTTTTTTTATTATCCACGAACATTTTCAACGTAGGAGTTCAGAATCATGTACCTACTGAATCCATAGTATTATGGCAGGTTGCGCGTCCATGACTCGATGTCCCTGCCATCCTGTATGTCTACCATTTAACACTTCGCTAACGAGGTGTTTTCGGCCCTTTTCCCATCTTCGCTCAAGTTTTTCTATATGAAAACTTAAATAATATCGGCGATTTGAACCCAACATGTTTATTTCTGACCGGTTGGCGCAGTTGGTAGGGACCCCGCCTTCTGAGCCGCTGGTCCCGGGTTCGATCCCCGGACAAGTCAAACATTTGTGTGACATTTGTGTGTCTGGGTGTGTATATGTATATAAGTATGTATATCAGTCATCAGGTTACCGTAGTACAGGCTCTGCCTAGTTCGGGACCTGAAGACCTTGTGTTGATGTTGTCTCATATTATTATTATTATTATTTCTGTGATAAAAGCAACAAAGCACTGCCTAAAATTACCCGCTTTAACGAAAAAAACAACTAACGATTCTTTGTCTAGGTCCTTTTTTATGTAGACTATTTCGGAAGAAAGATTTCTGTCCCAAACTGTCAAAATCAGTGAAAACTTGTACGTCATGCTTGACGTTGTAGACAATTGTCTAGGGTAGTGAAGACACTTCTCTTTACGTTTGATTTTGTAATCGCCATGCTAAAGACGGTAGAAAACTTTCCACTGTCTACACGAAAACGTTATTTTTGTCTACTCTTCCAACGACAAAACGCTTCTCTACGGTTCTCGTGCTAAGCCTGCTGGTTACTCATTTCTTTTGGTGACTGTACTATAAGACACCGCCGCCATGATGATATTCCGTCCCCTAATGACCGAATACCATCTCCACCGTATTAGCAACATAATACAAGCTTATTTCTATTATCGGACACAACTTTTATTTAAAATCGGCTAACGTGAATCCTACGCAGGAATTCCTATGAACTCTGCAGTGGGCACGATAATATGTGCAGGTTTAGAAGTCGTTTCAATTTTAAGGTGAATCAAACAAAGCTAAACAATTGGTCGAAATTAGACATTCATAGTTAATTAACTTCATGTAAATGCCCAAAATTAAATCGTCAGTTTGTCCCCAACTGCGACCGATATTTGGGACGTGACATTTATTATACGGAAAATATATTAGAACAACTGTCAAAATTTTAAAACAAAGTGTCATGTATAATTAATTATTCTAATGAAGCGAGGTATCGATTGTGGCCGTAACCTTGCTTTATGTTGTGTTTACCTATTATTACCATATTTTTATTTCTTACTAAGACACATTATGAAACTCATGTAAGAATTACTTTTTAATAGAGACCGCTATGGGCATCACAAGGAACACTCAAGATAAATCTGGCTACGACTATGCGATGGCTGTAATGAAGTAAGTTGATGGATTAAAGATTTTGATGACATTCAGTTGCCCGGTTGCATCTACCTATTAGGTTAGGTAAACCAAAAATACCATCGATTTAGATTAATGATCATTGCAACCTAATTATTAATATTATATTATATTAATTTATTGTCCATTCCAAGGTTGCCTGGAAGAGATCGCAGAAAGCGATAAGGCCGCCCATTGTATATTAAGTAGTGTTCAGTTTAATTTTTGTTGTTATGTTTTTTGTGGTGTACAATAAAGAATATATAAATAAATAAATTATAAGAGCACGCGTAAGCTAATGATAGCTAGAAATAAGTATTATCTCAATATAGTAAACGTATGGAGTCCGATTCCTTGTAATTTATAAAATAATACTTACAAGGATAAGGTTTCTACCAGAATACCTATATATATTATCTAGTAGAGCCAGTTGCACCAGACTCTGCAATAGTCAATCGAATGAATTTGATAACAATAGAAATCGTTTCACAGCTTCTAACACACCTGTTGCATTTTCCGAAAATGGGCAGTTTGGTTAACATTTAATGGGTAACTTTGTTCCAGAATGTGCGACATCATCCATCAGAGACATTACAAGTTCTGGTTTCGATTGGATTTCCTCTTCAAATTACACCCGTTATTTAAAACTCAGCAGAAACTTTTAGACATTATTCATGGACTTACTAGTAAGGTAGGTACCTACTTACCTGAATTATTTATACATAAAGGTAGGGCTTATGGTAGCATGTCTAAGGGCTCAATTCTGGATACTTTCTTGTTTCTTATTTATATTAATGACTTGCCTTACCTCTTAAAGGCTAATCATGATTTAGTGTTCACTTCACTTTTGTTTAAAGTTTAACGTCAGCGTTTTATGTCCAGGAAAATCTCTGTCCATTCCAATGTTGCCTGGAAGAGATCGCAGAAAGCGATAAGGCCGCCCATTGTATATTAAGTAGTGTTCAGTTTAATTTTTGTTGTTATGTTTTTTGTGGTGTACAATAAAGAATATATAAATATAAATAAATAAAATAAATGTATTGATAAGGGGCAAAGAATTTGATCCTGAAGATAGCACAGTATTCTTGGGCTTAATTTTGGATCCCAGGCGTCAATAGAGCCCACATATAGAAAATTCTCAAAACAGTCTAAGCTCCGCAGCATACACTGTTGGAAAATTTCGTAATTTAACTGACATAGCCTATTTAGTGTATTTTAGCTATTTTCATCGTGTAATGTCGTACGGTATTCTCCTATGGGGAAATGCCGCCGACATTCAGACTATCTTTGTTTTGCAGAAAAGAGCTGTTCGTTTAATTTATGCATTAAGACCGAGACACTCTCTCGGAGAGAAATTTAAGGAGATTAATGTAATGACTGTGCTTTCTCAGTATATTTTTGAAAATCGTATATCGCCCATAAAAAAATTAAAATGTTTAAAAATACAGTGATATCCATAATATAAATACTAGTAACACACAAAAACTTGTTGTACAAGGCTCAAGAACTTAGGTGGCTCGTTCAGATGTCAATGTATAAACTTCCAAGCCACGTTCAAGATCTAAGCCTTAATATATGGGGTGCATGTTGAAGAGCCTCCACGTGGCGCACCCTGGGCAACGCCGGGCTCAAGTGCCCACCAGGCTTTTGGGGGGTACTTGGTGCCGGCGGCGAATCTTCAACACACGGGGAAGGGCCACGGTTCCAATCACCGATCATCCTTGATGGTTGGTGAAGGGAACCGGGCTATATACGGATACGGCCACTCCCCCTCTGCTTACAGAGGAAGGTGAGTGGTCGTGGAAGGGGGAAGGAGCGGTTTGACCGCCGTGGAGGGAGCGGGCTCGGTGTGCACTAACCCTGCCGCCGGGCTGGCACGAAGAAGTCTCTTCCTGCCACCGCTTTAATCTCGTAGCCCCGAAGACTGTACAGGTCATGTCTCTGACTTTTGACGGGGGTCGAGGGTCCTGGCTTAACCGCCCGGACCGCGAGGAAGATCAACCTCTATAAAAAATTCCCCAAACCTCTAAGCGGCGGCGCACCGTGAGGGAGGTTGTAAGCTTGGCTGATGGGTAGCTTGATTCAGTCGCTAGTGCGAACCACGCAAATTTTGAGTCAATAAATAAAGTTCTTACTCGTGGGATCAAATATGGAAAAGTTAAATAAAAACAAAAAAACCGAAGAGGGGAGGAGTGGTGCGGGGTCGGAGCCCGACACCGCGCCAAGTGGCGCGAGCACGGGAGGCTCATTGAGCAACCGCCGCGCGGAGGAGTTGGCCGCTGAAACTAAGAAGAAGAATATCAGGTTCTTCAGTAAGCGGCCAAGATCAGTGGACGGCCAGGGGTCGTCCTCTGATGGCGAGAGAGCCTCGGCTCGAAAAATCCCCACCGGTAGGCGGGGAGGGGGGGTCCAAGAGCGAGGCAGGGGGAGGGGGCTCACAGCCCGGGAGGCAGCGGAACTAGAGGAGGAACCCGCAAAGGAGGGGGTGAATGGTCGTGCAGTCGCTTCGGGGCCCTCGGGCGACGAGGCGAGCCTGTCGAGTGGTCCCGACGACATCGGCGACAATGACAGTGAGGCCTGTGCAACCAGCCTCAAGGAGGTAGTGGAGGCTGAGCTTCGGAAGGTGACCCTGAAGAAGATCAAGTCTTCCAAAAGCAGGGCCGTGGTCGCGGCAACGGCCTCCATCATGGCGGCGGTGGAGGCGGCCAAAACCGACGGGCCTTCGGGCGGCGAAGTGGCCGAACTGCGGGCGGAGGTCGCTCGCCTGACGGCCGCCACGAAACTTCTCCGGAAGGAGAATGGGAGGCTCAGGGAGGACCTGGCTGGCCTGAAGGCCACCGGCAGCGGGCAGTTGCAGGCGGAACAGGAGCCAAGCCAGCCCGTTCGGCCAAGCCAGCCCATTCCGGAGGAGAACCAGGTCCTCAATCTGGTTCGGCAGGAGCTGGCGGCCTTCCAGGCGCGGTTCTCCGTCCTGGAGGGCATAGTCCTGCGCCCACCACTAGCGGGCAGGACAGCACCGGGGCCGAGGGTGGCCTCGTATGCGGCTGCTGCGGGAGCCGCCGCCCCTAAGCCCGCGTCGTCTGGCCGGGCCCAGCCGCCGGCCAAACCGGCGTCGGCACGCGGAGCCCAGGCGTCGGCAGGCGGAGCCCAGGCAAAATCGGCGTCGGCCGGTGGAGCCCCGGCGCCGGCAACGCAGACGCCGGCCAGCAAAACACCAGCTGGGGCTCTAAAGAGGAAGGGCAGGACGGCACGGGAGGCGCAGGCCCCAGAGCCTACTTCCCGGCCACAGGAATCTCCCACGACTGACGCCGGGTGGCGGGTGGTCGGGCAGAAAAAGAAGGCGGCCAAGGCGGCCAGAAAAAAGGGGCAAAGGCGGCGCCACAAGGAGCGAGCCGTCGCGGCAAGGCTCCGCGCCCCAAAGACCGCGGCTGTAGTGATCACGCTACAGCCGGACGCGGTTAAGAGGGGCGTGACGTACCGTGACGTGCTCACCAAGGCGAGGGAGACGGTGGACCTCCAGGAGCTCGGGATCACCGAGGGCCTCCGGCACAGGGTGACCGCAACTGGCGCCCGCATGCTGGAGATCCCCGGTGTGACGAGTGGCCCCACCGCTGACGCCCTAGCTGAGAAGCTAAGGGCGTCCCTCAATGCGGACGAGGCTCGAGTCTCCAGGCCCGTCAAGTGCGCAGACATGCGAGTCTTGGGCCTGGATGACTCCGTAACGGAGGGAGAGGTGGTAGCCGCCGTCGTCAGGACGGGCGGGTGTCTGGCCGACCAGGTGAAGGCGGGCACCATACGTCCGGACCCCGCGGGTATGCGAACCGTAACGGTAAGCTGTCCCGTGACGGCGGCGAAAAAGATTGTGGAGGGCCGAAGGCTTCTGGTGGGCTGGGTTTCGGCGCAGGTTAAACTGCTGGAACCCAGACCTCTGAGGTGCTTCCGATGCCATGTGGGGCACCACGTTGGCGTCCAGTGCACTTCGGAGGTGGACCGCAGCACTCTCTGCTTCCGCTGCGGTCAGCCCGGACATAAGGCCGGCTCGTGCGAAGCCGCGCCGCACTGCACAGCATGTGCGGGTGCTGGCAAGCCGGCCGATCACCGGGCGGGCAGTAGGTCCTGCGCTCCACCCGCCGGAACCAGGAGGAGAGGCAGGCCCTCCGCCGCCGTTGCCACAACCACCGTCACCGCGGCCAGTGCCACTGCTACCGTTGCCGCCACTGCCGCCACCCGGGAGGAGACTGAAATGGAGGAGTAACGGCTCCATTGAGACTCCTCCAGGCGAACATCAACCACTGCGCCTGCGCTCAGGACCTGTTGCTCCAGAGCATGGCGCAGTGGTCGATTAACATTGCCGTGGTCGCTGAGCCGTATTTTGTCCTGCCCAGGGATGACTGGGTTGAGGACCTGAGCGGCTCAGTGACCATAATTTCGTCGGCCGCCGCCGGCACCCCATCCCTCGAAGGTGTCACGAAGGGACAGGGGTGCGTAGCAGCACGGTTCGGGGAGATAGTAGTAGTGGGAGTGTACTTCTCTCCGAGCCGAACTCTCGCCGAGTTCCAGAACTCTTTAACAGAGTTAAGTGTCGTCGTCGCCGGGTACCATCGCTTCCCCGTGCTAGTGCTCGGGGACTTCAACGCCAAAAATCCGGCTTGGGGTTCCCGTTACACTGATGTGCGGGGCAGGATGGTGGAGGACTGGGCTCTGGAGACAGGCCTGGTCGTCCTAAACCGGGGTTCTGTTCCTACGTGTGTGCGGATGCGGGGTGAGTCTGTGGTGGACATCTCGTTTGCCAGCCCCGCTCTGTCACAGCGTGTCATTGACTGGCGCGTCATGGAGGAGGTGGAGACCTACTCCGACCACCGGTATATCCGGTTCGACGTCTCCGCCCAGACCTCTAGCGCGCCGGTCCAACAGGCCCCGAGTGGTCCGCGGTGGGCGCTCAAGCAGATGGACCGGGAGCTACTCCTGGAAGCCTCGATCGTGCAGGCCTGGGTGTCATCACCGGACAGGCCTGCCGATATTGACGATGAGGCGGAGTGGTTCCGGGAGGCCATGTCCGAGATTTGCGACGTGGCAATGCCCCGAGTCCGTCCTGGAAGCGCCCGACGTCAGGTGTACTGGTGGTCGCAGGAGCTAGAGACGCTACGCAAGGCGTGCGTCGCAGTGCGACACCTGTACTCCAGGCACCGTAGGCTCCGCATCCGCCCTCCGGATGCGGAAGCGACGGAGGCGGAGCTGTACGAGGGATACAGAGCGGCGAAGACCGCCCTCCAAGAGGCTGTCCAGCGGGCCAAATATACGGCCCGCGAGGAGTTGGTGGAGACTCTGAACGGAGATCCATGGGGGCGCCCTTACAAAATGGTGCGGAATAAACTCCGCACCTGGGCCCCCCCGCTGACGCAGAGTCTCCGCCCCCAGCTGGTGGAGGAGGTGGTGAGCGCTCTGTTCCCTTCACGGGGGGAGCATAGTCCCCCGCCCATGGCTCCGCCGCTCGCGGTGCCTGAAGCGGACCACGCGGACGACGACGACACCCCTGAAGTGACCGGGGTAGATCTGAGAGTGGCGGTAGGTAGGCTGAAGGCCAAAAATACCGCCCCAGGACCCGACGGCCTGCCAGGGAAAGCCTGGGTCCTGGCCTCGACGGCTCTTGGGCCTCGACTGGAGGCGCTCTTAAGCGCATGTATGGAGAGAGGCCAGTTTCCACTCCGTTGGAAGACGGGGAAGCTGGTCCTCATTCGGAAGCCAGGGCGCCCTGCGGACTCTCCGTCCGCATACCGGCCCATTGTGCTGCTCGACGAGGTCGGCAAGCTCTTTGAGAGAGTAATTGCAGGCCGCCTCGTCGGGCACCTGGTGAGGACGGGGCCGGATCTTGCGGATAGTCAGTTCGGCTTCCGCAAGGGGCGCTCGACGGTGGACGCCATCATGCGCGTTAGAGCCCTCACGACGGGGGACGCGGTGTCTCGGGGCGGGGTTGTTGTGGCGGTGTCACTCGACATCGCCAACGCATTTAACACCCTGCCCTGGAGTTGCATTGGGGAGGCACTCCGGTATCACCGGGTGCCAACCTACCTCCGTCGAATAGTCGAGGCATATCTGACGGACAGAGCCGTCATCTACCCCGGTCGCGATGGGGAGTGGAACCGGCGAGAGATGTCGTGCGGCGTCCCACAGGGATCGGTTCTAGGGCCGCTCCTGTGGGACATCGGTTACGACTGGGTGCTGCGGGCCGACCTCCCTGATGGCGTCAGCGTGGTGTGCTACGCTGACGACACGCTGGTCCTGGCGCAGGGGAGGTCGCATCAGGCGGCGGCCGACGCGATGACACGCGGGGTTGCGATAGTCGTGGAGAGGATACGGCAGTTGGGTCTCGAGGTGGCTTTGCACAAGTCCGAGGCCATGTCTTTCCATGGGCCCCGGAACAGGCCACCATCGGGATCCCAACTAACGGCAGGAGGGGTTCACATCGGCGTCGAGTCCACGATGAAATACTTAGGACTCGTGCTCGATAGCCGGTGGAACTTCGTGGAGCACTTCCGACGTTTGGCCCCCAAACTGGAACGGACTGGGGCCGCCCTCAAGCGGCTCCTGCCCAACCTGAGGGGTCCAAACGCTTCCTGCCGGAGGCTTTACGCGGGGGTCGTGCGGTCCATGGCTACATATGGGGCCCCGGTGTGGGCGCGTTCACTGCGGCGGAGAGCCGCCCACTATCTGAACGCGCCCCAAAAGGTGGTAGCCGTAAGGCTGATCCGGGGCTACCGCACGATCTCGGGCGAGGCGGCAAGCCTCCTTGCCGGACTGCCGCCGTGGGATCTGGAGGCGATAGTCCTCGCGCGCCTGTATGAGTGGCGCGCGGAGGCACTACGCCGGGGGGAAACCCCGCTTCCGCGGCAAATCGCGGCGGAGCGGACGGACCTCCGGCGCGATCTCATGGCGGCATGGAAAGAGCGACTGTCGCAACCCAGCGCAGGGCACGCCACGATAGCGGCGGTAAGACCCCTCTTTGAGGAGTGGCTAGAGAGGCGTCACGGCGTCCTCACCTACCGCCTGACGCAGGTCCTCACCGGACACGGAAGTTTCGGGAGGTTCCTGCACATCATCAGGCGGGAGGAAACGCCCGGGTGTCACCACTGCGATGATCGCCCCGAGGACACGGTGGAGCATACGGTGGGGGCCTGCCCTGCATGGGCGGAGCACCGCCGTGTCCTCGTAGAGGCGATCGGCAGCGGCGGCGATCTCTCACGCCCGGCCTTGGTTCAAGCCATGGTCCGGGGCGAGGGGGAGTGGGAGGCAGTCACCTCGTTCTGCGAAGCAGTCATGCTAGCGAAGGAGGTGGCGGGACGGGAGAGGGAGAGAGTCTCCCGTCCAAGCCGCCGAGGTGGACGCTCTGGGCGTCGGGAGCCGCGTGACGACTCCCGGCCACCGTAGGCGCGGGCCTGCGGGCGGTGAGTAATGGGTAGCTCACCGTCCGATCAGGACCAGGCCCGTGCTGGACGGCGCGTACGTGTTCCACGCGCGCCTCAAAGAGATGTCAGCATCATAGAGGGGGCCCACTAGGGCCCAAGCCTGCCGGGAAAGCGGGATCATCCAAAAGGGGTACCGCTGACCCGGAACATAAAGGGCCAAGGAAGGAACACGGGTGGGTTTTAGTCAGTAAGAGTCTGACACTCCCTTCCGCTCCACCCAGAGCGGGAGGAGTCATTTGATGATTTCCCATCCTCAAAAAAAAAAAAAAAAAGCCTTAATATATTGATATTATTAATTAAGTTGTGCCAGAAAGCCTTTTATATTATTAAACATAATATTGAGCACAAAAAGCCTTGGGATTGAGATGTTCCAATCTCGGCATACTGATTAAGATTTTTTTTACATACACTGCGACATTCGATAATTAGTAAAGGTATACACAATGACACGAATAGGTACTTACTTTGTGAAGAATAATATTATTATTTTAATTATTGTGAAGGACTATGTGGGTCATTGTTTCAGTTTTAATGATGGTCTCGCAGTTTAAGTAATTTATGCGGCCTATCCAAGCGTCGTTCCTTTGATATTGTTCATCGAATCGTTGAGCTTCTTAAGTTCTGAGTTGAGCTGCACGATTTCTGACAAATGCGTGCACTGACTGAACAGGTCCACTTAATCCGTGTGGCTCTTCCCTCAGAAGACAATTTCAGACACCAATCTACATGGTCTTCACATAATCTGACAAAGATTATGTCTAGACCTTGGAGTGTGTTTCGGACTTTCTTCTCAGAGTAGTGAGATAAGAAACGCCGAACTCATCTAGAATTTAAAATATAAAAAGTTGTTGTTGTTGTTTTTAAAAGAGTTTGTACAAACCTATTTACAGAAATAATATCATTTACCACTTTCGCGTCATTTATGATAATTTTATTGTGTGGGCAATTGACCGTGTAGTAATTTGTAAAGTTCGTGCCTATGTTGCATAAAATTAAACCAAAATATACCTACTAGAAAATACTTCTTACCGACTAAGAATTTGGCATACTAAATATATAACACCTTCCTTCCACCATTCAGTGCCAAAAAACATTTTCTATAATATTCTTCTAATCTTATTTCAAGGTTATCAAGCTAAAGAAGAAAATCTACTACGAGAACAAAGCTAAGGGTGTCATTCCTCCAAGCATTGAACAGTTGACGAAAGGCAAGGGCGTCAGCAATAACAATGTTCTGGCAAATGGTGGCAAAACGCTGTCAGATACCGTATTCAAGGGCTACCGTGATGATTTGGACTTCAACGACGAAAACGATGTTGGTAAGTATCTGCCATACCTAAAATTCATCGACGAATGACGCCTAGGTCGAATGTAACGGCTACAGTCAACATTCGTTCATGAGTATAATGACTAATAAACTTTCACTGGGCAGGACACGAAACTTCTAGGAGCCTAGGAGCACCCGCTAGGAGCAGTTTAATGTGTTTCTTTCCTAACCTAGAATGTCCCACTGCTGAGCAAAAGCCTACCCTGTACCAGTCCAGGTACTCTTTTAAGCGCCATCTTGAACCAGCCGTCGTAATTATCTAACATCCTCTTCCTTGGTTGGCCTCAGCAATGTTTACTGTTATTAACTCGCTAAAAGATTTGTAGTAGACATGTTTGATAAAATAAATTTTAAACCTTGACCTAAATATTCCAGGTGAGAAAAAACGCTTGGCCTTTTTGGACTTGATGCTTGAATCTGCTCAAAATGGCACGAACCAGATCACTGACCACGAGATCAAAGAAGAAGTCGACACGATAATGTTTGAGGTATGAATAACTTTCTTTTTTGTCTTTAACTCTGGATGAACCAGTCCCCTCCAGTACCCGTGCATTTTGATTAGAATCCAAATCAAAAAGAAAACACAAAAGATATTAAACGAGGCCAAAGGGCTGCAAAAGTGAGCGACTGACTCCACGTCACACCAGGCTCTCACACCAGTGTGACGAGGAGTACTTTTTTTTCCTACTTATAAATAATAGTGAGGTACCTAAGTATATTTTAAAATACTTGTATCACTTTTGGGACAGTTTGTTCCCATCAGACTATATATTTTTATCCATTATAATATCTTTACACGCAAAAAGGTTAGGATAGGTTAGAACTGCGACCCCCTACGCACGAGCCGAGAAGCGAAGCGAGCGAGCCGCAGCAGCGGCCGGCGAGTGCCAAAAACGACTAGAATACACAGTATTAATAAACTGTAGGCGAGTTGTCCATTAGGTGTTTCATACATATCGTATATATCGTATTAAAAAATACACGTCGTCACACTGGTGTTACAACCTAGTGTGTCGTGGAGTCGGGTATGCAAAAGTGGAAGATATTAATTTACTTTCCAAATCTTATGATCAAGGTGCTGACAAAACTAACTTCTGTGATATTTCAGGGTCACGACACAACAGCAGCCGGCTCCAGTTTCGTTATGTGCCTGCTAGGACTTCACCAAGACGTGCAAGCGAGAGTCTACGATGAACTGTATGAGATCTTCGGAGATTCCGACAGGCCAGCCACCTTTAACGACACCCTTCAAATGAAGTACCTGGAGCGAGTTATCCTGGAAACCCTCAGGATGTACCCTCCTGTACCTATTATTGCGAGGGCGTTAAAGACCGACGCTAAGATTGGTAAGAATCTAGTAAGTTTTTCTTATGTAATGAATACTTGAGTGCCATCGTTATAGAGATCTTCAGAGAGATAAATAAAATCCACCAATTCCATCATGTCTGATCGTTGCAAGAGCTGGAACCCCAAACGGAGCCAAATAGATAAGGGCATTTCAATTTTGCCACCCCAAAAAAATCCACCCTAAGGTGGATATTATAGGGTGGCAAATGGAAATGCCGATAGATAAACAACTTTTATATTATCTTCTTAGTTTCTTTGGGAGCCTTAATTAGGTACATCTATCAAAGTGGCCTATTAAAGCCCAAATAAAAGCCCGTTGCTGGGTTTTCAAGATTCGTCTCGTATTGCCTAGTTAGTGTTATTGAAAACGGGCATGTCCTCCAGACCGTGTTTCGGCCACGGGCGGCCAATGTAAACGGAGACTAGCCTTCGACACGGGAGATATTATGGTGCACAAGTGTGTGCGCAGATACAGGTGCACTCTCTCTTCCCTCACTCTCATAGTCCGATGGGACGGCAATCCGACACGACCGGAGAGAGATCAGACGCAGGACCAACGGCATAACGTGCTGTCCGAAGCACGGGGGTATTACACCGCCAACTTCCAAACTCCGGGCTGTTAATTCGTAATGGAAAAACCCAGTAACACTTTGCCCCACCGCATCGGAACCAGGAGCCCACGCTCAATAATGGCGCTTGCGACCACGAGACCAATGGGGCCCGAATATGTCCATACTAAACTTAGACGTGTGTAACAAAAAATCTTATCAAAATTTTCTTTTTCGCACCCAGTAACAAACAGCTACATCCTTCCTGCTGGAGCCACCGTGGTTATCTGCACCTACGGCATCCACCGCCACCCCAAGCACTACAAGGACCCTGACACCTTCAACCCTGACAACTTCTTGCCAGAGAACATGGCGGACAGGCACTACTACAGCTACATTCCCTTCAGTGCTGGACCCAGGAGCTGTGTCGGTTAGTCCAAAATATTATCATGCATTGTTAATTTGAACAGTCATCTGTTTGTAGTGATTTTCATCATCAATTGTTGATGTTTTGACTTAACCTAATACCGTGTTCTTACAAACGAGATATAGGTTTTGTCCTAGCCTAAACCTCCGAGACAGATTTTGTATTCCGAACTTTAAAGTTCTTAGGTAGGTACTTCTAAGTTGTCAATTTTGAATTCAAAGTTTGGCGATTAACACACGGCACCGCGCACCGCCGCGGTTGGCGGTGAAGCGGTTCTTACGTCGCATTGGCATGTATGTAATCCGTTGATGCCTAACACACGTACACCGCCCGACCGTACGTTTTTGAAAATGGATTTTCCTTTCGATTCACCGCCAACCGCGGCGGTGCGCGGTGCCGTGTGTTAATCGCCTTTTTCGACCACAGTTCGGTTCTTAATACAAAAAGTGGCTTGAAGATTTAAACCATGTCAAAAGAAAACCTTGTTTTGTAATTATACCGCTAATCTTTCATAGAGAGAACCGGAACTGCACCGACAGGACAGCTCTTAAGTTGAAGACAAAGAAATCGGGTTCTCAGGAACTCACTGGGTTTCTTATTTTAAAATCATAGATTTTGCAAATATAAACGTATGGTTATATAAATTCAATGAACGATTGTCATTCCGTATATACCACCTACCTAATTACTTAATTTAAATAACATTTTATTTTTGAGACCGTAATCGTCTTAATTATCACACCGTAACCGTACCGCCATAGGTACCTTAATAATATTATAGTAATCTATGTGGTCATAATATTTATATTCACACAGAAAGGATATTATCGCATAATCCTCTTTAAAAACTCTCTGTCGTTTTCGCTTTATACGACGCTTTTAAGTCGCGGCTAAAAGCTATAGCCAACTTAAAATCTTCTAAATATTACTTTTCAGGACGCAAGTACGCGCTTCTGAAGCTTAAAATACTTCTATCAACCATCTTGAGGAACTATAAATCTGTGTCCGAAGTACCTGAAAAAGATTTCCAACTCAAAGCTGATATCATTCTGAAGAGATCCGACGGTTTCAGGATTAAGATTGAACCAAGGAACCGAGTCCCATCAACTGCTACTTAATCACCCAATCATGTTAAAGAAAACTTAATCTTATCGTCATAATGAAGAAATCAACATCAACAACAAAAATGAAGTTAACATTAAAACAGAAACAGCTAGATGTGGCTTTGAAACTCAGCCTGTCAATCTGTCACTCTGTCAGAATATTTAACGAAAACAATGTCGCAAATGGATCTTTAAAATTATCTTTATTTAGTCCTCTTTTTCCGGTTATAATTTTCGGATTTCGGTTCTATAAAGACCGCCTTAAGGCTAGTTTGAATATTTATTGACTTCATTATCAAGATAGCTCTCTGTCTGAAATAATATCTTGATTATTAATCGTGTAATGTGTTAAATTTGTCATTATATCGCAGAAGCCCAGTTACGAAAATCTGTCTGAGAATAAAAAAAATTAAATGGTTCTTTCGCTTATTCTTTACTTACCTGAGCCAAATTACACAAGATGATGATTGGAAGGGTGGATTGGTAGCTAATAATTAATCTCAAATATTTTGTTATACTTTCTGTACGAAATTCTTTATTACTTAGCATCAAATACATTATCAAAGTCGACCACATAAATAGTTATTTTGTATCTTTATTACATAACAGCTATGAATTAATTGTGCTTATAAATAGCAAGTTATATTGACGGTACCTTTCAAGATTCTAAACATGTTTTTATATTTTTTTTCTAAGGCATCGATTGAAGAGGTAAATAGAAAATTATAATTTCTTATTATATTAAAATTATAATTATATTATATTAATAGTAGGTAGTGGGTATGCGTAACAACAGCATTTCGCCTTCTAGTCTCTAAAGTTCTTAAATGAAATTACAGTTATTTATTATTAAGCGGCAATAAATAAATTCACGATTTTATAGAAACACATACTTAAACATTTTTGTTTAACCATAAAATCTATTTTAAACCATAACATACTCTTAATTATAACAAACAATCATATAAAAAGCACACGACAAGATTTCGTATAAATTACCTAGCGTCATGCGTCAGCGTCCTAGGTAGCTGTCATAAATTCTATAAATGATAAATGATTTTATTTCTGTAAGTAGGTTTTTACAAACACTTTTACACGTCAATCATATTTTTTTTTTAAACTAGATGAGGTCGGCGTTTCCTATCTGACTACTCTGATAAGAAAGGCCGAAACAAACTCAGAGGTCACAGTCTCTTTTAAAGTCCAGACAGAATCTTGGTCAGATCATGTGAAGGCTATGTAGATCGGTGTCTGAAATGGTCTTTTGAGGAAAGAACCACACAGATTGAGTGGACCTGTCCAGTCAGTGCACGCAATTGTCAGCAATCGTACAGCTCAACTCAGAACTTAAGGAGCTCAACGATTCGACGAACAATACCAAAGAAAGGACATTTGAGTAGGCCGCACAAGTTACTCAAACTGCCAGATCATGATTACACTAAGAGTAAAAGACAAAAAAAAAGCAATGACCAACATAGTTCTCACATTCACAATAGTTAAAATAATAGCATAATACTTTACAAAGTAAATACTCTTGTCATAGAATATGTATATAAAATTCATTAATGTCAATGTGTATATAAAATCCGGATATAATCATAATATCATATAACGTAAATACTTACTTAAAAGTCAGCAAAACAATCCAAAGTGGGTCTTTGAATGTCACAATATATACTTAGGTAAGTATAATGTTTAACATTGCAACCTTTTACAAAATCAACAGTAATATTTATTTTATAATACGATGGCACATCAAAAAATCTATAAAATAAACGGAATTCTATTCAATTATACAGTGTATCAAAAATGTATGGTTATATATTTAAGGGTGTAGACAGACCATCAAAGAGGAGCTTGTGGCGAAGTCATAACAGTCGCACGGGTCGATCGATCAGGTTAAGCTACGCTTGCCGCGGTAAGTCCGTGGATGGGTGACCATCTTTACATATCAAGACCCTTCCGTGTCTCCAAAAGTACGTTAAGCCGTTGGTCCCAGCTGTCATTCGTCGATCTTTGATAGTCGTTACGGGTCGTCAGAACCCCGAAAGTCTGACAACCAGTCTTACCAAGTGGTATCGTATTACCCTGTAACTGGGTTGTGGAGGTCAGATAGGCAGTCGCTCCATGTAAAATACTGGTATTCGGCTGCATCCGGTTAGACTGGAAGCCGACCCCAAAGTAGTTGAGAAAACGCTAGGCAGATGATGATGAGTACAGACCATCAAACTGAACAACTTTTGTACCACACTCTTAAGAGCGTTTATACCTTATGAGTGGCAACGTCGCAATTTAGTGTCATATTTCGTGGTTTTCAATTTTTATCATTTAATCGGAGCTATATTTAAAAAATCTGTTTAATTAGCTTTTTAGAATTACGTGAAAGTGTTCAAAAAGTAAGTAACTGTAATGCTTACAGTTATTTTACAATGAAAATAACACCCTGCTAGTTTCCAATGTATTAATTGCATATAAATAGAACTGTAAACGCAACGATTTCTTACCTTTTACACTGTTTTCACCTAATTCTAAAAAGTTACTTAAACGGATTTTTAAAATATAGCTCCGATTAAATGATAAATATTGAAAACCACGAAATATGACACTAAATTGCGACGTTGCCACTCATAAGGTATAAACGCTCTTAAATATGACAACACATTTCTGATACACTCTGTATTGTATCTGCCTACCCCCATGGGAACAAGGCGTGAGTTTATGTATTTATATAAGTATATTAAATACGATTGCCGATCAAATGACACTCGTCGATTGTCGCTTTAATTATTTTGTATTTAAATTACCGACCCTAGGTCATACCTACAGCTACAATAAGCATTTACTAGGTAGGTAATGTAGGTATATTTTAAATTACTTGTCTATTTGATTGTGAAAAAGTAAATCTCGACACTAGTTTCTTACAACTCTTATCATAACAAGAACTTATTAAATTAATTGAATAATAAAAATAAAAACAATTTCAAAATATATTTTTATAATATAAAAGATTCCCACAGTATACAGCGTGGCGCTGCAATGGTGACCTTAATTTAACACACATATACGTTTTCACATTTTCTCATTGCGAAGAAGCAGTACACATAGCTGCCCGTCGCTTCGTAGAGGACACCTGGAATAAAGGAACAAAACACAGAGGAAAAGAATAATAGATATTAGTGCTATTTGGGTTTTCCATCTGAAATATCTCAGTTGCAGCTCGGAGTCTGGTTTTGTCCCCGGTTAATGCCCGGTTGATTGTAGATGTACTATAGGTTCACCTCTGCCCAACCCTACAAGAAATACAGCCGTGATGTTACGTTGTGTGCGTGTTATGTAAAATAATAGAGAAAAACATAAATAAAAAAAATTCAGACAGTGCGATCACAGTTGTCTATCACTGACATAATTGTTTTGTTTAGTATCATTATCGTCATAGGAAACTGTTTTGTTCCAAATAAGCGTGTCCCCTTTTTCATTGAACGATAATGTTTGGGGTAATTGCGTAAAACACTAACATTAGCAATGACTTTCATGTTGACAGTTCAACAACATTCATTGCGTTATTTACGTTGTTGAGCAGCTCAGCATAATTAGCTTTTTGCATTTAATTATAAATATGCAAATAATGATAATCGTCGGTTAGTGCTTCATTTCATTGAAAGCGTCTTTACGGGCCTCTGCGAGTTGGCTTCGCCCCCTCGTACACTTTCCAAAAGACCGGGACCCCAGGGTCCTGAGATATGTCAAAGACACGATAATAACGAAACAGGATCTACTTATCTCTGACTTTGACACTGTTATCTATAAAGATATAAAAGATTATAAAAAGTAAAAACCGTCCTCAATAAGTAAATACATAATTATGTAAGTAGCTGATATAATGATCGACAATTTGCAAACTCACCAATCATAGGATCAGCCAACATCATAAGCGTTCCGGAGAACAATAGGTGTAGTGCTAATGCTGCTGGAAACCGGTCTGGTGCTGCAGTGACTAGAACTAGTGGAAACAGCACTTGGACTGAACACCTCACCAACCCAGATATGGCCGTCACCGTGAACACAAACCAGAGCGCGCTTGAAGTCACCAAGGCTGAAATTAAATTAAAGATAAACATGGAAATTGTTCGCAAAATGAAATAAATAACGGTGTCTATCGTACCGGAAATCATTATGTCAATCTGTCTCATCATACTCGTATTATGTCTAAACAAGAACAAACAGAACTATAATCTATAATCATAACTTATAATATAAATTACCCTATTAGGGTGAATTTCAACAATCGATTTTTATGTGTCATTTCGGTGGGATTTTTTTATTTCAATGCTATCTACATATTTTTAGTGACGAATAAAACTTTAACCTATTTTATAACATTGTGCGTGAGTGGACATCAAATTTCATCAAAACTTACATAAATATTTAAGGATGAATTTTTAAGAGTCCACTGAAATGAAAAGTGTCTACTGAAATGATAAAAATCACCACCGAAATGATAGACTGTGCACCGGAATGAAATAAATCCACCGAAATGATACAGCTAAGAACAACCGTGCCGGGCAGCCAGGGTTCCGTACTTTGTAAGGTTTGATTTCCACAAATTTTAGATAAACACTGAGACAGGACAGTACACAGTTATTTTAATATCATCATAAATATACAGATATTACCGTTAGTATTACATATTTCATTCTTTGAGGTTACAATAACCTCAAAGAATGATATTAATGTAATGTAATGTTTATTATGATATTAATTAATTGTTTCTTTACTTATATAACCTATGGTAATTTTTTGGTGGTTGTTGTGTGAAAATGTTGGAAAACTTTATCGAAAATGCTGGTAAGTAACCATAAATAAATATTTTTGTTTGTTTATGAACTAATACTGATTTACTTGATATATTTTCAAAAAAGTGAACGAAGCGCGATTAGAAAGCTTAAAGTTCCTGATTAATATGATGGCTGCATTTGTAAGTTATGCCATTAATAGTACTTAATACATAATGTCTACCTGTTGCACTAAGAGAAAAATGCTAGGTATAATTTAGTTTATTGGTAACGAGACGAGAATAGTGTTTCTAATGGTATATAAGTAAAACTTCTAAAATTAAATCAACTCTTATATTTTTAAAACACAATAAATGAATAAGAAACATTATAAATATATCTTAGTAGTAATAGCTTAGTATTAATAATTTTACATAAACCTTTGAAACATAACAGAAACCTGAAATTGAGATCACGTTATTCTTAAATTACTACAACAATAAAGAAACGTACATATCTAATTAGAAAAAAAAACCAACAGAGTTTGGTTCTACCTAATTACCTACTTATACATAATTGCGAATTATAGTTACTCCAATAAAACAGTATTTCTGGGTACGTATTTACGAGTAGGTTCAAGTATGTAGCTTAAAAAGAATAATTTATCATCATGTTTCTCATCATCTCTCGACCGATTACAGTACGAGGGATCAGGTAGCACAAACTGTTCACAAGATCAGTACAATCAAATTTATTACGGCATATACTAAACAGAGTCATCATTTCAAGTAGGGTGCGACGGGATTCTAGGGTTATGAGGTTATATTTTTCAAGTAATAATTTATAGGACATTTTGGTTTTATAGCATCTGTGATGCATGGAACGGAGGTACTTACGTTGAACCAACTCAATGATCTCAATGTACTTTTTGTAATAAGGGTTCCAAATGGGTACTGCGTATTCAAGCGGAATTGGGTTCAGGACTGGCCACCGTGATGATAAAATAACACTTTGTAATTTTTTTTTTGGTATATTAGTGGGTTGAAATCAATGATTTTTTTTTTTGTCAAGGTAGAGAAGTACTTACGTTGTTGAGAAAAAATATATAAAATTAAAAATCAGCACATTGCACTACCGTTCTCAGGTTTTCCGTGTATTTTTTTTGCTTGGGCAATTCACCCATAAATACCCTCAGCAACATTTGGTAGGTCAAAGTTCTCGAGGAAATCAATTTTATTTTATTCAAAACTAAATGTTTGTTTTATTGATAGCGAATAATAATAATGTACATATTTCTTAGATCAGAATGTTGAAAGCTTTTTTCAAACATCTAATTACCGATTCGAAGGAAAACTGTTACACAGGTGCCAACGAAGAATACCAGTCGGCTGTCGACGACGTAGAAATACGTTATTACAGCAAGCGAAAGCCTTGCTAGTAAATCTGATAAGGCGCCAACCATCAAGCATGTTGCCACTTGTATCTGAAAATGCAAAAGAAAATTCATGGGTCCATAAAATTGATATATATTTTTTCGCTGTAGATAATGATGACATTTGGCTAATAGTTGAATTAGATCTCAAGATTTTAATGCAAGGAAGTGAAGTTACGATTTCCTCAAACCTAGAGTCTGGCAAACGAAAGTAGACACTAATTATTTGCAAACTTTTTGTATGGCAATGCCTAATGTCAACCTCAATTTGCCAAACCAAGACGGCGAGTAGTTGGTGGTCTGTTGTGATCTGGTTATAGCATTTACTAACTCATTTGGTGTAACTCACCCACACCAATTCGAAAACGATTATATTTATATTATGTATTTATTGTTGATTTTTTTTTAAATGGCTCGACTGGTTTCGATAAAATGTATATGGGACCATCTCTAAAGTATGCTACCAAACAAAAAAAAAATAATCAAAATCAATTCATTAGGCGGAATGATCGCGTAACAAACATACGGTTGAATTGAGAATGTCCTCCTTTTTTGAATTCGGTTAAAAAAAAACAAGACTACCAAAAAAAAAACACTGCAAGAGTGAATAATAACTTTAATTTCGGATGTCGGTGGAAAAAACTAAAATACAGATCCAAAGACACCGACTTCCGAAATTAAAGTTATTTTTCACTTTGTACTGTTATTTTTTTTTATTTTTATTCAGACGAAGTAAACTGATATTTCGAAATGTCAAGCAACGTCTCTTTGATTTGGATCACTATACTTCGTCTGATAAAAAATACGACTTTACATACAATAAGCGGTAGCCATTTTAATATTATTAAGTAGTTCTTGAATGTATAGCATTAAAATTATCACAGACATAGTGATATGTTTCTTTTGATAAGAGGTCGCAGTAGGTTAGTAGCTGCTACAACCGCAGTATTGATTTATTCCGTAGGTTTATTCCCATTTTTGAACCTGTCCACATGCTTCCAAGCAGTAGTGTGCAAATATTTGCTTTTCAACAAAAACAAAAATTCTCTATTATCAAAGTGGGTTATTCCAAGTACGTCAAACTAATTTCGGGGTTGCTAGGCGGATATTTTTTAAATTTGCCGCGCTTTTACAGTTTCTACTTTCGTTTGCCAGACTATAGTCATTTCTCTGGGAAGTTTGTTGAGAAAGACAAATGATTTAAACTAGATATTTTAGGAGTGGCGATGGATATACCTGTGATAACTTACCTTAAAAAATCCGTACGAGAAGAGAAGCATTGGTTCCATAGCTAAGTATGTCACATTAGACACGAAGGTGAATCCGAGTCCAACCAATGATCCAACGAGTGCTCACGAATTAAGGATCCTTTAGTAAGTCCAGTTCTACATTCTTACATAAAATTTTCCTGAAACAGGATGTATTACAAATTATGTAAGGAAGCAGTTGAAAATCGAAAATGTAAATGAAATGACGTTATTGGACGCTAGAAAGGTAAGCTTGGTTATCTTGTACCTATATTGTCATCTTCAAGAATTAGGTCAGTTCGGTGCTCGAAGCCGATAATGCAGTTATTGTCAGCAATTAATAGTCTTACAACTTATAGAGTTCCATGATACTCCGGATAAGTGATTTTAATGCTTAACCAAAATTCATATTCATAGACTCTTTTTTTCTTCTTTTTATACTTCTTATTTCTACGTTCTCTTCTCTGCCTGGTACCAATCGCACTGAGAATTCATCGAAGCTATCCGTGTTCTTCTTTTTTAAACTGCTTACATAACATAACTCTGAAAAAAGTTCATCATGAAAATATTAAGTACACTCGGTTCAATCCAAATTTAATTAGTAGGCACCATTTTCAATAACTTCCTCAGATTTGATCAAATGCCATTCAACTGGATGCATGACTAGCATAGCGAAGACCAAGTGTAGATCCACGGCCATGATTAAAGCCAAGGTCCACCTCAACCCGTACTCTGACAGCAGAAACGTCACCAGTATTGGAAAGGTGATGGACGCCAAACTGCTCATCGCTTGATTGGTGCTCATCATCGCTGTTCGTTTCTTGGTGAAGTAGCAGTTAAAAGCTGTAAAACTAACTGATATCATCATACCGAAGCCTGCACCTGGGAAAATTAGGCAGAGTTTAGTAGGAACATACTAACTGCAACGGATATTTGTAGGATATCAACAAATTAATGTACCTAGTACTTGCTCTAGATCACATAATGTGGTGTAAATACTATTTGCTATTGTTTATGTTTACCTTATAGTTTATTAAAAGAAAGTAGACAATGACTTTCCGTCACAGTTGTCATACCATCTGTATTTTTTTATGCAATAAAACCATATATCTCAAATGGTTTCCTATTTTATCTCGCCTTCTCTCGTATCAATTTATTGCATAAAAATAAACGCAGTGAAGAAAAGCAATGGCTTCTATTGCACGACTACTCAGGCCTTAAAAGTTCGACGTGGATCCGGGTACTCCAACCGCCGAGCTAAAATATCGGCATTGGAAAGAAACATTTTTTAACTATCTCTCAGAAGAAACGGAGGAAGTCATGATTTCAGATGGAACAAAGCTAAAAATTCTTTTCAATAATGTGTCTCCTAATGTTTATTCGTTCATCAGATATACAAAAGAATATGCGAACGCCTTACGAATCTTAGATAAAACTTACCTGAAATCGAAGAATGAAATCCACGCTCGGTATGTACTATCTTCAACCAAACAAAAGCCTGAAGAAACAGTGGCAGACTATATACGCACGTTACAACAACTAGCGTTTGATTGCTCTTTCAAATCAGTTACTGCTGAAGAATATCGAAATAAATATGTCCGTGACGCTTTCATTGCAGGCTTAAGTTCTCAAAAAATTCGTCAAAGGCTACTTGAAAATTTAGAAATAAGCCTGGAAGAAGCGTGCAATCAAGCCATGTCGCTCGAAATGGCTGAAAAGAATTGTAATGAGTTCCAAACTACAAAGGAACTCTACCAAATAGAAAACACAGATGATGCGGAAAATAATTCAAATTTTGCCGCAGCCCTATCGCGTAGACGCTGCTTCTTCTGCGGGGGAAATGTTCATCAGAGAATAAAATGCCCGGCTTTTCACTCAACTTGTCAAAACTGCAGAAAGAAAGGCCATTTCGCCAAAGTATGCATAAGTGGAAACGCCACAGACAAGCCAGTTAGCAACGCTGTAGCGCAACCAGATGTGTCAGCAATATCAGCAGCATCTCCGGCTAGTTTACATAGGACTACAGTTTCAATCACTGTCAACAACCATAAAGCTGATGCCTTGATTGACAGTGGATGTTCTACAAGCTTTATTGACAAGAAGTTTGCTCTATTGCTAAACTTGAAACGCAATCCATGGAAACAAACGGTAACACTAGCTTCAAATAAACGGACTTCACTCGTAGATGGATTTTACTACGCCACAATTAAGCTAAGCGAGCACATCTACAAGGAGAAGCCTCTTTACGCTTTGCAAGATCTTTGTGCTGATGTGATAATTGGTCATGACATTCTAAGCGACCATTCATCAGTAGAAATCAAATTCGGAGGCACGGCAAAACCTCTTAAGATATGTAACGTCATGGAATCTAAGGTGCCTCCTGTGTGACTTTTCAGTAATCTTTATATAATATTAAACCCATCGCTATAAAGTCAAGAAAACATTCTGAAGCTGATAATCAATTCATAAGAGGCGAAATCAGTAAACTCTTAAAAGATCAGGTTATCGAACTTAATAACTCGCCATGGCGAGCTCAAGTCTTGGTCACTGGAGGCACAACACACCGCAAACGTCTCGTCATTGATTACTCGCTAACAATCAACAAATTTACTGAACTGGATGCTTACCCTTTGCCAAGCATAGAATCAATTGTATCGAAGGTAGCACAGTACAACTTCTTCAGCCAAATTGATCTACGAAGTGCATATCATCAAGTACCTATATTGCCGACTGAGAAAAAGTATACAGCTTTTGAAGCTTGCGGTAACTTAGGTATACCAATTTACGCGTATACCATTTGGAGTCACAAACGGACTTCATTATATTATCGATAAAGAAAAACTGACAGGTACCTATTCTATCTATCAATTCAATTAATTTAATTGATAGATTAATTGTTTTATTGTTAGTAATTTTGTAGAAGCGATTATCGATGAAAGGGTTTTTGCGGTAACACATATATCTAGGTTCATATGGATGAAAGAAGCAGCATCTGGCAGACAATGCAAAGAACAGAACACTGCAAAATAAACATGCTAGTTGGAAGATGGCTTATTATTTATTAAATCTATATTGATTACTTTTATCCCAATGGATACGCCAACCCCATCATGCCTTATACAGACTACTACGATACAATGCTTTAAATTTCAATTAAAAGGAGAATCTTAATCAATATGGTCCACCAACTCGCTAAATCTTTTCGCCACATCTGACTTCGGTTGTGCTGAAATTGATTGAATTAAACCTACCTGTGATATATTGAAATTGAACTCATTGACTAAAATTCTCCTTTCATCTTGGTTCCTGACGCAATCCATCAGCAAATCATGTACACCCTCAAGTACATTGCATGTGTTGCAGTTGGGAGAACTTACTTTCTTCATGAGAAATGCAAACTTTGTCGATGGATAGTGTCCAGACCGTAATCTTAGAGCTAACTTCACATAACTTCTATTTAACCTGCAACTGTCAAACCAGGGCACTTGAGGGAGCTCATTTTGAACTGTTTTGTACCATATTCCTTTGTCTACTGACCTACTGATAAAATGTTGTTTCCAATTATTAAAACGCTTTATTTTGAATTTTGAAACATATTCTACATAATCTGGTACAAAATTCAGCTCGACTCCTTCCTTCGCTGCCAATTTAGATGACCAATCAGCTTCCTCATTACCCCGTAAACCAACATGCGCCGGAACCCATTGCAATTTCAACTCTGTTATTTCCAATTAACTTGAAAATATGTTTTAAAATGTCGTAAGCTATCGATGTACCTCTGAAGCCAGAGGCGCATCGAGCCACGTGGTGCAGTGCACTTTTGCTGTCCGTAAGTAAGACAAGTATAACAAACTTATCAAATTTCTCCTCTATTGCATAGTTCAAGGCTTGCAAAATTGCAATGAGCTCCAACGTCGGTATATACATCTGACATTATTTTATAACCTGCTCTATAGTTACAACTTGGATCGTGAAACCCTGCACCTAATCCCATGGGCACCATTAGACTCATCAGAATATAATTTCTGCCACCCACGATAATTGACATCCAATTCTCTCACAACTTCATTAACTAAGGTATTAGCCTCATATCTTGATTTCGCTCGTGATATACTCGTACATTCCAAATCCATAACTAAGCATTTATGAAAATCAACAGCTAATAACCAAATTTCGAACGTAAATATTATAAGAATATCCACAGAGACACCTTTAGTTTGTTTTATATCCTCGATTTTTTGTGTGAGTAAAGGCTTTTTTTTAACCCAATAACTAATGTGTGTAAGAGCTCTCATTTCAGAAATTAAATTATTAGTACTGTTATTTGACCGAGCACTGATTTTTAATGAATACTTATAGGCTAGATGTTGTCTTCTAATAAATAAAGGGGCAATGTTTAACTCGCTCTCCATGACGTGAATCGGAGTACTTTTGATAAATCCGCCTACTACTCTCAAGGCTTGATTCAGAATTTTATCAAGTTTACTAATTTGACTTTTAGCACTTACTATCGTATAAAACCGATGCGTAATCAATACGGCTTCTAATTAAGGCCATGTACAATCTTCGCAAATGTATCATGTGCACCCCCCAAGACCTTCCTGCTAATAACTTTAATATATTTATGAATGTTGAGCATTTGTTGACCGTTTAGTTAATGTGTTTTCCCCAGGTTAGACTCCTATCCAGCCATATGCCTATAGTACATTGTTCACCGAGAGGAGAAAGTGACCGATTACCGTCGAGGGTGTCGTTTGAAGCCCGAGCCGTAGGCGAGGGCTTTAAAACACCCGAGATCGGGAATCGCACTTTCTCTCGAGTGATACATAGTGCTTTATACTACACCTACGAGGAAAATAAAAAACTAAATCTTTACTAATTGAAATGGCGCCAATGGCGTCTGCAATTTTCACATGTTCTTTTTTCAAATTGTTTATCCTGCCGCCGCAGGGTCGCACTGCCAGCCCGACACCATCCAACACACAGCTAGTGGCCAGTGCCATTTTGCGAACTTGGAGATAAAAACTCACTGTAAAAACTTTTTGGCTTTTGATATTTAGGTTACCGGCGCATAGTCTTACCCAAAATTAAAAAAGAAAAACCACGTAAGAAATGGATTTTCATACACTTTTCTCTCCCGCTCAGATGCGTTTTCTCCCCGCATATTTGTTCGATATGCAATGACGTACTTTCTACCGTAATTTGATAAAGTATCAAGGTACTTTCCAAGCAGGTGTAGTATAAAATACTTTATATTTTCGGAATAAACTTTTTACAAAGCTTGGCACTGATTCCTCACCTATCCAGTACACATGCCGCTGCATCGATTGAGACATTATTGTAAGCGTTTTCGATATCCAAAAAACAAGCTAATGTTGGCATATTCTTGAAGAATCCAATCTGGATATAAGTGACTATATGGGTCAAACAGTCCAAACTGGACTGTGATTTTCTAAAACCACAGAAGTGAACGGAGACAGTATCTTTTCCTTTTCTGTGTACCACTCTAGGCGTTTTAAGATCATTAAATGAAAAGTTTTACAGATACATGATATTAAGGATATGGGTCTTAATTTAACTTCACTGATATTATTGCTACTGCTTTTGGGAATAGGGAATATTTATGGGGCTATTTGAATGTTTCTCCATTAAGAATAAATAACACCACATTGATAAATGTTATTATATAAATTAAGCAAATATTTTTTAGCTATGTCCGGTAAATAATAAAGCATTGTATACGATATATCGTCTTCACCCGGAGATGACTTCTTTTTTTTTTAAACGCTGTGAAACTCTTTGATTGAAAACTTAGATTCTAGCAGTTCGTTTTTCGATGTGAAAACTGGTTCTGTGGACGCATAATCTGCAGTAAGAGACCCTAATAAATCTTGAGCTTTTTCAATGGACAGATATAATTTTGGTTGCTTATAACCTTTGACCCATTTTAAACGCTGCCAGATATAGGAAGCCGAAACTTTTTCATCAAAGGAATCGCAAAGCTTATGCCAAGCATCTGATCTTGCTTTTCGAATTAACATCTGAGATGTATCTGTTAAATTTTCAAATTTTGTAAGATTATCAGGCGACGGGTTTTTTTTTGAAGTTAGCTAAAGCTAACCTTCTCTGCGCGACTATTTTAGACAGATCAGTACTTCAATAATCTTTAGGTTTGGATTTTTTATCAGGTTTGTTATATATTTATCCGCTATTTATATTATTAAAGGTATATGTTTATCCGCCGCATTCTTTTTTATACCTATTAAATTGTCATAGTTCTCTTGAATATTTTCGTCATAGTCATAAGATAGGATTTTCTGAAATAGTTTGCGAATATTTATCCCATTAGGGTATATGCATGTATTTATTTTATATTTTTTATTCATTGTTTACACAGTTAAAACATAATAAAAATATAAGTACTGTTTAAAAATGCTGATATTAAATTTAAAAAAAATATTCAATATAGAGAATAATTTTGAGCTGTTTAACGCCGCCATTTTCGCGCCCGCTTTTTGATGACGTCAAATACTATGTCCAGTGACAGTCCAGTCCATTGTTTACTACAGGTGTTCTCGTTCTGCACTTATTTCACCATGAAAAAGCTCAAAAGCCAGTTTATAAGTGTTGCATTGTGCCTGAATACAGAAACACTATCAGAAGTGCACCTGATAAAGTATTATTTCCAGTTGCGGAAAAAGGCGATTCATAGGCGCAAAAATACGTAAGGAATAGTGTAAGGTTATCAAATGAGATGAAATATCGCAATAACTTGTTTACATTGTTGTGAATCAAAAATTATAAATGATAAATGACTTTATTTCTGTAAGTAGGTTTTTACAAACACTTTTACACGTCAATCATATTTTTTTTTAAACTAGATGAGGTCGGCGTTTCCTATCTGACTACTCTGAGAAGAAAGGCCGAAACAAACTCAGAGGTCACAGTCTCTTTTAAAGTCCAGACAGAATCTTGGTCAGATCATGTGAAGGCTATGTAGATCGGTGTCTGAAATGGTCTTTTGAGGAAAGAACCACACAGATTGAGTGGACCTGTCCAGTCAGTGCACGCAATTGTCAGCAATCGTGCAGCTCAACTCAGAACTTAAGGAGCTCAACGATTCGACGAACAATACCAAAGAAAGGACATTTGAGTAGGCCGCACAAGTTACTCAAACTGCCAGATCATGATTACACTAAGAGTAAAAATACAAAAAAAAAGCAATGACCAACATAGTTCTCACATTCACAATAGTTAAAATAATAGCATAATACTTTACAAAGTAAATACTCTTGTCATAGTATATGTATATAAAATTCATTAATGTCAATGTGTATATAAAATCCGGACATAATCATTGAGGACCATGCAGATTGGTGTCTGAAATGGACTTTTGAGAAAAGAACCACACAGATTGAGTGGACCTGTCCTGTCGCATTTGTCAGTAACCGTGCAGCTCGACTCAGAACCTAAGGAGCTCAACGATTCGACGAACAATACCAAAGAAAGGACATTTGGGTAGGCCACATAAACTACTCAAACTGCCAGAACATGATTCAAACTGGAACAATGACCCACATAGTCCTCCTATTCACAACAATTAAAATAATATAATACTTTATACAGTAAATATGCATGTCATTGTATATGTAAAACGTTATGGATACTTATAGCAAAGATTAAAAGTACAATAGTTAGCAAAAAAAATAAATCAACGTTCCCTGTGTAAATTTATTGGAACAGCTCACTCCCAAGCCTTTTTGTCCTCAATAAAGTATTTGACAGTATAATAGGCTTTCTGGCATAGTTTCCTTTTTATAAAAGATTTGAATTTATTAAGGCTTAGTTCTTGAATGTGGCTAGGAAGTTTATTATAAAAATGTATACATTGACATCTAAACGAGCCACCTATTTTCTTGAGCCTGGTTGTAGGAACAACAAATTTGTGTTTGTTCCTAGTATTTATTTATTTATTTATTTATTTATTTATTTAAGGAAGAACAAACAGTAGCACAATAACAAATAGTCATAATAACTTAAATTCAAACATCTTTAAACGATTATGCTACCCACTACGTTCTCCACAGATTACAATTTGAGGTATTTATAACTAGCTAGTAACACAGATACAATACATTATATAAATTAGAATCGCGACATTTGCGCCAAAAATGTAAACAAATATAAGCTTATGGAAAAATAACCTTAATTCCTACATAACAAGGTTCAGTTTACGCTACAGCTTTAAACATTTTTATATAATTTTTATAAAAAAAAACTTTCTCAATAGTGCTATTCACTCTGAAATCAAACTAATTTTCATTAAAATAAAGTTGATATTTGTTTAACATGAAATACGTCAATTCGAAACACAAATAAAATTTGAATTAACAACAGTCAATTGTCCCAAAACTGATATCTGTTTTTTTTTTCCAATTTATAAAATAAAAAAAATAAATAAACAACGGATACTAATTTTGCGTGCGTACATTATTAAGCATTGCGTTATTAAAATTACTTTGCTGATCCTTTAGGGTTGCTTGGATTTGATTCCTAAATGCATTTTTAGTAAGAAAAAGAATGTCGATTGAGTTGAACTCGTTGTTATATGTCTCAACCAAACGATGTAGTGGCGAACGCGAGCCAGCGTTGGTCTTACAGAGGCCAGTAGCAAATAGACGCCGAGTGCGTACCTCACGTAGATGAACTGTTCGAGGAACCAGGTAACAAAGACTCCTAACTAAGTCCGGACAATCAAAATGATTGCGGCACACATTAAACAAAGTCATCACTTCCAGAAGTTTCCGTCTTGATTTTAAGGTCAGGAGATCATACTTTTTAAGAAGTAAGTGGTATGACATTTTATTCCGATAGCATCTAAAATTCAAAGCACGAAGGTATTTACGTTGTACTAGTTCTAATCTTTCACTATATTTCACGTAAAAAGGGTTCCAAATAGGTACTGCAAACTCTAACTGAGGCCTAATTATTGACTTGTATAAGTGTAAAAAGGTAGAAGGTCGACGAAAATCCCTGGAAGATCTCATTACAAAACCAAACATTTGGTAGGCTTTGTTAACAATTTTTTCTACATGGACGTCCAGATGCAGCTTCGAATCTAGCAGAACACCAAGATCGCGGAGAGAACCTACTTTACTAATTGGCGTATTTGCAAGACGATAGTTGAACTCAGTAATATTTTTCTTTTTGGTAAATGTTATAACATGACACTTTGGAAGACTTAGGTAAAGCTTATTCGAAAAGCAGTAGCTGGAGAAACGATCTAAATCCTGCTGAAAGTTAAAACAATCGACTTTATCAGAAATAATTTTATTCTATGGATATCACTGTATTTTTTAAACAGATTAATATTTTTATGTGCATACAAAAGATTTTCATAAATATACTGAGAAGGCACAGTCATTATATTAATCTCTTTAAATTTTTCTCTGAGGGAGTGTCTGGGACTTAATTTATAAATTGAACGAATTGCCCTTTTTTGTAAAACAAAAATCGTCTGAATATCGGCGGCATTTCCCCACAGCAGAATACCGTACGACATTACACTATGAAAATAACTAAAGTATACTAAACGGGCTGTCTCTAAATCTGTTAAACCACGAATTTTTCTAACAGCGTATGCTGCAGAGCTAAGCTTTTTTGACATTTTATCTATATGGGGGCCCCATTGCAGCTTGGCGTCTAAAGTTATGCCTAAGAGTACTGTGGTATTTTCGGGTTTCAACTCTTCCCCCTTTATGAGAACACTTGTTTCTACCTGTCTAACATGTGGTAACGTAAACTTAATACATTTAGTTTTTTTCTCGTTAAGAAGAAGGTTATTAACGTTAAACCAGTTAACTACTTTTGCGAGGGCGCTATTTACATTGTCAGTAACCAGCTGCTGACGTTTGAGTTTAAATAAAAGTGAAGTGTCGTCTGCAAACAACACTATATCATGTTTATCTTTTATGAGGTAAGGCAAGTCATTTATATAAATAATAAATAAAAATGGACCAAGAATTGAGCCTTGAGGGATCCCCATTCTTACTACCGATCCGGGTGATCTTTTTCAGTTAACATCAACTCTCTGAATCCTATCACTTAAGTAAGAAGTAAGAAGATCCAGAGAGGTGCCACGGATTCCGTAGTGGTGCAGTTTCCTGATTAATGTTTCATGAAGAACACAATCGAATGCCTTGGACAAATCGCAAAAGATACCCAACGCATCGCATTTGTCCTCCCATGCATTATACACATGCCCTAAAAGTTCAACTCCGGCATCGGTAGTTGAACGACCCCTTGTTATAGATTATGTTTATTCCTCATCATATTTAGGATTGTGTTTATGGCTAAAATAACGTACATAATGTGTTATATAGAATAATTACCTTGCAGTTTTCACTCCTTTTACTTTAGCGGACGTAAAATTTTGATTTGAAAGAAAATAAGACGACACCATGAATGGATCTATTCTCGGCAGATTGTGCTTTTACCAAACCACTTCAGTCATTGTCTTAAATGATTTCTCATCGCATTATTATGCTAAAATTACACTTAAACAATAAATTAATTCACAACACACACTTTACTACTATGTTTTCTAATCAAAAACCTGCAATGCCACATGCAAATGCAAGGAATACGAACTTGTTGGCATAGTATTTGACGTCACGTTTCGTTTTAACTATCGATAAAGTGAATAGCACAAAATTTCTAGGAATCTTAATTGATAGCCAGTTAACATGGAAGCCGCAAGCAGAAGATATCTGTAAACGTCTGAGCACAGCCGCGTTTATGTTATACAACCTATCCAAAAAAGTAAATCGGTCAACAATACTAGTGGCCTACCATGGTCTTGTAATTTCTATTTTAAGATTTGGTGTTATATTTTGGGGTTATTGTAGTGAACGAGAAAGCATTTTTAGAGCTCAAAAGCGCTGTTTGAGAGCTATATTTGGCCTCAAAGTTACTGACAGTTGTGTGCCTATATTTAAGTCTCAGAAACTATTAACTTTCCCATGCCTCTATATCCTCGAATTAGCCATGTTTGTTAAAACAAACCGTAATTTATTTGCCACATTAACAGAAACCAGAAAACGGAGTACATCATTAAGATCACAATATCAGAATTTGCTTCACACAGGCACATTTAAAACGAGTTTATTAAAAAAAAATGTAATTTGTATGGCTCCTGTTGTCTTTAATAAAATTCCCGATCATATGAAAACCTTGCCCTTGATGAAATTTAAAAAATGTTTTACTGAATTACTTGTAGATAAATGTTATTATTCTGTTCAGGATTTCCTAAATGATACATCTTAATAACCTATTTTGATAACTTGTATAATAATTATTGTGTTTGCATGCCAACAGGGCAGAATGTACACGGTTCTTTATTATGTTATTTACGATCCTATTTGTATGTACCTGCATTCAAAGCAAATAAAGTATATTCTATTCTATTCTATTCTAACCAATGGTGTTGCGTTTTACAAATTTGAAATTCCCTCGCTTAATGTGCACTTTTATTTATTTATTTGAAGTATTTAAAAACGAATTAATTACTAAAATAATGATTTAGTTCAAATGTCCGGCCAATAAAGATTCGGAATAAAAATATTTTAACCAAATTTAAATAACATGCATATTCGCCATTCGCAGGTTTATAATTGCGTTTTTTTTTAATGTATCAGAAGTCATTTACGATATCAATTGTCAGCTTAGTTATTAGGTGATCGCTCTCTACATTTTCGTTTAAGATTTGACAAAAAAAATGACGGCTATGTCAGAAGAGACAAGCGAAATATCGGGCGAAGTTTGTTGTAAGTGCCGGTTTACCAGCTTAAACCCGCGTGAAGTCTCCATTATTAATAGATATGAACTCATATTCTAAAGAGGAATCCATGATTAGGGAACCCCGTACATCTGAATTCACTGAACAATTAGTGTAGTGCCCGTCAAAATCTCCGGCTATTAAAGTTTTCGATGAAAAGTGTGCGAAATTTTTATTCCAATCATAGGGTTTGAGTTTGTACGCTAGACGGACAGTATATAGACGCCACATATATTATTCTAAGTCCTTGCAGTTAATTAACTTAACACAAACTACCTCAATACCTGTAGTAGGACTGTATCGACTTATGAACAAATAATAGCGACGCCGCCGTATGAATCCGCTCTGTCTCTTCTATGGATGTTATAACTATTAATATTTATGTTGGACTCAATATCTAGCCAAGTTTCGCTAATAATCGCAATATGTATAGATTCACGGTTAAAAGGTCTGTAAATGCTACTAATTTGGGGCACAGACTTTGAGCATTCCACTGTAGGTACTATGTTAAGCCTAATACGACTAGTTGTATTATCCATTAGCAAAGTTCGAAAAACTTAATAACTTATTAAAACATAGTACTTTAGTTCTTCCCTACTGCCGATACTTTTTCTTCCAATTTGCTTTCTGACGTAATTGTAGGTTTAATTTTATTCCAAAACTCAACCAACAAACAAAAAAAAACAAACAAATCAAACAAGCAATTCAACAAACAATCAATCAACAATCAATTTTTCAAATTCAAATTTATCCTTTATGTGCTTTTCGCGCTTTCTATTTTCCTCTGTATTCTGCAAATCCTGATGTTGAATCTCCATATTTACTAGAATAATATCCCCAAAATTAGAATTATTAATGAAATTATCTCGGATCCAAACCATATTTCTAATTCATTTAATAATTATTTTATTGACAAAATTCAACCCTCGATAAATTCAGGGCATAGAGTAACAAAGAATATTTTGAACAGAAATGATTCTATGTTTATCTTTCCAAGTTTGCCGAATGACGTATCGAAAATCATTGTAGCTTTAAACAATACAAAATAGTGTGGGTTATAACGGGATCACTATAAAAATACTGAAAACAGTAGCTAATGAAATAAGTCACCCTCTTAGTCATATTATTAATTTGTGTATAAGTGAAGGTATTTTTCCAGATGCATTAAAAAAATCGGTAATAAAGCCTCTGTTTAAAAAACAAGACAGGGAACTAATGGAATGCTACAGGCCAATTGCATTAATTCCGATGTTCTCAAAAGTAATTGAATACTAATAATATATTTATAATCAACTTAGTTTTTATTTAGAAGTGAACAATATTCTCTGTGACGAACAAAAAGGATTTAGACATAAGAAAACAATAAATATGGCAGTTTATGACTTTTTGCACTCGATTATGACAAATATGGATAAAAATACTGCAGTCTGTGCTATATTTTGTGACATGACTCAGGCATTTGATTATGTCCAACATGATATTTTAGAAAAAAAACTCGATGCGTACGGTGTTAGAGGGAATGTTCTGGAACTTATAAAATCATATTTGCACGACAGAAAACAAATAACCGAAATAAGTAGACTAAACACTAGAACCAAAAACGAAGAAAACTTTCTATCGGATGAACGAACCGTTACCTACGGTGTTCGGCAAGGAAGTGTTTTAGGACCTCCACTTTTTACACTTTACATAAACGACTTTCCAAAGTCAATTGACCATCCTGTGACACTTTTCGCTGACGACAGTACGATAACTATACCCTGTAATAATAAAGACCTATATAAATATGACATTAACAATACATTGATCAATACTATACAATGGTTAGACAATAATAATTTAAAAATTAATTTAAGTAAGACAGTAATTATGCATTTTAGCCAGCGTATATTGACATTTCCCAATCTTGACATAACATATAATAATATAACAATTGACACGGTAAATACAACTAAGTTTTTGGGACTAATCATTGACCGGCATCTAAATTGGAAGGATCACATAGATTCTCTGAGTAAAAGAATTAGTAGTAGTGCCTATGCATTGTACTTGCTGTCACGAAATGTCAATAGGGAGGCATTATTAACAGCTTACTGCGGTCTGGCTGAATCCATTCTCAGATATGGTGTTATCTTTTGGGGTAACTCGACTAATAGAGAACTAGCATTTAAAGCACAAAAGAGATGTCTTAGAGCAATTTTTCATTTGAAAACAATGGACAGCTGCAAACCCTATTTTAAAATAAATAAAATTTTAACATTGCCATCCATATACATTCTTGAAACAGTTATGTTTGCCAGAAACAGTCCAAAATTATTTCCGCGCAGAGCAGATCAATTTCCCAGGAACAGGCGCGACCAAACCCAACTATGTGGACTTCCCTGTAGGACTGCACTTATGCGCAAAAGTGTTTTTCATATGGCTCCAATTTGTTGTTTATAATAAGTTGCCTAAAAGTTGGAAGGAGCTTAATAATGTACACTTGAAAAGTAAACTTAAGATAAATTTTGTAAATAAAGCATACTATTACCGAGCATTAACGAGTTCTTAGAGGAAAGATTTGTATTGACATAGTAGCTTATTTGATTATTATTATTTTATTTTGTGTTTGTTAATTTTGCAATCACTTAGTTTAATTATTTTTGTATCTTTTTACCTATTCTTTTATTGTTGACATGATTATTGTATAAAAGTCTTAATAACTTATATTTTAAATTTATTACAATATTATTATTTCATTTATTACTGATTTATTGTTATTTTATGAGAATGTTTTTAAATAATATTAAGTACTCTTCTTTTTGACATTTGCACGTCACATCAAGTGGCAAACATGTCTGTACGTAAAAATTGTTAATGTTACCACCTTGCATGCATGTTTTTATTGTATGTATGTCACATGTTTACGCAAATAAATATTATCTTATCTTATCTTATCTACTTATCTATAACTCTCTGCATTTTCCACTCTCTTAGCCACATTTTTCGCGATCCTTGTTGATGTACTGCATTCTTCTTGACCACACTGCTAAAGATACCTTTTACGTTCAAAGTATTCAATGATAAATGATAAATGATTTTATTTCTGTAAGTAGGTTTTTACAAACACTTTTACACGTCAATCATATTTTTTTTTAAACTAGATGAGGTCGGCGTTTCCTATCTGACTACTCTGAGAAGAAAGGCCGAAAATGAGGCGCTGTTATATGCTGTCAACATGCTCTCTTGAGTTGATATCTTCTTATTTATTCTCATTTCTGTGTATAACTGTAGGGCCTTTCTATGAGTAACTAGTTCTTTACTCATAATGTTTCTTATTTCTTTTTCTCTAATAAAAAAAGGACAAGTTTTGTCCTAAACAAAGCAGTCCCCTTTACAGTTCAAACATATGTGTATGTTGATATCGCAGTTATCATGTTGAGAGCTACCGCATTTTGGACATAACGACTTTTTGACTGAGCAGTATTTTTTAACATGTCCGAATTGCCAACACCCTGTGCATTGTGGCACGGGGAAATCATATGCGTCTACTTTAAAACGACACTCGTATGCGTATATATATTGTGGTAAAACACCGTCCTTTAAACATATCTTGATAGCTTCGCTTGGTGTCCATAAGCCATTATTTGATATACTACTCATTCTCTGCTAATTCATAATTTTAAAATCGCACTCTAAAATTTTCATGATTTCTTCTTCACCCAAATCTAGATCGATACCTTTTACTAATCCATCAATCACGTTTAATTCACTTATCAATTGACAGCGAAACCCCGTCTCTTCAAACTTTTTGCATTCCACTAACACTAGGGCATCTTGTTTCTTGAAGAATGTGATGATTGCTTTGTTTGTATTTTTTATATTTAATATAATCAATACCTGTAATGTTTTGGGATCTTAACAACTTAGCCATCGCAATTTGTTTCGGCAAATCTTCTAAAGCAGTGACACACACTTGGTGATTCTCCACAATTTCTACCTCATCGTTCTTTTTTTCTCCATATACCCTCACATTGGTTTGTGTATCTAAAGAATCACTCCTGATCAACCGTATCGGGTTCCTTGGAGTAACAGTAATAAAACCTTCTTCATCACTCTGCAAAACATCTCCTTCACTACTTTCGTCTCTTCCTTTTCTTTTTGCAACCTTCTTTTCTAATGTTTCACCTCCCCTTGTTATTGTATTTTCACCAACTGATAAGTCTCGCTCTCGTTCAACGTTCTCTAAAAACTCCGAATCACTCATGTCCTCCTCTCTCTTACTCTCCTCCATCTCGAAGTCGGGACTTCAAATGAAAGAAACACAATACCGTTAATCGCTGCGGAACTAGGTAAATGTACGTGTACTTGTCAACTGTTTGACCACTCACGCGCGACTCTAAGATGGCTTATTTAATCATTTGCTTTTAGAGCAGATTAGGCCTCTGACAGAGTACGTAAATTAAGGTAGCATAATACGACCATCAAGTCAAGATCAACTGCATATTGATGCATTAAACTTCATTGTAAACAGGACCCAAAATTAGTAACCATGACTTGAAAAAGGAATCCAATGCCCAGAATGTATTAATCATACCAATTGTTCACGAAACAATGAAGCACATAATTTAGATACCATTACGTATGTTACAGACAGTAATGAACAAAGTATATTATAGCTAAAAACTCATGATTAAAACATACTTCTTACCAATCGTTTTAAAACTGCTTTTTTTTTAATTGAAAAAGATTCTTTCAAATATGTTCCTCTCATTTTTAATTTGGCAATTAGGTACTAGATGTTGACTTCCTTGTTAGTATGTGCGACTGCTGAGCGTGGGGTACTGGGTTCGATTCCCAGCCTGGAATAGTAAAGTTGAAAATGTGATACTCCCGTAACTCTGAAGGCATGCAAAGCAGTCAGGCCTTAATAGGCCCGAACTCTCTCCAGTCGTCGTATTAATTAGCACCCCAGTGGAGTATCACAGTGAAGGAGTAGTGAGTATCTTTTTTTTTTTACACTGACTACACGCTTGTCCTGGCGCAGGGGAGGTCGCACCAGGCGGCGGCCAAACTAGCGACACGCGGGGTTGCGACAATAGTCGAGAGGATCCGGCAATTGGGACTCGAGGTGGCCCTGCACAAGTCCGAGGCCATGTGTTTTCATGGTCCTCGGAACGCGCCACCGTCGGGTTCCCAAATAACGGTATGAGGGGTTCACATCGGCGTCGAGTCGACTATGAAGTACCTGGGACTCGTTCTCGACAGCCGGTGGAACTTCGTGGAGCATTTACGACGTTTGGCTCCCAGACTGGAAAGGGCCGGGGCTGCCTTGAAGCGGCTCCTGCCTAATCTAGGGGGGCCAAACGCCTCCTGCCGGAGGCTCTACGCGGGGGTCGTGTGGTCCATGGCCCTTTACGGGGCACCGGTGTGGGCGCGTTCCTTGAGGCGGCGGCCAGCCCACCGGTTGAACGCGCCCCAAAGGGTCATGGCCACCCGGCTGGTCCGGGGATACCGTACGGTCTCCGGTGATGCGGCGAGCCTCCTTGCCGGATGACCACCATGGGATCTGGAAGCAAAAGTCCTCGCGCACATTTATGAGTGGCGCGAGGAGACGAAACGCCGGGACGTAGCTCCGCTGCCGCGAGAAATCACGGTACAGCCGACGGAGCTCCGGCGGGATCTCAGGGCGGCATGGAGAGTACGATTATCGCAACCCAGCGCTGGGCACGCCACAATTACGGCGATAAGTCCCCTCTTTGAGGAGTGGCTAGAGAGGCGCCACGGCGTCCTCGCGTTCCTCCTGACGCAGGTCCTCACCGGACACAGTTGTTTCGGGAGGTTCCTATTCCGGATAAGGCGGGAGGAAACGCCCGGGTGTCGTCATTGTGTGGATCGCCCGGAGGACACGGTGGAGCATATGGTGGAGGTCTGCCCGGCTTGGGCGGAGCACCGCCGTGTCCCCGTGGAGGCGATTGGCGGTGGCGATCTCTCGCGTCCGGCCCTGGTCCAGGCCATGGTACGGAGCGAGAGGGCTTGGGAAGCCATCACCTCTTTCTGCGAAGCAGTAATGTTCGTGAAGGAGGAGGCGGAACGCGTGAGGGAGAGCCAAAATTCGCGCTCTCACGCCCCTAGCCGCCACAGGAGACGCCCTGGGCGTCGGGAATCGCAGGCCAATTCCCTTCCACCGTAGGCATGGGCTTGCGAACGGCGAGCAATGGGCAGCTCGCCGTTCGATAAGGACCAGGCCCAGGTCGACGGCGCGTTGTGTTCCACGCGCGTCTCAAAGAGATGTCAGCACCAAAGACGGGGTCCGCTAGGGCCGATGCCTGCTAGGGTTGCGGGGAAGTCCGAGAGGGATACCGTGGCCCCTGGCACAGGCAACTGAAGTAACACGGGTGGGTTTTAGTCAGTAAGAGTCTGACACGCCGTCCTGCTCTGCCCAGAGCGGGAGAAGTTGTTTGATGAATTCCCACCCTCAAAAAAAAAAAAAAACCCCTGAATAGGCCCGATCACTCTCCAGTCGTCGTATTAATTGGCACCCCAGTGGAGTATCACAGTAAAGGAAGAGTGAGTTCCTGCGTTTTTGCTCCCACGTGTGCACTATCTCCTGCGTAGTTGGCTATAGACTTTAGTGAGATTGGCTTTCTTGTCAGAAATCCGTCCAGGAGGAGTATTTTTTTTTAAATTTGACATAACTCGGTATCGTGAGTCCCGGACCTTTGCGAGGCATCCAAAGCTTACCCACAGAGGCCCGTTACACGTTTTCAAATATATTATTAGACTTTCCTTACGTAGACGTTATGGTGAAACAATACCACATGATTCGCTGCACTAATTTTAATAATGCATTGATATTGCATGTTGCATGTTATTGTCAGCGTATAGTTTTAGTAACTGTGGAAAACTTGACCATCCGTGATGCACCTACTAAATTGCATATAAATAAATGTATAAGTAAATGTGATATTGTGAACAAAAATTTATTACCAACAAAATACTTTCTTGTTAAGTACTTAAATTATTGAAAGATTTGCACGTATTTGCCCAAATAACTCGGTATTTCTGTTAAAAGACTACTTATTCATATTATCGGTCACTGTCTGCGATTATATACTAAGCGCATATAAATAAAATTTTAGTATACCTATATTCAGGAGAATTTTCCAGTAATAGTTATAATACAGTGGTGTCAACATTTATTTAGGTAATAGTTTTCTTGTGTAAGCCACAATAATTATCGAACCACGTACAGTACCGTGTGATTGTTAATTTTACCGAACCCAGCCTAGAATAAACTGAAATCTTGTCGAATTGAATAGTTTTCTCTAGAACTCTCTCTCTCTTATCAAAACCAAATATCAAAGTTATTAAATTTAACCCTTTACTTAACCATTTAACAAAAAAAAAACTTAGTGGTGTACTAACACACCACAGTCAGCAATGCTTATATTTTTGCACAGCATTACATAATTGGCACTAACGCTTACAAATCAAAAACTTTGCAGACAACATAAATAGGAACACGAAAACTATGCAACACACTAATAAACAAAATATTAGCATCAGTTAGCGAGACTAATTTATGTACTGAACCAAAACTTATGTAGTCGCATACTCGTATTTCTTATTGTAAAGAATTCAAAGTTCTTATAAACATACAGAGATGTTGGCTTTGGTTTGTCTCTTCTTTCCAGCTCAAATACCCGGAAGTAGTGAAGGGTGAGCGTCTTGAGACTGTATTTTGTCCATTGTCGTCCAAAAAGTGATTATTTTTTGGCCTAATTTCAATAATTAATTTTGGTTGCAGCAAAATGACGTCGGTAGTAGATGTCACCGTCGAGCAGAATATCCATGCTACAAGGTTGGTGTTCTATCCGTTGGTGATACTAACATCATGTGTCTGGTTGATCCACCGATGGCAGCAGCAGTCCAGGCTTTACAGGATGGGAAACCTCCTCCCTGGACCTAGTGCAGTCCCGCTATTCGGGAACGCGCTGATGACGCTTTTCAAGAAACCTGAACGTGAGTAAAATTTTTCTTTTCTACTTGTGTAAAAATTTGCAGAAAAGAGCTGTTGAGCTCTGTTCTGCAAATATTTCTATCAGAGATGACTTTAAAAGGTTCTCCATGGTCTAGAACTTTCTGTTCCTAACTTTGATCACGCTACCGCCCATAATAGCCTAGCTAAGTGTTTGCGTGGTGAAGGCCGCTGGATGCGAGAAATACAGAACTGGTCGAGGTGGCGGTGCTTGGAGAGGGCTATGTCCAGCAGTGGACGTCTTTCGACTGAAATAATCATGATGACGATAATGAAGTGCTTGCATTGGCAAGTTGAATAATGTATCAGGTGTATAAATGTCGTATTCCTATTTCTGAAGGTCAGAATTCTACAATACTATTAGTATCAAAACTAACGGCAATGGAGTTTTGCGCAGCAAGACTACTCCTACACGACTATTCGTAATATGTACCTAAATTATACGTTATAAGTAATGTGCAACTTTTCTGTTATGTTTTCATACTTGCGTAGTATATTTTATACGTCGAAAGTTTAAACATTTTATTTTGTTACAGAATTTATACAAATACGTTTTGAAATGTTCGATCAGTATAGCTACGTGGTGTGAGGCTGGCTAGGGTCAAAATTGGTCATCTTTCTTAGAAACCCCGAGGATGTGGCGGTGATCTTGAACAGTAACGTCCATATTGATCAATCTTTCTTTGAACCTTGGCTTGGCGAAGGTCTTCTGATCAGTTCAGGTAAGATTTTATTATGTTTTGTGAATGGAGGGTAGAGGTAAGGAGAACTATCTCTGTGTATGAAGTGTCCGTCAAAATGTGGTACATAAGGGTGGCGCTGTAATAGCCACCGGGTAAATAAAAGTAATATTTTAGGTTATGTTCACAAAATACCCAAAAAAATAAAATAATGTAAACGTAAATTGTTGAAGTATGGTATACTGGACTGTCACTTACTACTCTAGTCACTAAAATATTAAATTTTCTAACTCGGCAGCAGTTGTTAATCGAACTGAAGTATCAGTTCGATTAATAACTGCTACATTCATACCACACCATTTGCCTACGCTAGCGCCATTTTGGAGGGTTTTGAACTATTATTTACTGTTTAAGCTGGACACTTCTTCAACTTTTTGCCCGTAAGATATAGTGCTTCTTATCTCTACCCTCCATAGTTTTGTGCATACCAATTTTTCAGACGTTTCAGTGAACGAAATGAGACTTGTTCTCTAAAAACTTCATCCCAACTACGTTTAGTTCTGCCGTAAAAGACCTTACACTTATTTAAGTTTTTTGTCACATTCAGCATAATATAGTCCTACTTATGTGTAAGTTAAAGTTAACCATTATGTTTTGTTCTGCTATCGTTTCAAAGCAATTATACTGCGTCCCTTTTCGGAGCAAAATGGCTTTCCCACAGAAAAATTATCGCTCCAACATTCCATATAAACATCCTGAAGACTTTCGTGGACGTATTCAACCAAAACAGCAAGAACGTGGTGGAGAAGATGCGTCCTGAAGTCGGCAAGACCTTTGATGTTCATGACCATATGAATAAAGTTACCGTCGACATCTTGTTGGGTAAGCTGGTATTCTTTTGGTTCTACCCTATGGCTTAAGCCTAATTTACAGTGTGAGTTTTAATTGCCGGTGGCATACCCATATCTTGAAATAACAATAAAATATGCACCGTCCAAACAGTGCTAAGACGATGCAAGTCATTTGTTGGTTTAACTTTTTTGTACTTATGCTTTACTCACGTAGGTGATAGGTGTAGAGATGTACGGTCAACAAAAGTGATAAGTAACCAGGGTCGTCGGATATAGCTGAAGTTTAGTAAGAATCCGATGGATGTTTTCGAATACAATTCAATTTAAATAGAAAACAAACAGTTTATTTATTAAATTAAATGTCATTCGAAAACATCCATCGGTTTCTTACTAAACTTCCCGACCCCGCATCACTCCCCTCCGCTTCGTCATTTTTATTTAGTTTTTTAGTTGTGTCTATAGTTGTTCCCACGAGTACAAAACATTTCAATGTCTCAAAAAATAGTGGTTCACACTAGCGACTAATTTAGCTACCCATTACCCAAGCTATCCACCTCCCTCACAATGCGCCACCGCTTGGAGGTTTGGGGTGATTTTTTATAGAGGCTTTCTTCCTCGCGGCCCGGGCGGTTAAGCCAAGACGCTCAACACCCAACAAAAGTCAGAGACATGACCTTGACAATCTTCGGGTCTACGAGATTAACGGTGGCAGACGGAGAAGACTTCCTCCTGCCTGCCCGACGGCAGGGTTAGTGCATAACAACTTATAGTAACTTGATTATAAACCTTAACGCTCAAACATAACGTTTACTATCGTTTGCAATATATTTACTACTTTGATTGAAAAGTAAAAATAAGAAAAAACATATTTGTGGAAAAATAAAACATAACTTATAAGCAATAAGGTTGAAAAATCTATGTTGCAAAATAAGACCACAACATTTTTTGTGCTCTTATTTGTTCGGCCGTTTGTGATGCGCTCATCAGAAATCTAGTACTATTGTTGGTCGAAGGGTTCAGGCACAGATTACTAAATAGTTACTACGTAACAGATACTTCACTCAGTAGAAAATTTCCAATACCTATTGAGATAATAGCCTACTCCGTCGCCTCAACAACCACTGCATGCTAAAATGTGCCTAAATGCTCAAGCGTACAGTTGTGATTGCTTCGCACCGCGCGATCCTACAGCAATCGCAGTGAACCGAATTTGGACCGCAAGCGGTCCGAGAGCGCTCGCTCGAGCGGTAGGTAATTATAGCGCGCAAGTACATGGAGTGACGGAGGCCTGGTTCAGGGGTGAAAAGGTTACAAACAAACAAACTTAGTTTCGCATTATAATATTAGTTTGAAGTTATACACGTAGAGCCATCTAGCGTCCTAAAGCAATTGCGACCGTCGACCGTTATTGTTATTTCCCTCGGAAACAATACTTTTTTTCTGGATGTAGGGTACCCTATGTCCTTTTCTGTACCCTTTTTTTTTTTTGAGGGTGGGAAATTGTCAAATAACTTCTCCCGCTCTGGGCAGAGCGGGAGGGCGTGTCAGACTCTTACTGGCTAAAAACCCACCCGTGTTCCTTCAGTTGCCTGTGCCAGGGGCCACGTTATCCCTCTCGGACTTTCCCGCAACCCTGGCAGGCATCGGATCTAGCGGACCCCGTAATTGATGCTGTCATCTCTTTGAGGCACGCGTGGAACACAACGCGCCGTCGACCCGGGCCTGGTCCTTATCGAACGGCGATCTGGCCATTGCTCGCCGTTCGCAAGCCCGCGCCTACGGTGGCCGGGAATCAGCTTGCAATTCCCGACGCCCAGGGCGTCTCCTGCGGCGGCTAGGGGCGTGAGGGCGTGAATTTTGCCTCTTCCTCACGCGTTCCGCCTCCTCCTTTGCGAGCATTACTGCTTCGCAGAAGGAGGTGACGGCTTCCCAAGCCCTCTTGCTCCGTACCATGGCCTGGACCAGGGTAAGACGCGAGAGGTCACCACCGCCAATCGCATGCACGAGGACACGGCGGTGCTCCGCCCAAGCCGGCCAGACCTACACCGTATGCTCCATCGTATCCTCCGGGCGATCCACACAATGGTGACACCCAGGCGTTTCTTCCCGCCTTATCCGGAACAGGAACCTCCCGAAACAACCGTGTCCGGGGAGGACCTGCGTCAGGCGGAAGGTGAGGATGCCGTGGCGCCTCTCTAGCCACTCCTCAAAGAGGGGACTGATCGCCGCAACTGTGGCGAGCCCAGCGCTGGGTTGTGACAGTCGCACTCTCCATGCCGCCCTGAGATCTTGATTGTGATTTCTCGCGGCAGCGGAGTTACGACCCGGCGTTTCGCCTCCTCGCGCTTCTCCCATATGTACGCGAGGACTTTTGCCTCCAGATCCCATGGCGTCCTAAAGCAATTGCGACCGTCGACAGTTAATGTTATTTCCCTCGGGAACAGTAGGTACTTTTTTTCTAGATGTAGGGTACCCTATGTCCTTTTCTGTACCCCTGACGACGTATATATGCAAAATTTCATAATGATCGGTTCAGTGGTATAAGCGTGAAAAGGTCACAAACAAACAAACTAACCTACTTTCGCATTTATAATCCTTATCTATAAAAATCAATGCCACTTTTCGTTGTAATTTTATAACTCAAGAACGGATGGACCGATTTTGCTAATTCTTTTTTAGAATATTCCTTGAAGTACGAGGATAGTTCATACGGAGAGAAATGTTTAAAAAAATAAAAATGTTAGGCGATACGAAGTTCGCGGTGTCAGCTAGTATTATATATTAGTTAGGAAGTTAGGATTAGGACTACCTATATTACGCTTAAAATACCTAAATAGCAAGATAATCATGCTATCTGAATCGATATTTAAATGGTGTGGTGGGTCGATCTTAATAAAATTAAAGGTTTTTTTCTTATTGAAAACCGAAAAAGTATTGCCGAAGTTACATTACAAATACGTTACTGAATATAGGTTATTGCATCATAATTTATTAAAATATAAACATTACACGACAAACAATATAAAACACAACAAATATACAAAACACAAAACTACAGAATACAAAACTATTGTACAGAAATACCTGGCTGGACCTGCGTCCTGCTGATATGAAGACCAATCGGTTTTTCATCCGTTATCAAAATGGCAAGTGCTTCAAACAAGTATGGGAAAAAATAAAATTTCTAAGATGCCACAAGAAATCGCTATTTATTTGAAGTTACCAGTAATCAAGCTGTATACAGGAAATTGTTTTCGTCGTACTTCTGCTACTCTTTTGGCAGATTCTGGAGCGGACTTAACTGTTCTCAAGCTACATGGAGGATGGAAGTCGAGTGCTGTAGCAGAGGGGTCCCGATAAGAGGGGGGGGGGGGGGGGGGTAAGATTCCATTGAAGAACCAGGCGAAAACATGTGAACATGTGGAAAACATTAAATTGCAACCTTCAGTTAATCCATCCATGCCACTGTCGCCGCGCCCATCTACATCCAAACAACGAGTTTCACCTTTTCCTGTCACATTTTCCTCAAAATGAGCCAGATTTGGACATTTCAGACACGCAGAATATAAAATCTACAACAATCTCTATTCCTAATAAAACTGTAACAATAAATTTTCATAATTGCGAAAATGTCTCAAATGTAAATATAAGTTTTTAGTTGTTTTATTATTAGATACTATTTAATTACAATTTAGTTGTGACTCTATGTTTTATTAAATAATAATATTACAATAAAATATGAGGCGCCTTTTATTTTCTCATAGTGGGTGCTGAAAAGTAGAGTGTATCTAATATATATATCGACGTCCCCGGGGAATAAACCGGTTATCGCAAAAATCAAATTTTACAGGAAAAATGATTTAGTGTTTTTGGGGTATATCTCTTCAACAAAAGCTAATTATGACAACATTGTTATATGACGGAAAAGCTAATTTTTACGCGAAGAGTTTATAGTATTAAGTGTAACTATTAAATATACACAGAATTAGTTATTCACCAAAATACATATTACCGAAAATGGTTTCATACAGTTTTTAGGGTATTGATATCTTACAATCCTAACTTATCAATATTATTCCAGTAATATTTACTTACCGAATTATTCTTGTAAATTTCTTAAAAATCATAAGCATAATGTTGCTTTACTGGATTATTAAACGTGTTTTTTTATTACAGAGAGAGATTGTAATGCTCAGTTACCGACTTATTATGGTAAAATTTTAAATAACCATAAAAGGGTAAAGTAGTGTAACCCGTATTTTATAGAAAAATTTTGGTAGTCATATTATCGTAATCATTGAAAACCGATTTGGTAAAATAAATTTATCGTCTGTATCTTCGAGGGAATAATTAAAGAAAACTCACAAAATTGATTAAAATTGTAACGTTTATTGGGAACAAAGTTCTCCTAGAGATCACAAATTACAATCAGTAATCAGTATCAAAAGTATAAAAAAGTAGCAAAGTAAAAACATTAATAACTAATCGGTATCATCATTGGCATCATCATTATCATAGCGATCATCACTATTTTCTACAGAAATTAAGGATTCGTAAAACGCGTGGTAATACCCTGGAATCGCTCCACTATTGCACAAAGACAGTAAATCTGTATGCAACGCCTTGCTTATAGGAAGAGGTTGATGATAAGCATGTGCCAGTACAGTATCTTCTATCAAAGCATCTTTGGAAAAATTTGAAGAGGTCTAATCGTGACCTCGGTTCATAGGTCGATGTCTGATAATTTTTAAGAAGTTTCGTGATTATCATTGTAGACAAATATTCTGTACTAATTACTGCCAGAAATTCAGCATACAAGCTAAAGATATCCACTGTCATACTTTGTATATTTAATGATGCGAAAATTGATAAACCCTTGGTCTTCTTCAACAGTCTACTGAATTATCTACCCATAAAACAGACAGACAAAAAAAATCTGCTGAAAACTTAGACAGAGAAAACTCTCTGAAAGTAATGTATTTAGATCGGGGAAAAAGTTTTTTCGTTTTTTATTTATTAGGTATAAAGTTGTAGCAAAATCTTTTTGGCTGTACTGTTTTTATCTGGCTGGTTTTGATACCGTTAAATCGAAGATATTTTTAAAAATAAAAATAAAAAGTAAAAACAATTTCCCGCCAGTTTTCAACTGTTTTTCTGGCCGCCAAAATGTGTGAATCTAACGAGGAAATTCGATACATTTTGAAGTTTTATCACAAAAAAGGGAAAAATGGGACACAAGCCGCGAAAAAACCATGTGACGTTTATGGACTTTACGCAGTGTCAGTAAGAGTAACACAAAGTTGGTTCAACTCTGGTCGCCCTGTCACGGAAAAGTCGATGCCATTTTTTATAAAGTGGAGTAAGATTCCGTATGAGTAGATAAGACAAAGCTGAAGAGTTAGGGGTTGACCACAAAACAGATTTGACCCATTTGAAAAAGTCGGGGTATACAAAAAAACCTCGATATTTGCGTGCCACACGAGGTCTTAGTCTTAATTTGTATATAAAATACGAAAGACATTTTTCGTCGACCTAATAGATAGCATCTTTCTAACAACATAATTCTGTTCATTATTGACAGGCCTTTCAGCATGACTGCAAAATTTTCCAAGACAATCATTTAGAAACTTTCAGCCTTGCGTTGCGTTATCCATAGTACGACCTACGTAACTCGATCGTACAAAGATAGCTGCAGCTGCGCCTATGATTGACGTAAACGAGTAAGGGGTTGTACCTAACCGGTCTACATAATTACATCCCCCATTAGCTGATAATATCATAGTTCTGGCTTCTCTCATTCATTCAAAAACTCTTTCACTCTGACATATTGTCAGGTCTATATTTAGGAACAAATGATCGGAGATACGTTATGCAAGAATGGTGAACTACTGAGATTAACTTACTCCTACTGCATCTAAAACGTTCAAGTATTTTGATGATGCTAGCCCCAATTGATTTGTGCAGTGATAAAAATATTCTTTATGTTTATGAGCTTGGATGAGACAGAAAAATCATGATGTTCATGCTCAGCCTATTTCAAACTACTGCAAATCGTAAGTGATAATAGGTCCGTGTTGTGCGGAAATGATCCAGGGTTTCTTTTTAATTTAGCTATAAGTATGAAGGTCTTTATAATAAACTTCAAGTAATGCAAAAATCTATATTCATTTTTTTATAAAACTATATGCATATCATGATGTAGTAGGATAACAGTCACAAGAATAATTAAATTATATTTTAAATCAGCATAACTTTTATTTATGTTTTTGTGGATTGGATAATGTCTGCACAACACAGTCCAATAGTCATGCATTTTACACTATTCTTTCTTGTTTTGAGAGACAGTTAATACCAGCCTGTTACTGCCCCACTGCATGACAATGGCCTCTTCTCATACAGAGAGGGACAGGAGATGTGATCACCACACTTGCTCCAAGACAGGTTCGCGTTTTCGAAGTTATATTAACTAAAAGTCAAGGTTTTCTTACGATGTTTTCCTTCACCCATTTCAGTGATGCCCAAGATACATATCAATTGAAAAACACATAATAGAAAAATTAAAAAAATTATGTGGAATTCGGTTGAATTAAAACTTCCACAAACCTAACCAATAACGATCGGTAAGCCATAAGGAATTTGTCGTCATATTAGTATTAGTGTGCGTAATGTGCGTTACATGTACAAACGCGTTCTTGAGACGCTGAGCGCGAGCAAGTTACCGCCAATACGTATAGTAGGTATAAATTTATGTCCCGGATGATAACTGTAACAGTGCAATACCGAAAATGTCTACCACAAAATTTACGATAATAAACCTGTAATCGCGTTTACCGGAAATTTTGCTAAAATATTTTACAGTAATATTACTTTACCGAAATGTGGCTACAGAATTTAATTTGTATGAATGTATTTCGTTATTTTTCTAGTAAATAAAAAATGGAAAATTTCCAAAGAACAAAAGTGTTATAAGGGAAACCGTTGGAAAATACCGCAGAAAAAAATTGAAAAAAATTGCATAAGTGTATCCCGACCCATAGATACCGTAACTGGTATAACAGTAAAAAGTCAGTAATAGTATAATACAGGTTTATTCCTTGGGGGCGTCGATATATATATATATATATATTGTATTTTTTTTAAAACGTTGCCCCACACTAGGAATTTCTCCTGTATCGTGGGTGCGATTACAAACATTTAAACTCACATACACTAACAGCCAAATATGTATATAAAATATATTTTTGGCTCGGGTGACGTACTTTGAATCCCTCGCTACGTTCAGGATTCTACTAAAGAATCCCTCGCTACGCTCTGGATTCAAAAAAGCGCCCTAACCGTAAAAATATTATTTTGCTCCTTTATGATACAATCTACTATAAATTACACCGTCATAATGACGTATTAAAGTTTTTATGCTCCATGTATTTCATTTAAATAATTATTCATAAACAATTAAAGATAAATATTTGATTTTATTCAGGTTTTTTTGCACTTTGGATCATTTCGGTCACTTTCGTTCACTCTTTATTTTAATTTCCGAATAGTTTTGGTCCACGGTCTACTCAACTTCGCGATTGTCAAACTTGATTTTAGTTGCGTCAAATATGTTTTTAAGTTTAGAGAATCTTGTTTGCAGAAGCTTTTAAGATTCTCTTAACCAAAAATAAGAAGTTTTAGTGATAGTTTAGTTTAGTTTGGTGTACAAGAGAATCGGCACCATTAATTACTAAAATAAGAATTTAATTAAAATGTGCGGCCAATAAAGATTCGGAACAAAAATATTTGAAACAAATTTAAATAACATGCATATTCCCTATTGTTTCGAAACAATGAAGCACATAATCTAGATACCATTACGTATGTTGCAGACATTAATGAAAAAAAGTATATTATAGCTAAAAACGAATGATTAAAACATACTTCTTACCAATAGTTTTAAAACAGTTTGTTTTAAATTGAAAAAGATTCTTTCAAATATTTTCCTTTCATTTTTAATTTGGCAATTAGGTACTAGATGTTGACTTACTTGTTAGTATGTGCGACTGCTGGACGTGGGGTACTGAGTTCGATTCCCAGTCCGGAATAAGAAAGTTAAAAGTGTGATACTCCCGTAGGTAACTCTGAAGGCATGCAAAGCAGTCAGGCCTGAACTCTCTCTAGTCGTCGTATTAATTGGCACCCCAATAGAGTATCACAGTGAAGGAAGACTGAGTACCTGCGTTTGCGCACCACGTGTGCACTGTCTCCGGCATAGTTGGCTATAGACTTTATTGAGATTGGCTTTCTTGTCAAAAGTCCGTCCAGGGGAGTATATTTTTTTTTAAGATTTGACATAACTCGGTATACGAGTCGTATACCGAGTTATGTCAAATCAGCACCCCTTTGCAAGGCGTCCACAGCTTACTCACAGAGGCCCGTTACACGTTTTTAAATATATTATTAAATGATAAATGATTTATTTCTGTTTGTACAAACACTTTTACACCTCAATCATATTTTTTTAAACTAGATAAGGTGAAGCGTTTCCTATCTAACTACTCTGAGAAGAAAGGCCGAAAGAAACTCAGAGGTCACGGTCACTTTTAAAGTCCAGACATAATGTTAGTCAGATCATGTGAAGACCATGTAGATTAGTGTCTGAAACGGTATTTTGAGGAAAAACCATACAGGTTGAGCGGACCTGTCCAGTCAGTGCACGCATTTGTCAGAAATCATGCAGCTCAACTCGGGAATTATGGAGCACAACGATTCGACGAACATTACCAAAGAAAAGACATTTGGGTAGGCCGCATAAATTACTCAAACTGCCAGATCATAATTAAAACTAACTAAGAAAACAAAATAGTAATGACCCACATAATCTTCACATTCACAATAATTAAAATAATATAATACCTTACAAAGTAAATACTCATGTCATTGTACGAGTATGTATAAAATTCATCAATGTCAGTGTATATAAATAAAAGTTCGGACATAATCTTTGAGGACCATGTAGATTAGTGTCTGAAATGGTCTTCTGAGGAAAGAACCACGCAGATTAAGAGGACCTGTCCAGTCAGTGCACGCATTTGTCAATAACCGTGCAGCTCAACTCAGAACTTAAGGAGCTCAACGATTCAACGAACAATGCCAAAGAAAGGACATTTGGATAGGCTGCATAAACTACTTAAGCTGCCAGATCAATGACCCACACACATAGTCTTCACATTCACAATAATAATCATCAATTGTCAGAATATGTAACAGAAAAAAAAACAACATTCAGTATGCATAAACTTGGAGCAACTCAATCCCAAACCTTTTTATTGTCAATATAATCTTTAACGGTATAAAAGGCTTTCTGGCACAACTTACGTTTAATGAATGCTTTGAATTTATTAAGGCTTAGATCTTGAACGTGGCTTGGAAGTTTATTATAAAAGCGTATATCTTGGCATCTGAACGAGCCACCTATTTTCTTGAGCCTTATAGTAGGTACAACAAAGTTGTGTTTGTTCCTAGTATTTATATTATGGATATCACTGTATTTTTTTTTATTTATATTTTTATGGGATATAAAAGATTTTCAAAAATATACTGAGAAGGCACTGTGCCTTCTTAGTATATTTTTGAAAATCTTTACATTAACCTCCTTAAATTTCTCTCTGAGGTGTGTCTCGGACCTGGGCGGAGCACCGCCGTGTCGTCGTGCAGGCGATTGGCAGTGGCGATCTCTCGCGTCTGGCCCTGGTCCAGGCCATGGTACGGAGCGAGAGGGCATGGGAAGCCGTCACCTCCTTCTGCGAAGCAGTAATGCTCGCAAAAGGGGAGGCGGAACTCGTGAGGGAGAGGCAAAATTCGCGCCCTCACGCCCCCAGCCGCCGCAGGAGATACCCTGGGCGTCGGGAAACCCAAGCCGATTCCCGACCACCGTAGGCGCGGGCTTGCGGACGGTGACCAATGGGTAGCTCGTCGTCCGATAAGGACCAGGCCCGGGTCTACGGCGCGTTGTGTTCCACGTGCGCCTCAGAGAGATGTCAGTACCAATGACGAGGTCCGTTAGGGCCGATGCCTGCCAGGGTTGCGGGGAAGTCCGAGAGGGATACCGTGGCCCCTGGCACAGGCAACTGAAGGAACACGGGTGGGTTTTAGTCAGTAAGAGTCTGACACGCCGTCCTGCTCTGCCCAGAGCGGGAGAAGTTGTTTGATGAATTCCCACCCTCAAAAAAATATTAAAAAATAAACCCTGAATAGGCCCGATCACACTCCAGTCGTCGTATTAATTGGCACCCCAGTGGAGTATCACAGTAAAGGAAGAGTGAGTTCCTGCGTTTTTGCTCCCACGTGTGCACTATCTCCTGCGTAGTTGGCTATAGACTTTAGTGAGATTGGCTTTCTTGTCAAAAATCCGTCCAGGAGGACAATTTTTTTTTTTAATTTGACATAACTCGGTATCGTGAGTCCCGGACCTTTGCGAGGCATCCAAAGCTTACCCACAGAGGCCCGTTACACGTTTTCAAATATATTATTAGACTTTCCTTATGTAGATGTTATGGTGAAACAATACCACATGAATTGTAATTAATATTTAATTCGCTGCACTAATTTTAATAATGCATTGATATTGCATGTTATTGTCAGCGTATTGTTTTAGTAACTGTGGAAAACTTGACCATCAGTGATGCACTTACTAAATTACATATAAATAAATGTATAAGTAAATGTGATATTGTGAACAAAAATGTATTAACGACAAAATACTTTCTTGTTAAGTACTTAAATTATTAAAAGATTTGCAAGCACTTACCCAAATAACTCGTATTTCTGTTAAAAGACTACTTATTCATAATAACTGTCACTGTCAGCGAAATAGAATGAGTATATATATTCAGAAGATTTTTCCAGTAATAGTTACAAGACCGTGGTGTCAACATTTATTTAGGTAATAGTTTTCTTGTGTAAGCCTCAATTATAGAACAACGTAAAGTAACGTTGTGATTATTAATTTTACCAAACCCAGCCTAGAATAAACTCAAATCTTGTAGAATTGAATAGTTTTCTCTAGAGCTCTCTCTTATCAAACTACCAAATATCAAAGTTAATAAATTTAAATCTTTAACAACAAAAAAAAAATCTTTATTGTAGTGTACTAACACACCACAGTCAGCAATGCTTATTTTTTTGCTCAACGTCACATAATTGGCACTAACGCTTACAAATTAAAAACTTTGCAGACAACATAAATAGGTACACGAAAATTATGCAACACACTAATAAACAAAATATTAGCATCAGTTAGCGAGACTAATTTATGTACTGAACCAAAACTTATGTAATCGCATACTCGTATTTCTTATTGTAAAGAATTCAAAGTTCTTGTAAACATACAGAGATGTTTGCTTTGTTTCGTCTCTTCTTATCAGGGTGAGCGTCTTGGGACTGTCTTTTGTCCATTGTCGTCCAAAAAGTGATAATTTGGGGCCTAATTTCAATAATTAATTTTGGTTGCAGCAAAATGACGTCGGTAGTAGATGTCACCGTCGAGCAGAATATCCATGTTACAAGGTTGGTGTTCTATCCGTTGGTGATACTAGCATCATGTGTCTGGTTGATCCACCGATGGCAGCAGCAGTCCAGGCTTTACAGGATGGGAAACCTCCTCCCTGGACCTAGTGCAGTTCCGCTATTCGGGAACGCGCTGATGGCGCTTTTCAAGAAACCTGAACGTGAGTAAAAATTGTCTTTTTCTACTTGTGTAAAAATTTGCAGACAACAAGCTGTTCAGCTCTGTTCTGCAAATCTTTCTATCAGAGATGACTCTAAAAGGTTCTCCATGGTCTAGAACTTTCTGTTCCTAACTTTGATCACGCTACCGCCCATAATAGCCTAGCTAAGTGTTTGCGTGGCGAAGGCCGCTGGATGCGAGAAGCACAGAACGGGTCGAGGTGGCGGTGCTTAGGGGGGGGGGGGGGGGGGGGGGGGGGCTATGTCCAGCAGTGGACGTCTTTAGGCTGAAATAATCATGATGACGATAATGAAGTGCTTGCATTGGCAAGTTGAACAATGTGTCAGGTGTAAAAATGACGTACCAATTTTTTTTTCTTTTTGTCTGTTTATATAAGTGCGTACATAAATGGTTAAATAAATAAATAAGTATTCTTATTTCTGAAGGTATGTGGGTCAGAATTCTACAAGACTACTCCTGCAAGACTATTCGTTATATGAACCTAAATTATATGTTATAATGTTAATGTTATAATGTTTTTTTTTAAATACTTGTGTAGTATATTTTATAGGTAGAAAGTTTAAACAATTTATTTTGTTACAGAATTTATAAAAATAGCGATGAAAATCAGCGATCAGTATGGCTACGTAGTCCGAGGCTGGCTAGGATCAAAACTGGTCATCTTTCTTAGAAACCCCGAGGATGTGGAGGTGATCTTGAACAGTAACGTCCATATTAATAAAGCTTCAGATTATAGATTCTTCGAACCTTGGCTTGGCGAAGGTCTTCTGATCAGTTCAGGTAAGATTTTATTATGTTTTGTGCATACCAATTTTTCTGACGTTTCAGTGAACGAAACGTAGGAACGAAATGAGACTTGTTCTCTAAAAACTTCATCCCAACTACGTTTAGTTCTGCCGTAAATTTAATTTTAATTTATTTCAAATAATCAGATAACAGAGATCCATAGTGTTTGTAAAGTACCTTATACCTAGTGTTAGTATATACATAAATCAAGATTACAATTTGGGTATGAGTCACTTTGTAAAGAAGACGAAACCAGTTTCTCAACCATCGGTCATCTTCTCCACAAAATGCCTCATAAAAGGGGAAAACACATTCTCAGTCACGGTTTTTAGAATGCTGTTATCACTGGCCCGGGTTCTAGCTGCCACAGACCCGTGTTCCTTCAGTTGCCTGTGCCAGGGGCCACGGTAACCCTCTTGGACTTTTCCGCAACCCCAGCAGGCATCGGTCCTAGCAAACCCTGTCATTGGTGCTGACATCTCTTTGAGGCGCGCGTGGAACACAACGCGCCGTCGACCCTGGCCTGGTCCTTATCGAACGGCGAGCTGCCCATTGCTCGCCGTTCACAAGCACGCGCCTACGGTGGCCGGGAATCGGCCTGCGATTCCCGACGCCCAGGGCGTCTCCTGCGGCGGCTAGGGGCGTGAGGGCGCAAATTTTGCCTCTCCCTCACGCGTTCCGCCTCCTCCTTCGCGAACATTACTGCTTCGCAGAAGGAGGTGACGGCTTCCCAAGCCCTCTCGCTCCGTACCATGGCCTGGACCAAGGCCGGACGCGAGAGATCGCCACCGCCAATCGCCTCCACGAGGACACGGCGGTGCTCCGCCCAAGCCGGGCAGACCTCCACCGTATGCTCCACCGTGTCCTCCGGGCGATCCACACAATGGTGACACCCGGGCGTTTCCTCCCGCCTTATCCGGAACAGGAACCTCCCGAAACAACCGTGTCCGGTGAGGACCTGCGTTAGGCGGAAGGTGAGGACGCCGTGGCGCCTCTCTAGCCACTCCTCAAAGAGGGCACTTATCGCCGCAACTGTGGCGTGCCCAGCGCTGGGTTGCGACAATCGCACTCTCCATGCCGCCCTGAGATCCCGCCGGAGCTCTGTCCGCTGTACCGTGATTTCTCGCGGCAGCGGAGCTACGCCCCGGCGTTTCGCCTCCTCGTGCCACTCCCAAACGTGCGCGAGGACTTTTGCCTCCAGATCCCATGGCGGTAATCCGGCAAGGAGGCTCGCCGCCTCACCGGAGACCGTACGGTATCCCCGGACCAGCCGGGTGGAACCCATAGGCCTCAGAGAGAATGTTGGACCACTTCACATGATTCGTTTGGTTAGCATACCAAAATTGCAGAACCTTAAGAACTTCCGCCGGTACATTCCTGTCCCCTAACTTCCTCCAGAACACATCATATGACACAAGGTCAAAAGCTCTGGAAAAATCCAGGAAATAGGCGTTTTCGTTCGAATTTTACGATCTGTATAATATTGGACAATATTCTTCAGACTTAGGATTGCACTTTCAGTGGGCAGCCCGGGTTGAAACCCAAATGATAAATGATAAATGATTTTATTTCTGTAAGTAGGTTTTTACAAACACTTTTACACGTCAATCATATATTTTTTTTTAACTAGATGAGGTCGGCGTTTCCTATCTGACTACTCTGAGAAGAAAGGCCGAAACAAACTCAGAGGTCACAGTCTCTTTTAAAGTCCAGACAGAATCTTGGTCAGATCATGTGAAGGCTATGTAGATCGGTGTCTGAAATGGTCTTTTGAGGAAAGAACCCCACAGATTGAGTGGACCTGTCCAGTCAGTGCACGCAATTGTCAGCAATCGTGCAGCTAACTGTGAGTCGTGCAGGTCCAGATGTTTTTCCAAGCACAAATCAAACATACTGCCCAATATTTTAGCAATAGTAGTTGCAAGAGAGATTGGCCGGTAGTTTCCCTTGTCCGAGATATCCCCTGTCCTGTTTTTGACAATCGGTGCCACAATCGTTCTCATTAGAAAAAATGACCTTAAACTAATTTTAGTTTTAGTCACATTCAGCATAATAATTATAGTCCTACTTATGTGTAAGTTAAAGTTAACCAATAAGTTTGTTTTGTTCTGGCTATCGTTTTAAAGCAATTATATTGCGTCTCTTTTAGGAGCAAAATGGCGTTCCCACAGAAAGATGATCGCTCCAACATTCCATATAAACATCCTGAAGACTTTCGTGGACATATTCAACCAAAACAGCAAGAACGTGGTGGAGAAGATGCGTCCTGAAGTCGGCAAGACCTTTGATGTTCATGACCATATGAATGAAGTTACCGTCGACATCTTGTTGGGTAAGCTGGTATTCTTTTGGTTCTACCCTATGGCTTAAGCCTAATTTACAGTGTGCGTTTTAATTGCAGGTGGCATACCCATATCTTGAAATAACAATAAAATATGCACCGTCCAAACAGTGCTAAGACGATGCAAGTCATTTGTTGGTTTAACTTTTTTGTACTTATGCTTTACTCACGTAGGTGATAGGTGTAGAGATGTACGGTCAACAAAAGTGATAAGTAACCAGGGTCGTCGGATATAGCTGAAGTTTAGTAAGAATCCGATGGATGTTTTCGAATACAGTTTAATTTAAATAGAAAACAAACAGTTTATTTATCAAATTAAATTACATTCGAAAACATCCATCGGTTTCTTACTAAACTTCAACTTTAAAGGATCTTCGGAAGATCCTGGTTACTCGTCTCTTTTGGTGACTGTACTTTAATACACCGTCGCCGTCACCGTGATGATATTCCATCCCCTAATGACCGAATACTATTACCGTCGTAATAGAAACATAATACAAGCTTATTTCTATTATCTTTTCTTATTTCTTTTCTTTTTTTAAAAAACGTTGTCTCACACTAGGAATTTCTCCTGTATCGTGGGTGCGTTTACAAACATTTAAACTCACATACACAAACAGCCACAACTTTTAACTTTAATCGGCTAACGCCAAATCCTACACAGGAATTCCTATGAGACTTGAACTCTGCGGTGGGCATAATAATTATGTGCAGGTTTAGAAGTCGTTTCTTCAATTTTAAGGTGAATCAAACAAAGCTAAACAATTGGTCGAAATTAACTTCATGTAAATGCCCAAAATAAAATCGTCAGTTTGTCCCCAACTGCGACAAAAATTTGCGACGTGACATCTATTACACGAAAAATATATTAGAACAACTGTAAAAATTTGAAAACAAAGTGTCATGTATAATTAATTATTCTAATGAAGCGAGGTATCGATTGTGGCCGTAACCTTGCTTTATGTTGTGTTTACCTATTATTACCATATTTCTATTTCTTACTAAGACACATTATGAAACTCATGTAAGAATTACTTTTTAATAGAGACTGCTATGGGCATCACAAGGAACACTCAAGATAAATCTGGCTACGACTATGCGATGGCTGTAATGAAGTAAGTTGATGGATTAAAGTTTTTTTGGGGATAATTTCAGTTGCCTGATATTATCTACCTATTAGGTAACCAAAAATACCATCGATTTAGACTGATGATCATTGCAACATAATTAATAATTTCATAAGAGCATGCGTAGCTAATGATAGTTAGAAATAAGTATTATGTCAATATAGTTAATGTATGGAGTTCGATTCCTTGTAATTTATAAAATAATTTACGAAAAACGTTTCCATCGTAATACCTACGATTTTCTATTAAAGCCAGTTTCACCAGACTCTGTGATAGTCAATCGAATAATTTGATAACAAAAAAAATCGTTTCCCAGCAGTTTGGTTAACATTTAATGGGTAACTTTGTTCCAGAATGTGCGACATCATCCATCAGAGACATTACAAGTTCTGGTTTCGATTGGATTTCCTCTTCAAATTACACCCGTTATTTAAAACTCAGCAGAAACTTTTAGACATTATTCATGGACTTACTAATAAGGTAGGTACCTACTTAACTGAATTATTTATACTTAAAGGTAGGGCTTAAGTTAGCATGTCTAAGGACTCAATTCTGGATACTTTCTTGTTTCTTATTTATATTAATGACTTGCCTTACCTCATAAAGGATAATCATGATATACCTGTTGTTTGCGGATGACACTTCACTTTTCTTCAAACTTTAACGTCAGCAGCTGGTTACTGACGATATAAATAGGGTAATCTCAAAAGTAGTTCACTGGTTCAATGTTAATAATTTACCGACTTCTTAATGAACTGTGTCCAAATGAACGATCTTTCTTTCTTTTCTTCTTAATGAAAAAAAAAACAAATGCATTAAGTTTACACTACCTCACGTTAGACAGGTGAAAACGAATGTATCGATAAAGTGCAAAGAATTGAATCCTGAAGATAGCACAGTATACTTGGGCTTAACTTTGGATGCCAAGCTTCAGTGGGGGGGGGGGGCACATACGAGTATACAGACAATCTTTGTTTTGCAGAAAAGAGCTGTTCGATCGATTTATAAATTAAGCCCGAGACACTGTGACTGTGCCTTCTCAGTTTATTTTTGAAAATCTTTTATATGCCTAAGGGCATATAAAATATAAATGGGTACATAAAAAAAAAAATAATAATAATAATAAATATTTCATATAAATTGTTGAAAAAATACAGTGATATCCATAATATAAATACTACCATCATACACAATTCTTTTGTACACTGCTCAAGAAAATAGGTGGCTCGTTCAGATGCCAAGATATACGCTTTTATAATAAACTTCCGTGCTACGTTCAAGATCTAAGCCTTAATAAATTCAAATCATTCACTAAGCGTAAGCATTGCTAGAAAGCCTTTAATACCATTAAAAATAATATAAAGGACAAAAGGCTTAGGATTGAGTTGTTGCATACTGAATAAATGTTTTTTTTTACATATCTACACTGCGACATTCGATAATAATTATGTATACATAATGACATGAATACTTACTTTGTGAAGAATAATCTTATTATTTTTAACCGACTTCAAAAAAGGAGGAGGTTTCTCAATTTGACCGTATACAGGGCGTCCCACGGATATGCCACATGGAAAGTACCTTGAATATTGTAGATGGAACATTTTACGTAAAGAAGACATTATTTGAATTTAAAAAACAATTCAAACTGCATTCATAGATATTTAAATAATTACATGGTTGAACCGGAAATCGAACCCGTTACATGAGAAAAATAATCACCCAGTAGCTTTATCACATCGATCGAAAGGCTTCATCATAGGGATTAGTTTTTGCTAAATAACATAAGTGTCACAAATAAAAGGAAGACCATGAATTTAAACATTTTTAATACAAAATTAATCAATTTATTCTTTCGATCGGTGTGATGATGGAGATCATAGACAGTCGGGGGAATTCCTCAACGATTTACAGCAGTAACCTTTTGTTAGGCTTACTTCATACGGTTCTACTACCTACTAGGCATGCTGATGCATCAATTTGACACTGAATTTAAGTTGCGTAATCGCGTCATCTCTAGCAATACTCTTTCGTCGTCTGGCCTACTCAATAATTTGTTTGAATCTAAGTCAGACTACGCTATTCCTTCCAAGGTTTCAACACGACTCAGAGCAACATACACCTGTCCTTTAGCGAAATTTTTCTTGCCTAGATCTATAACAGCTTTTTCTAGGTTAGTTCCCTGTAACTTGTGAACCGTAACTGCCCAACTTAAAATCAAAGGTAACATTCGGCGCTCGACATCTCCGTATCCTTTTGTTGCCTGAAATGTTGCAACAGTAGGAGTAATTGGTACCCAGCCATTTTCATCTTTAATTCTACTTACAATCGTATCCTTATCGGAACCGATTACTCGAAGACGCCTGAAACGATTTGAAAAAATTTTTTTTTTGTTTCAAAGTATACTTCTCAGGTGGTCCCATTAAAATTTTGTCGATATAGGTCGCGCGGTTTTAAAAAAATCAACAATTATTTTTTTTATTATTTTAAACCGCCTTCAAACGGACGTGAACGTGTAAGACGATCGTTTTCGAATTAGTGTGGGGTAGGTATTATAACTAAAAAGTGAAAAATAAAAACTTTTTACAAAAAAAAACCCCCGACTTCCAAAAAAAACCCTTCGTAGTGAAAAATAACTTTAATTTAAAAAATAAGAAATAGATCCAAAGACACCGACTTTCGAAATTAAAGTAATTTTTCACTTTGAAGTGTTTTTTTTTGGAAGTCAAGTGTTTATTTTTTTTAGTTTTTTAATTATTGTGAACTGCGTGGGTGATGCCTATGTGGGTCATTGTTTCAGTTTTAATCATGATCTGGCAGTTTAAGTAGTTTGTGTGGCCTACCCAAATGTCATTTCTTTGGTATTGTTCGTAGAATCGTTGACCTCCTTAAGTTCTGAGTTGAGCTGCACGATTACTGACAAATGCGTGCATTGACTGGACAGGTCCACTTATTCTGTGTGGTTCTTCCCTCAGAAGACCATTTCAGTCACCAATCTACATGGTCTTCACATGAGCTGACCAAATTATGTCTAGACTTTAAAAGAGACTGTGACCTCTGAGTTTGTTTCAGACTTTCTTCTTAGAGTAGTCAGATAGGAAACGCCGACCTCATCTAGTTTTTAAAATATGATTGACGTGTAAAAGTGTTTGTACAAACCTATTTACAGAAATAAAATCATTTATCACTTTCGCGTCATTTATGGTAATTTCATTCCATGGGCAATTTGACTGTGTAGTTGTTTGTAAGGTGCGTGCTTATGTTGCAAACATTTAAGCAAAATATACAGGACCTGCTACAAAAAACTTATTTCCGACTAAGAATTTGGCATACTAAATATCGCTGCCCTAGTTCAACAGTAAGATATGTTGAACAAAGTATGTTTTGAGTTATTCATACTTTTATGCTTTTACTGTCATTATTTCACTCGTTGTTAATTGAAATGTAGTTGATTTTTTAAAACTATAGCTTAGTTTAATGTTAGGTATAGGGAGTTATTTATACTTCAAGATGAATAAAATATTTTGTATAAAGTTTTAATCGGTAAAAAATATGCTTAAATGTCTCAGTGAGACATTGAAATTTAGGCACTTTGGTTGCGTTTTACACATATCCGATTTTTTTACCGGACAGAAGAGCAAATTTTTGACATGAAACAAAACTTATCCCAATTTTGATTTTTTTTAAGATGTCTTACTGTTGAACTAGGGCAGCGATATAACACCTTCCTTCCACCATTGAGTGCCAAAAAACAAATTCTATAATATTATTCTAATCTTATTTCAAGGTTATCAAGCTAAAGAAGAAAATCTACTTCGAGAACAAAGCTAAGGGTGTCATTCCTCCAAGCATTGAACAGTTGATGAAAGGCAAGGCCGTCAGCAATAACAATGTTCTGGCAAATGGTGGCAAAACGCTGTCAGATACCGTATTCAAGGGCTACCGTGATGATTTGGACTTCAACGACGAAAATGATGTTGGTAAGTATCTGCCATACCTAAAATTCATCGACGAATGACGCCTAGGTCGAATGTAACGGCTACAGTCAACATTCGTACATCAGTATAATGACTAATAAACTTTCACTGAGCAGGACACGAAACTTCTAGGAGCCTAGGAACACCCGCTAGAAGCAGTTTAATGTGTTTCTTTCCTAACCTAGAATGTCCCACTGATGAGCGAAAGCCTACCCTGTATCTTTCCAGGTACTCTTTTTTAGCGCCACCTCGAACCAGCCTTCATGGTTATCGAGCCTCCTCTTTCTTGGTCGGCCTCAGCAATATTTACAGTTATTAAGTTGTATAAAGATTTGTACTAGACCTGTTCGATAAAATAAATTTTAAACCTTGACCTAAATATTCCAGGAGAGAAAAAACGCCTGGCTTTTTTGGACTTGATGCTTGAATCTGCTCAAAATGGCACGAACCAGATCACTGACCACGAGATCAAAGAAGAAGTCGACACGATAATGTTTGAGGTATGAATAACTTTCTTTTTGTCTTTAACTCTGGATGAACCAGTCCCATCCATACTGTACCCATGCATTTTGATTAGAATCCAAATCAAAAATACGAGTATACTAAACGAGGCCGTCACACCAGTGTGACGAGGAGTACTTTTTTTCCTACTTATAAATAATAGTGGGGTACCTAAGTATATTTTAAAATACTTGTATCACTTTTGGGACAGTTTGTTCCCATCAGACTATATATTTTTATCCATTATAATATCTTTACACGCAAAAAGGTTAGGATAGGTTAGAACTGCGACCCCCTACGCACGAGCCGAGAAGCGAAGCGAGCGAGCCGCAGCAGCGGCCGGCGAGTGCCAAAAACGACTAGAATACACAGTATTAATAAACTGTAGGCGAGTTGTCCATTAGGTGTTTCATACATATCGTATATATCGTATTAAAAAATACACGTCGTCACACTGGTGTTACAACCTAGTGTGTCGTGGAGTCGGGTATGCAAAAGTGGAAGATATTAATTTACTTTCCAAATCGTATGATCAAGGTGCTGACAAAACTAACTTCTGTGATATTTCAGGGTCACGACACAACAGCAGCCGGCTCCAGTTTCGTTATGTGCCTGCTAGGACTTCACCAAGACGTGCAAGCGAGAGTCTACGATGAACTGTATGAGATCTTCGGAGATTCCGACAGGCCAGCCACCTTTAACGACACCCTTCAAATGAAGTACCTGGAGCGAGTTATCCTGGAAACCCTCAGGATGTACCCTCCTGTACCTATTATTGCGAGGGCGTTAAAGACAGACGCTAAGATTGGTAAGAATCTAGTAAGTTTTGCTTATGTAATGAATACTTGAGTGCCATCGTTATAGAGATCTTCAGAGAGATAAATAAAATCCACCAATTCCATCATGTCTGATCGTTGCAAGAGCTGGAACCCCAAACGGAGCCAAATAGATAAATGCATTTCAATTTTGCCACCCCAAAAAAATCCACCCTAAGGTGGATATTATAGGGTGGCAAATGGAAATGCCGATAGATAAACAACTTTTACATTATCTTCTTAGTTTCTTTGGGAGCCTTAATTAGGTACATCTATCAAAGTGGCCTATTAAAGCCCAAATAAAAGCCCGTTGCTGGGTTTTCAAGATTCGTCTCGTATTGCCTAGTTAGTGTTATTGAAAACGGGCATGTCTTCCAGACCGTGTTTCGGCCACGGCGGCCAATGTAAACGGAGACTAGCCTTCGACACGGGAGATATTATAGTGCACAAGTGTGTGCGTGTGTGCACAGATACAGGTGCACTCTCTCTTCCCTCACTCTCATAGTCCGATGGGACGGCAATCCGACACGACCGGAGAGAGATCAGACGCAGGACCAACGGCATAACGTGCTGTCCGAAGCACGGGGGTATTACACCGCCAACTTCCAAACTCCGGGCTGTTAATTCGTAATGGAAAAACCCACTAACACTTTGCCCCACCGCATCGAAACCAGGAGCCCACGCTCAATAATGGCGCTTGCGACCACGAGACCAATGGGGCCCGAATATGTCCATAGTAATCTTAGACGTCTGTAACAAAAAATCTTATCAAAATTTTCTTTTTCGCACCCAGTAACAAACAGCTACATCCTTCCTGCTGGAGCCACCGTGGTTATCTGCACCTACGGCATCCACCGCCACCCCAAGCACTACAAGGACCCTGACACCTTCAACCCTGACAACTTCTTGCCAGAGAACATGGCGGACAGGCACTACTACAGCTACATTCCCTTCAGTGCTGGACCCAGGAGCTGTGTCGGTTAGTCCAAAATATTATCATGCATTGTTAATTTGAACTGTTTTAGTGATTTTCATGATCAATTGTTGACTTAACCTCATACCGTGTTCTTACAAACGAGATATAGATTTTGTCCTAGCCTAAACCTCCGAGACTGAGAACGAACGAGACAGAGAAAGAACCGAGAGTTCTTAAGTACTTCTAAGTTGTCAATTTTGAATTAAAAAGTATTTCGACCACAGTTAGGTTCTTAATACAAAAAGTGGCTTGAAGATTTAAACCATGTCAAAAGAAAACCTTGTTTTGTAATTATTCCGCTAATCTTTCGTAGAGAGAACCGGAACTGCACCGACAGGACAGCTCTTAAGTTGAAGACAAAGAAATCGGGTTCTCAGGCACTCACTGGGTGTCTTATTTTAAAATCATAGATTTTTGCAAATATAAACGTATAGTTATATAAATTCAATGAAGGATCGTCATTCCGTATATACCACCTACCTAATTACTTAATTTAAATAACATTTTATTTTTGAGACCGTAATCGTCTTAATTATCACACCGTAACCGTACCGCCATAGGTACCTTAATAATATTATAGTAATCTATGTGGTCATAATATTTATATTCACACAGAAAGGATATTATCGCATAATCCTCTTTAAAAACTCTCTGCCGTTTTCGCTCTATACGCCGCTTTTTTAAGGGGTAGAACTCTTATTTAGTGCGTATAATATCCTAGACACTATACTTAATGTAATTTGGGTTTTCCACAGCGTGTCACAAGTACAGCTCTCAGTTTTCATAAATTATGTAGCATAAGCTTAAGGTGATATTTGTGCAGATTGCCTACTTCCACGCGGACGATGTCGCGGCTAAAAGCTATAGCCAACTTAAAATCTTCTAAATGTTACTTTTCAGGACGCAAGTACGCGCTTCTGAAGCTGAAAATACTTTTATCAACCATCTTGAGGAACTATAAATCTGTGTCCGAAGTACCTGAAAAAGATTTCCAACTCAAAGCTGATATCATTCTGAAGAGATCCGACGGTTTCAGGATTAAGATTGAACCAAGGAACCGAGTCCCATCAACTGCTACTTAATCACCCAATCATGTTAAAGAAAACTTAATATTATTGTCCTAATTAAGAAATCAACATCAACAACAAAAATGAAGTCAACATTAAAACAGAAACAGACACGTGGCTTTGAAACTCAGCCTGTCAATCTGTCACTCTGTCAGAATATTTAACGAAAACAAAGTCACAAATGCATCTTTAAAATTATCTTTATTTAGTCCTCTTTTCCGGTTATAATTATCGGATTTCGGTTCTATAAAGACCGCCTTAAGGCTAGTTTGAATATTTATTGACTTCGTTATCAAGATAGCTCTCTGTCTGAAATAATATCTTGATTATTAATGGTGTAATGTGTTAAGTTTGTCATTATATCGCAGAAGCCCAGTTACGAAAATCTGTCTGAGAATAAAAAAATGAAAATGGTTCTTTCGCTTATTCTTTACTTACCTGAGCCAAATTACACAAGATGATGATTGGAAGGATGGATTGGTAGCTAATAATTAATCTCATATATTTTGTTATACTTTCTGTACGAAATTCTTTATTACTTAGCATCAAATACGTTATCAAAGTCGACAACATAAATAGTTATTTTGTATCTTTATTACATAACAGCTATGAATTAATTGTGCTTATAAATAGCAAGTTATATTGACGGTACCTTTCAAGATTCTAAACATGTTTTTATATCTTTTTTCTAAGGCATCGATTGAAGAGGTAAATAGAAAATTATAATTTCGGGATGGTAAATTGGCAACAGTTATATTAATAGTAGGTAGTGGGTATGCGTAACAACAGCATTTCGCCTTCTAGTCTCTAAAGTTCTTAAATTAAATTACAGTTATTTATTATTAAGCGGCAATAAATAAATTCACGATTTTATAGAAACACATAAAGATTTTTGTTGAACCATAAAATCTATTTTAAACCATAACATACTCTTAATTATAACAAACAATCATATAAAAAGCACACGACAACATTTCGCATAAATTACCTGGCGTCATGCGTCAGCGTCCTAGGTAGCTGTCATAAATTCTATAATGTAAATACTTACTTAAAAATCAGCAAAACAATCCAAAGTGGGTCTTTGAATGTCACAATATATACTTAGGTAAGTATAATGTTTAACATTGCAACCTTTTACTAAATCAACAGTAATATTTATTTTATAATACGATGGCACATCAAAAAATCTATAAAATAAACGGAATTCTATTCAATTATACAGTGTATCAAAAATGTATGGTTATATATTTAAGGGTGTAGACAGACCATCAAAGAGGAGCTTGTGGCGAAGTCATAACAGTCGCACCGGTCGATCGATCAGGTTAAGCTACGCTTGCCGCGGTAAGTCCGTGGATGGGTGACCATCTTTACATATCAAGACCCTTCCGTGTCTCGGAAAATACGTTAAGCCGTTGGTCCCAGCTGTCATTCGTCGATCTTTGATAGTCGTTACGGGTCGTCAGAACCCCGAAAGTCTGACAACCAGTCTTACCAAGTGGTATCGTATTACCCTGTAACTGGTTTGTGGAGGTCAGATAGGCAGTCGCTCCATGTAAAATACTGGTATTCGGCTGCATCCGGTTAGACTGGAAGCTGACCCCAAAATAGTTGAGAAAACGCTAGGCAGATGACGATGAGTACAGACCATCAAACTGAACAACTTTTGTACCACACTCTTAAATATGACAACACATTTCTGATACACTCTGTATAGTATCTGACTACCCCCATGGGAACAAGGCGTGAGTTTGTGTATTTATATAAGTATATTAAATACGATTGCCGATCAAATGACACTCGTCGATTGTCGCTTTCATTATTTTGTATTTAAATTACCGACCCTAGGTCATACCTACAGCTACAATAAGCATTTACTAGGTAGGTAATGTAGGTATATTTTAAATTACTCGTCTTTTTGATTGTGAAAATGTAAATCTCGACAGTAGTTTCTAACCACTATACATCATAGCAAGAACTTATTAAATTAATTGAATAATACATATTAGTATACAGTATATTCTACGCCTAATTATAAAACAAAGGATGAATAAAATAATAAATATTCTGTCTCAATCAATCAATCTAGAAGTAGGTACGTACAATCTTACGAGACGCGTTTGCGCAGTTTAGATCACTGATTTTGAACAGACGCACGACGTGTTCCAGTCAACTACTGAAACTTCCATTTTCGAAATTATCTCATAAACAGGCTGAGTTTTACACATTTTGATCACCTTTCAAAAAAGGTTGAATTAAAATAAGACGCCTTTCAGGTGTTCAGTTATTGCAATTACACCTTGTATAACAAACACAGTATGTAATAAGTCAGTAGGTACATCAATTATGTTGCTGGCAGCTATTAAGTAGTGTATATAAGTATCTTTGGTAAATAACTTACATCGTTCACATCCTTTCCAATACAAAAACACAGCACGATGGAATGTGCTAGAGGAATGTCACCCCGTACGAGTATTGGAACGGCAATTTTATACCTATACCAATATTTTTATTCTCGTGCCTCTATTTCGTGTTTAGATAAAACCTTATACAATATTTGAAAAAGTAGGTATATTACATTTGCATACATATAACAGCCGGTTTATTCATCAGAAATCTCACCGTGAAAACGTAGGTGAAGTAAGGCTTGAAGTGACCTGTCAATAATGTCAATCCCTTGCGTCAAGTGGAATGACAGCTCACTTCAAGCTCACTACATCTAAGTTTATACGGTAATATTTTTACAGAATAGCTCAGAGCGGGCCAAAAAAACTTAAAAAGCTACGTCCACACTGATACTCATTTGAAACAGCATGAGTTTCAAAATTACGTGTCCCGAGTCGTCCTAACAAGTATGAAAAATAGAAAAAAAATGTTTGTGAGGATCACGACGTGATCTCTAATGTGGACGAAGCTTGAAACACCCGTAACAATGATGTCTATGGGTACTATATCTCACAAAATCTATTATTACTAAAGACCATCCAACACGACCAAGCCCATCAAGTTTCTTAACAATCCTCTCGTATTAATTACAAACTAAAAGTCTATGGTTTAAGGCACATTTTAGGATCTACTTTTACCTTTACGATACACTACATACTCAATAGTCCATAGGACAACACACACTAAACAGCAGAAGCTCATTGCGAAGAAGCAGTACACATAGCTGCCCGTCGCTTCGTAGAGGACACCTGGAATAATGGAACAAAACATAGAGGAAAAGAATAATAGATATTAGTGCTATTTGGGTTTTCCGTCTGAAATATCTCAGTTGCAGCTCGGAGTCTGGGTTTGTCCCCGGTTAATGCCCGGTTGATTGTAGATGTACTATAGGTTCACCTCTGCCCAACCCTACAAGAAATACAGCCGTGATGTTACGTTGTGTGCGTGTAAAGAATAATAGAAAAAACATCAATGAAAAACATTCAGAAAGTGCGAACACGAGAAACTTAACTATTTGTCTATCGCTGACATAATTGTTTTGTTTAGTATCATTCATTATCGTCATAGGAAACTGTTTTGTTGCAAATGAGCGTGTCCCCTTTTTCATTGAACGATAGCTTTTGTGGTTACTGCGTGACACACTAACATTAGCAATGACTTTCATGTTGACAGTTCAACAACATTCATTGCGTTATTTACGTTGTTGAGCAGCTCAGCATAATGAGCTTTTTGCATTTAATGAGGAAAGACATTAGACTCTTATAATGATTAGGAATCAATCAACTACTCAACCAATGATCAATTAATTATCGAGCGGTGAAAAATTCTATCGATAAAGAGTAGGGGGGTAATCTAGCTAACCTTACACATCTAAATCTACTTTGACTATGTTATCTTTAAAGATCTAAACTATGCGCATACGTATGTGCCGATAAATAGTAGATAGAGTATAAAATGTAAAAACTGTATTCAATAAGTAAATAATTATGTAAGTGGCTGATAAAGTGATAGAGAATTTGCAAACTCACCAATCATAGGATCAGCCAACATCATAAGCGTGCCGGAGAACAATATGTGTAGTGCTAATGCTGCTGGAAACCGGTCTGGTGCTGCAGTGACTAGAACTAGTGGAAACAGCACTTGGACTGAACATCTCACCAACCCAGATATGGCCGTCACCGTGAACACAAACCAGAGCGCACTTGAAGTCACCAAGGCTGAAATTAATTTAAAGATAAACATGAAAATTGTTCGCAAAATGAAATAAATAACGGTGTCTATCGTACCGGAAATCATTATGTCAATCTGTCTCATCATATTCGTATATGTCTAAACAAGAACAAACAGAACTATAATCTATAATCATAACTTATAATATAAATTGACGTAATTATACCCCCAGCAACATTTGGTAGTTCAAGGTTCTCGAGGAAATCAATTTTATTTTATTCAAAAACAAATGTTTGTTCATTGATAGCGAGTGATAATAAAGTATATATTTCTTAGATCAGAATATTGCAAGCTTTTTTCAAACATATATTTACCTATTCGAAGGAAAACTGTTACACAGGTGCCAACGAAGAATATTAGTCGGCTGTCGACGACGTAGAAATACGTTATTACAGCAAGCGAAAGCCTTGCTAGTAAATCTGATACGGCGCCAACCATCACGCATGTTGCCACTTGTATCTGAAAACGCAAAAGATAGGTCAACGTTTTTTTTTTTTTTTTATTGATCTGAACTAATGTTCTTAATAATTTATTAAAATCTAGCCTAATAGACTAATAAGCAACTTAACTCGAGCTTATTATGTTACGTGATAGTTTACGTTATAATTAAGAATAGTGTCAATTTGCACACTTTCTTAGAGTCTGATAATTAATAAAAACACTTTGTTCATGTGTTACATGTATAGCACAGCATTGTTACTATTATTCATTCACTTTTTAAACAAAAAATCTAAATCAAATGGTTTAGTTCTGTTTAGCCTACGCACTATGCCCGTGTTGTCTAGTAGCTGAATTGCCTCGACATTCACATGTCGGTGAAGTCTGTGTACGTGAGCTGCAGCATATTTGTGGATGACGGTGGTGACGAGTTCCATTTTAAGGTCACGGTGGAGGTCGTCATTTCTAATGTACCATTGTGCATTTACAGCACCCCTGAGTATTTTGTTTTGGAATTGTTGGATTATTTTAACGTTACTTCGTTTAGTACGTTCTCTCATTCAGTTTGATCTTCCACTTTTGTGTCCAGTCATAAACTTTGTTCACAGCTAGTTGAACTTTTTCTACTACTTCTTTGTGGCTTGATCCAGTAGCCATAATAGCAGAGTAATCTGCAAAGGTCGCAATGGTGTTGTTTTGCAGCTCATATTTTTAAATCATATAATAGATATTTTCATATCACATTTGTATAGCAAGTAAAGGAATGGGCCTAACACACTTCCTTGTGGCACCCCAGCTTTTATACTTTTTTTTTAAGCTCGGAATATGCATCCTCCCCCCTTATTCTAAACATTCTATTACTTATATTTATGATTCTAGGATGTCTGAAAATTCTGGAGGTAGCATGCGTCGAGTTTATATAGCAGACCCTCATACCAAACTTTATCAAAAGCTTGCGCGACATCTAGGAATACGATGGCGCAGGCTTGCTGGTTTTTGAGTGTTTTTTCAATGATGTTAGTTCTCCTGTGTACTCGGTCTATCGTAGAGTGTTTTTTCCTGAAGCCAAATTGATGATTTGGTACTAGGTCTTTTTCTTTTTAACCGTTTTAATAACAGTCTCTTAGAACTTTTTTAGGAGTCACAAGCCGAATTCTTTGACTTTGTGATAACTTTTCACTCTCAAGTATTTCTATTTCCATTGAAATTGTAATTTTTTTCGCTGTAGACAATTATAATATTTGGCTATTAATTGAATTAGATCTCAAGATTTAAATACAAGGAAGTGAAGTTACGAATTCCTCAAACCTAGAGTCTATCAAACGAAAGTAGACACTCTAATAGTTTCCAAACTTTTATACAGCAAGGCTAACTCAAAAATGAATAAAACTATTGCGTGGAGTGCGGGAGATGTTGTGTCGCATGATGTCTAAATTAATAGAAAAACAACAGGAGAAAGACGCCAAATCCAAACAGAAACAAGATTGTTTACGTGTGGTGTTAGCATTCTTAGGTCAGTATGACGCTAATATGTTGATACTTTGTTTGAATTCGTAATTATTATTTATGTTTTTACAAAAACTATTTCTCTATTTTGATCCACATTCATTTTATTTTACCTTAAACACCTTCATAATAATGCATAATGGTTATTTATCATAATAATAAGTTATCGTAACAGAATAAAATAGCATTTTTAATGTATAATAAAAAAATAAGAAAAATCTTACTTGCAAACTAAAACATAGAAATATTTCGTTCGCAGTTTTTTGTTCTGACGGTACTAATCCGCCAGTGGCGCCAGTGTTTATGACGGCGCGGCATGCGCGTTGGCTGCGGAACTTTTGCGTTGTGTAAACAAATCGTTTTATGGTGTAGTTATTGGTTCAACGTGGAATGAGTTGTGTTATCATACTTATCATTGCTTACACATATTTTGTTATCGTAATAATGCTTTTGGGTGATTATGTGTGTGAATTCGATGTATTTGTGATAAAGTTTGAAGGGTATGGGAAAACATGTTACATCACTGCGAGATTAGGTCAGTTTTATTTGCTCATTGAATAGTATAACTAGTTTGGTAAAGTCATAACGAAGCCAGGAAGGTATAACATATACCGTGTTAATGGCTGCATATTGAAAAATTCTTCGTTTTTCCGAAAGCTTAGCCAAAAATCAAAAAGTGTTGAGATCCCGTCGACATTTCCCGCGTTTAGGTAAACGGGGGGGGGGGGGGGGCTATCAGTCCAGGGGTTAATAAATGTTGCATTGTAATTTTAATACAAATTGTTAACTTTTACAGAAAATCTGGAGGATGTTGATGAGATAGTGAAAACGATTGAAACTTACTGCTTTATAGCAGAAAGACAGGATAAGAACCAAGAACCAGTACTTGGATGAATTAACTTCAACCACCCATACCTACATGTTGAAAATAAATATAGAAGAAAAGAAGAAAAAAGAAAAGAAGAATACAGAAAGCATAAATAATGGCAATCCAATAGTTTTCCTATTTCTTTTGACTTTGATAATCACTCTAAACTTTTACAAAAAAATAGACTTCTATGGCATAAGTGGAAAAGCATATGGATGGATATCTAGTTATTTACGAAACAAAAAACAGCTTGCAGAGATATCCAAAATGGTTAAAAAAAAGGCAGCAGAATAATATATTACAAAGAAAAGTTTAAATCAACGGCAATAATAAATAAAAATGGTGTGCCTCAGGGTAGCATTCTCGGGCCTTTACTTTTACGATCTTCCGGAAGCCACTATGCAGAAATGTATTCTTTTTGCAGATGATACTACAGTTGTTATAAAATGTCAGGATAAAAACGCGTATAAATCAGTTACCGAAAAGACCCTATCAGATATAGTAAGTTGGGTGGAAAATAACAATTTAAACATAAACATTAGCAAAACAAAATTAATCGAATTTAACTCTTACATAAACATCATAATTGGAAAAGCCACAAAGAGTCAATTTGTCAGAAACTTGATAGATTTGTGTTTGCACTAAAAAAATTCAGACAAAATGTTTCTGTGGAAGCTGCCCTATCGGCTTACCATCATGGTTATGTGTCATCTGTGCTGAGCTATGGATTAATATTGTGGGGCAACTCGACCGATACCGACAGAGCTTTTAAAATTCAAAAACGGTGCATCCGGGTTATTAACAAGGCTTGGTTGATAATTGTATATAAATTGTAGATAGTTGTAACCCGTTATTTCAAAAATGTAAAATTCTTCCAATCCCTTGTATGTATATGAAAGATATCTGCGTCTTTACAAAAAAACACGCACTACTCTCAACAACGAACGTGGTGAAGTCCGAACTGGACAAAAAAGGGCAAAGTTTCGCAACATACTGTATCAATCACCCTGTCATAAAGATATGTAATAAAAATGTTTTTAATAATTAAAATCGTTTGGTAAGTTAATAAAAACTAAAACACACTTTTAGTTCTTATTAACTTACCAAACGATATAAATTATTACAGGGTCATGTGTTCATGACAAAATTGACAGAATGGCTTCTAAAGTGTTGTTTTTATTAAGGAATTTATGGAACATAAAAATTGAAAATTCGTATAATAATAAGAATAGTAGGATAGAAATAGAAAAATTAAATAGTGACTAAATGCATGGTAATTGTATTTATAAGAATAATAGTTATTTAAAGAATGTATTAGACTCAATAAAAATTTACACGCTTGCTTGCAGACAGAATACAATGACACTTAGGTTATAAGATACACACACACACATACTCACACCCACACACCATCACTTCCACCCCCCCAGACATACATACACACACATACCTGTACATGCTACAAAAACAATTTTGTAACATCCTAGTAACTAAGAATTGTACTGACTGCGATTTTATTGAAGACATTTTTCATATTTTAGTGGAATGTGTTCGGAACGAAGCCGAGAGGTTATCTTTTAGGCTTGCTTACGGCATTAGCTTGCACGACACCGGTGTATGTAACAGTATTCTTTCTTTCCCCTTATCAGAGGAAGCAAGATTCGTATATAAAATGGTTGATTGTGCCCTAAAACGTAGATAAGATGTGAATATGTAAGATGTATGTAACTATGGGGATGACATGATCATGCATGATCAAATCCTCCTTTTTCAATAAAGATAATAAAAAAAAAACATCCTAGTAACTAAGCTTTTTCTTTTCTTGTGGTTTGTTTTAATTATGTCTCGAAATTGTATATGGTAACCATGGGAAGTTGCGAGGTAACCCCATCACAAGTATCCTTATAACTTATCGGGGCTGCCTGAATTTTGTGCTGTATATCATCAATAGTATGAGAAACCATAAACTTTTATTTTTTATGATCTCGCCTTCACCAAATCAATGTATTTCTGGCAAATAAACGTTCGATTTGATTTGAAAAAAGGGACAGAATTATATAAAATAATTTAGAAAATTTAATTACTATGTAGGAAACAGTGATTCCAGTGACTGTAGTGAATCTTTTCAGAACGAAGTTTTAGATTTTGATTATGGTAGATTTTTTTTAAACGAAATGTAGCGAATAAATCAATTTTTTTTTAAAAGTCGTATTTTTATTCAGACGATGTAAACTGCTATTTCGAAATGTCAAGCAACGTCTCTTTGATTTGGATCATAATAGGTAGCATGATTGTACATCTCGGAACTTCAGTGTACTTTTGATAAGAGGTCGCCTAGGTAGGTTAGTAGCTGTTACAACCGCAGTATTGATTTATTCCGTAGGTTTATTCCCATTATTGAACCTGTCCACATGCTTCCAAGCAGTAGTGTAGCTTTACAACAAAAACAAATAAATTAAATAAATATCGTCTGCAATTGCACACAGCACCATCTAGTTCCAAGTTAAGCACTTAATTAAGGCTTGTGTTATGGATACCAGATGGTTGATACACTTAAATACATTTTTTTTTCGTAAATACATACATATTATAAATACACATCCATGACTCGGGTACAAATGTCATACAAACATTTGCCCCTACCGGGATTCGAACCCAGGACCATTTGGTTTCGCTGACTACACTTAGCCACTGTAGCCACTACACCAAACGTGTCGTCTACACCAAAAATAATTCTAAAGTATCAAATTAGGTTATTCCAAGTACGTCATTAATTTCGGGATTGCTATGCGGGTATTTTTTAAATTTGCCGCACTTTTACAGTCTCTGCTTTCGTTAGCTAGACTATAGTCATTTCTCTGGAAAGTTCGTTGAGAAAGACGAATGATTTAAACTAGATATTTTAGGAGTGGCGATGGATATACCTGTGATAACTTACCTTAGAAAATCCGTACGAGAAGAGAAGCATTGGTTCCATAGCTAAGTATGTCACATCAGACACGAAGGCGAATCCGAGTCCAACCAATGTGCTCACGAATTTAGGATCCTTTAGTAAGTCCAGTTCAACATTCTCACATAAAATTTTCCTGAAACAGGATGTATAACAAATTATGTAAGGAAGCAGTAATTGACAAATGACGTTAATGAACGCTAGAAAGATAAGCTTGGCTATCTTGTAGCATAAAATATTGTCATCTTCAAGAAATAGGTCAGTTCGGTGCTCGAAACCGATAGTACAGTTATTATCTGCAATTAATAATCTTCCTACTTTTATAGAGGTTCATGATACTCCGGATAAGTGATTTTTAATGCTTACACAATATTCATCTTCATAGACTCTTTTTTTCTTCTGTTTGCATTTTTTATTTCTACGTTCTCTTCTCCGCCTGGTAACATTCGCACTGAGAATTCATCGAAGCTATCCGTGTTCTTCTTTTTTAAACTGCTTACATCACATAATTCTGAAAAAGTCATTAATAAATTAGCATTACTCAAAAAAAGTTCATCATAAAAATATTGAGCACACTCGGTCCAATCCAAATGTAATTAGTAGGTACCTTTTTCAATAAATTCCTCAGATTTGATCAAATGCCATTCAACTGGATGCATGACTAGCATAGCGAAGACCAAGTGTAGATCCACGGCCATGATTAAAGCCAAGGTCCACCTCAACCCGTACTCTGACAGCAGAAACGTCACCAGCATTGGAAACGTGATGGACGCCAAACTGCTCATCGCTTGATTGGCGCTCATCATCGCTGTTCGTTTCTTGGTGAAGTAGCAGTTGAATGCTGTAAAACTAACTGGTATCATCATACCGAAGCCTGCACCTGGGAAAATTAGGCAGAGTTAAGTAGGAACATACTGTCTGGAACTAGATTAATCCGGAAAAGCATTTATTAACAGACACCATTATTAGAAGGAGCTGAAGAGCTTTTTAGGTTACCTTTGCATTTATTGTCACATATTTCGGATGTGTAATGTGTAAAAGACTACTTTTGCGTTGAAGAACCTGTATTCTTACCTCTTATAACTCCGAACGTGAACACCAAATGATATGTCTTCTGAACGAAGATTGTGAGTGCGTCTCCTAACACGAAGAGTCCTGCTCCAACGAGTCCCACTTGACGAAAGGAATACCGCTTCAGAGCTATCCCTCCCAAGAAACCTGTGAACAACAGATAGCAACCTGCTTATTCTGATATTTTGTTACCTTTTTCATTATTGGGTGGCAAATAAGCAGACAGCCTACTTGTTGGTAAGTGCTCACCATTGCCTATGGATATCGGCATTGTCAAAGACATCGCCGCCTATGAGATGGATCGTCTGCAAAACCATAGGTAGGTGGGTTGACATCCTAGACACAGAGATGAAATGTATCGTGCGCCAGTAATCATACCGACCACCATACCCTTCAAATCGGTGAATACAATGCTGCTTGGCGCTGAACTAGGTATGTGGGCAATATTTCCTGGGAGCTCCTTCACTCAGAGTCCTACTACTCGTGCAAATAAGTGAATTTTCCAAGGAAGAGTGAACAGGCATCTTCTGGGCACGCTCGTTCCATCAAAGACCTCATTCGTCGCTTTCAATCAGGCGTCGAGGTCAAGAGCAGGACCATACAGCGATAAAAAAAGTTGAGGCAAAATTTAATATTAAAATAAGGTATCCCTAGTAAGACCGGTTAAACAAGTGAAAAATCAAAGATGAAAAGCATAATAAGAGTCAGATTCAAATAGAACATCATTGTGAAAATGTGATGAATAATCGAAATATTCAAAACTGGTGCGCATTTTAAAACAAACGATTTAATCATTTTAAGTAATACAAGCCAACGAAATGGCAATCTATCTAAATTATGTGTATTTTTTTAGTAGTGCACGTACAGTGTGCTAACATTGTGACAGACTGGAGCTTGAGATAGGTTTATACAAGAACCTGTATTACAGGTCACCAGGGCTCTCCCGCGGCTAGATGCCTGTAACTTGGATACACGACATAATAACAATGCAGGATACTGAACGAACTATAAATTAATAAACACTAAACAAAATCATACGAATCTGTTGCATAATAATAAGTCAAAGATCCGTATCACACAAGAGTGTAGTAATTCACGGAAATGGTGTCATTTACACTTCATGCAGTATCGGTTTACAGATTTGCAGCGCTTTGAAAATAATAGCAATAAAACAAGCCGCACAGATTTTTTTTATTCTTTTTTGTCATGTTTTCTGGCCCCTGAAGGCTATAGCCGTTATTTTTAGGTTCAACAATGTAATTAACGCATTTATTAATGTCGTTGACTCTGCGTTTTTCAAATACAGTTTTAAGATAGGACTTAACAGCATTTTGTACCGACACAATGAAATTATTTTTATTTAGAACTGCATATTTTACACTACAACCAATCAACGAAACAAATGAATAGATACCTACCAAATTATACACGTGCCAAATGATTGAAGATCAAGAACCAAAAAAGAGGTCAGTTAGTCCTCCATCGGTCTCTTTGCCCAATCCGACTTGATTAAACGATTTGTGCTGTGCTACATTGTCTATCCTTAATTAGAAATACGAGTAACTTGAGCCATGATCGATACTTGAACTGGCCGACATTACACACAGTACGATGCATCCGTCTAACGACATAATTAGGTTAAGTATTGTGCGCTCGAGTGACTATGGGGGGTCCTTAAATATGGTTAAGATGATGACTCAATCTATCACGTGTGTACCAGAAAACTTAGGTCTTGTACAATGTAAAAGGGATGAGAAAAAAATCAGTACTTACTCCTAGTCTACGTAATTCCTCTCGCCAAAAAGTTACGTCAAAATGTAAGGGTCAGGCTGGTCAAAGAGCGAGACACCAGACAAAAAAAACAATTGACTCTTGTTCAGTGACCGGTCATTGTGGTGATACTTGGGGAAGGCCCATGGCCATCTGTGTTTATTTGGGTAAATGTTGATGAAATTCTAAAACAAATCTTGCTAACACAAAACTATCTTCAGTTTTATACGTACCAGAAATCGAAAGGGCTCCATTGTAAACCCCTATTACTAGGGGTAGACCGCTACCACTACCCTGCTCTATGAAGAAGTTGTGAAACAGTATGCCGAATGCGTTGGACGAGCCGAAACCCAACATCTGCAAAATAATGAAAAATCTATGATAATTTTCTTACTACACGGACCTAATCCGTCTTAAAACAAAACATGATTTAGTAATACTTCAAGACAAGTACAATATGTTGCATGAAAACTTTTTTACAAAAAAAAAAACAGACTTCTAAAAAAAAAAACATTACAAAGTGAAAAATAACTTTAATTTAGGAAGTCGGTGTCTTTGGATCTGTTTTTTAGTTTTTGCCACTGACTTCCGAAATTAAAGTTATTTTTCACTTTGTAGTGTTTTTTTTTTTGGAAGTTGGTTGTTTTTTTTTTTTTGTAAAAACGTTTTTATTTTTCACTTTTTAGTTATAGTACCTTTCGAAAACGATCGTCTTACACGTTCACGTCCGTTTAAAGGCAGTTTTTTTTATTTAAAAATAACTAATTGTTGATTTTTTTAAAACCGCTCGGCTGATTTCGATCAAATTTAAATGGGACCACCTGGGAAGTATACCCATTGAAACAAAAATTATTTTTCAAATTGGTTCAGCCGTCTTCGAGTAATCGGTTCCGATAAGGATACGATTGGAAGTAGAATTAAAGATGAAAATGGCTGGGTACCGATTACTCCTACTGTTGCAACATTTCAGACAACAAAAGGATACGGAGATGTCGAGCGCCGAATGTTACTTTTGATTTTAAGTTGGGCAGTTACGGTTCACAAGTTACAGGGAACTACACTAGATAAAGCTGTTATAGATCTAGGCAAGAAAAATTTCGCTAAAGGACAGCTGTATGTTGCTCTGAGTCGTGTTAAAACCTTGGAAGGAATAGCGTTGTCTGACTTAGATTCAAACAAATTATTGAATAGGCTACACGACGAAAGAGCAATGCTAGAGATGACGCGATTACGCAACTTAAATTCAGTGTCAATTTGACGCATCAGCATGCCTAGTACGTAGTGGTATTCCTATGTAAAACTTCAATCTTACGAGTAATTAGGTATTATTTTTGTACGAACTGAACATTTTGGCATATTGAACCGTATGAAGTAAGCCTTACAAAAGGTAACTGCTGTAAAACTTCGACTGTCTATGGTCTCCATCATCAAACCTGTAATGGCACATATAACCCATAGGTATGGGTGCAAAGTTCTCATCAATAGCAATGTATTAAGTCCAAACACAAAGTAGCTACTGTAAAACGTTGAGGAGTTCCCTTGACTGTCCTTCGTCTTCATGATTAGACCCCTAATGACAGTCACAACCCATCTAGGTGTAAAGTTCTCATCAATAGCAATGTATTAAGTCCAAACACAAAGTGGCTACTGTAAATCGTTGAGGAGTTCCCTCGACTGTCTTTCGGCTCCATCATCAGATCGATATAATGAGGGGTCAGTGTAAACTGGAAATGTATAGCTTGATGTGTAGCCGTGTGTACCTCCCTTGGGATATCTCCTTTCCAACAAAAAAATAATCATCAAAGTCGGTTCATAAACGACGAAGTTATCCGCGAACACACATAAAAATATCCATAAACCTCCTCCTTTTTTGAAGTCGGTTAAAAACGTCGTAAGATTCTTATAAAACAGTGGTTTAGCTGGTATATTCTTAAAATAAACTGGCGTTAAATACTAAAAATAACTTTATAAGTAGTCCAAATCAATTAATCTTTTATTTTATAATAGGTTTACTTAAAGTTTTAATTACAGTCTAAAGTTGAACAATGTTTCGTAAAACATGGCATAGGTTTGGTCAAAAAACTCCTTAATCCTCAGCCTTGACCGACTAATTTGTCAAGGTAGGCTGTTTCTAGGTAACGTCGTCGGCACACCCTAAATCGTTACAGGATCACATAATTAAATTAGAGTGCCATTGAACTACAGCTATCGAGAGAGGTGCTTACCGTTTGTGCCAAGGAAGTAAACTTCTTTTTCATTACTCATACTCGGAAAGTAGGTCTGAAGTTGCTTGAGAAGCGGGTTTAAAGTAATACTTTTCAGCCCTAGGGAGAATCGTTTTCAACTGACAGCTGTCAAGTTATTTAAAAAATTTGTATTTTTATTTTCACATTTCTATAGAACCATGTTCCAACTTCCTATACAGCCACTCAATTACAGCGCGATGGGAAATTGAAATAACATAAACTTAAGTATTAATTAAAGATCTTTTTTTAAGCGAATTTATTATAATGAGCTTTTAACTATTTCTTTAAAATAACATAGATTTGGGCAAAATATTTACCATTTTTTCAATGGCAGAAATTAAAAATAATGGCGGAATAGCTACTAACCAGCCACAGAAAACAAAAATTGGCGGGAAAGCGGCAATCGGATCTTCATTTGTTTTTTAGAGTTGTAGAGTTTTGTTTATTCTTCCGTATAGCAGAGATTTACACATTTAACACAATGAGTTCAGCCACGGTACAATTATATATATTCAGTTGATTCAGATATGGATTTAACGCCTGGTTTCATAAGAGAAGAGGCTCATTTTTCCTTTAGCCAATTCATGTTTTTATTTTTACTTTCCTTGTATTCGTAATGAAAAGCACAGTGTTTACCTCGGGTTAAAGACCTGTTTAGTCCCTCGAACTATTCGTCTCGGGACTAAATAAGTTACCGTACTTTCACCCCTTTTTTTTTTTTTTTTTTTGTGGGTGGTAAATCATCAAATAACTTCTCCCGCTCTGGGCAGAGCAGGAGGGCGTGTCAGACTCTTACTGACTAAAACCCACCCGTGTTCCTTCAGTTGCCTGTGCCAGGGGCCACGGTAACCCTCTTGGACTTTTCCGCAACCCTAGCAGGCATCGGTCCTAGCAAACCCCGTCATTGGTGCTGACATCTCTTTGAGGCGCGCGTGGAACACAACGCGCCGTCGACCCGGGCCTGGTCCTTATCGAACGGCGAGCTGCCCATTGCTCGCCATTCGCAAGCCCGCGCCTACGGTGGCCGGGAATCGGCCTGCGATTCCCGACGCCCAGGGCGTCTCCTGCGGCGGCTAGGGGCGTGAGGGCGCAAACTTTGCCTCTCCCTCACGCGTTCCGCCTCCTCCTTCGCGAACATTACTGCTTCGCAGAAGGAGGTGACGGCTTCCCAAGCCCTCTCGCTCCGTACCATGGCCTGGACCAAGGCCGGACGCGAGAGATCGCCACCGCCAATCGCCTCCACGAGGACACGGCGGTGCTCCGCCCAAGCCGGGCAGACCTCCACCGTATGCTCCACCGTGTCCTCCGGGCGATCCACACAATGGTGACACCCGGGCGTTTCCTCCCGCCTTATCCGGAACAGGAACCTCCCGAAACAACCGTGTCCGGTGAGGACCTGCGTCAGGCGGAAGGTGAGGACGCCGTGGCGCCTCTCTAGCCACTCCTCAAAGAGGGGATTTATCGCCGCAATTGTGGCGTGCCCAGCACTGGGTTGCGACAATCGCACTCTCCATGCCGCCCTGAGATCCCGCCGGAGCTCTGTCCGCTGTACAGTGATTTCTCGCGGCAGCGGAGCTACGCCCCGGCGTTTCGCCTCCTCGCGCCACTCCCAAACGTGTGCGAGGACTTTTGCCTCCAGATCCCATGGCGGTAATCCGGCAAGGAGGCTAGGGTAACAATGTACTATTCCTCCTTCTAAGGTGATACTTAATTCACATAACAGTCTAGCCATTTAGCTAATAAGTTTTTTAAATTTATCTTAAACTGATAAATACCCGGAGGCTAAAACTACTAAGCACCTTAATCCAGAAGTACAGTAAAAAGGTTCATGGAATAGCATAATTTATAAACCTGATACTACAATAATACTTTAAAAAACAATGATAAACATACCTACATAAATCCTCGTATCATATCGGGATATTTTGCAGTAAATATTATTGTCATTATTTAGACATTTATTTACAATGTGGTAATAATATTATTATATTGTCATCGACCTTATAATTGATATTAATTGTTTACTCTTTCCATCCTTGTGGGTTCTGCTAAATATTAAACAGCTTCTTAACTCGTGTGTGTCAGAGAGGAAACAGAAATGTCGTACGCAGTATTGACAAGTACTGCCATTTCACAAGACAATAACAGCATGCAGGAAAGTTGCGTGTCTTTTAAATTGTATTTCAATGACCAGCATAAATTAGCTCCTCAGAGCTATTGAACCGGTCCGTCTACTCCATCACCAACCTTGAAAGATTTCCGGCAAGTTCAAGCTGAAGGTCAGAAATTTTGAAAAAATCTAGTTTTAGGAACTTATTTTGATACGTCTGTCATAATATGACGTTGGTTTCGCGCCTCGATGTGCTTTTATTTAGTGTGCCTATACGTCAGTGTTTGAATTGTACCTACTGATTTTAGCTTAACTTGCTTATATTAGAGTGCAATACAAGCATAAAAAAGAGCCCCGTCTGTAAAAGAATTTAAGTACAACATAGCATATAAGTTAAATTGTTAATAACAACATTTATTAGTCTACGAAATTATGAATTAGGAAATAGATAGCTAATGTCATTCGTTACCTTGCCTAATTCTTACAGTTTTGTGTAAGTATCTACTTTCAATCCAACCAATAAAAACCAATAAATCCCAATTAAATAGGTACCTATACAGGTAGGTAATAAGAGGTAAGTAAGTAATACTTTTGATAAACTTCATAGGTTGTTGCAGAACCAAAAAAAAAAATCTTATCTGTTTTCTTTCTCATATGAATCATATGTATAACATACCTACTTAGCTTCGTGATATTGTAGTTTATTTATTGACCAATATTTAATACGAACGTATTTACAAAAAACACCTAAGTATCTACCTACGCCAGTACATTTTCTGTACACTTGACAAAAAATTGTATGGCTTGCATAACTTGCGTTGAATTTTATCAAAGTGCAACTTATGACCTTGAAAATAATTGAAAATAGCAGTGAAACCGATTTTATATGCTATTTAGTAACACGCTTAGGAGCCGAGCAAAAAGGAAAAAGAACGCAAAGTAAATAAAAAAAGTAAAATATGCCCGACTAGTTTAACACGTTTCTGAATTAAGCACGTGACTAAAACCGCTCATGAATAAACATGAGTGCCTCTCACGAAAGTTATTGTCCAATAAACGCCGAATAACTACAATGTCAAGGGTGACTGAAGTAAATCCTGAAAAAAATAAATCATCGCCCCATTACCTCAAAGACAACAATGCAGATATTTAACTGCAATTATACTTTTATACCTATTTTATAAAAACTCAAACTGAGAATTTCTGAAGAACTGCCCTCATTACATTGACATGAATGGCGGTTAGAAGGTATTTAAGTAGCATTTATACATTTCTAGTTTTTATTACCTAGGTAATGGACTAAGCATAATTCGGCAGATTACTGCAAAATATATATTTTGTCGATGAAACTTAAATGCCTTGAATGTAATAAATAAACTAGTTATCTTTTTCATTCAAGGTGTAACAAGTGTATGTTTGTTATCATGTTTATGCAATTCTCAATCTCCTATATTGATCAGTTAAAATTGTTTAACTTCCATGTCAACTAAAGGATTAACTGCAATAATATCTAAGATCAAAACAAGTTCATTGGATTGGCCTTGGTCTTGCAACCATTACCTAGATTTATTGAAGCCCACTATATCCTTTAGATATCACTACGAGTATCTACAGATTATTTATTTGCACACAATTGCCAATAATACAAAACATCTTAAGTCACTTGTAAACTCTTTACCATGAATGAATAAAAAAAATCAGAAAAGGACTTGGGTATCACGTGCTTCAATTCCGAGGCCATGTGTTTTCATGGTCCTCGTAACGCTCCACCGTCGGGTTCCCAAATAACAGGTGAGAGGTTCACATCAGCGTCGAGTCAACTATGAAGTACCTGGGTCTCGTTCTCGACAGCCGGTGGAACTTCCTGGAGCATTTCCGACGTTCGGCTTCCAGACCGGAAAAGGCTGGGGCTGCCTTGGAGCGGCTCCTGCTCAATCTAGGGGGTCCATACGCCTCCTGCCGGAGGCTCGACGCGGGTGTCGTGCGCTCCATGGCCCTTTACGGGGCACTGGTGTGGGCACTTTCCTTGAGGTGGCGGCCAGCCCGCCGGTTGAACGCATCCCAAAGGATCATGGCCATCCGGCTGGTCCGAGGATACCGACGACCGTACGGTCTCGGGTGAGGCGGCGAGCCTCCTTGCCGGATTTCCGACATGAGATCTGGAGGCATAAGTCCTTGCGCACATATGGGAGTGACGCGAGGAGGCGAAACGCCGGGGCGTAACTCCACTCCTGCGAGAAATCAGCTAACATTTAGTCTTTATTTCATTAAAATCGGTCTACTGGCAGTGGATCAAAAGTTATAACAGTTTATTATCTATTATTTATTTATTTACTCCTTAACGGCTGAACGGATTCGGATGAAAGGCATACCGATAGGCCATGATTTGGGTTAGGACATAGGATACTTTTTCCCGGGAGTACGTTCCCGTGGGATGATATCTGATCTCTACGCGGGCTAAGCCGCGAGCGTTTTTAGCGTAAATATTTATATACACTTTCCTCCAAAAAGTAAAGTTATAAAACAAAAATATTCCTCATGCCCTGGGGTATCCGAAAACACCTTGTATGTTCCGTGATTCTTGATAGTTTTCAAGTATTATAACATACTTTTTTAATTTCATGATAAAATTTGATGGAAACCGCTTTCAAAAATTCTATCTTTATTTTTACACGGCTTTTTCTCTTTCATTTTTTTTAATTTTGAAGGGTTATGCTAACATAAATATAGGGAACAGCTGATTTCTTTTGTGATTTCACGTTTTGTCCCATATTAAAAGTAGTTCATAATGATGAGTACAATGACCCTTTAAAATAATGCCCATGAATTCAATTTCAACCTGTAGACATCAAATGATCTTAATAAACTTAAACTCTTTAAAATTAAAAGTTACCAAGTGCGATAAGGAACTTCGTGCCAATAAGATATCAAAATTAAAATAACTTTTAGAATAAACCAATCTGCAGATGGTAATTTGATCTTGTCAAATAAATTCTTTAAAATTGTCAAATAAAACTGATTATGCTGACAATTTTGCATAGCCATAAAGATCAAGTTCCAATTAAGTTTTGTTTTCTATTTGATATTTAAACTTGTTTACTTCCCGATATTAATTGACCTACCAAGGTTAAACTATTTTCGAACTCTATAAGATGAATGAACTTGCAAGATACATCATCATCAGCCTATATTCGTCCACTGCTGGACGTAGGCCTCGCCTAGTGAACGCCACCGTGCCCGATCTTCGGCTCTCCTCATCCAGTCTCTGCCAGCTGCCTTTCGCAAGTCGTCACTCTACCTGGCCGTCGGGCGTCCCACACTACGTTTGCCTAAACGCGGTCTCCACTCTGTAACCGTTTTCCCCAACGATTGTCGGTTCTACGAGAGATGTAACCAGTCCACTGCCACTTTAGCTTGCTTAGTCTTTGGGCTATGTCGGTTACTTTGGTTCTCTGGCGGATCACCTCGTTTCGGATTTTATCCTTCAGACTCAACTTGCAAGATTAAGGGGGGTTAAAGTACCTTTTTCTGCCATCATAAGTATGATGTACATGGCGAAGTTCCTCCATACCTCATGCCACTACATCCTTTCATCTTGACTACCATTTTAAATTTCCAACATGCCTAATCAAACGCCCTACAGCATCCTTCTGTTAAACTGTAAACCTCCTCTTTCAGCCATCAGAAAATAAATAATTAGTTTGTTTTTATTTTGCTAACTACACACGATATGATGAGATGGTTTATTGATGGTCAAGGCTATCAGCGAAAAACTGGTCGGTATGCACTTCAATCAATAGGCCCAATATAAATCAATATTGATGAGTTTTTTATGACATTGTTGTAGATAATTGATAGCAATTACCTACTTAGGTATACCTACTTACCAAGGTAGGTAATTGCTATCAATTATTGAGGGCCTCCTTTTATTTTAAAGTAAAAATACGTTTTAGCCGACTTCAAAAAAAGGAAGAGGTTCTCAATACAGCTGTTTCTTTTTTGTTCTGTTACCTCAGAACTCCGTATTTACAAACCAATTTGAAAAAGTCTTCTTTAGTTTGAAAGGGTATTGGTCCCATATAAATTTGGTCAAGTTCTGACGAGTGATTTTTTAGTCAGCTTCAATAATAATGCGTATTTTTTCCACTTAGTTTAGGTTGTTGTTGCTGTATTAACTTCCTGTCACATTTACATTGCAAGTAGTAGTATACGACTTTGTTTGGGGTAGGTACCACAACCAAAAAGATAAACATAAAAACTTTTTCACAAAAAAAAAACCACCGACTTCCAAAAATAAAACACTATAAAGTATAAAATAACTTTAATTTCGGAAGTCGGTGGTTTTTTTTTGTATGGAATGGTTGCGATAACGGACTTTCAACCATTATCATCGTTCACAGGCAATGGACAGTAATACTTATCTCTTTATTGCTACTAGAAAGTCAGGATAGCACAGATTTAATTCTTACAATTTCTGTTTTAGTGTTTAGCATCGGTAGGCAATTGGGACCTATTGGGTGCCTTGGACCTGACTCCCTGACCCTGCCGTCTGTTAATTTAAATACGAATGAAGACTTCGTAGGGTGAGGTCATTTCAGTAAAAGAATGTCTCGGCGAATCAAGGCGTAGGTACTCGTATGTTTGCCTACTATTTAAATAATAAAAAGGGCATTTTTGTTAGTAAAGCGAATGATATAATATACTTACGAAGGTAAATCCAACGCCAAGGCCGACCACGTACCCCCAGCCTCCGTCAGGGGGTACCATCCCCTTCTTGGTCTTCTTACCATCACTTTCAATATGCGCGAAAGCCTCATCCATTTTTTTTTCAATCACAATGAAAGTTCACAATGTTGAAAGATGGCAATGACTTGTCACAGCTGTCACCAATTAACGCCGTATAATTTTGACGAATGTATTATTTTATTAGGTTATTCTATTATTATTTTAAGGCTATTTATTTATTTTTGATGAATAAATTCGAATCCATTTGTACAAGACAATGTTACGATGCTTGCATTTTGTTCGAACGACAATGTTTGGCGCACGTCCTCACGTCACTGTGTCTACGATGAAAATACTCTCGGAGAATGTACAGCAACATCGAGACTATAATCAATTTGATTTGAACTTAAAATAGTAACTTCTTAATGATAATTATTACTAAAAAACGAGTATTTTTATGTTATGGTTTTCAAACGAGTATTCGCACGTGGCTTTACGAGTGGAGCTTTATTATTTTGTTGCATACACAAGATCGTAAGTTCACAACAAAAGAACTGGAATTAGCGTAGATAATGTTGCCTAATACTTAAAAATCGAAACGATGGACCGCTGATCACTAAAGTACCTGCAAAGAGAGAGGCAAAGAGGCCTTTATTTAACCTATATCGGACGCAGAATACCATGTTTGCTTGATCCATAAAAAACACTTAAATAGAATTTGGTAAAATCTTCTCCTTCTCCTTAAATATGCTCTGACTCATTACAAAGGCATTATTTGAATGTATGTTGCAATGTGTCTTGTTATGTTGTAGACTTCTCAATATAGGTAATAGGTAGATATTTGTTCATACTCTAGAGTTCAACCTTCACCGACCACCATTCATGTAAGTATATTTGGCGCAGTTGGTACTGACCCTGCCTTCTGAGCCGCTGGTCCCGGGTTCGATCCCCGGACAAGTCAAACATTTGTGTGCATGAACATGTCTGTTTGACCTGTGTCTGGGTGTGTATATGTATATAAGTATGTATATCAGTCATCAGGTTACCGTAGTACAAGCTCTGCCTAGTTCGGGACCTGAAGACCTTGTGTGGATGTTGTCTCATATTATATTATATATTGCAGAACATCCCTATATCATCCCCAGCTAGATTAGTAACGCCAGATAGTGTGTGGACTGGTGGATAATTTTCTCTTTTTACCCGACTGCGCCAGAATGAGGGTTATGTTTTTCGAGTGTGTGTTAAGTACCTATGTATGTATATATTTCTTTGGCACGCTCTGTAGCCTAACGGCTTGATGGATTTTAGCTTGAGATGTATTGTGTCGGTAGAATCGTCTTAGTTGTGAGAGTGACACTGGGTAAAACTAACTTGCACACAACCAAGTTCAATAGATAATAATGCTTGTTTTTCTTTTTTGAGATCTTTTCACGCATAACTGCATATCATGGGCTTGTGGCGTCTGTCCTCACATACGGCATAATTTTTTGGGGGAATTTCACTAACAAAGATCTTGTCTTTAAGGCACAGAAACGGTGCGTTAGGGCTATGTTCGGTTTAAAATCTACCGAGAGTTGTGTACCTTTCTTTCAAAAGTACAGTAGGTATCTTACCATTGCCATCACTGTATATATTTGAAATGGCTGTCTTTGTGAAACAAAATCCTGAACTTTTTGTTCTTGCGTCTGAAGCATTCAATAGTACTCAAAGAGATGAAAGTCGTCTCTGTGTTCGTCAAACGAATACTGCCTTAATGTATAAGAGTATTTTTCATATGGCACCTGTCGTTTATAATAAATTGCCAAAGGACCTAAAAAAACATAATGTTAATTTGTTTAAGCAAAAATTAAAAACAATGCTATGTCAAAAATGTTATTATAGTATCTCAGATGTTTTACAGATAAATTTTGACATTATGTATTAAATAAATGTATTTAATATTATTTAAATAAATTGTTTTTAAATAATTCTAATTTGACTTCATGATAAAATTCTAAAATAAGGTCTACTATTACTGAAGTATTTATTTTGACAATGATTTTTTAGATAGTTTTTTTTTTTTGTATTATTTTTTATTTACTGTTGACATTTTTGTGCTGAATTCACTTTAATTTAATGATATTGACTTGAAATTAATTATTAATAATATTTACTATTCATATTTGCACGCCTTATTAAGTGGCAAACTTGTCTGAACTTATTTCTTTTTTGTAATCCTGCATGCATATTTTTATTATTGTATGTATAACCTACATTATGTTTATGCAAATAAATATCTTTTCTTATCTTATCAGTTAGGTATGTGTTTTTACAGTCGGGTTTTTTTGTTTTAGTACGTACCTATACTCTAAAATGTTTTGGATTCACACCTTAAAATCATAAATAGGTAGGTAAGGAACATCATAAGTAGAACGTTTCTGAAACTAAAGCCCCAATCTTCTGAAAACGGCTTAAGTATTCAAGGAAAAATAACTTATTTATGATGGTGATAACACAAAGGGTATCGTTACACAAAAGTAAAGACCATGTCTTACCCGGGAACATGTCCTAAAACGAAAAATGCTAAGTAGGTAATGTTGTGACGTCAACCCTTCGATCCGCACTGGCCTGGGTGGTGGACTGGGTGGGTCCACTTTCTCACAAAAAAGGGAGGAGGGGCTGATGAATATGTCCAATGTGATAATATCACATTGGACATATTCATCAGCCCCTCCAAATATTCTTCCTTCCTTCAAATATTATTTAGAAGTAATTATTCACGGCTTGACGTTGTTTGCGTTACTTTACGAGGCATAAGATTGTTTTATTTCTCCGAAAACTTATAAATAAAGTTGTTAATCCCAACGTTTGTTTGGCATGCACGATTTAAAGAAATTTATTTATTTAATACTTTAAGCACACAAATGTACAGAGGCGGACTTAATGCCATAGGCATTTACTACCAGTCAACTTTTGGGTGATGCAGACAAACAGTGATAGGTGCAATTTATAGTGAACTTAAGGAATAAATAATTTTAAATATAAAGATACGCATAAACTTATTAAGACTATAAATATAATATACAGGGTTATTTGTAATATGACAGCAATCCATTAAGGGAATGTAGAGGAGGTTATTTGCAACCAAATGACACCCTATGACCACTATGCAAATGTCAACCATTTTCGAGGAGTTTGACATTTTATATTTGGATAAGGGTAATAAGGGATAATTTGGTTGCAAATGACCCCCCCTACATCCCCTAATTGATTGCCGACATATTACCAATAACCCTGTATATATACCTAATTATTACCTATAAATATTTATAAGCACAAATAAATGTACATAAATACACGAATTATATATACTAAAAACAAATAAGACAACTAATGAGGTACCTACTGCCAGCTTCTTGCATAATAAATTCTTGTGCATTTACGTTTACCGACCGTACCTACCAAACCTACCTATACCAACAGCTATTATCAGTGCAAATAACGTGTGATGAGTGCAATGACCGCTTTTCAGGTTTCCAATTACCAAATTATACCAAACTCACCATTAAAAAATATTGAATTAAGTACGAGGCTTGTTTTTTAAATACCTTGTTCGCATTTTGCCAAACTGTTAATTAGTATCATCATTATCCGCCTAGCCATTTACAACCATGTTGGGGACGGCTTCCAGTCTACCCGGATGCACTGGCATGAACACCAGTCTTTTACATGAAGCGACTGCCTATCTGACCTACACAACCAAGTTACTGGGTAATACGATACCCCTTGGTAAGATTGGTTGTCAGACTTTCGGGCTTCTGACGACTGTTAACGACTGTCAAAGATCTACGTATGACAGCCGGGACTAACGACTTACTTACTGTGCTTTCTGAGGCACGGAGAGGTCTTAAACTACTAATAAGTTTACAAAGCATGGAAGTAACAATTTATAAGATAGCTCAATGGCCAAAATTGCATCGTTAGGGATCTCGTTAGGTACTGCTAAAGTGACATTATTTCATCAGCATTGAGCAATTAACATACATTGCTGAATGCTTTTCGTTATCACAATGCACACGTGATTTCGACCCAGAGTTCTTTTAATGGTTGTTACTTTTAAGACGGGTTTTTAAACGATTCGTTATCATATTGCATAATATTACTTACTTTTGTTACTATGTTGAGACAACAGCCCATTAGTGGTAACGATTTGTAATTGATAGCGGCATTAATTCGTAGCAATAAGGGCGATTTTCGAATTGAATATTGTATTATACGATTATAAAGTTCCTTGTTCCCGAAAGTTCCTTGCTTGCACCATCAAGTGATAATCACGGAACAAAAAAAAACACGTAATTTTGAGATGCAGGCGCCGCCGCCGGTCGTCTCCGAAATACTATGGCCGCGGGTCCACCGCACGTCCGTCACCCGAGCGCCCGCGCCGTCGTCCTGGGCAAATTTCGAGTAGTTCAGCGCGACCGCTAGCACTCGGCCCTAGATTGTGACGGGCCGATGTTCCTGCCATATAAAACACGTTTGATCTTGCTGTTGGTATGTATGTTTTGTCTATCTTACAAAACATACTGAACTCGGTCGTAACGAATTCGGTCACGGTGGACAAACGATCGCCGTCATTGGGACATCACGTTCGGGACCATCCTCTAAATATATCCTTTCAAACAAAAGAAGAGTTTTTCAAATCGGTGTATATGAAAAATAAATAAAAATACAACCGAATTGAGAGCCTCGTATTTTTTTTTTTAAATGGGTAAAAAAATTTATTTGGGTGAATAACCACTCCAAACTGAACGTGATATTTCACCATATTTAAACACAAGTGCTAAAAGTTTACCGTGTTTCCTATGCAAAACTGGGGCCGTACTATGACCTGTTAACGCCATCATGATTCCGTTGAGAAAAAGAGATAGTGCTATCGGTCATGTATAGCTCCGTCTCTCTTCCACGCTGGAACAATGATGGAATTAACACGTCATAGTACGGCCCCTGTTATGTTATTGCTGCTAGCTTCTGCCTGCAACTTTGATCGCGTGGAAGTCGCAAGACACCACCAGCCAATTTTTTATTAAACTTTCCTGTATACTTTGTTTGTAGTTTTGGTCTCTGCAGCTAAATCATGAAGAGAGTCAGGACTGGACAGACCGATATTAAAAATTTTATTTTGGAAATTGCCCATTTTCGTGCTGACTGTACATTGTTTCAAGATCTGTGAATGCAGATCAAAATGTTTCAAAAACTTAAGAACAGTCTCCTAAGACTGTTTTCTTGTAGCGGCAACAATTAAGGTACCTGCCCTTATTTCCCCATCTCAAAAATCCATCCTGTGTAGGTATGTCATGATTAACTGCTTAGCACCATAAAGGTATAACGTGATGATAATCAATTTAAAGGTAACTGTAACTATCTGCAATATTTTGACTCGTCTTTTTACAATTTGCGTTAAACTATTGAAGCATACGAACAAATTCTAATATTGCTCATAACCTTTAGCAAATAGCGTGATAATTTATGACCTGCAGACTGACCAGACTTATAGGGAATGTCTATGCAAAATTTGAACAAAATCCATCCGGTAGTTTTTGCGTGATGCTGGAACATACATTAAACACAGACAAAATACAAAAATTAAAAAAACAAAATTTTTGGCATTAGGCCTCGCAAAAATTACTATTATTAAATTTACAGTTTTGACTTCGATACGATTTTATTATATGTAGGTCCTGTATCATAGATTATTTTTTCACATAGAGTAGGTGACGTTTATGATACGCCTATTTAGGTTGATGTTAACGGTCCCAAACTATGGTTCCACGGCGTTCCACGGTTATACGTGACATACCTACGTAGGTAGGTACCTACCTACCTAATTTGCAATGTGGTGTTTTTTTTGTAAAAAGTTTTTATTTTTCCGTTTTTAGTTGTGGTACCTACCCCAAACAAAGTCGTTTATACCACTACTTGTACTGTAAACAACAGTGACAGTTAGTTATTACAACATCATCCACAAACACTAAGTGGAAAAAAATACGTATTATTGAAGCTGACTCAAAAAACACTCGTCAAAACTTGACCAAATTTAAGGGACTAATCTAGAAGTATATATCCTTTCCAATACAAAATAATTTTCCAAATCGGTTTCAAAATAACGGATTTATGAGGGAACAAACATACAAAAAATACAGCCGAATTGAGAACCTAAAAGGGATTCATCGATACGACGAAGAAGAAGAAGAATATTTATCAAACTATAAACATAATAGCAAAATAGGCGCAAGCGCATTCTTGAAAGTCAGCCCCCACTCACTACCAACGTTAGGTAGGTAGGTGATGGTTTGCTAATTGACTCTTATAATAGCTCGGAAAATTAGGAACCGAAATTCCTTTGAAGTTTTTATTCAACTTCCAAAAAATTAGAAGGCTAGCACAATTCGACGAAATCTTTTAATATAGGTAGGTAAGTACTTAAACTTGAACGCACTATAACTGTCTGTCGGTTATTGTACTTATGATCGAGATCCGCAGTCATTTTATTTTGAATTATTGATATATTCTCCAGCTACATTTTAGTAAAAAACGCGAGCGGAGCCTGGTCTGCACTGTCGTAAATAGCTTCGAAAGCACCGACCAACCTCTTCGACAATAATGGAGATACATGGCTCCAACATAGTAAATAACTGCTTCGTCAACAAAGCTTGTTCGCCTTCCGGCCTATGTCCAGAACGCACTATCTGTTCCAGAACTCCTACAGTAAACCTAAATATTCTCTTCAAATCTAGCGCTTCAAAGGAACATCACACTTTTCAAATATTCAACTCTAAAGAGTTCCTTTATACTTGATGCTAATTTATGTATATTTTGTTAATTCTAAGGAATGCTAATAATATTAGCATGAGTAGTAATATGTATTGTCTACTTACTCATATTTCGCGAAAATGTTTACACGTGACGAGCAAAAACATAAAAAAGAAAAACAACTGCAGGGAGTCTGGCTCGCTCCGTACGACCGAATGAAAAAACGGAACCCATAGAGGATTACTCGCTGTCTGTCTGTCTGCCACGGCCAATTTGCTCCGAATCTACTGGACCGATTAAGACCCAAACAGGGACGTGTAAAGTTAATAAATTATTTTTGAATAAGGGGGATGATACTTGGGGGGATAAATTTGAAGAAAAAAAAGGTTTGTTAATTGTACCGTGTGTGTTAATCAAATCAAAGGGCTTGTTGTTATGGTCACAAGTACCTATATCTTTTTTTTTTTATTAAAAGTAACTAAGAAAATAGATGAAAATTTATCATTCTCCCCCTTATCTTCGAAACTACTGACCTTAAATTGAGGAAAAACACAGATAATAGTTATTTATTTATAAATAACCCTCTTCACGTGAGTTGAACTCGTACTTGTCCAATTTTTTAATGATTTCTCGTGTGCGGCAAATTAAATATTATATTATAATTTATATTTTATTACTTTTAAGAAGGCTTACAGACTAATTACAAATAAATAGGTAACAACAACATATTATCAAGTTGCTAATAACAAGCCTCCACAGATATATAGCAGAACGATTACATAAAGCCGAACAATTAAAGTACTTAAGTAACGTCTAAAAAACTTTAGACGTTATTAATAACTAGCTCGCCTCGCGGTTTCACCCACATACCTATGTCTCGATCCTGTTGGAATATCGGGATAAAAAGTATCCTATGTCCTAATCCAGGTCATGGTCTACCCATGTACTAAATTTCATCCAATTCTGTTAAGCCATTTTAGCGTGATAGCGTAACAAACAAACATACAAAAAATCTAATCGTTTCTCTGTATAATATTGGGTTAGATCACCGTCATCGTACCTACTTATCTTATTTTCTTTCAGTTAAAGACCTTTTTTGCCCTGAAAAATGTACCGTCATGAAATCCCAATCATTTTTACTTTGATGTTTTTCACCGCCATTCAAAATTACCTACGTTAAAGTAACCGTATCCTGTTACTTATTGAAAATTAGGTGTCACATGAAGCGTGAACGAGTGGGAAACCAATAAAAATAAGTTAATCCATTCTAATATCATAGACTATCACTTACTACACACGCCATCGTAAGTAGGTATATAGATACCTAAGTACCCTGTATTACGTAACTTAATATACTTGCAAAGATATGTTAGCTAACACCGTTTTTTGACCCCGAAATTTTATTGAAATAAAATATTTGCAACGTTTTTTAGCTTTGATTTGACGGCATGGTTTATTTATTTAAATTACAATTATAACACCTTCACAGACTTCATCCAAGGCGATGTTATAAGACCCAATGTCTAAGAAGGTAGGTCCACAAATTTACAAAAAAATAAATGAACCGTGAGTAAAATTACAAAGAATGATAGACTTATTTACTTACTAAACAATTAACATAAAAATTACAACGTTTTTAATATATAACCTCCCTCAATTATTATTCGTGCCATTAGATTAAATTTCGGCAAATTTTGCACAAATATATCCTCCGACACCGTAACGACATTAATAATACGTGCGGCTCGTGACATAGGGGTAAACTTGGATAGATTAGTCCCAGCCGCTCGCTGCTGCGCTGGCACGCCTAACAGAGCGGGGCGGCGGCGGCGCTACGCACCCGTCCGGCGCGCGCTGCCAGCATGTCCGGGTGGTGCAGCAACCCTAGCAGTACCTACGCGAGCCACGTACTTGACCAGCGCGATGTCCCTTCTTACTGCTAGCCTGGTGTAACCGACAATTCCTATGAAGAAAAGACTCAGGTAGGTACATCAGGGAATAAAGGGGATAAACCCCGTACTGTTTATGGTAAAGAAACCTAGTAAATTTGATTTGGGGTGATCCGACCAGTGCTCGACGAATGGCTGAAAGCTGTGCCTCCACCCGGGCAGCACAGCTCCCTGTCGTTTCGGGCTTCGGGAAGTACCTGTATCGCATAAACAGGGAGGAGCCGGACGCTCGGTATCAACACTGCGTCAATTGTCGGGAGAACACGGAGGACTTGGGGACATCCGCTGCCCCTCCATATAACAAGACCCGAGGCGGCGCGGCGACGGCGCGTAGTGTTCCACGCGCTCCCCTATTGGACGTCGCGGGGGGTGTCTTACACCTCACTCCCCCCGTGGACTTGAGGAGGCCCGCAGAAGCGGCCCAGCACTAGCCGGGGATCGTTGAAGACGTACAAGTTCCCATGATCTACGGTGCAAGTGTGAAAAGGGAACACCGGGGTAGTTTTTATTTAGTCAGTAAGAGTCTGACAGACCCCGCCGCGCACCCCAGGGCGGCGTACATCCAAGAGGATTTTCCGCCAGGTAAACAAAAAAAAAAGGTACGCTTACCTACATTTTTTTTTGTTGCGGGGTGGACATCCTCAGGGATGTCCTTCACCCTGGGGCGGGCGGCGGGGTCTGTCAGACTCTGACTGACTAAAAACCACCCCGGTGTTCCATCGCACACCTACGCCGGGGGTCGCGGGAACGTACGACCCTTCCGCAACCCCCGATAGTGCCGGGCTCACCGCTGCGGGCCTCCTCGGGTCTGGGAGGTTGTGAGGTGTTTGACTCCCCCCGCGACGTCTAAGAGGGGCGCGCGTGGAACACTACGCGCCGCCACCTCGATCGGGTCCTGATGTGTGGGGAGCGACAGACGTCCCGGAGTCCATTGCCCCTGGACCCATTTAGGGGGGCTGGAAAAGGGCATTGTCCGCCCTCCGCCGACGTCCGGTGCGCCTGCTGCGGGCCGGGTGAGTGGACGAGATCTCCCTCTCCCTTTCCGCAGCCTTGCGAGACGACCGTTTTGCAGAAGGAAACTACCGCGTCCCAGGACTCTTCGCTGCCGATCATCGACCCGACTACGGCCGGCAGCGACAAGTCACTGCCTACTTCTGAGATGAGGGTACGGCGCGGCTCCTCCCAAGCGGCACACTCTGCCACCGTATGCCGCGCCGTGTCCTCCCGGCAGGTTAGCGTACCTACCTACATTATCTACCCAAGTTCATCAAAATTGGTTCAGCCATTGTGCAAAATAGACAAACAGACGACTTTCACATAACCTATTTTTATTAAAATTCCTACGTATAGCATGACCAGATTTTTATCGAACAGATGATGTCATGATGTCCGCTTTGGTGACCTACAATAAACATCGTCTATTTATCTTTTTGTGTTAATTAAGTAGCTACGCTAACGTGTTTGTTCTCATTTATTTTCCTACTCACAAAGTTCAAACGTGCAGCTTGTTATTTGCATGGTAAAACAATAAGATTCTTTTCATTACTCATACTCGGAAAGTAGATCTGAAGTTGCCTGAGGAGCGGGTTGAAAGTAATACTTTTCAGCCCTAGGGAGAATCGCTTTCAACTGACAGCTGTCAAATTATTTTAAAAAACTAGTTCTTTTTATACATTTCTATTGAACCATGTTCTAACTTCCTATACAAAGTAACATAAAGTTAAGTATTAAATAAAGAATATATTTTTTAGACGACTATTATAATTTACTTTCAAGTATTTATTTAAAATAACATAGATTTAGGCAAAATATTTACCATTTTTTCAATGATGGAAATGAAAAATAATGGTTTAATAAGTAGTAGCCAGCCACAGGCTTTTATTTCTGTGTCCGGCTACTAGCTATTCAGCCATTATTTTTCATTTCCATCATTGACAAAATGGTAAATATTTTGCTCAAATCTATGCAATTTTAAAGACATATTATTTTAATAATACCAACTTAACTATTTAAATTTTACATCGCGCTGTAATTGAGTGGCTGTATAGGAAGTTGGAACACGGTTCAATAGAAATGTGAAAATAGAACTACTTTTTTTTTAGTTTTATAGCTGTAAGCTTAAAACGATTTTCCCTAGAGCGGAAAAGTATTACTTTCAACCCGCTCTTCAGGCAACTTCAGATCTACGTTCCGAGTATGAGTAATGAAAAATAACTTTTATGTGCTCAATTATTGTTCACGCAGGGTCCTAAAGCGTTAACTGCTGCAACGGTGCTTGGCGGCCAATATAAGGTAGATATGAAAGTTGTGGGCCTTGCGGATAGGTACAGCCTGAAGAGCTCTACTCGTGACTACTACCAATTCATAAATACTATTTCTTACTAGCTACGGGGCCACTAATTAATTGTATTGTAGCTTTCATTAAGTTTTTCTGTAAAGTCTGGGTTGTTAAGCTCGCCCCTTATTACATGGGACTGGCGAAATGAGGGTGTACGAGCAATACAGGCGTGATCAAATGTTATGATACTTTATGTTTTGGACGCTAGAGGCGCCACCCGTACCTGTGCCTTTACATTGCACTAAAAATGTTTGGTACGAGGTAGGTACGTACTTAACTTCCATTGTGCGGAACAAGCCATGAGTCTTCCATTTGCCATTAATAATATGTATAGGGTTTTTGAAAATTGTACGTTATCAACGAATAAAACAAAATCTCTCGGTAACCACCTTTTACTATAATCCATTGTCTTTTTTCATTCTTTTTATATAAAATGTTCACTATAAACTTTACATGGTTAATAAAATAGGTTAAGTATATAACATACAGGATAAGTGTAGGCTGTCTGCTTATTACAATGCAACATCAAAATTAATTAATCTTGTACTTTCTATTCCTACAGAATATACTTAAAACTATATGAACATTTTAGTTCTTAAGATACTCGGTATCAGAATTAATGCTTAAAGCACGCTGCATTCTAATAAGCTGACATCCATAAATTTTATTTCATAACAGATTCAACTGATATTTAACTAAGGCTCGTCAACAACAATACGAAAAACTCAATTAAATGATTGTCATAAAACTAAATGAGACGATCGTAGATCGTCATTGTGTAGTCTGTCAAGAGTTATCGATATTTAATTAATATGGTAGGTTTTTTTTTTAATAAACGATGACAACGTTTATTTAAAAACACTACCGCATTCTAAATACTTAATTTAAATGTGGCAATAAAGAAGAGTAAAACGTGTCTTGTTCTTTTATTTTTGTAGACAAAGCTAGTATATTATTAGCCGTCTGCTTGCCTCTCGTACCTCAAACGGCAGTATCGTCTGCCATTAGAGGTCAGCGTCACTCAAGAAATGTGGCGAACACACGGACATCTGGGGCTAAACTAATTTCCATAGTGGTCTGATAATCGGCATTGTATCATTTAAATGTCATATATACTTGAAATACTAATTATTCTGCGTTGCGAGATGTTTTGATGCACGATTTAAAAAAAAGTCACACTTAATGTTTTTTTTCAAGTTGTTTACTTAAAAAAACTGTGTTCATTATGAAAATCAGTGACACCCCTTTTTTACATTTATGTTCTATGCAACTGATAAAAACTGTTAATGAATATCGATAACGAACAGTCCACATTATTATTATCATACTTTGAACACGGTCAATAAACCAACATTAAAAATTTGATTTTATGAACAGTTTTAAGTAAGTCATATAATGCATTGGATTTTAAAATGTATGTTCATTGTTTCACACCTACTTCCATATAATATAATAAGTACATGATTAGTTGATTAGGTATACCTATCCATTTAATAATATTTGTAAAGTTTTTTATTTATCTATTTTACGTAATTTCATATAAAGATTTATGTACAATTGGCACAAAAGTTTCAAAAATTGATTGCTATAATTTTATTAAGTTAAAAACAACAGACGCTAAATGGCACTTTATCGTTTTCCTAAAGGAAGTCCAAAAATAATAAGAGTAATAAGTATACACAACAACTGTTTAAGAATTCTTATTATAATGTAAGTAAGTACTATATTTTTATCAAACATTAGTAAGTACACGATATATTTGGTCAATTACATCACACGTCAAAAGCGCACGTTACAGGATAAGATCCTCTTAGCACAGAATAGCCCTTGGAAGACGAAATATTGGAAGAGACAATTTTGATAAATAATCAAAACACTAAACAAATTAGTATCTGATTGTGGGACTTATTTATGGTACACTTACCATTTCAAATGTTCTCATGTTACGTCTACTATGTGCTACTTTTGTCACAAATTAAAACTATGATTTAAATCTACGGAATAGTCGACGTAAGTACAAAATGTAATAATATGTCAGCTCATTCACATTTAAGTAAATAATCACAAAAAATCATCTCGTTAGCACATAATATTAGCCGTATTACATCCCACTGCTTATCTTGCTTTACGTCAAAACATATTCGCTAGGCAAGTAATTCGCATTTTACCAATTGTGGCAACGTGTTAATATTAAAATTGCTATGTCAGGAACCTAATAATAACTATAAAATTCTATTAATCAAATCACTAGGAATGCTATGTTTCTTAATAAGGTAAAAATGGGGGTCTATTTTGCGTACGACAGTTCAGTTATGATAGTAAGTTGTATAAAATTAAAAAATATAGGTTACTTCTTATATTACTTTCACAAATTCATGTGATGACAAAATAGACAATACAAAAACAAGAACTCGATGGTTGTATCTTTAAAACATTTTAAAACGATACTATGTACTCAACACTGGCCAAGCAGTCATAATATTAATAGGTACACACCCAGTCATGTAATAAACAAACCATAAATTGCGGTCACTGATATAATTATAAGAACAGCATCTAATTTTCCAAAAAAAATTGGAAAAGTAAGTCATCATCCGAAGTCATGATTTAAAGTATAAAAATAAAGCAATAAGGAAATGCAGTTCAATCCATTGAACTCTCATACATATACATTGATTGTCTAAAAGAGTTTATAAACCCCTACCTACGTGTTCTGTCAAAACCCTTGTCTTCAAGTTTTAAAAGGTAGGTTCCCTACTTCTAAGATAAGTGTATAAATTAATATCATCTAAAAATACACACCTACAAAACTTTCCGAACTACAAACAGCCGTCTAAAAATATTAATCGTTAAAATCAATGTCTACAAGTTACGTTCGAAGTAACTACAAAGTAGTTAATATGTTCCACTTTCCAAATTCACTGGTTCTAGCGCTAACAACTGAGCTTTGATACATGTAAGGAATATTATGATTGTCATGTCTTTAGTATTCTTCTCTTTTTATTCTCTTTTCATTACTTAATAGCATTCCATACCATTTTATACACTCCCATGTAGTCATGGCCAATTCAGTTTCTATTTAGAGAGCTACTTTAGAGAAGTTTTCAAAATATTTTCATTATTTAGGTTCATTAACACTTTCATACATATTTTGGTTATTGAATCATGGTATGGACATTATCGGTCTTATTACAAAACAAGGTTTTTCTTTAGTCATGGTTAAAACCATCGAGCCTGTTTTTGAAAAAAGGACCTAACAGAAATCTAAATAAATAGAGATAGGAATAGGAGATTAGAATACAGAAACCAAAATAAATAGAGATAGGTGGCCAATTTTGTATTAAGAAGTTTACTAAAGTCGGCATCAAGTTCGAAATACAAAAACGGGCTCGAAGGCGTTTTGTAATAAGACGATACAAGTTTTAATCGCAACTTGATCTTTTTTTATAAATTCTACAAACAAGCATAGCATAATGAGCAGAGCTACAGTAAGGCTAAGCAATATCAACATTGCCTGTTTTGTTCCCTCCAATGTCAATACCGCCATTTCCTACACCAGCCGACTACACCCTTTAAGGATACAGTGCAGTCAATTAACTCCATTTTGAGTAAAATCAACTTCAATTTGATATGACTTTGATATGGACTGTAGTTTATATTATAATTTCTCGATTAAAAAAGTAGTCCTTATATATTCTGATATATTACGATAAATGTTAGAATTGATCGACTGCACTGTTCCTGTATTTGGCTTTGCCTGCTAACATACAGGTCAGTAACGATATTGTACTTTAACGAGCATAAATAGACAAGAAAACAACATGTCTAAATAATGGATTACCCAGAGAACTGTTGCATAATACGATGAGCTTCGATTGCGTTCCTCGGTCGGAACGATACAGCCATTAAATCTGCACCACTTTTCTGCGGCGGGTGAAGGCGAGGGCGTATTCTACGCCCCAGACGAGCACGCAGGACATTATGAGGGCATTCTGTACGTGGATGCAGGTCGCGAAGCTACCGGTGTAGTCTCTTACGTAACCTGTAAGAAAACGAGATTGTATGAGAGAAAAATAAAGTTTTTTTTACAATGAAACAGATGATTTTAATTATCTTCGAAATACTATCTTTTGAAGTTACCAAGAAAAACTGGATTCTGAAAGCCCAACACCGAATATACTAGACAACAACAGCCAAACAAATGAGTTTGTCATAATCGGACCAGCCGGTTAATTCTGTAAAAATCTCACCATGAAGACTTGCGTGGAGTGAGGTGTCAGTGTCATCCCACTGATGCTAGGGATTTACCAAAGTTCCATTTACAATTATAATCGAGATTGTAATAATATTTTTTATCCAAATTATATTGATCATTTTATATTATTTCAACGCTAGTATGTAGTTTATGTGGCTAAACATTACTATTTTCGGGGTTTTAAAATAAAATAGCAAAACAGAAATTCAGTTAGAAACTCAATGTTGTTTTTTTTTTAGATATTTAGACACTAGCCTTGAAATAGTATAAAATTACCAATAGAATTAGCATAAAAAATATTATTAAAATCTCGATTTTATGATTTTAAATGTAATGCTTGGTCAATCCCTAGCATCAGTGGGACGACACTGACAGCTCACTCCACGCTCACTTCACCTAAGTTTTCACGGTGATATGGTTACGCACTGCTGATTTACTTGACAGACATAAGATCACTGAATAATCACCTATCCTCACTAGTTATTTCATTTCAGTCACCTACTGGTCACACATAAAATAAACCATCAATACGGCAGGAAGAACAATAATTGAAATATTTCTCACCGATAACTGGTCCAATAGCAACAACGAACACTCCCTTGCTGACCATATGCAGTCCGAAGGCGGCTGGTAGCTTTTCAAGCGGGCAGTACTCCGAGATGGTCAGCGTGAAGTTACTGAGACACATGCCTCGGAAGAAGCCGCAGATTGATAGCCAGACCATTAGGGGCACCCATTCTGTTTGTTCTGCTAACACTGGAAGGAGATGTTTTTATTATACGACTGTGCAGTTAGTAGAGTGTGAAGAAGTAGTAGACCTATTCATAATTTTAGTAGACCAACAGCATTTAGTGGTTTGTTGCTGCCAACCAGGGAGACAAAGTTTTCAGACAAAAATGTGTCATGTGCCTGTATTTTCACCGGCATTTCAAACGCATTGTAAACCCACACAGGTGCTTCTTGTCGGCAGAAAGTGTACTAGTATTTACCCACGCAAGCCATTTGATTATAAACTCAACCATCGACTAGATATTAAAAGAAATATAGTAGGTATACAAATAGTAAAAATATGTGTGCACTTCTGGTTGCATAAAATATTATTTAATAACCAATGCACACGTTTTATCGATTTATTTATGGCTACATGACCTTTTTTGTTATTTTTTTTTGTTTTTATTTTTGGGGGAATACCTTCAAAAGGCACCCAACCTCAGGGGAGGGAGGTCGGGAGTGTGGGATTTTTACCTCACTAAAACCACCCCAGTGATCACCATCAGCACATAGAAGGGGTCCCCCGGTTCAAGGCCAATTCCGGAACCTCCCCTGTGCAACGCCTGTAAGGCACATCCCCGATGGCTACATGACCTAGAGTCGTAAACTGGTGTGGAGTAGGCAATGTTGAAGACGTCATGTTCCTAGTATTTGTAAATAAACCATACCAAATGAATTACATGCTTTTAACCATGTAACAACAATAGTAATAAATTTGTGGTTAACGCGGAAAATAAGTACTTTAAACTAAACCATCATTTTATAAGGGGTGGCATTGACACAAACTGTTGCCATGGATTTAATATATGATTCTGAACGCCCCTGCATTGAAGTACGAAGGTTATTAAAAAAAATGCTGTTCCATACATTTTAATTGTATAGGTATGCACTTTTTTTTTATATAATTGGCTAAAATTTCTATGGTAACAGTTTGTGCGTAAGTCCCTGCCAACGTATATGATATAAATTTAATTGAATAAATAAATACATTTAAAAATAAAATAGGTCATGACTCACCGGACCTCGTCGCTGCTAAGAAGAACGAAGAAATAAAGAAAATCATCTTTTTTGAAATAGTCGTCCTGTCGAAAATAGGCGGCAATATTAACCGCACCAAAATATCAGTTATGGCAGTCATTGAGAGGCAAAACGCCGTATCATTCATATTGTAGCCCAAACTGCTTATAAAGAATGGCGTCAACATCCTAAATTGTAGCTCCCCGCTCCAAAAGAGCGAAAGCCCTAGTAAAAGGTTCAAAAACGACCAGTCTTTAAGTAAATCTAAGTCCATTAGAGCTATAAATCTTCTAAAGAAGCCCTTTTTCTTTTCCTCGGGATCTATACTTTTTTTTATTGGCTTCATTTGTATGGCATCGTCGTCCACCGTCTGTAAGTATAATGTGTGACACGTAAATTAAATTTGAATTGCCCAATTAATCAATATTTATTGTATTCTACATAGTTGATATTATGTGAACTACGGTACATAGTACATACATAAATAAAATACTTTTGTTAGTTTACTTCATAATATGCCACATGATGCATACATGGAGTTGAAGTATAAGTACGATTTTGTAGTCTTTTGAAATTAAATGAAATGTTTATTTCTATAAGTAGATCTTCTAAGACACTTTTACACGTCAATGTTTTAAAACTAGATGATGCCGGCATTTCCTAGCCAACTGATCTCTGAGAAGAAATCCAAACATTAAAGTCCAAACATTTTATTATTTGGATTTTATGTGAGTCTAACAATGTCTGGAATGGCCTTTTGAAGAAAGAGCCATTGCAGCTTTGAGTTGGCTTTTATGGCATCTTTGCCCAGCAGTGGCACAGAACAGGGTTATAAAAAAAAATGTATTGCTACTAAATACTCACATCAAGATACAACTGCAAGTAACTGCCAGTGAAATCCATGTTAGAGATATTGGAAATGACTGACACTTTTCTCTTTCTCGCCGCTTCACTCATACTCCCACTCGATATGACTCTGGGCATCGCAGCCACAGACGCAGCCGACGTCAACCCAGGATACAGCCTATTATTTATCTCAAACTTTTCAAACTCCTGTAATGGCTTATCACAGGTTTTCGCCCTCGGTAATCCTATCGTCCTAACTGAAGGGTGGTTCATGTTTCCGTGAGACCGCTGTTTTATTATCTTTGGCACTGAAGGTGAAACTAGCGGATTTATTTCGAACTTATCGTCGTTTTCTTCTTCACTCTCTAATATACATTCCATTTCCTGAAATTAGTAAAAAAAAGCTAGGTAGAAGTTTTGTGTACAGTTATAAGCTACATAGAAACAAACGTATTGGTGGCGAATGTGAAGAAATTTAATTAAATAGGAAATTGGACTCTCTTTGTCATGTAACTGACTATCAGCAAAAAAGCTTTCTTTCTTTTTTTTTCTTTCATAGTCTCGAGGTCGCTTAACTCAACAAAATATATAGAACAGCTGATTTAGTTTCGCAATTTCAGGATTTGTCCCAAATTAAATGTTGTATGCACGGCTACAGATCAAGCTATAATTTTCCAGTAAAAGCTGATCTCGCATTGTATAGGAATTCCTTACAATGAGAGGTCAGTGTAAACTGGAAATGTATAGCTTGATGTGTAGCCGTGTGTTCTTAATTATGGGTAAAATTACCTCTTAGGAGGTTCTGAGTTATTTCAATAACACCTTGTAGAAATCGAATAAAAATCAACTACAATACATACCTTTACCGTCTGCAATTCACAGTCAACAGGCTCATCAATGAGATGCCATTTAACTGGTTGCAGTAAACACGACCCTAGCACCGCGTGGAAGGCCAGACCTCCCAGAATGACGACTGTCCACCGGAACCCATACTCTCCTAGAAGGATCTTGACTAGTTGAGGCATGACCATAAGCCCGAAGCCGGTACCTGCCATCGAGAGACCGACGGCTTGGCCACGCTTCTTGGTGAAGTAATGGTTGAGGGACACGAACGATGATGACGATGCGAGACCCACTCCGAATCCTGGAAAGAGGGTTGAAAAGAGATTAATATTTAATACATAAGCACATTACAGATTCATACACAGAGTGGTAGGGACACCGACGCACAACCATGGATTCAGTACATGATTCTGGATCACCCCCTAGAGGGGGGAAGTGTATTTTTTTGATGAGATTATTTTTAAATACTAGGTAAATTACTATACGTGTTAAAGTGGTGATTTTTCATTTTTATTTCGCTACAATATTTATAGACGCCAAACCAAAACCAAAACAGTCTTACATTAATATGATGAAAACAATTACTGTAATAACCTTATTTAAATAGCAATGTCGTACTTTTTGAAGGACGTTTGGGGGTCTTTACTAGTGAACATATACCCGTATACTAGACAAAACACCCATTAATCACCCCAAGGTGATCCAAGGACAATCTAATAGTTTATTTCAATACAATTTGTATTACCACGGTCCTTTCCTTATTGGAAATACATTATATTCCACGCTGCGTGGGAATAGGTTCCGATATAAGTTGTTATAGTAGATATAAGTCACCAGACTCATTAAATTACGTTTTTAGGGTTCCGTACCCAAACAGTGTCAACGGCACCCTATGACTAAGGCTCCGCTGTCTGTCCGTCCACCTGTCACAGGGCTGTATCTTTTGAACCGTAATTGGTAGACACTTGAAAATTTCAGAGTGTGTACTACTATGGCCGCTATAACAACAAATAAATAACAATAAAATAAAGTTAAAAATTAAAGGGGGTCTCCACGAAACGTATTAAAAAATATGTGTACTGTTAAATATTCTGCGGTGGTCCGGAACCCTTCCTGTGCGAGACAGACTCGCACTTGGCCGCTTTTTTTTCATGTTTCTAAGTCCAATGAGGAATCAAACAAATCATGTGCATCAAGTACTACATAATAATTCTTACTATACAGGTGCAATATTTAATTAGTCCGACATTACAATGGTCAATAATTAGTGTATTTGTAGTCATAATCGAACGTCGGTAATTATAAACTTCTGCTAGAGTACATGGCAGGCGTCCGTCATAATAAGATTAGTTTGTGAGGATGAAGGGTGAACATGTAAACATAACAGTATTATGACTCAAGCAAAACACTCAAGATTTCCTTGTATTTGTATGTCTGTGTTCGTTCTGACTGCACAATGATAACTAAGTTAAATAGCTAAAGGAGGGACTACAATTATTTGCAGTTGATGTGCAGGACAAGTCAAGGTGACGGTTAAATAGTTGCACCGCACAAGGTACAATATCGCTTGGCAACTTCTCTTTTTGTCTTCCACGCATAAACATAAGTTAGAAAAAAAAATCATAGTTTTGCATAGATTCTTTCTTATTCCTATCTACGCAAGAGCCAGTCAGGCTGCGTAACGAAAGAGACGTCTACTATCCAAACTGAAGTAACCTACGTCAGTTTTTACGTTTCGTGACATCAAACACGACTCTCGAACACGCGTGGAATTGGTTCCACGGCGCGCGGCGCCAGCGTGGCTACCTTGAACGTATTTACTGCATCTTAGAACAAATTATGAATAAGAATTATTTATTTGCAGAAAATATGTGTGTTGCCAGTTGTATAAATTGGTGGTTAATGTACAGTCCATATTTTGCCTGTTTAGGGCATGCAAATTAGTTTTACATGAATAGGTACATAGGTAGGGTACATATTTTAATAAGATATACAAAATATACACCTATGTTCTAATATAATTTTTAAATCAAGATCAATGTAAGTTACAATAATACTTATATGTATAAAAAACACAACAAAACTTAAAACCTTAAAATAACATGTTGTCTTTAGATAACATAAATTATTTATTAGTTAAACTGAATAAACACACAAAACTATAGGAAACTTAAAATATTTTTTTTCCTTTATGATGCAGAAATTCTTGTAAACTATAAAAACAATTTTCTATCAACCATCTACGCAGTTTAATTTTAAAATATTTAAATGGCAGTTCCCTTAAGGTCTTAGGTAATTTGTTAAATATTGTAATGCACATAATTATGATGAACATTTTTTTTACTTAAAGTTGTATTACAAAAAGGAACTAAAATCTTTGTTGCATCCCTTGGTCTCTGTTTGGTGTAATTGTCACCTTTTAATCTAAAGAATTCTTTATGTTTCCTCACAAACACCGATACCTCAACAAATATGCACATTACATGATGTATTCATATTTTATATGAATACATCATGTAATGTGCAGACAATACATAATTATATGACAAAGCTGGCTGTAAGTATCATCTTTCAAGTTTGGAAATCTTTGTAAGGTGTCGAAAAAGATTTTTACTAGGAGGATAGGCAGATTCCTTATATCGGTTATTATAATAACATTCTGTTATCATTTTATGACTCACTTAATGCTATGAAAACGGTGAATAAATATTGGGAACGGGAGCAGTCTACTGCCCTATGCAATGGTCAGCTAATTAGACGCGGTTTTATAAATGAACAAGTACACAATTCCAGTAAGTTCTGGGAAAGGAAATATTAATTACTTGAAATAATAATGACGTTGATTAGCGGCCACTGTGTAAATTACATGAATCGCAGATGACGCAAGAGACGAAATTAAGTAATGAAAAGCGTAAACGGACCATTTACGTTACGACACATAAAAACAGCAAATTAGTTCTGAATTGTTTGTTTTCAGACACACGACATTATGGGAATCATCACAGTCCCAGTACCTAAGTAACTACATAATGCATTCTTTAGATTCAAAGGTGACAATTACACCAAACAGAGACCAAGAGATGCAACAAAGATTTTAGTTCCTTTTTGTAATACAACTTTAAGTAAAAAAAATGTTTATCATAATTATGTGCATTACAATATTTAACAAATTACCAAAGACCTTAAGGGAACTGCCATTTAAATATTTTAAAATGAAACTGCGTAGATGGTTGATAAAAAATTGTTTTTATAGTTTACAAGAATTTCTGCAACATAAAGAAAATAAAAATATTCTAAGTTTCCTATAGTTTTGTGGCATGTGTTTATTCAGTTTAACCAATAAATAATTTATGTTATCTAAAGACCACATGTTATTTTAAGGTTTTATTTAAGTTTTGTTGTGTTTTTTATATATGTACTTATTAGTGTAACCTATATTTATCTTGATTTTAAAATTATATTATAACATAGGTTTATATTTTGTATATCTTATTAAAATATGTACCTATTCTAAACAGGCAAAATAGGAACTTTACATTAACCACCAACTTTTACAACTGGTAACACCTATATTTTCTGCAAATAAATTATTCTTATTCTTAATGGAAAGAATTCACAGTCTTCTGTACAACATGTTTTTGTATTGGGTATGATCCACAACGATAATTGAGACGAAGCTACTAAGGCAGTGTGCGTCTACTCCAAACCCGTCCTTCGGAAGTTATAGTATTTATTATGCAACAAAGCCTGCACCAACGAAACCTAGCAAAGAACCTGTTTGCTCAAGTTAAATATCGAACAGCTCAATGAAAGTATGCTGAAAACAGAATGCTTCACATTTAACGCAAAGCTACAGTGTTTTAATTATGATTTTATCGACGTTTACAACAACTATGTAACTGACGTAGCCACCTACGTCGGTGCCTAGCTACAGACGAGAGGTTAATTGTCTTCAACAGGCGTATTAAATTCTATTATCTCTCTGAAAAAGAATATTTTGCTCATGCAAATTTTTAACATCTGAATCAGACAGAACCAATCGAAAATGTTTCGTCACGGGTGCGTAGCGAAAGGACGAACATTACTATTAAAAGTACATGTAAACACTTAATTTTACTTACTACACATACATAGGGTGCAGGTAATATGTACCTAGTTAAATAATAAGCATTATGTCATCAAAGTGTACTCGATCACGCGAAGTTAGCTTCACAGGAATTTACGTGTAAGTGTTTGTACAAACCTACTTACAGAAATAAAATCATTTATCAGTAAACTGTTGCAGTTTTTAAAAGAAGAGTGAAAGAAGACTATCTTTCCACTTCGTCATAGTTGCGTAGGTATATATTAATATTCTAGTGTTATTTATTTTAGAAGTATGTTTGTATGTATGTATGTATATTCTCATATTATTTGTTTTATTTTATTAAGTGAATTGTTTTTGATTTTATGTATTTTATTTTCTCTTTTACTCTTACACACGCTGTCTACATCTTTAAATCTACTATTCTATCGCAGGTATGCTGGAAGAGATTTCATTAGAAATAAGCATCACCTTTGTACCTTTTTTTCTGTTATTTTCTTCTTGTCTGTTTATATAAGTGTGTACATAAATGGTTAAATAAATATCATTTAAAAAAACAATAATGATGTTTTTGACAGTATAATCTATGCCTATCTTCATTATTTCGGAGCAAAAGGTTACAAACGGATATTAATATGCATGCTAATGAGAGAGTTGATAAAAGTAAAGCGATTACAAACTAGATATTATCCGGATATAGATTTATGTAATGAGGTTAATTAAATAGCTTTAGCAGACATGCAAGACACTTGAGCCGAGTTTACTGAAATGATAAAGGAAAACTTCCAAGAAACCTTCAAATCCTTTAAGAAGGTTATAATAATAAGCGAGAGTGTAAAGTGTAATGCACTGTTATAGTCTCAAATGGCTGCTATAACCTCTATCAAAACAAATATATTATTTCACCAACTCGACAAAAACACGAGAAAACAATTTGAGATTGTTTTATAATAACTCTATGATAAAATATGAATTGTTTAGGTACCGAATTATCTTGTTGGAGTAGCTAGACATAACAAGGAAAGATTTAATTAACTAAACTACAAAAAACAGATGCACGCAAAATCGACATTCAAATTACGAGTCCGAATCGATGAACATAAATCTGCAGCAAATAATTAGGTGAATAACTTCTATTGTTTTAAACAGTTTTTATTTGGATGGCCTTCGATACACATAAATTATTAACTTATCATCTTCGTTATCAATAATCTTCCACGTTTCTTTTAAACATTTAAAGTCATTCCCACAAGCTTAGCTGAGTCGTCAAGTCATCTTGCCATTGTTATTACGCTCTAGTCTAATAAAGAAACAAAGTACGAAACTCACCTCCTAAAATACTGTAAGTAGCTATAATGTGTCCCATGCTGGCAGCAGGCGCGGTGAACAGCAAGCCCAGAGCACATATTGTTGAGCCGACGAAGCACACCTTCCGATACGAGAAGGTTTTTATCACAGGTCCCACGAAGAAACCGGAGAAGTTCACCACTGAATCTAATGTACTGGCGATGACTGAGGCACCTGTGGTGTGGACGCCGAGGTCATCCAACAAGTCTTTGAACAGCAGACCGAATGACGGCTCTAAAGAACGCGTCGAAAACTGAAAATGATAATGAACAAGTTTTAGATGGCGAATAAATTAATTACATTAAAAAGCTGTTTTAAATCCATTGTTTTCATAAGTGATTGTGCCTTCCGAGACAACCGGCTATGTTAATGATAGCGACGATTCAGTCAATAACGATGAGCGAAAATATAAACCGGATTTTTGTAAGTCATAAACCATCGGTTATCAATTATGCTGTAGTCATCTACAGCATAATAAAATTGATAACCGATGATTTGCACATTGAGAAAAATATAGGCTAATACCTATGAATTAGCCTATATTTTCTCAATGTGCAAATTCTTAAAGCAAGTAATTCATGTGGCTTTTTGGTTTCTTTGTCATTTAGCTTTTTCCAATAATAACAACATCATTTTTTTTAATATATCCGCGACAAGAACGTAGCCTAAACGGATCACGTGTTAACAACAGTTCCAATTTATAAAGTTGTTCAAGGTCTAGTAAGTTCAAGGTCATAATGATGGCAGAAACCCGCTCAAACAAAGATTAATTTAATTCTCATGGAGATTATCTCATTCGCTCAGATCGTGCTTAACTATCCATGGAAATGAAAATCAACTAACGAGTCACGTCCCAAAAGGACATTGGGGACGAAAATTAACTGCCTTTCTTGCACGAAAGCAAAAACGTACCTACCTGCATTTTCGTACTTAATAACACAAACCAGTCGCTTGTTTACTTATATGATACAAATCTTTAAGAGTTGACTAAAAAGAAAAATGCTCAGAATTTTCTTTAAATCAACTAGGATAATAAAGGTAAACCCGCCTCATGTACCTACTTTACCTACGCGCGATGGTTCAATTCACTAAAGATTGATTTAAAAAGTATGTGTCCATTTCGAAAACAAGATAAACAGTAGATATCAATCTTCTTCCACAGTTCAACACAATCACTTGAAATAGTAATTGTGTCAACGGTAGGGAGAGCATGTGACTAGTTAGGCAATCATAATTATTGTGTCGAGAGTGGAGACTTCGAGTTCTCGTCACGTACGCACTGTACTGCCCTTTAATAAAATATCTGATGGCCATATTTTTAAGATCGATAAAAGCATTGATAATGTTGCTAACAGATTTTTTACGTACCTATTTGTATTTGAAGACAGAATTAATGTTTCTTGGACTTAATTTATGATGTTGCTACCGCGATATTACCATTTTAATTTATTCATATATTAAAACTATTATTCTCCATCGTAGTATGCAGAGGACCATTCTGTTCCGACAATAGGTGCTTGAAGGTGTATGCAGCATTAAAGCGTTATATTGACTGACAATAGGCAATGCATAATGCTTTAAATCATTTGTTAAATAAAATCAGTCGGCCAATACATTGCCATATTACATATTTATCCCTCGGATTAAATTAGCCGCCTTTAGTTTTACGTTTGTTTACAGAAACTATTCATGAGACTTGCAGAAATTGACATAAATCTTCGTTATCATTATAAACGATCGTTCTATGATAATGTAGGTTATATACGAGACTTGTTTTCCTTAACAATCGTATTTATAAACTTAAGGTCTAGTCAGTCAATCTTCCATACTAACGTCGTATAGAGTTTACCACTGTTTGACAGTATAAATAAATAAATAAACAAAAACTCTAATCTACTTTCTCGTCATTATCTAGACCCGTACGGAAAAAGAAATGGTTAGTAAGTATGACTTATGTATGAGCGTCGAAACTTCCATATTTCAACACATCTTTGGGCGTTATTAAATAACTCTCGGAATATGAAAATGGCAAAATTATTACCGTACAGGGATATTTTTTTCCAGATAAGTATCAAATACATAACTTTATTTTGAGTAAATACTTCCAATAGTTTTTCATAATATCTATACTTACGACCAAAAGTATGTTCATGAAATTTTACGCACGTTTTCATTATAAATCATCATCTTTAATTCAATAAATAAATAAAACTAAATTAATAAATAAATAAACTAAATAGCGTGCATTATAGTAGCCACAGAGTTCGAGCTGTCGACTAGTGCAACCTTAATGTTTTCCATTAATGCAAATGAGGTACCGCCTACGTATCCATTACTACTTTAACACATTAAATTGAGTGAGCCCGCCTATGGTTTTGATTTAGAATTAACACAAATATTTTGCGATACTATTGTCTGAATACCATGACACTAGCATAATAGTGATTGTTTCGTTGTCTTTGCAATAATTATAACTTTGTCAAGTAGGCAACATTGCCTTACCAAATTTTGTGATTTTGATTGTGTAAAACGGACAGAGGACTGGCGACAGCATAGGGCCTTGAGGACTCCAGCGCAAATGGGATGAAGGACAAAGACGAACCCTCAATAAGCGATATGGAAAACAGCTAGCCTACATAAAATTGTGAATTTCGTGAACAAAGCGGCCATGCACACGGATAACGTTAAGTTTTCAGTGACAAATCACTGCTCCAGACGATGTCGAAGGCTTACACTAAGCCAAAAGAAATAAAGCGTTCTTGACATTATTTTGCACTGAGAAAATAAAAATATACCAAGCTCCCGTTTTACTTTTTAGAGAACAAAACCTTACGAAGATAAATAAAAATGACTTATTTGAACCCTCGTTCTATCAGAAATTGATTTGAAAGAGATTTCAGTTTTAATATTGATTAACAAAAACAGCAAGTTAAAAACGGAGTGGCTAAAAAACGCACTTAATTAACCGCAGGAGACACGGAGATATTTATATTATATATAACTTTTAATTCATAAAATTGTAATAGGTATACGAATTGTAACAGAGTGCCAGACACAAACGTTTAAGGACGCAAGACTGGTCATTGACCCTTGGAATTAGCTTGTTTGTACAGACAACATGCAGAACTAAATTCAGCTGTTGAAATTAGATACAATGTGAGTCTATATAGTGTGCAAATTTATCGAAATGGGAGAATCTATGCTCAATTTAATGGAAAAAATATTTTAAAAAATCTAAATATTTTTTTATATATATCAGGAATTTTTTAAAAAAATATTCGCTACTGTGACCCCAATGTAAACAAAACCGTGTAACTTTTAAACTGAATGATATATCGCGATGAAACAAACTCCTTAATGGTTGGAAGTAATTAGGCGTCCTCATAAAATGAAAATTGTGGAAAAAAACTACTAACTATGGTTTATTTGAGACGATAATGAATACAAAAGAGTTCTATTAAAAGCATTTATTAATTTACACAACATTTAATGCATCAGGTTCTCAAAATGTCCACGTGGCTCGTTGTTGTAGGCACAAAGCCGCGCGAATTACTGTCGAAATTTACACAGATGGTGCCGTGCAGACGTTCATCGACTTTTCAAGTAAGATTTTTAGTAAATGTTTGGGCTGGTCGTATCGATGACTTGTTGATTGGGCCAGTCATATTGCCGAGAACGTTGACGGGTGAAAGATTTTGAAGTCTATTGACTAATGAACTACCTGAATTATTGGAGGATGTATGATGATGGGCGGATGCCCTGCCCATTATGTTACAAATGTTAGATCGTTTTTAAACGATAATGGATCGGCCGGCAAGGACCTGTAGGATGGCCTACGCGTTCACCCGATTTGACGCCCCTTGATTACTTCCTATGGGGTACCATGAAGCAACGCGTCTACAGTACATCAACAGTGAGGCCGATTTGCGTGACCGCATAATTAACTGTGCGAATGATATTCGCAATGATCCCGAAATGATAAGGAGAGCGACACAACAAATTTAAATTCGCGTGGCTTTGTGCCTACAACAACGAGGTGGACCTTTCGAGAACCTGATGCATAAAATGTTGTGTAAAATAATAAATGGTTTTAATTGAACTCTTTTGTATTCATTATCATCCCAAATAAAACATCCTTATGAGAGCAATAAATGGCGCGTGCAGAGTGCCATAACACTTGATAGAAAATGTTATGTTTGAGTTATAAACATGCAATTTTGAGTATTGGGTACCTAATACGATGAAGAATAACTTAAAGTAATAAAAAAGGTACGTAATGGATGCGACATATTATAGAGAAATTTTATGATTATTGTAAAAATTTAGGTATGATAAAAAACAGATATTTGCTATAAAAAAAACATGCTTATTTTCAATTGAGGGTAGTTTTTTTTCCACAATTTTATGAGGACACCTACTTAATTACTTCCAAGAATTATGGAGTTTGTTTCACCGCGATAGATCATTTAGTTTAAGTTACACCGTTTTGTTTACTCTGGGGTCACAGTAGAGAACATTTTCTTTTTATATTTCATCATAAATATAAAAAAAATTATAGATTTTTTTTAAAACGTAATATTAGGCACAGGTATTCTTAATGATAAATGATAAAACAATCGTACACCCACATACTGATAGCTGGGTTGCTGTATAGCCAGCATTCTTATTACTAGTGTGTAGACACTCACATTAACTAAACTGACTCCTAAGCAGACCATCCACGCCCACCCGCCATCAGGAGCTACCTTCCTCGTCGCCGGTGGCTTCTTCGGCTCTAAGCCTTTGCTCTTCTCCACAGTCATTTTCAGCCTTTGTCACCTCACCTGGAACAAACAGAAGCTATCAGATGAGATACCAAATCAAGATCGAATTAACATAATGACGACTTATTACTTATGTAGTAATAATAAGCACAATAAAACATTTTGGTTCGATCCGATAAACTTTCACGAACTGATATCCAAATGATGTAGACAATGCAGTGATGGCAGTGTGACCACATTTAATAACCTAATCCATAATAAAAAGCTTAGTTACCTAGGTATGCCACGCTCGCAAAACTTATCGTAAGCCAATTTGGCCCTATTCTACCTATATTCATCATAAATGTAAGTAACATGTTTGATTAAACGCCTACTCTATCGCAATCAAATGAAGTGTCGATGTTTAGACTCATCGCCGCATGACGAGTTATCAGTACAGCGTTGCGATAGTATATAGTGTTTTGATTTGATTGCCGGCCGGCCGCCCCGCAGCTCGGCAACAAAACAGTAAACATTAAATATAAGTTAGGCTTCATAAGAAAAATAACCACGATGGTGGCACGTGCTTACTGCGATCCACTCGGTCACCACGTGCAACGTCCTCGGCTGCCACACGCTGACTTCATGTTACGAGAGAGACAAAATGTACAACGATTACACATTACATAATTTACTAATAACAATTCATAGTATGTTTGTATGGTTCATTATCACAGTTATTCACGCCTATTTATAAAATACGTAAAACTGTCAGCTACTAAGTTCAAAACTTTGCCAGGACTGTTAGTTTAAAATATTTTCCTTTAGCCGTTCAAGGTTCTTGGAAATTGTGATGGAGATGAACAACACGATACTTAAAAAAAACATTCCATTCCATTGAATTAAGCACTTGTGAACATTGCGTGCATTATTGATGAAGCAAAGCGAGACAGGCCTTGAAGTTGACAAAACAAAAATTCGAATACACCAAATTCGATTCCGAATTTCACCTAACCTCGTGGATAATACACATACGGAATGCCAAATTAAAGCAGACAGACGACCATGGGTGACAAACTGACAATACGTGCTCCATAACTCTTAGTCCAGCGCCTGTTCATTTTAGAGCAGCGATGGTGACTAAAAATTAACAATAACATAAATAACTACATCATTCTCTTGATAACAGCTTTCGATGTAAAAAACAAAGTGTTGAGTGATGTAATTGGATACATTGTTTTTAATTACACAACGTTATATGCGTTTTTATTAGCTTTTTTACCTACAGCACTCACAAAAGCCGTGCTATTTCGTTAACTACCGAGCTTAGTTACCCATTGATTTTAAAAACGAGCAGAGCAATATGTAATCTGTAGGTAAAGGTACACAGAATTTATTTTTTCCAACTGCTATAACTTAGCATATTTCCTGAGATATAAGTACATTTCTGAGAATGAGATATAGGCACAGACCTACTCTCTGTTAAGTATATTATGTAGGTATAAAACTACGCCAGAACGGTCTAAAATTAAAAGTAACCTAATGTTTACCAACTAAACATGAAGGCAAAAAGAGCAAAATCATTGTTAACCTCGAATTATTTGTTTTATGCACATTTGGCAAATAATGAACATGATGATAAAGTCATCGCATTAACCGCATTATCTTTCGGGGAATGCTCAGACCGTGTTTATGAACAAATGAGCCAAGTTCAAGTGATGGTTAAGAAAATGTAACTTATACAGGAAATCTATAGACATATGTATAGCGGTGTCAAAAATAGCAATATATTTACCAAGCTTAGCTTCAGATCTTGTAAAATGAGTACATATATTGCATACCAATCCAATTCACTCTAGTTTTCCTTGCCAGCAATGCTTTTTACGGTCCAACTTTATTACTAAATACCTAGCTAAGACATACCATACATATTCACCCCTGCATGCCTATTCACCCCGTTTGACTGTAATGGAAATTTTTATTAGGCTGACTGCAACCTTCAAAATGAACTGCAAACCTTATTGATCACCACTCTATCACTACATATTATTATTTTATCTAAAACGAGTCTTTCAACCTAGTTTAAAGAATACTTCACGATTCGATATAAATCCCCAAGTGACCTCGCATTGATGTTTGTCGCTGTACTCAACACACATGAAATGTGAAACTACATATTTAAAAACTCACACGGGAACTACCAGTCTTATCTTCTTTATATTCTTATTAATAGTGGAAGTCCGAAACCGACTTTACGTGTACACTTTAGGTGAATCCTATGCTGTAGTGATATATATACAGGGTGTTTGGTGCATCGTGTGCCAAATTGAAATGGTCGACTGAAGGGGTCATCCGCTAGCCTTTCAGACCCCTTAACACCCCTCATGCTCTGTGGATTTTTTTTATCGACTTTTTATTGTTTTCCAAAATAAAGACCCAAATTTTACATTCAAATACAGATAAAAAAAAAAAATAAGGCGTAGACTCTGAATTTTAATTTTATTTCGATGTGTATTGTTTAAGAATACTTTTAAATACAAAATTCGTGTTATTAGTCACCTAGTTTTTTTTTTAATTCACTCGCAAAGGTAAAACTTAAATTAAAGCTGTACATGTTACAGCTATTTATAAGGCTACAAAAAAAAACCAAAAGCGACCGGGATCTTCCAACTCCCTCATTAATTCTCCAGTCTATCCTCTTTCTAATGATGTGCCACATGCCATAAAAGTATTTTAACAACTTTGTGAATTCGCTAGAATTGTGAATCAAGTCACATAAAACTACATTCCAAATTCTAATGAAAAAATATTTATTGCGGAACTGTTACTTGAGAAAGAGGTAAAATTTGTTTTCTCACTCTTTCACAGTAAAATCTATCTTCTATCTCTTTCTTGCATACCTTAAATCGGTTTGAACAAATCGCGCCGCCCGACCCGCCATTTTTTTAGTCGAGACATCACTGCCTCTGCTACCTAACGTGTGTGCTAGTTCACCATACTCCGCGATTCTTTTATTACTTTGTTATCGTTAAGTTTTGTTGGTTCTTGTTACATTTGTTTAATTTTTGTTGTTATTGTTAAACTTTGAGTTTTTTGTTATTGCAATGGCGACATTCTCTAACGAAGAATATGCGGACATCATGATGGCTTACGGAGCCGCTAATGGCGTCGCTCGTGCAGCGCAACGACTTTACCAGGAACGCTTTCCTGGTAAACGATTACCTGGCCGCAGAGTCTTCCAAGACACATACCGACGCATACGCGAGACTGGCAGTGTTACTTTTAATGAACCAAGGGGCCATATTGTGCGACATAATGTTGAAGTAGACGAGAGAATACTGGCACTTTTTGAGGAAGACCCTACAAGAAGCATTAGAAATGTGGCATCACATCTTGATATTTCAATATGGAAAGTGTGGAAAGTACTTCGTCAAAACAAAAAGCATCCATTCCACTACACTCCGGTGCAAGGTACGTAATTTTAAACTAACTTTAAACCCGTGCAAGCTTTGTTTGACCTTGCCTTTGTTTAGCAGGTAATGGGTATGGTATGGCGTCACTTCCAGGTAGTGAATCTATTAGCACGAACAGCGGGTCCTTTCTTGTGCAATTAATTATTGCCCAAGAGAAATTTAAAAGAGTTTTTTGTTTGTTGCAGGTCTTGAGGGTGGCGACTTTGAGAGACGAGTGGCTTTTTGTCGGTTTCTTTTACACACGGATGTGGATGATCCTGATTTTTTAAAAAGAATACTGTGGACGGATGAATCCAAATTTACGAACGATGGGATCCTCAATTTACACAATTTGCACCACTGGACAACGAAAACGCAAAACCCACGTGTTAAAAGACAGAAATCTTCCCAAAGAAGGATTAGTGTAAACGTTTGGGCAGGAGTGATTGGGAATCAGGTAATTGGACCGCATTACCTGCCCGATAATCTCAATGGCGAAGACTACCTGGAATTCCTACAAAATGACCTGCCCGAATTAGTGACCGATGTGCCCGTATTTAATGAACGTGTGCCCATTGTATTTCAAAATGACGGCTGTCCCGCGCATTGGCGATTGACTGTGAGGGAATATCTCGACAATGTGTTCCCCAATGCATGGATTGGACGCGATGGCCCTATTCCATGGCCGCCACGTTCCCCAGATCTAACTCCGTTAGACTTTTATGTCTGGGGACGTGCCAAAGAGTTGGTATATGCCACGGAGGTTCCAACTAGGGAGGTATTAGTCCAACGCATAGAAGCGGCATTCAATACTATTAAGGAGGAAATACGTCTTCGTACAACAACTGTTGAAATACGAAACAGGTGTCGGGCCTGCATTCGCAACAGAGGCCAACAATTTGAGCAAGATTTGTAACAATGATTAAATAAATGTTAAAAATGCAATTTTGTTTTTTTTATTTCAAGTAAATCCCACGAAAGATACAGATATGAGACACGAATTTACCTAACCATAAGAATGAGATAGCAGATTTATAGGTTTGACAGGTATCATTTAAGAGATTTTTTTTTAAATCATAATTTTGAATATTAGCCTTAGGTGACTCGATTCACAATTCTAGCGAATTCACAAAGTTGTTAAAATACTTTTATGGCATGTGGCACATCATTAGAAAGAGGATAGACTGGAGAATTAATGAGGGAGTTGGAAGATCCCGGTCGCTTTTGATTTTTTTTTTGTAGCCTTATAAACAGCTGTAACATGTACAGCTTTAATTTAAGTTTTACCTTTGCGAGTGAATTAAAAAGGAACTAGGTGACTAATATCACTAATTTTGTATTTAAAAGTATTCTTAAACAATACACATCGAAATAAAATTAAAATTCAGAGTCAACGCCTTATATTTTTTTTTTATCTGTATTTGAATGTAAAAATTGTATCTTTTTTTTTTTGGAAAACAATAAAAAGTCGATAAAAAAAATCCACAGAGCATGAGGGGTGTTAAAGGGTCTGAAAGGCTAGCGGATGACTCCTTCAGTCGACCATTTCAATTTGGCACACGATGCACCAAACACCCTGTATATTCTGAAAAATTCTTAAGGGTACAAATTTCCAAAGTATGACGATTGAAATAAATTTGATAAATGATAAATGATTTTATTTCTGTAAGTAGGTTTGTACAAACACTATTACACGTCAATCATATTTTAAAAACTAGATGAGGTCGGCATTTCCAATCTGACTACTCGGATAAGAAAGGCCGAAACAAACTCAGAGGTCACAGTCTCTTTTAAAGTACAGACATCATCTTGGTCTAGCGATGGGCGATTCCGAGATGTTTTAACAATCGAAAGAATCGGAGTCGTTAAAATAAACCATCGAGTCAACCATCGACTCGCCGTTCTACAAAACAATCGAGATATTTTTCGATTGTTTCGAGTCAACGGAATCGACCGCTAGTTTTCAATTGTTCGAATCAGTCACTCTCACTCACCGAGTCTCGCTCGCACGTCACCGCGGTCAGTCGATTGCATGCATCAAGCCGAGGTGCATGTTATGTTAGTTAGTTAGAGGCGAGAGCGTGCCAGACTCGAGTCGAGCGAACCTTTGTGAAAGTTTACCTTTTTTTAAATTCGTCAAAATGCCCCGAATTCTAAAAAGATCAATAGTGTGGGAGTTTTTCGCAATCACAACGCAAGTTAAGAACTCGTGAAACTCTAAACTATCGAGGAACAACTGGCGAATGAACGTGCCATGCACCAGTCGCAATAGCAGACCGAGTCGGACTCGAGTCCAAGTCGAAACAATCGAGAACCATCGAGATGTTCGAACAATCGAAACAATCGAATAAAACCTCTCGCCATCGCGCATCGCTATCTTGGTCACATCATGTGAAGACCATGTAGATTGGTGTCTGAAACGGTGTTTTGAGGAAAAACCATACAGATTGAGAAGACCTGTCCAGTCAGTGCACGCATTTGTCAGTGATCGTGCAGCTCAACTCAGAACTTAAGGAGCACAACGATTCGACGAACAATACCAAAGAAAGGACATTTGGGTAGGCCGCATAAATTACTCAAGCTGCCAGATCGTGATTAAAACTAACTGAGAAAACAAAAAAAGTAATGACCCATATAATCTTCACATTCACAATAATTAAAATAATATAATACTTTACAAAGTAAATACTCGTGTCATGATGATTATTATTATTCAGTAAATATATCATTCCTACAGTCGCGAATCGCATTTTGACCAACATACAGCCGCAATTTGCAAAAAAAAAAACAAAGAAAACCAAAGAAATTGGTGGTTGAATTTGGTGGGCTACAGCTGAGGATTCACCAATTTAAATGTGAAACCACAATCTTCTTAATTTTTTGAAGCATTACGAATGTTTTGACGGTGTCTCTAGATTCTAGTTGTATAAGTATACCATGCTGAATCTCTCTCAGTTTGTACAGTACAATATCGCATACATAATTTAATTATTTATCACGTCTTGACATAATAACGGACCATGTATTACAATACGAGCAATTACAGAAACAGTTATTATTACATTACTTATTCATTTCAAGAATTCCGATGTCATCTCTCTGTTAGTAAAAACTAAGATGAGAAGAATTCATAAAGCAATGGAATTCAGGACAATATCTCTCAAATCAAATTAAGTAAATGTAAATGCTAATGCCAAAACACAAAACAATGACGACATATTTGGTATCCTTATTAATAGCCAAGACAAGAGACTCACAGATCTAATACACAATTTCCATATAAGCGATTCAATGGAGAGCAAATAATGGTTAAGTATATTGGACCTTGTACCTTGGCATAATACATATTTTAGCATGCAAAGATACGAAACGATCGTATTGGAACAAAAAACTGCCCATACAACTTCAAGTAGGCCGATAACCCACTGTTAGCAAAACTACCAAAAAAACGAAATATCGCGTGCTTGAAAACTGTTATTCAAGATTGCTATCCTGGATCTTTAGAGGTATGTTTCACTGTAATAACAATTATAGGGAAGTTTCTAGACATGCGGATCAATTATATATTGTTATTCCTAGCAAATTACAAGGAACTGAACTTACAGCAGAAATTTATTTATTTTATTTTATTTTATTCGGGAAACTTACAGCTATGATATACAGTGTACTTAAACAGCAACTGAAGGCCATTTACAAGTTTCCACAGATAAACACCACAATTAAAATTAAAAACGAGATTTTTTTTTAAAGTTTATTACAATTATTAGTTTCGATCATCTTATTAATGATATGAAAAGTTTTAACACTTACGATCCTAAAATTTTGAGAACATTCAATAAACAAAAGAGTTATTTAGATCGTGGAAACTGAGGATAAGTACAAAAACATAAGAAGCTTTTAAAATGATTCTAGGAACTTTAATATTAACTTTGAATTTAACCTATAGTTAAAGATAGCCAGAGACGTATGCCATATAAACTTTGGACGATGACGATGACAGAATATGATCTCATTTCTGCTATAGGTTCTGATTAATGTAGCAAATCAGCTAAGTATAAGATAAATAGCCGACGAAATCATACAAATACAGCTCAATTGTTGTGTTAATCACTCTCACAAATCTCGGTCAATTGGCTACTTACGGCGTCCTATCTTTAGGGCAATACTCAAGGATTTTATCAACCACGATAACATGATTTTTATTGTAAAAGGAAAAATCTTGTGAAATTATCTTCACTGTTCGCTTTTATTAGCTGGATAAGGATTTGTGGTAGGTACACTTGGCCTACATAATTGATTTACGCGACCTTCAGTATTAGATGAAATGTTCGTTATTAGTGATTACCCACAGTCGTATAAACTTCTCGCTGTTTATAGAATCGAATCATAATCATCATCTGCAGATGTTTAGTACATAGGGCATTTCATGGAATAAAGATCGTACTCACTTTTTATTTACTTATGTTTAATTCCATAACTTTTCTCACTTTCCTCAAATAATAGACTTTGAGAAGGTTTAGAAAAGACTTAACCAAAATTAGACCCTTTCCAAAGTTGAAATCAGCTTCTGATCTAACTTACCAAACGATGTTGGATATTAGTATTATAAACTGAGCATCTGACCCCATAAGGTTAGACTAGTTATCAGTAGCAGATATAAGGACCATTTGGACCTGTAATTGAAGCAGTCTAATTGAAATAATATTGTTTGAACCAAAGTTCCTGCTTGTGTGCCCCCAGTGCCCCAGAGATAGGTGGCCATAATATTCCAGAAAACTCTTTAGTAAACATTGAATCTACAAGACCGGAAAATCTCGGGTTACGCCTGTAGTTTAGTGAACATAAATGATGTCCATGATAAAAGATCGTGGAAAAGATTCTTATGAAGAAGATATCAATCATTGCAATGAGTACCTACTTGGCAATAGCAGTTAGGGCAAGATTATGGAGGGTAGAGGTAAGGAGAACTATCTCATATGGGGTGAAAGTTGAAAAAGTGTCAAGCATGAACAGTAAAATAAATTAAAATAATATTTGTAAAACCCCCCAAAATGGCGCTAGCGAAGACAAATGGTGTGGTATGAATGTAGCAGTTGTTAACGGACTGAAGTATGCCGAGTTTGATAGTTAACTGATTGAAGTATGCCGAGTTAGAGAATTTAATATTTTAGTGACTAGAGTAGTTAGTGACAGTCCAGTATACCATACCTCAACAGTTTACGTAGTCCAACATTATTTTGTAAACATAACCCTCAGACCAATTAAAAAGTATTGGTCTGAGACATAACCTTGCTTTTAATGTTTTCCCGGTGGCTGCTGTAGCGCCACCCTTACGTAGCACATTTTAACGGACACTTTTTTTATACACAGAGATAGTTCTCCTAACCTCTCACCCTCCATAGGTAAGACACAGAGACGAAACGTAGTGTAAACTCACACTTCGATATATTAAAATCAGTGCATCTTGGCGTGATTTTGACAGTTAGAAGCGTAAGTTTACGCTATGTTTCGTCTCTGTATTACCCTTAGATCCTATGTTATGAATTATGATGCACAATGCACATAAATACTAACGATGCTAATTTCACATGCAATTCGCACGTCGCTTAACTAAGTAACGGCTGTGACCAAAATAGATCTGCTTTTCTTTGCATTACATAAAAGCTGATAATTGCCATAATTTGTTCATTGTGTGTGAACTATTCAAGTCAGATGAAAAGGATTGAGTAAATATTTAGCTACATATTTTAATTACAACGAACTAACTGTTGTGAGTTAAAACGGTTATTTTTAATCAAAGATGCTATGTTTTTTTTTTTAGATTATTTTTAGCTAAGATCGCCCCGCCGACTAATTTCATTGTGCTCAAACGTTTCTTTCTAATATTTTGAGTACTCAGTAGTTGAACAATTTTCAGTATTTGAAGGCTGTTTAATCCTCTTAGTAACTGTATCTATGGTCTAAATGGAATGGTGAGTTGCTTCGGCGTGAAACTAAATACTTAACATTAATAACGAGGTCATTAATTAGTTTTGATAACCTAGATAACACCTCTAAGTACGCACCTAGGTGTTTGTTGGCATGTCCTAAAGAATTTGAGGAGTCTATCAAGAGGTAAGGTGAGCTTATGGGTATGTCTTTAAAACCGGACACATGTTGAGTGTTTCTTTTGTTTCCAGGGTTCATTTTGACGGCGTATCTACGTCCTAGTGATGTAGATACGCCGTCAAATAATGTGCTAATGACGCTACTGAATAATGTAGCAGCATTTTTGGTTCTCATAAACTTTTTGTAATCATCATCATTGTGACCCACAAGACCCCCGGGCCCCCGGAGCAATGGGGAGCAACAGAATAAAACAGGCTCATCTTCAAAACGAGCTTAGTTCGTGACCTGTTGGCTGCTAACATAAATTAGCAAGTTCACCATAATCATACTCATATGTCGAACACCGGAAAAATCTACAATCGGACTATTGAGGACATTAACGCAGTGTACGTAGACAATCTAGGACTCACAGTTTCTAGTGACTTTCTCTTAATGTCGCATCAGCACAGATGGACTGACTGCATACGGTCGCACACTTGGGGATTCCTTTCGGAACCGTTATCTTGCTACAAGACTTCATGCACGTCTACATGCATTTGCGAAGCTAACGAGTCATCGTTTCTTTTATTTGGGACACCCATGCACAGCATAGGTGCCTACGCTAAGAACATAATTTGAACATTTAATTTAATTAAAAGGTCGATTTTTTTTTCCATCGCGAGATATTTTGGACCTCCATCAGTTTTAAAAGAGAGTTTAACAAAGCTGTCGTCGCTTTTGCTGCCCTTCAATCTGAGCTATATTAGGACGACACGTGCTATTAATGATTTGTTAAATATTCTAGTCATTAGTCGCGCGTTTGATTAATGACTTGTAAGTACATTTTAAATAGATGCGTAGGTACTTACCTACTATGAAAACACAATTATTAATTTTTTTTAAAGACACGGCTGATATTAGGCCTACGGCCATTTTCAGTGTGACATTAAAAATACAAATCATGCCATAAACAGATACCAACCAGCCGGTCATTTCTGCAATAAACTCAACGTGAAAACGTAGGTGAAGTGAATTGTCATTTCACTTGATGGTAGGGATTGACAGTATTGACGGCTCACTTACCAACCCGCACTGCGCCCGCGCCCGCTTGGTGGATTACGGCCCACTCCCTCTCACAGAGAAGAGACTTGTGTCCCAGCAGGGGGAACAATTATAGGCTGATTATGTGACAGCTCACTTCACCCAACGTTTCTCGGTACCCAGGTGCCTACTAACTACTTATACAAAATGGTTTCCACACCACAACAAATGGACGGAAGTTATGTGCAGCTAGCTAGTGCGTATACAATGAAATAATTAAGTATTTCACCACACAACTAAGTAAATAACATACAAGTGTGAAACAATGGTACTGACAAGCAAAAGAACTTTTATTGGTATGTTTTTGTGATGTAGGTATTTGGATATTGTATATTCATAGCAATAAGTGGGTATGTACAACCTTGCATGTGTGAGCCAGTCTCTCAATAAATCTGTTACGCGATTGACGTGGTTTTACTACCGCCGATTCCCCGGGGTTCCCAGTGTCCGGAGATCCTTCAGTGGCGACGATTAAGTGATTTCACGCGTGTAAATTTTATGTTGCGACCAGAAAACTCTAAAGGTGCGGTGTGGGTGGTGTTTTCTTTTCTCGTGCGAACGGGCGGTGTAAAGTTAAATAACTGACTTATAATGGCGGTTGGAAAGATCGGTGCGTTTGACCTAACGAAAGACAATTGGGACACGTATGTGGATCGATTAGATCAATACTTTATTGCCAACAGTGTAAAAAGTGAATTAAAAGTCGCAACTTTAATTACTGTCGTTGGTAATAGTGCATATGAGTTAATGGTTAATTTATGCACACCCGTTAAACCATCCACAAAGACTTATTCGGAGCTAATAGCGGTAATGAAAGGACACTTAAACCCCAAACCGTGTATGCTCGCTGAGAGGTTCAAATTTCGGCAACGGATTCAAAAACCGGGTGAAAATATTGCGACGTACTTCTCGGAGCTTAAAAGACTGAGTAAAGATTGTTCTTTTACGGCGGACAGTTTAAAAGAAAATATGAGAGATCAATTTGTGTGCGGCTTAGTAAACGATGACATTCGGCAGAAGTTGTTTACTGAAGACGACAGCATCAGTATTGACCGGGCGTATAAGCTGGCCTTATCGATGGAGGCGGCTGAGACTAACGCGGCAATAGTGGAAGACGGTACGAGAAGAAGGACCGGCGGCAGTGCAGCGGATGCGGAGTCCATACCCGTTCATAAGATCGGGCATGACGGCGGCGGAGGAAGGCGCGGGGCGTGGGGAGGCAGCGGCGGCGGTGGCTATCGGCCGGCCGCGAGGCGAAACACTCGCTCGACGCGTGACTCACGACAATCCGGCGGCGGCGGTCCAAGTACCATAGGCGGAGCGGGTTACAACTTACTTCGAGCGGGCACTAAAAATGAGGAATGCAAGGTCTGTGGAGGCAAACACAATTCGAACACGTGTAAATTCAAACTGTATGTGTGTAGAATTTGTACCCAGGAGGGACATTTGAAGAGGATGTGTCCGAAGTTGACCAAGAATAATTTCATTAACATACAAGAAGACGGGCATGGCAGCGACGACAGGTGTGGCGCTTACTCGATGGGGAGCGACAGTGACGAGGTAATAGTACCTATTAATCGCTTATCACTTGGACAGTGTGAACCTATTATGATTTCTGTAAGTGTGCACGGTTGTGACTTAAGAATGGAATGTGACACGGGGAGTGCAATCTCGTGCATTCATTACCAATTATATCAGGAAATGTTTTCCAGTTTAAGAATTAAACCCACTAAGTTGGTTTTAAGATATTACACGGGTGAACTAGTTAGGCCTGTAGGTGTTATTAAACCCGTTGTTAAATATAATAATACTGAAAAGATATTGGATTTATATGTTATTGACCACGGAAATACCGTGTTAATAGGTAGACAATGGTTAGCAGAGCTAAATATATCGGTGTCGGCTATGCATTATAACAAAGTCAATAATAATCGGAATTTGGATTTTAATTTCTCGGAATTCAGTTCCAGATACGGTGAGGTGTTTGCGGATGGCCTGGGGCGGTTCACGGGAGGACAAGTGAGCATCCACGTGCGCGAGGGGGTGCGGCCGATGTACCTGCGCGCGCGCCCGTTGGCGTACGCGCTGCGGGAGCCGGTTGAGCGCGCACTGGAACAGCTGGTGCGCGACGACATCCTCACTCCCGTCCGCCACTCAGACTGGGCAACACCAATCGTGCCGGTCGTCAAGAAAGATGGTACCATTAGAGTCTGCGCCGATTTTAAACTAACCTTGAATAAAGTGTTAGAAGTCGACCGTTATCCATTACCTAAGGTAGAAGATCTTTTGTCTCGGTTGCACGGAGGCGAAAGATTTAGCAAAATCGATTTGTCACAGGCATACGCTCAGTTTGAACTGGATGATACTAGGAGATACGCGGTAATTAACACACATAAGGGGCTTTTCATGTATAAACGATTAGTGTATGGGCTGTCGTCGAGCCCAGGAATATTTCAACGATGTTTAGAACAATTGTTTGCAGATATACCACACGTAGGAGTTTTTTTAGACGATATTATTATAACAGGAAAGGACACACCCCAACACTTAAGTAGCCTACATAAAGTTTTTGAACGCCTGAAGTCCAGTGGCTTGAAAGTAAACAAAGAAAAATGTTCTTTCTTTGTGGAATCGCTCGAATATTTAGGGTATGTAATAAGTAAGGAAGGTGTGCACACGTGCAAAGATAAAGTGGAAGCAATTGTTAAAACTCCGATACCGAGGAACGTATCCCAGTTGAAAGCTTTCATTGGGATGGTCATGTATTATGGTAAGTTTATAAAAAATGTAAGTTCGATCCTTACACCATTGTATAATTTGTTGCGTGCCGGGGTGGAGTACGTATGGAGCGATGCTTGTGAGGTAGCCTTTGCTCGGGTTAAGCGGGCACTGAGCACGAGTGAAGTGCTTGTGCATTACTCCCTGGAGCTACCGCTTGTGCTGACGACAGACGCTAGCGCCACGGGGATAGGCGCCATCATCTCGCACATCACGCCGGAAGGCGAACGCCCAATCGCATACGCGTCACGCACACTTAACTCCGCGGAGAGATCGTATGCTCAAATAGACAGGGAGGCATTAGCGATTATATACGGTGTTAAAAAATTCCATCAGTACTTGTACGGTAGGAAGTTTACTTTAAGAACAGACCACAAACCCTTAACATACATTTTTGGGAATAAAGTAGGCATTCCGGTTATGGCAGCATCCAGGTTACAAAGGTGGGCAATAATATTAACAGGTTATTCGTATGATATAGAATATGTTGCGTCTGCTAAAAACTGTGCCGACGCATTGTCGCGACTGCCTCAACCAACAGATATGAATAAAATCGGTCGTGAATATACCTATTTAAATTTTGCGGAAAGTTTTTTGCCGGTGACGAATGATGATGTACGTCTAGCAACAGCGCGGGATCAGCTGCTTAGTAGAGTGATGGTGAACGTACAGTCAGGGTGGCCGTCGCATTGCACAGACGAACTGATGAAACCGTACTTTAATAGGCGACACGAATTATATGTGGAACGGAGTTGTATTATGTGGGGCTATAGAATTGTTGTACCACCAACGCTTCGGGACACAATCCTGAAAGAGCTTCATGTTAGCCACATGGGCATAGTTAAGACCAAGTCGATGGCTCGAAGTTTTGTGTGGTGGCCCAATATAGACGCAGACATCGAATCGACATGCCGCTCTTGCGAAACATGTGCGATGGAAGCAGCGGCGCCGCCGCAGGCTGCTCCACGTAGTTGGCCGTATTTAGCCCAGCCGTGGAGTAGATTACATGTAGACTTTTTAGGCCCATACCAGGGAAAAACGTTTTTCGTAATTATAGATTCCAGTACAAAGTGGATTGAAATTTTTGAAATGACTAAAACAAATGCTTCGGCAGTCATTAAGGTTATGAGGTCATTATTTGCGCGATTCGGGTTGCCTTTGGAGGTGGTATCCGACCAGGGCCCACCATTTACTAGTACGGAGTTAGGAGAATTCTTAAAATTGAGCGGTATTAAGCAGTCGTATTCCCCAGTATATCATCCAGCTTCAAACGGGGCAGCAGAAAATGCCGTCAAATTATGTAAGCGAACAATAAAAAAGGCAGCCCGAGAGGCAGTAGACATCGACACAGCTTTACAGACATACCTACTAGCGTATAGAAATAGTATTCAAAGCACTACAGGGGAAAGTCCCGCCATGCTGTTGCAACGTAGGCCGTTGCGTTCCCGGTTAGACCTTTTGCGCGCAGACCGCGCGCGTCAGGACCGGGTGGAAGGGGTGCAGCGTCAGCAGTCGACGAGTTCGGGCAGTGAACCATTGCAACACACCGTTGGTGACACGATATGGGCCAGGAACTACGGTAGCAAAGACAAGTGGTTAAAAGGAACGGTAGTAAACCAACAAGGTTCACGTAGGTATGTAGTAAACAGCGATGATGGTCGACTTCTCACACGGCATAGCGATCAAATTAGGCATAGAACTCGACGTTCAAGTATAATGTACCCAGACGTAATTTCCGAGGGACAAGTCAGTGGGGATGTCGTTGAACCGCAACAGCAACAGCTGTCTCCAAGTATATCAGAGCCAAGGGTTCGTGAGGGGACGAGTAGGGGCGAAGTCGGGGGCGACGGCCCAGTAGTGAGTGACGCGGTGGATATAGCAGTCACTAAGACCTCACCAACCCGTAGGGCACCATCGTCACCACCAGTCGGCAGTAAAGCACCGCCGACGGCCGCGACCGTTCCGGATTCCGTGAACCGTCCCATCCGTACTCGCAAGAAACCGGTTAGATATGGATTTGAGTTCGATTAGATGTAAGAAATATTGTTATTATTATTATAGTACATAGAGTAAAAGCCTAGTTATAATTAGGTTAAGTTACTGTGTTAGTTAATGGTAACGTTTAGTTTTATATCTTCCTATATTAGTTATATACTAGAAGTTTAAGTGTGGAGGTGTGATGTAGGTATTTGGATATTGTATATTCATAGCAATAAGTGGGTATGTACAACCTTGCATGTGTGAGCCAGTCTCTCAATAAATCTGTTACGCGATTGACGTGGTTTTACTACCGCCGATTCCCCGGGGTTCCCAGTGTCCGGAGATCCTTCAGTTTTGTTTTCTTGCACCTAGGTGAAGATCACACCGGTGAAGGAAAACCATGTATGTCCTAGAACAAAGAATTTTAAGACATGTCATGTGACATCTACCAACTAGCACTGGGCCCGCGTGGTGAATAACGGCCCCGTCTCTCTCGAAGAGAGGAGGCCAGTGACCCAGCAGTGGGAACATTATAGGCTGATTATGAGGTGAAGATCAGATAATGATGATGCTTGCTGTTCTGCTGAGACCATTTAAATGAACAATTAGCAAAGATACTGCTAAATAGGTTTCTGATAACACAAAATATAATGAAAAACTAGTGCAAAACAAAACCAGAGAATTTAACATGGTACTCATTTATAATTCAAAAACATGGAACCAGTTTGGTTCTCCAATAGGTACAGAAAGTAATAAAATAAATTGATTACACTATTACAGCTGGCAATATGATGACAGAAACGGCAGAATGTTATAATAATGTCGACAGTAACAATGGACTTTGACGAAAGGATACGGTAAAATACATAAAATAGGTACAGACAGGCCTTCAATTAAGTGCCTGCCACCACTGAAAGCTTTGTTAAAGTAATTAATAATTAATGCAATCTCAGTCACTTTACCACCAATATACCACAAAAGTAAATAGAATTAAATCTGGAAAATTACTTACATATTAATTAATGAGTTAAGGTCAAATATGAGGGATTTATGTGAACTTTTCAATGAAAAGGATGGTAATAAATAAAACATTAAAATACATATTCATTATGGAATTTGAAGGTGAAGCTGTATAAAGCTAAACAAATTTTCATTGTCCAGCATTTGAATATGGTACCTTAATAGGGTACTAATTCGGTTTTAGAGGCAGTGACCAGTTCTCGATGGTGGCGCTTTCATATGGCGGTATCCCAATAGGTACTTTAATTATCTATACAACACTGATGTCACCGGAGACTATTGAGTGTTAATTCTACAATTTTGAAATAATGTTAGAAAGACTAAGCTCCTTATTACAGCATAATCAGCCTATAATGTTCCCACTGCTGGGACACAGGCCTCCTCTCTGTGAGAGGAAGTGGGCCGTAATCCACCACGCGGGCCCAGTGCGGGTTGGTAGATGCCACATGTGTTTGAATTTTTTTGGTTCTAGGACATGCCGGTTTCGTCACAATGTTTTCCTTTATCGTTTTGAGAGCAATGGTGATGACATAATTTACACAAAGTAAAGCGCCTGTCTGGGTTCGAACCTACAACTTGCAACTCGTAAGTCAAGGCCTTATTACAGAACCTCACTTAAAACTTAAAACATTACAGCACACAGGTTTGAATTAACCTGGATAGGGTGGGTTGCTATGTTACATTGTAATCCATCATCATCATCAGCCTATAATCCAAACAGACTACCTTGCACCTTTAATAAAATTTTAGTAGTATTTAGTTTATTTTAAGGCACTATAATTGTATGGGAAATCTTAACTGTTGGCTAAATGTACACTTATTATAAATGTATTATTCAATTTAAAAAAATTATTCATTCAACTGATTTGAAGCCATTTGATTGGCTAAGCTCGAGTCTCAGGCAGGTGGGCTGGTTGGAATAACCACCAACAGCCGCCATGCCCACGCACAATGGTCCACCTGAAGGACTAAGTGCAGAAACCAAAACCCCCCAAACATAGAACACAGATGCTCGAGTCTCTAGTGAGGATCTGTAATATGGGCCTAAAGTTGTTAAGGGATAAAAAATAATTGCTGAGGAGAATAATTGTTATCAACATTCAAAAATTGACAGTGACAATGGTCCAAAATACATAGCTAACTTCTGATATTTCTAAAATGAGGTGAGTACCAATACTGATTTACTTCTTTTTTTTTTTCTTTAGGTTTGGAAATCATCAAATAATTTCTCCCGCTCAGGGCGAAGCAGGAGGGTGTGTCAGACTCTTACCGACAAAAACCCACCCCTGTTCCTTCAGTTGCCTGTACCAGGGGCCACGGTAACCCTTTCGGACTTTCCCGCAACCCTGGAATACTGATTTACTTAAGACAGTAAGTACTTTAGAAAAAATATGACATTTTCAATCAAAAGTTAATCAAGTAGATTAACACTTGATTTTTTTTTGTCCACAAGTTTTTCATGACAAAGGAAATGAGTAAGTTACGAATAGTGATCATGGGTTGGTGCATGATGCCTGCACTTATAAGAAATGATTTTTTGAATGTCACTAGAAACATAAGATGACAATTTAAATAATATATGATTTAATAGATCTCATATTTTAAATTACCTGCTGAGTAAGATAAAATTAACAGTATGAAATATTGTGACAGAATACGTGTGCTGTTTTTCTGGTGATCAATAGAAAATATAATTAAGCATTTTAGTAGCTGTGTAAGAGTAAGATTTCGTTTTCAAAAGTTGACTTTCAGAACCTTGAAATTCTTTTGGAAATTGTGCAATAAGACTGTTTTTACTTAATTATTAGAATCTATTAATTTCTCTTGAAAAGAGCTCAGTTATGGTCAGTCATTTATATCTTTAACACTTTTGAAATTAATTTGAAACTTCAGGGCCTGGGACAGAAAAACTTAAACATTACAGAAACAGTAAGAGCTTTTGTACTGTTCTGTAGTTTTTAGATGAATTAGTTTAGGTTTTCCTTCAAAACTACGAAGAAATGGAACATGCAAGTAGGTAAACGTTAATTAATTAAAAGAAAGGTCAACGAGTTATCCTTACAGGTAACTGTATAAAATCAAGGCACTCACCGTTCCGAAGATATTTCCCATAAAGTCTCTTCAAAATTATTACAATATCATAGCACCTTCTACAAGCGTGGAAAAACAAAGAATTTCACTTGTTTCGTATTCTAAATACTTGACGGAAAAAAGAGTTAGCGTATTTGATTTTTAACGTACCTAACGGTGGTAAGAATTATGAAGAGTGTATCTAATAAACTAATTTAACAGAAGCACATCGCTCTATCCAACACTTTTTTTTTTCTAAAACAATACAATAGTCCGTATTCCGACTGAACGGCGAGCTACCATCACTTTTCTGCTTGTGAGTTGTGCTTGTGTTGTAAAATTCAGTAAAATTATTGTGTCAGACTGTCAGTGTCAGTGTGCTCGCTACCTATCTCTGTATTTACAAGTACCTACTACATTGGCACGTCATAGCGTGGCTCACAAATCGTGGCACAAACCATTGATGCACGAACTAAACAACCCACAGAGTACATGAAACAACCGGTGACAACTTTTGTTTAGTTGTTGTGCTTCCACACACTAAGTCTAAGTGATGTGCTCTCGACAGACCGAAAAATGTATATTAGACTATTTGACTGTATTTTTTTAATTTAATTTTTACGAAACCAAAAACTCAGTAAAAATAATGTTAAAATATCTCAAAAAATGGCGAAGTTCCATAGCCGATGCTAGGCAGAAACAGCATTATTAACAACTGAAGTCACAGCACAGGAACGCCATAGTAACTGCGCGCCATTCAGTACAATGATCGTTTTGCGTGACAAGGATAGAAGAATCATTTCAAAAGTGGGGAACTTCAAAATTTTTTCACCGATGTTATTTTTTTTTTTGTTGCAAATCGTAAATCGTCTTTTTTAGTAACGATTTGAAAATAAGCATAATGTTTATTTTTGATAGTAGTCAAATACTCTCAATAGTCCAAAATATTGTTTAAATTAGAAAAAAAAAGATCATCTATGAACTGACAAAAAGCATATTATCCAACTGAATATAAAACTGGTACATCTTTGTCTGTTTTTGTGTAGAAATCAGCCACACGTTAAAAACATGAATCATTATTTAGAAACAAGTTTTACTAGAAGCAATTAATAAAAGGATTAGGTACATACAATTTAGTGATATCTTTAATATCAATAAAGGATCGAAAATTAAAATTTAACGTCTACAGTCAGACTTTTAATTTGCACCTAATAAAAATTCCGACTGAAAGCAATGCCACTATTTGTGTCACAGGGTATATTTTGACATTTTGGCCTTGACTACAGATAAAATATAAAATAGAGTACAGAAGAAATAATTAATTGACAGCCTATTCTTTTCTAATTTGGGTAATACAAAGTTACGGTTCGATTGAGCGATTTTCTTATTTCTTGGCATGGACATGCATTTATTTTACTAAAGTATTTTTTTAATCTAATCCAACTAATCAGTTTTTTTGCTGCAGTGTTGCCAGATACAAGCACTTTCAAAAATTCTAAAAGCTATAGTCAGGCCAAGTCGCAAAGCTCGGTCAAGTAGTCTATCCCATTTTAGTTACTATACTCTATGGTCTATCCAAGACACTTTTTCTAATATGAGAAGACGAACAATGTCTAAACAGACAAACAAAAAAACTAAACTACATACGATAAACCTGGTCAATACACCTGGCCAATACACCGTTCACAGTTATTTTACAGCCATTTTATAGCTACGAGTAGAACATAGATCTTTTTGGTCGTTAACGTGAATGGTCTTCTACCTATTTTTCTATGTCAACGCTAGTACGAAAGTGCGATTGATACTACGATAGGTGTTGCAACAGCAAGTCTGACACGCACTTACATGGTGCTTTATTCTATTGCCAACCTAACAAATATAAATGAAAGCCAACGCGCGAAATTCAAACAATTATTTAGGCGCTCTCTTTCATTGTCGCATTTAAACTTAAAATTAATGCAGTCATTTGATAAAATAAGAATATAAAATAAATAAACCTGCGGTGGGACAACATTTGCTTAAACTCAAAATAAATCATATGAACACGATAGTGGTGTTTGGACTATGTAATTTAAATTTTTTTTTGGTACTTATATTTCCACTTATGAAAGCATTTATTATCATTTCCTTTATTTATTGTATTACAATGGTATTACGTATCAGTTACATTTTGTAATATTTGTACGAAAATTAAAAACATAAAAAAAAATACTAAGTATAGGTATCTTTACAAAGAATAATTGCATAGAATTGTAAATATTTTATATTAATCACATAATAATATTTTGTCATAATGCCTGCACTAAATCTCTTTACGAGGTGCGTATTATTATTTACAACTAGGTACATAATAAAGTAAGCATCAAATAACGTTGTAAATTCATACAAAGGCAGATAAGTAAACGTTGTAGGTAATTCCATGTTTCATTTTACGGAAACACGCATGCCGAGCGTGTCGTAAGTTTTACGCGTTTACACCGCTCAATTATTATTTATTTGCTAAAAACCAGATACATTCACGACGAATTATTAATATAAAGATTAGTTGCAGTAGGTACATTATTTTACCTACAGAAATAAATTGTGAAAATTAAATATCTAGATCTTATTCATAAAGGAAGTGCAATTTTAATTTCAAGGTGAGTTTTAAATTAATGTGCTTTGGGATTATAACAGTATTTTTTTTATTTTTTTATTTTCTTTTATTACATTTCTAAGGCCTGATCATATCATAAACACTAAAGTCCAAACTGTTTACTAATTAGTAGCTTCATTTTGTTTATTTAACATCATTTTATAGGCTAATGTTTAAAAAAATATTGTTCAAATTAATTTAGTTTTCCATTCCGTAACTCTCATGGGAATTTTCTTACAGGTTTTCTGGTTTAAGCTGAAACTTTTATTTCCTACTAAAAAAAAACTCTAGATGAAGTGTACTCGTATTTTGCTAACATTGGACGTACATAAGCTGAAAACGTACCATACGTCTCCACATGCTATAGCCTATTACCAATTTCTTACCTCCCGGATCCTGAAATAAATTGTGGATTATGATAATATCAGAATAGGATGTCATGTGCTCGACGAGTAGATTGATTTTCTTTGAGAGAGCTAAATGTTTCAGGTCCATGCTTCCACAATTCGAATCAATGTTGAGAAGGTCGTAAATTATAAAGTAGGAACGGATTTATATTAGGTACTGTTTAGAAACTGATTGGTTTTCCAAACTGCACGCGAATGGTGTATCATTTGTAGTCTCATGTACCTACCTAGTATTAAGTTCCTACATAAACCTACTTACCTACTATTAGTTTCACATGACTTACAATAATAATACTAATTACAACATACAGTCGCCTATTATAGGAAAAAGAAAGGAATTAGGTATCTACATATCTAGGTAATGTAGGTACTATCGAGGAAGTTCATATCTAAGCAGTTTTAGAACAAAATCCCGTGAACACGATGACCGCATCTGTTTTACGTTAGTTACTGTTAGCGCCCGAGCGCTACAGGGAAAAATAGTCCTAAAGGTGCATAGATATGAACTTCCTCGATAGTACATCAAGACATGTATGACAGATTTACTCTTAATCACAGGAAACTCAAATGATGTGGTATGGACACTTAGCATAAAGTTACGTAGGTACATAATTTTGTGTGGTCATATTAATTTATGCCTTGACAAATTACAATAGGTACCGTATATATGCATGTAGGTAGGTACCTAGGTAAGTAGGTATTTCTTGTGGAAATATTAATCAACTCTTGTAGGTAATGCACTTCAATATAGGTAGGTATCGCATTCAATTCTTGTCACTTACATAATTACAAAAGGTCTTAAACCTTTTCTCACTATTTAAACTAGGTAAACCCGCGACATTTTTTTATGTATTAAAATCCACTTTAGGTACCTAATTAAAATTATCCTATTGTTTTAAAATTACGATTTACAAGCAACCGTTATCTCGGAAGCGTGTCGCGTTGAAAAATTCATATCTACTATTAGTTAGGTAAATTTTTGATAATTACACATTTTAACTGACTATGACCCCAATATAATTGATGTGCCATGGCTACCTACTCAAGGCATCACGTTTACAAAGACTGATAGGTAGGTATGTAGCATAAGGGCGTTGCACAATTACTGCTGGATAGTGATAAGCCGATAAACATTTTATAGAGTACGATGTTACGATATTTATTATTATCACCTATAATTGTGACTCCCTCATGCAGCTACAGAATGCTATCAATACTACTTACACTCACACATCTGAAGACTAATCACGTGACGCGTTTATTGCGGCAAACTAACATTTTTTAAATAAGTAGGTAGGTATGTAGTTTAATATCACAGATTTACAAAGTGCCCGTTTAGATAAGACCACAGCGGATACACACCGACAATACAAAACTCAATGGTTAACTTGAATGACTAAGTCATTCAAGTTAATATGTTTGCGTAGTGAACTAGTCTCTTTGTTCCAGGAAACGTTGCCAACTCATTTGATTCATTTGTCATATTAACGTGATTACAGTTTCAAAAGATATCAGTTCTGTCCGCAACGTAAACGGAGACTGTAGTGGGCTTCTTACATGAGACTTTGTAAAGATAAGCTCGAAAATGACGAAAGTTAAGCAAGTAAATACGAAGTTGAAGAAGGAAGGCGAGTTTGTTCCTCCCGATGGCGGCTGGGGATGGATGATCGTCGTTGCGGCTGGATTCTCTAACGTAAGTCATTCTTATATACTTCTAAATTTAGGTACCTAGCATTAGCGGAGAAATAAATGAGCGTTAGGTAATTAAAATTATGAAGGTGTTTAACTAACGTTCGCAACAAGACGAAATAAGAACGTTGCACTCAATGGCACTTATATGTCTATTGCATAGTGCATTGTATCTTTACAATCTGAGAAATTAATAAGTTTGTGTGGTACTTATAGTTTTTAAAAACTCATTAAGTAGACACCTGAACGGCTCCTGGTAATTTTACGGCTGTCAGTGGTGAACGTTTGTCAGTGATGTAATGGTTGCCTGTGGATGCCAATGGAAATTGGCACCTACGGGGCACAGTCATCTCTAAGAAAGTACGATATTGTTGCGGCTCGCGACTGAGGTAGGTAACTATGCGGACGGATTTCAGACAAGAATAGGTACCTATATACTTATTCTTGTTACATCTTTTTAGTTCGTTTTTTTCTTAGTTAGTAGGGTTAATAGTTTTTCTTTTAAGGGTTCTGCATCTCGAAAAGAAATAATGAACCCATACAGGATCACTTTCTTACGCGTCTGTCAAGAGCAAGACCTTCACATTTTTGAAATTCGAAAATCCTAAGTACTTAGATTAGGGCACTTCCTTTTGTCTAGCATCATGAAATTGGGCCAGATGCAAGGTCTAACCGATAAAAAAAAATGGAAATGGATGGATGGTTTGGGAAAATACTTTTTTCCACTGCAGTCATGTAGCTACCTATATGGTTTTTGAAATACTATTTTGCACTGAAAAAAATGCTTGTCGGATTGATCCGACTTACCCTTTCGATAGTTAGTGGTACGGATACAGAACACTTGCGCGAGTCCGACTCGCACTTGGCCGGTTTTTTTATTGGAATCTACCGTCCAACTACTATGAGGTGTGAGAGATCACCACAAGATTATAGGCTCCCGCAAACAGGCGTGACGCGATGACGCGACCGGGAGTGTATTCTCTAATGCGCGCAGCGGCGAAACACGCCATTTAACACGTGCACCGACGACTCTGGTACAATTTTTTTAATGAAAACATCATGGAAATTGTCCTACAAGAGTCGCGTCGCGCCTTCTTGCGGGAGCCTTTATTCATGGGGTAGGTATACGGTGTTGGTGGGGTACCTATTAGCAGTAGTATTAAAAATAGGTTATCTTTGCGTTACACTAAATTCAAACAACATTTATGGGAAGAAGATTCGGTGTTAGATGCAGATTTATTAACATGTTGTTAGTGGTATAATTTAAATTCGACATTGCATAATCGCCACATGTATACCTACATTACCTACCTAACGTTCCCACAAATTCGACATAATTATGTACGTTCGTAAATGTTTTAAGAAAATATGGTTTCTTATCAGGACATAAATAAGTAGGTACCTACCGGTGTCTACAACTTAATCTTTATTTTGTATTTAAAATTAAGGATAAGTACTAATTTATCTACAGCGTCAGCCTTGCGTCAAAACATTATCTTGAATAAATTTTGTTTTTAAATTCTCGCAATTTGCTATGCACGGGAGAAAACTATCGCCACGGAAAATTCGTCTCGTATTAAAAACTCGCACAACAACCATAAAGACTCACATTCGCGTGCATGAAATGCGAATAATGCACACCATTCATATGAGAAATAATGCGCATAATAATGGACGTTCTGAAGCAGCTGTCTAGGTACCTACACCTATTATTATTATTACGATCACGGGCGCTATGGCAATATAGTCGCTGATTAACATTACTATAAGCAAGAGTTAGGTGATGGAGGATAAACGACAGTAACGTCAAGTACCTACACTTGGCTTTAAGTTCAAGTGGTAGGATATCTGGAGTCTACGAGACTAAGACTTAGCTGATAACTAAGTATTGCCGGTAAAGGCTTCTGCAGACAGGCACGACGCGACAGCGCGACGCGAATCTTGTAGAACAATTTCCATGAAAGTTTCATAGAAACTATTCTACTACAGTCGCGTCGCGTTGTCGCATCGTGCCTGTTTGCGGGAGCCATATCGGATAAGTGTTGAGAATATAAAGATATCAGTAGAATAGAATAGAAAACTTTTATTTCAGACCAGAGTCCATAGGGTTAGTAACAATTTTACTTAACTTCTAGTGTTGGTAGGTTACAGATACAGATATACACTTAAAATTCGGCGTGGAGCTGCATCCACCTCCTCAACATCGGGCAATCCCACCGATCTGCGAACACACTGATAATCCCGTTGGTGCTGCCGGAAACACGCGTCATCAGGGATGCACATCTATTCCTAATAATGGCGGCAAAACCATTAATATTATTATCCGCAAACATCCCTGATGCACTACAACGCCACGGCAGCCGCAGCAGTACTCTTGAACGCGCAGGTCGCTGTGTACCCGCTGAGTGAAGTTGACCCACAGGCTGCACGTGTAGAACGACTGACAGTAAGCTTTGAAGCGCGTTACTTAAACTGCCCTCGTACATCGCGCAAACCTGCAGGCCAGCATGTTACAACCGACAGCCAGCGACCTACGCTCCCTTTCAATATCACAATGGTCTTTTAGATCTTCAGTGACCCAGTGGCCCAGATATTTGTACTTGTCCACCCTTCGCAGGGGTTCTCCACATATTGCGACATGTGGAATACACGAATATGTCGCACTGCCTGCTTTGAAAACCATTAGTTCACTCTATTATTATTTCGTTAAATCTGAGCCCATGAGCCACCGCATTCGGGTGCGGATACTTTGAAATTCTAAATGAACGTTTAAAATTACATATCCTTGACGTTCTTCTTCCATGGATGTCCTCCGCTCTGGATAGGCAAAGGAATTTAAAGTTGCTTTTTATGTCTTTCGGTGTAACCGCGTTGTTTTTCTAAACTACTCATCAGATTTTGATGCGGTTTTCGCCATCGCTTACAGAATGCATTCAATCCCGGAAGGCTAATATCGCTAGTCTATACCACTCGTAATATTATAAAGAGGTAGGTACAAGTTTGTTTGTGTAAGGGGTAATCTGCGGAACTACCGATCCGATTACAAAAATCTTTTTTGCATTTGATAGCCCAATTCTTGAGAAAGGTTATAGGCATCACGCTATCAAAATCAAAATCAAAAGTCATTTATTCAAATTAGGCTGAGAATCAGCACTTTTTGAACGTCAAAATCACATAAGACAGTCCCCCAAAACGCCCAACCTTCACCACTTCCTAGTGCTTTAGCTGGGAAGAAGAAGTGGCGGAACAAACTCCCCAGCAGCACTGCTGTCTGTTCAGTTAGAAGAACAGAAATGGATAATAACAGAACTGGATTCTATACATATAGTAATAAGTAATTAACATTACGAAACACAAAAATATTAAAATTATTTGCCATATGTCAGCTAGCACACGCCAATATTTAAAACTATACTCAAGCAGCAATAAAATTATAATAAAAACAAAAACGCAAACAGAACTTAATACATAATAAAAAGCCTCCTGGCATAAAGGGCGTGCCCGCTTACATATCGGAGCTATATTTTAAAAATCTGTTTAATTAACTTTTTAGAATTATGTGAAAACTGTGTAAAAGGCAAGAAATCGTTGCGTTTACAGTTCTATATATATGCAAATAATAAGTACATTGGAAACTTGCAGGGCGTTATTTTCATTGTAAAATAACTGTAAGCATTACGGTTACTTACTTTTTAAACACTTTCACGTAATTCTAAAAAGTTAATTAAACAGATTTTTAAAATATAGCTCCGATTAAATGATAAAAATTGAAAACCACTAAATATGACACTAAATTGCGACGTTGCCACTCATAAGGTATAAACGCTCTTAACAGTAAATACTAAAGTTTACAAGTACCTTAACAGTAAATACTAAAGGTATAACGTACGTACGTATGTACGTACCGAAGCTAAATGTTTCGCACGTGATTTGTGTGAGTAGATAATTGCATGGCGATCGGCTGTACCTACATACAGAGAATCCTTATGTGCAGCCATGAGTCGCTTGATGACGGTATAAAATAATAATTAGACAAAGACACTGTATGTATAGAGCATATATTAATACAAATTAATTAGACTTTATTTATAGAACCATAGGTAGGTACTTGCCTTCTACAGTTCTTGAATGGAAACAGGCATAGAAAAAATGCTACGCCTAAGTAGAAGCCAAACTCCAAACGAATTCACTTTTTGGGGCATATGATATGATACGCCCCTATACCACTACTTTGTTTCGCTTATAATAATATAGTAAGTATATTTTTCTAACACCTTCGCGTATAGAGTAGACCCCATCCATAGCGTATGATCTCGATCAAATGCCATCTCGATTCCTCAGCCATTTATAGGGACGAGGAGAAACACCTAGGGGGTTTTAGTCAGTAAGAGTCTACGAATAAGTATTAATCTTTGTATAATGGTCTATTTCAGCTATGCGCGCTGCCGATACTGCAACAGTTCGGGCTCCTGTTCCGGGACAAGTTCACTCGTGTGGGCATCAGCAGCTCTGAGACGACCACTATAATCAACATCAACTGTGCCCTGACCTCTTGCGTCGGTGCGTGACGCGCCTTGCATGGTAACTCTCTGATACCATACCGGCCCCTTCGTAATTAGCTGTCATTACCTATAACTGTCTACACCTACATAATTACCGACAAATACAGTACAAATCACGAGCTATTAACAAAATTCTTTTATTTACATTGTACATTTATGTACGAGGATTTAAAAGTTATCTAAAGTTATCATTGTGTACCTACTTGTAATTTGGCGGTAAATACATTAAACAATGTTTAACATTCTGATATTGCATTTACCTACATATTAACCTATCGTTCAAAGAGCAAACGGTGGAACTAAATATTGATATACATAATTAGAATGTTTTAATTGTATGTACCCATAAAAAAATATTTAGATTTCGTACTTTTCCTTGTACAGTCATGCAAATATTTTGAAATGCCATTTTGCGATGCTGTTTAAGTATCTTAGTTTTCGTCTGTTTTGTTTCAGGTCTAGCAAATGGTCCTTTATTTAAAACATTCACCTACAGGCAGGTGTCTATGACTGGAGCAATACTCGTCTTCATATCCCTGATTTTGACTACGTTTTCGTATAACTTCATCACCTATCTTGTATCATTCTCAATCTTGTACGGTAAGATATTTCAAAATAAGTCTAATTTTTAATTAAATGTTGAAACTGGATTCTTATTCATTCGCAATTTGCATTATTCAGGTGCTAGCTATGGTATATGCAGCTCGGCAAATGCCCTCGCCTTAAATACTTATTGGAAAAACAGAAGAAGATTGGCCACAGGACTATCATGGACGACGACCGGCCTAGGGCCCATCTTGTGGCCACATTTAATCACCGCCCTCTTTGCGGGCTTTGGAGAAACGGGAGCCATCCTTATCTTAAGTGGAATTTCCTTACATGCCTTAGCTTGCGCTCTTTTACTGCAACCAGTAGAATGGCACACTAAAAAACCTAACGAAAAAGATGAAGATCAAGAGAAACTGCTGAAAGCAGACACCAAAGATGATACGAATGAAAATAAAAAACAAGAGAGCGGATATTTTAGTCAGAAGTTCAAAAACTTTAGTGCTTTTTCAAGCCAGTATCTTTACAATGAAGATGACCCAGTGAATCCTGGCTACGAAATTACCGACCCCGGTATACCAATGATGTTACGTGCGAACGATGGTTATTTCAGTAAATCTCGGCAGTCGAAAAGTAGACGCTCTTCAAGAGAAGGCTCGAATAAAAATTCACAAATGAATTCACGGCTAAATTCAAAAAAGCCATCAATGACAAATTTACTTGAAAGTCGTTCCCGTAAATCGTCAACATTGTACTTAAATGAATCTAAGAAAAACTCGGCAGCTAACCTAGGAGCTTTGACTCAAGAACGTGATCGTTCACGTAAATCGTCGACATTGTACTTAAACGAGTCTAAGAAAAACTCATCAGGTAATTTATTAACAGTGGCCCAAGATCGTGATCGTGATCGTTCTCGTAAATCGTCAACAGTGTACTTAAATGAATCTAAGAAAAACTCTTCAGTTAATCTAGGTGCTTTGGCTCAAGAGCGTGATACTTACAAACCTAAACGGAAAACGTCTATTACATTAGAGACACAGATTCCAGAATCAGAAATAGAAGACTGTCCTACACTTAAGGCTCCTCAAGATTTGAAAGCCGATGAAAAGGCAGTTGTAGAAAAAATTGATCCAGCTGATGCCAAAGATATAGCCGATAGAGCGGAAAAACATTTTGTTGGAAGCAAAAGCATTAAATCTTTTAAAATGGATGGGCAATATGGTGAAAAGTATAATAAGGATAACCACAGTAATGTCTCACTTAAAATACAAAAAGAAAATGAAGAAAAAGATGAAAACCAATATCTGAAAGATAATCACAGCAATCAGTCGTATCGTACACGACACAGACGAAAATCGAATAACTTTAATTATGAAAGCGAAGTATTAAAACAAGCATCGTTAAAATTGGAGCAATATTTAAAAGAAAGCGAAGACAAAACGGAGAAGATGAAACTATTGATGATACAGATGGAGGAAAATGACAATGATGATGATGTATTTGAGGAAAAGAAAAAAGATGAGGTCGATGACGAGGAAGGCGAAGATGAAAGATTGACGTTTTGTCAAAAAGTTTCTTTGTTCTTTGATTTAGATATATTAAAGGACTATACTTTTCTTAACTTGATGTTAGGTATAACCTTAGCTAATTTCAATGAGATAAATTTTTCGATTTTGACGCCATTCATTCTCGGTGACTATGGGAAAACAAAATCTGAAGTGGCCCTGTTTATGTCACTTTTGGCTGGAGTAGATATTTGTGTAAGGTTCTGCATTCCGTTCGTCGCTGGTAAAATTGGATGGGACAACAACTCATTCTTTCTTTTCGGAGTAATGACGATGGCCATGGGAAGAGTAGGTAATACTCATATTTTATTTTGTAATTTTTTATAGATGACTAGCTGACCCCGCAAACTTCGTACCGCCTAACATTTTTTTTTTCTCTCCGTATGAACCATCCTCGTACTTCAAGGAATATTCTAAAAAAAGAATTAGCAAAATCGGTCCATCCGTTCTTGAGTTATAAAATTACAACGAAAAGTGGCATTGATTTTTATAGATATGGATTTTAATGATTGAGTGTAAAATAATGGGGTTTGGATTTTTTGCTTTCCACCTAAAGAAACTGATTGTTTAACAGTATCTAGGGAGGTCTGTGTCATTTAAACTCCAGTATATACAGGGTGAAATGGACATCGACGCGCAACTTGTTACCATGAATTCAATACATGAATCTAAAACTCTCCTTTTGTTTGAGATTGGGAAGTCATCAAATAACTTCTCCCGCTCTGGGCGGAGCGGGAGGGCGTGTCAGACTCTTATTGACTAAAATCCACCCGTGTTCCTTCAGTTGCCTGTGCGAGGGGCCACGGTAACCCTTTCGGACTTTCCCGCAACCCTGGCAGGCATCGACCCTAGCGGACCCCGTCGTTGGTGCTGACATCTCTTTGAGGCACGGGTGGAACACAACGTGCCGTTGACCCGGGCCTGGTCCCTATCAGACGGCAAGCTACCCATTGCTCGCCGTCCGCAAGCCTGCGCCTACGGTGGCCGGGAATCGGCTTGTGATTCCCGACGCCCAGGGCGTCTCCTGCGGCGACTAGGGGCGCGAGGGCGTGAATTTTTCCTCTCCCTCACGCGTTCCGCCTCCTCCTTCTCATTCTGAACCCCCCTGTTGACAGTTTTCGTCTGTTTTTTATTTGCTGTTCCATACATTTTGACCGCATAGGTATTGCACTTTTCTATGAAACAGCAGTTTTTATTTTTTTTGATAACCGGCGAAACATTTGTCCCCATTTTTAGGCGGTCTAGAATCATGTGCTGAAGTCATGATTACAGTTTGCGCGTTAATATCGCTGCTAGCCTGTTTAATAAGTTGATGAAGAAAAGCAACCAAAAGTTCTCATAACGTCCTCTATCTTCTTTCAGTTCTGGCGTACTGTCAAAAGTTTTATGTGGTAATTCTGGTAGCTGTGATGATTGGCTTCGGGAAAGGACTGCGAACTGTATTTGTAGCCCTGGTCATACCAACTCATGTTCCACTGCATAAGTTGCCAGGGGCTACAGGAATTCAACTGATTACAGCTGGAATGGTTTACCTTTCTTTTGGACCTATTGTTGGTAAGCAGATTTCACATGTTTTTTTTTTTGTTTTTTTTTTTAGTTTCTACTTACTTCCTCTTATAAGCGACGATGCTAGAAACCAGTTAAATCAATATCGTTTATTACATTGATTTCAAAAATACATATATTTATTTCTTTGTGTTTGCAGGTTGGATCAAAGACAATGCTTCAACAGGAGTGACGCTGCATTGTCTGAACATATTCACTTGGCTAACCGCCCTATCCTGGGGACTTGAGAAGTTCATCACAGCAAGACGACAGAAATCTGACGAACAAGATGTTGTTAAAGCTTAATTATCTTTAGTCTATTTTATACTTATTTTATTATAATAATATTACTTTTCCTTGTGTTTAATTTAACTGCCCTATTTTGAACAAGCTATTTCGATGGCAAGTAATCCTTCCGAGTTTGCAGAACTGAAAGTGCGACATATACCTTAAGAGTGGCAACGTCGCAATTTAGTGTCATATTTCGTAGTTTTCAATTTTTATCATTTAATCGGAGCTATATTTAAAAAATCTGTTTAATTAACTTTTTAGAATTACGTGAAAGTGTTTAAAAAGTAAGTAGTTATTTTACAATGAAAATAACGCCCTGCAAGTTTCCAATGTATTATTTGCATATAAATAGAACTGTAAACGCAACGATTTCTTACCTTTTGCACAGTTTTCACATAATTCTAAAAAGTTAATTAAACAGATTTTTAAAATATAGCGCCGATTAAATGATAAAAATTGAAAACCACGAAATATGACACTAAATTGCGACGTTGCCACTCATAAGGTATAAACGCTCTTAAATACTTGACTTAATAAAAATCCTCGTGACATTTCATAAATGATTTTAATTGTTTGTTTACTCACAAGTAACGCAAGCCAGATGAAAACAGATTTATAAACCGAATGTTTTGGTGGCTATTTCTAAAATTCAAGATCAGCGATTTACGTAGACCTACAAAGGCTTACAGTAGATACCTAAGCGAAAAAAGGTGTCGTCGGTTGCAGTTTAGTAAACCACTAAACTTATCCTCAAAGGCAAAAGGCTTTGAGGATCCTCTACCATTATTACTTAATGTGGTGAAAATCATAAGAATACTTATGGAAACAGAGAAACGATTAATATTATATAGGTACCTCATAGTTACAAAAAAATATAATGAAGTAAGTAAGTAGTTCTATGGTCTTTAAATCTGCAATCTGATAATGGAACATTGTAAAGGCGGACAGTCGACAAATAGATTTACAGCGAGATGAAGGAAATAACCTTTGTATGACTACTATCGTATGGACCAATGATGCATCATTGGTTAATAGCCGCCGGATTTTGATTAACCCGTCTCGCTCGTAGGTACTCGAGCAATAGCAGAGTTAACAGGTCAAACGGAATTTGTCACGGCGCGGACGCATCTTTTTGACGTGTGTGCCCTTTAGTACAATGCATTTAAAAATAAACGACAAATGCGAACATTTGTTTGTTGATTTGACGTAATTCAGTGTTGTGTCTGTTATAATGTGTGTAGTGTCAAAATGTTCATCGTGTAATTTAATTAATTGTTTGATGTTGTGGTACATTACATGTCTAGGTACCTACCTAGTTGATCATAAATTATAAATTACCCATAGGATTTATCGTTCTCGTTCGTTCGTTTCGTTCAACTGTGAATGTTGTTGTTATCGATATTGCCACTGTTTATAACTTAGCAACCATCCGCCGACTGTATGTGAAGTAGACTTTATTTCATAGGCACTTTAATAATTCATGTTAATAGCGCCTGTTGTTCTGAATTAGCAAAATTTACCCAACAGTCAGAGTACTCAAACTGTATTATTATGGTTCCAGAACTGAACACGAATATGGTTCAAATCACTTTCTGACACCTGCTCTAAGCTGTAGACGTCATGTGTTTTTTTTTCGATGATTTTACCCAACAATCTTGTTCCTAACGTGCAAGATTTCAAAATGAGGTCACATTAAATGCAATCATATGAATTAGTTATTAATGATACCTAAAGGATTTAATGATAAAATTATTTCAACATTACCTACCTAGAAGTTTAAACAAGATATACATAAGTACCTACGTAGATAAACTATAGGTACTAAGGTATCTACGAACTATTTAGGAAAACTTCAAAATCTTTAAATAGACGTTCCCAAAAATAGATTTAACAAAAATGTTCATATTCTTTTTCATTGAAGAAAAAAGATCATATCATTGAAACGATTATCCAGGTTAAAACTTTATTTTATCATTAAATTATGGAAGATAAAGAAATTAACACCATGCGTGACCATTTAATCAGAGCTTAGTTTAACGAGAATACAATTTCAGCTGTCGTCCATCAAGTTAAATAGTAATAATAAAAATATGAGACAACATCCACACAAGGTCTTCAGGTCCCGAACTAGGTAGAACCTGTACTACGGTAACCTGATGAGTCATCCGGTTTCCGTAGTACAGGTTCGTCATCAGTGATGACTGATATACGTACTTAAATACATATACACACCCAGACACAGGTCAAACAGACATGTTCATGCACACAAATGTTTGACTTGTCCGGGGATCGAACCCAACAAATGCTAATTATGACCTAGGTAATAGTACTTTATCATTGTTTCAGTCTACTATTACCTACTGTGTCGGATTGTGACCCGAATAACTCTTTATCAATGCAACGCTCTTAAGTTATTAATAAGTATTTACTAACGTAAAATGTACACAAGTAGTAATGACAAGAAGAACAAAGGTATTTTTTTTTAAACTGGGACTTGTTTTTCTTGCAGCTAGTATTTCTAAATCATATACTTAGGTAGGTTCCGTACATAACCGGTAATAATTTTCCGGTCCTATTGGTAATCCAATCGGCAGGTACCTACTAATGACCGTTTTAATCAAAATCTTTGAGTAGCATTCAATTAATGTTGATTTTGAATGGGAACTATATTTTCTATCACCAAAATTTATATTTGTCATCAAGTTGTATCACCTAATAAATAGATCTATCGCCACGAAATATTTTCGTTCTCAGATAAACAAAAATTGTTCTCAGGTTGATATCTCAGGATTTTAGGTGATTTATTGTGGAACTGATTTTGCATTGTTTGGTGACTACATTTTGGTGACAGATCTACTATTTGGAGGACAAACCCTATTATTTAAGAAACACAAAACTAATTAAATTGGTAATAGCTTAAATGATACCCGAGACAAATTACCAGGAGAAACTGGATGCAATCTGGACTTTAGGGCACCCCGACTCGGACAGGTTAGGTTAGAAGGGGATGGCGGGGTCGAGAGACCCCGCCATCCCCTTCGTGGTTATTTTTTTATAAACCACCCAGAAGTAGGAGCCCCGCGAAGCGGGGCTCCGTCGACCAAGCCTACCGTCGACATATTATGTATATCAATCGATCCGTGGTGAATAAGAAAACTACTACTATTGGTGATCTCTTTAAATTAGTTTGCTTAAATACTTATTAGGACACACCTATTATAATACATACAAAAACATTTATTTGGTACTAGACCTTATATCTCAGGATTTTAGGTGATTTATTATGGAACTGATTTTGCATTGTTTGGTGACTACATTTTGGTGACAGATCTACTATTTGGAGGACAAACCCTATTATTTAAGAAACACAAAACTAATTAAATTGGTAATAGCTTAAATGATACCCATTTTGAATACAATGAAATATTAAAGTTGAAATATTTATCTCAACTTTATGTTACATTTTATCTACCTATCTATGTTTTTTATAGGTACCTACAACTTAAGAACGTACTTGATATTTACTCACTAAAATATTGTAAAAAAAATGTGGTCCAAAAAAGAGACTAATTTCCTTTCAGCAAAATTGGATAAAACAGCTGCGCTAAAAAAGTTTCAGAATACGCCAATTTTCAGTACTGCTTAGCAGGTAAACGGGGGATAACCCGAGAATCAAATTTATTCAAACTTTGAAATGAGCCAAAATAACATTAGCTAGCTGATCTACATTGATTCTGATAACTTTCTAAGATAGACCTAAATACGTGTGAGCACGTAATAACATTTTAACGATAACGAGACACATCACTAAAGTCAAACCGATAACGAATGTGAATATTTGTTATGTGCCTACAGTGTACTAACAGAACATGTAGACAGTGCTACGAACATCACGTATTTGTTGCTAATCAATTTTAAAACTGAACTAAGGGTCAATAATCTCTGTAGAAAAACTGTGAAAAAAACACCCAAGTGATGAAAAATGTGTATTGTTTGTGACTTGACGTTAACTTCGAAAGTTATATAATATTTAGACAAAAGTTTTGAATGAAGAAATGTGATTAGTGATTCTGTACTCAATATGTCGAATGTTGAAACAAATAAGGTCCCCCCCGACGGGGGCTACGGGTGGGTCGTGACCATAGCATACGCTTTAAATAATGTAAGTATAATTTTATTACTAATCATAGCAATCATACATTAATAGAATACTATTCTTAACAAAGTTATATTAGGTATTGTTTTGGAAGTTTAAAAACTGAATAATTAACTAATAAATATTCATTGAATTTGAATGTAGAATTCATTCTAGGACCGTTTTATTTGATAAACATTAAGTCAACAGTTAATTAGGTCTATAGTCATTAGTCATGATATTGTTATAATATTATCACCAGGCCGTCTTTTATCAACTAAATACTTTTGTTATGTGTTACCCCGTTAAGTAGATACCTACTTTCTTAAGTTTGAGGATTTAATAAAACCTACACTGCTGGTAAATGTCCTGATACAACAACTTCAGTCCAGGCAAAAGCGTTGTCTTCTTATGCATAGATCACAAGGAATGACACCCTTCTGGTATCTTACATAGCTACATCTGTTCTCTCCTGCTGTCTCACGAAAATAAACTTTCTACGGGACTACTCAAATACAAATCAAACATCTCTGAAGCTATTTAAACTATCGCTTAACCCAATCTGCATCAAAAGTTTGAACACAGATTAATAAATGAGGTAACGACACTGTGGTTCATCATGAGTGAAAACTTGTTTACTTTACTTCACTCACTTGTCTTATTCACAATAACAGTCTACTGCTAAACATAAATAAAGGCCGCTCAAATCATTGGCCATTCTCAGTTACACCCATAGAGCTGCGATCAGCTACCCTGTGAAGATATGCTATTAATGCGAGATCCGGTGTTAGAATCCGGTGTTACACAATATGTAACAGAATAAACGCAAGTCCTGAAAGTAGTTTGCTCATAATTGACTACTGAATCCATTTCAGTAAGTAGTAATAATAGTTTTTTTCCAAAATTATGTGTTTTACAATACTGACCGCCGATGGAGCCAAAGAAAAATCAATCTTATTTCAAGGCAATAAGACTCCATTTTAAATGCATAAAGTATTGCTAGGGTCAACACGATTTACTTAATAATAATAATAATTAGCTTTTCAAAAAACCTAATTATGGTCTTTGCATTATGCTTATAACGCAATAGGTACTCTAATTGGGGTGTATGAGGTCTTGCGTTAATTATGTTACATGTTGTATGCCCTCATCTGTTATTTGACGATGACAAAGATTATAAGTTAGCTATTATACGGGTTGGCAGGGAAATTGACTCACAACCTGTTGCCATGGATACAGTACAGTACATGATTCTAAAAATACCCCCGTTGAATAAAAAAAATATGTACGTTGTTATTAAAAAAAAAATGCTCTGCTATAGTGTATGTATACATTTTGACCGCTTCATTGTATACACATGAGTAGCAGTGGTGGCCCAGTGGTAACGGCCGCGACTTACAAGTTGTAGGTCGTTGGTTCGAACACAGACAGGCGCTTTACTTTGTGTAAATTATTTCATCACCACTGCTCTCAAAACGGTGAAGGAAAACATCGTGAGGAAACCGGCATGTCCTAGAACAAAAAATTCGAAGACATGTGACATCTACCACCCCGCACTGGGCCCGCGTGGTGGATTACGGCTAACTCCCTCTCACCGAGAGGAGGCCTCTGTCACAGCAGTGGGAACATTATAGGCTGATGAGGAATTTTAGCCGCGTAGGTATTGCACTTTTCTATGAAACAGCAGATTTTTTTTATATAAGGTTAGGTGGGTTAGGTTAAGGTGTAGGGTTTTTTGTATAAGGTTTTTTAATTTCTACACTAGGGGGATCTAGAATCTTGTGCTGAATTCATGGTTTCAGTTTGCCTGCCGATGTCCCTGCCACCCCGTATTTAAATCGATAAGTAGCTAATGGGTTGCCTAGCTAAATCGCGTACCTATGCTGTTAAATAATATAAATTCTAATGAAATCGCGCACCGATGCTGTTAAATAATATAAATTCCAATGAAATCGCGTCTGTAATGAATCGTCTGTCACCATGGAGTGGCGCTTCTCTGTCACTCTCCACGCTTGCGCTCAAAACTTAACACAAAAAATCTAGGCAACCATGGATGTGACAAACTTTTGCTACGGCAACGTACCTAATACTGTTGAATAAGGAATAAAATAAGAATAACCTTTTATTTCGTAAAAAAAAAAAACGAGTAAACAACTGATGAGGGTTGCTCACCTGTTTTGGTATACCTGGTAGTTTTATAGTGGTGCTGAGGAGAAAGTAGACAACGTATATTTTTCCAATTCCTTGCGACATATTCTCTCAGCAATTGCTAATCTTATTCGACCCAAATGGGTCGAATAAAGTTAATTAGAATTTATACTATTTATCAGCATCGGTACGCGATTTATTAGCTAGGCAACCCATGTGCGATTTATCAATGTATATAATTATAATCTTTGTCATCGTCAAATAACAGATGAAGGTATATACTCGTATTTCTAATACCGGATCTTAGACTATGGAGTTTATCTGTAAACGTTGCTTAATTAAGTAATAATTAGCGACTCTTCAACCATAATTTTTTGACGTTTAAACGTCTCTTAACTTTAAGAAACGTTTATAAATAAACCCTGTCCTGCCCTAGGTCCGTTTACAGACTCACAGTCTCCACACACGAACTCGTCTACCGTAATTGTCATCAATTCTACGGCTAATGCAGGCTGGCACATTGCCACTTCAGGTTTCTTATTCTCAGCTTGTGAGAGTTATTTACTTCGTGCGTGTAATAAAGACCCCTAAGGGTAGTACGTAAAGAGGATGGACTCAGTGCCTGCTGATAACGACAAACCGAAATCACGATAGCGTCGGCCAATCAAGGGGATTTTTTTGATCGGCCATTCCCAGTCTCGCGTTTTCAGCAGTTGACATAAACGAGCTGTCATGTTTTAAGGTACAGTAGAAGATACATACTCTTTAGTTTAAATCAACTGTTAAACCAGGTGCAAACTAACGTAGTTCACTTTTGAAGTGACCTAGAGTAAGCAAGGAAAAATATTTGATAACGCACATTTTCCTTCTTGTTGAATTGTTTCGCCAAAATTATCAAGACTATATTTTACAACTATGATAACTCGATCACGAAACTCTTAATACGTTACCTTACACAATAAAATTATTTTTATGCAGGACCGAGCATAATTATACCTACAGTGACAAGGCAATACCTATGGCACATTTTTTGTACATATTCGACCAATTCATAAATATTGTTTGATCGTCTTATCTCAATAGACTCTTAGGCCACTGGTATAGTGATAGACTACTCAAATTCATCACCTTTTATAAATAATCATAATCTCTTTAAATGTCTAGGTAGGAGTTTTCATATCGTTCATGATTGATTTACGTTATCACAGTAATTATGACTTTTACGTAACATCGCTCATTTAAAAAAACTCAAATAGATGTGTTAAGATATCAATGACTATCATTGATATCTTATGACAACTATTTGAGCTTTTTTTCCTGTCTTCTAAATATGTGGTTAAGAAATAGTAAATTCTCATATTTTTTACTGAACATTTAAACGAGATTTTTGGTAAGGACTAAAAAGTAGATATTATAACGGGAAGACTAAGGAATAAAAAAAATTGACGTGGTAAGGTAAATTATTTACAATATGAAATGAAATGTTTATTTCTGTAAGTAGATCTCTTAAGACCCTTTTACACGTCAATATTTTAAAACTAGATGGCGCCGGCATTTCCTAGCTGACTGATCCCTGAGAAGAAATGCCGAAACAAACTCAGAGGCCATGGTCTCTTTTAAAGTCCAAACATTGTATCATTAGGATTTTATGTGAGTCTAACAATGCAGGGCCATGTCTGGAAGGGCCTTTTGAAGGAAGAGCCATTGCTACTTTGAGTTGACATGTCCTAACAGACGGCATGCATGTATCAGTCATCGTGTAGCAGAACCCTATTTTAGGGAGCTCAATGATAGAGATAATAATACAAAACGAGGGAAATTTCAGCAATAAAAAATAAGCATAAGATGCTTTAGAAACAAAGCAACTGGCCAAACAAAGTAGAACTAAGATAACCCACTCAGCTCAATTCTAATACACACTCGTTGGGTTAAAGTTAGGGAACTTATTATGTAGGTCTAAATACATAATTATTTAGTATTCATTCTACATTTGTATACTTTATTTGCTGTTAACGATTGTTTTTGTTTTCAGGTGGTAGTTCTACCCTTGATCGCTGGTTTCGCTTTGGTGTTGAACGATACCGATCTGACAGCTACACAAGTTACCTTCGTAATTGTGTTAAATCATAGCATTGGAATGCTACTGTCGTTTTTCGGGGGACCTTTATTAAGTCGCTTCGGGTACAGAAAGATCGCTGTATTGGGCGCCATATTCATATCAACTGGTCTAATGATTATGTCAGCAGCAACTGAATTTTGGCAATTTATTTTATCTTACAGTATTATATGTTGTAAGTACCCATATCTGCTGATAATATTCATATGTTTAGATTTGATTGCGTTATGAAACCTGATATCATTTTAATTTCAGCGATGGGTGTAGCTGCAATTATGGGAGCGTTCACACTAGCAATAAATTCATTTTTCAAGGAGAAAAGAGGAAGAGCCGTTGGCGTAGGCATGTCTATCACAGGACTGGGGTCTATATACATGCCCTTACTTATGAGTTTCTTGATGTACACTTACGGATGGAGATACGCAGTATTAATTTTAAGTGCAATTTGCCTCCATTCTCTTGTAGCCGCTTGTTTATTAAGACCTGCTAAGTGGTACTTAAGAAATCCACCCACATCAGAAGAAGCGGAGCCTCTAAATAAGGAACCTGAGGTTGAGCTTACTAACGGCAGTATAACTCCTTCGTCTAAAGTTGTTGGTATGATTATTCTATTTTTCAAATTTATACGTGTATGTTCAGAACTTACAGCGCAACATACTATTGTCACCAACATTGTTACAGGTATTGCCTCACTACCGCCGCACCTAGAAGAATCTGCGGAAAACGGTGTGATCCCGTCAAAGAGTCTATCAATGCAATCTCTTAAAAGTAGCTCTAGTCTTCAAACCCGAAATGCCATATCACACCCTGATATACGAAACAAATTGCCAGATGCGCCACTATTAGAGTCTCGATACAAGTGGTGGGAGTCTCAAGAAATTAACCTTAGCAGCTCCATAAATATTTTTAACGAAACAGAGAATCTGAAACTCAGAAATGCTCAAGAAAAGGAAATTGTCAAAGAAAAGGAGAAAAAGGGTTATATGGATCATTTCATTCAGTTCTTTGACCTGACACTTTTGAGTGATCCAATATTCGTAAATATTATATTTGGTCTATCAATAGCTGCTTGTGTGGAAACGAACTTCTCACTGTTGTTGCCAATCATTCTTAAAGACATGATGCAGTTTGAAACAGCCGATATAGCAAAACTGATGTCAGTCATAGGCTTTTCGGACACGCTATTTCGATTTGTGTCACCATTTATTGGAGAATGGTGCAACAAGTCACCACGTGTCATGTACATGGTCAGTTTACTTATGATAATCTTCACCAGAAGTAGTAAGTATATTTTTATTATAGATTATTTCAACTCTGTTGCAGGAATAAAATATTGATAAATATTTATCAGCATAGGTTTAGTTTAAATGACCGTGTGCATCATTGTTCTGAGTTATTGATAAATCATACAAACAATTATTTATTTTTTACTGTTTTATTAACATTAATGTCGTTTATTTAAAGGTTGTGAACCTCTTTGTATGTAAATGTGTTGAAACGTTCAAATAATTGATGAATGGCGAGCGTTTGCGTGTTTTAGATTTATAGACCGATGCCGATGGTAAGGGCATTTTGTTTGTAACCAACCATATGATTTATTATTGTCGTTCAATGTCAGCTAATACATCAACCTACAGGCCCAGAAACAAATAATGATTTTAAACAGGTTAATTGGCTCTTCGTTTCTGCCATTACCTTCGACTCTTACTTCAGTTACCTACTTAAGTTTACACTCGACAGCCAGTTAATGCTTAAATTATATTTCTGAGAATGTAACCACTTAATGAATGTTGCATTGTGTACATGACAAATATCTTTTGATCTAGGTATTCATTGCATTGACTCGTAAAAAAAAGAACGTAGACAAAACTAAATCTAAAGGTTTTTTTTTTAAGTATTTTTTTCCGTACGGAAATCTATTATGGAAATACCATAATAGATTAGTGTCTTCAGCAAGGACCTATTTATTTAAATGTAGCTCGTTTTAAACTTTCTCTTAATATTTTCCAGTGATGCTGTTCACTACGTCCTTCATGGGCATGTTATTCGTGTCTCTGGCTCTCGGCATCACGAAAGCTATGAGGACCGTGTACGTGAACATCGTGATACCCAACTACGTGCCCCTCCATAGACTGGCCTACGCTTCCGGGATCCAAATGTTCTTCAGCGGCATCACCATTTTCACTATCGGAACCTTATTGAGTAAGTGTACTCATGTTGTTGTAAGTATACCTACTAGACTTATGTAGCTGTTGACTGATAAAATTTAATCGGTCACTGTTCTAAATATCGGTCTAGTTAATGGTGATGGAATCCGGCGATGTACAGGGGTAAACATTTTGCAAAAGTTGCTTAGAACCATGCCTACTATTTTATCTTAGCAGGTACCTAGAACGTGTTATTATAATAACTACCTACAGGTCATGACTTTGATTCTCGCATGGCACAAGTTCTGCAGTCAACTGGTACAGTCAGCGTCACGATGCGGGTACCCCCGTTCAAAGTTAAAAGTTCAAGTTGCAAGTTCGTTCAAAGTTAATTTTAATACAACTGGGGTAACCAATTGATGCAGCCCACCGTACTATTCGTCCAAACTTGCAACACAAATCCTAACCGAAAGAAAAAGAGCTGAAAACATATTATTTATCTAATTGTAGCACATAATTATCTAGATGGAGTGCGCCATGGATCAAAATGAGCGAGGTGGTGAAATAGAGAACTAACAAGTAGTATTAGGTTATAATTGTTGTGGTGTTGTGACATAAACTCACTAACCTGACACTATCTATGACCTTTGTTTGGCTTCTAATTCATGCCGGACTAAGCCGGGTGCCAGGACCATATTTATTACGTTTCTGTAGACATAACTATATTGAACACACACACATACCTACTTATATTGAATCTATCTTTAACTATAAATAATACTGATACACAGAGCAGGATATCTTTTTGACGTAGATTTACCAATGACCACCATAATTTGACATACCTAACACATTAGTTCGTTGTTATCCTCAAATAACTTTCACAATTTGCATGTGAAGATATACATTTGTGTCTAGACTTATCACACTATTTGTCCTTCTTTCCGTAGCGATAAAATACCTTATTACTCGTGTATAACATTTTTATCTTTTTAATTTCAGCTCGAGTGCGCGAGGCTTCTGGATCCTACATAATGCCAATCATCGTGTTAAACTTCGTCACATTAATAACAATTATATGTTGGAGTGCAGAGTTCCTGTACTTCAGATTAAAAAAAGACAGAACCAAACCTGAACCTGAACCTGTAACATAGTACCTTTGTTTTTATCTCGATCAAAGTTACAATGTGTTTCATTTGGGAGATCAACAAATAATTACGTCTGGATTCATTCATTTATTTACAATTCAATATTTACAAAAAATCGGTTACTGCTAATACTCAATGTTGTTACAATTTTAGATATCAATACACGTAATACTTGAAAACATATCTACTTACTTAAATTAAAGCTAAAATATTATAGAGGATGGATATTTAATGATTACATTTAAAATTAATGAAAAAAATATTTAATGAAGTCCCACTTTGGCTGTCCATGTACACTTATAATAAAATATAAGATCAAAATAAAAAGAACACTTGAAACTTTGCGTTCTTCTTAATTTGTTCTGTTTCACGCACTAACTTTAATTTTATAGTTGCTCTATATTTTAATTGTCACTGTAACTTGTTTCAGTTTAAGTTCACGTTTTAAAACACCTTTTTCAGCCTTTATGTGGGTTTGCAGTCGTGCTGTTCTGAAAAATAAAACGAAACATGAATTAGTCACAGGCTTGCATTGTCCTTTTGATGTTATCTAGCTTTTAATATGTCCATGAGTTACTTTTTCATAAGGATTTGGTTAGGAGAAACTTTTTCATTAAATATTTGTTTACTACAGAAGTTTCAGGAAGAAGCTTACGAATTACTTGTGCATTTATAGACACGTGGTTTAAGTGTCGAAAATCGTTGAGAGAGTGGTAGGTAACTACAATGAAATGTCTATATACACATAAATATACGTTGCTACATATGTACATCGACGAGTATTGTTTTATGTTCGTGAATAATTTTTCTGTTAATAAATAGACACATAGCGGGGCAGATGTTATAAGTTATGATAATATGTATAATTTTGTGAAGTCATAGGAGCGTGTTTACATATATTTAAAGCTCTTGTCATACTAATATTTGTATACTCTCGACAAAATTGGTGCCAGAATTGTAATTTTATTAATTAATTTGATTGTTCGTGCATTCACTAATGCGTACACCATTGACTATAAATTTTTTACCATGATGAAATCAGAAAAAAACTGTTGAACTCTATCTTAGAAAGCTTGATACAATAGTACATTGTTACTCTAGGGGTGAAAGTAACTTATTTAGTCCCGAGACGGGGTTAGGGAGGGCATCAATAGTTCGAGGGACTAAATAAGTCTACCCGAGGTAAACACTGTGCTTTTCATTACGAATACAAGGAAAGTAAAAATAAAAACAGGAATTAGCTAAAGAAAAAATGACTCTTCCCTCTTCTCTTAAGAAAGCAGGCGTTAAATCCATATCTGAATCAAATGAACGCATTGTGTTAATACTAATCTCTGCTATACGGAAGTTTAAACAAAACTACAACTCGAAAAAAACAAATGAAGATCGGATTGCCGCTTTCCCGCCTATTAATTTATCTGTTGCCGTTTTACTTGACATTATTTTACATTTCCATCATTGAAAAAATGGTAAATATTTTGCCCAAATCCTAGGTTATTTTATAGAAATAGGTAGTTGAAAGTAAATTATAATAAAGTCATTTAAAAATATTTTTTTAAATTAATACAACTTTATGTTATTTCGATTTTATATCGCGCTGTAATTGAGTGGCTGTATAGGAAGTTGGAACATGGTTCAATAGAAATGTGAAAATAGAACCAGTTTTTTTTACTAATGAGACAGGTGTCATTTGAAAACGATTCTCCCTAGGGCAGAAAAGTATTACTTAAAACCCGCTCCTCAAGCAAATTCAGACCTACTTTCCGAGTATGAGTAATGAAAAGTAATTTTAAATTCAATTGTGTGATAAGTTCTTTAAAGTTAACTGAAAGTTAGTAAATATTAAGAATTAAACCTCGTCCAAGTTAGTGGTGGTAACTTTCTGTTGGCTAGCTTCTGGGAAGGACGTACTATTGTTTTCCTTTTGAGTTTCCAGCTCGTTAACTGAAAGTAAAGACATCCATTTTAATCTAGTTTTTAATTTAATTCGACATACAGAACATGTTTCAGTAACAATCATTTATACTCACTGCTTTGATACCAGCTTTTAGAAAATCCATAAGATGAATCGGACTCAATCTTTCCTCCTGAAGTAAAGCCAAATGATGGTCGATTCATAAACCTTGGAGATTTAAAAGGAAGATTGTTAGACGCGGAGAACTCACTGTCAGCATTAGTTTTCTTAGATTCGAAGGGTTCTACTTCATACCATTCAGTCGACACATTTCGCATATCCCTCCAAGGTTTCGAAGTCACCACATACACTTTTTCTTTCGTTAATGGTGATATGGCTGTTTGTATTTTACCCCATGGCGCTGGAGTGGTAGTGGTAGATGAACTCGTAGTGCGGAAAGACGATGCTGCTGTGTAAATATGAAGTTTTTGCATTTCATCTAATCCTTCATTTTTGCCACTGTTGTGCCTATTTTTAGTTCTCTCTATTGTATTATATTCTTTTCGTGGTTTACTAAATGTTTTATTGCTTTCATCGGTGACTATGTTTTGAAAACTACTTGAACCTTCGTGATCATAGAATTCATAATTGTAATTGCTTGTCGTTGTAATGTAATTGGTTGGCATGGTAGTCGTAAAATAGTCGTCAGGTATCTGCTTAGCATGCTTTTCACTGCTTCGCGTTCTTTGTGGAGTTTTGTACTGTTTAGAATATTCCTGTTCCGTCCAGTCATCTATAGTGTGTTGGAGTTTAATTATATCAAACGGTGGTTCCTTCACGTCATAGAAGTCCTTCGATCTGTCCGAGTCATAGTTTTCCACTGCCTGTGTATCTTCAGTCGTTGTTGTTGGAGTATTATAATTTTCTGTTATAGGACTCACATATGAATTTTCTGTATTAGATGGAACTTTACGAGCTTGATATTCGTCTTTTGGTGTAGAGGGCCAATCTTGTGACATTTGCACGAAGTCTTCGTTTGTGTCTGCCTGCTTATGTCCTGTTGTATAAGGTACTATAATTTGGACAATCTTAGGTTTATATGTGTTATACTCAGCTCTACTTTCATCCCAACTGGTGGTAATAGTAGGGGTCTGTGGTGCCGTTGTTGTGGGAATATCATCATAAATTTCATATTCATTATCTGGTACAGGCGATGATATGGCTAATATGAAGTTCCCATGATTTTTATGTGGTGCACTTGGCTTTAGGTACAATAGAGGTGAATCGATGTTTTGTAAATTACTTTCTGTGCGGTATTTATCAACATTGTCATCATTCATCCCTCTCAAATCAACAAAATTGAATTTATGATTAGAAGGAACACGAGACACTGGTTTTAAATCTGCAGGTACACTAGAGTCATACAGTTCATTGCCGACATCACCCCCAGTGCTTTCAAAACTCGCATCTGGAATCGATTTGGTTGCTGAAATATGATCTTCTGAAGCCTGCGAAGATATATCCCTAATTGCATCTACTACGTAACTATTTGGTATATTTCTATATGCTTTTGACTGATTAAAGTTCGATGGGGGCTCTATTTCAATAATAGGTGATTGAATAAAAGTAGCAGGATAGTCTACAGAATGGGTGAATTCTGCAAGAGGTATACTTTGTTCTATATGGACATTATTGTTAGCCTGTTGCATCTGATTGATACCTTGGAGGACATTTTTAGGGAACTGCGATGGCATAGGTCGGAAAGGTCGGGCATTAAATATTGGAGGCAAAGGTGAAACACTTAGATTAGGAAGTGCGACTGGCTGTAGCGTATGAATATTTCTGCCTCTATTTAGTGTAAATGGAGCTGGATTTGCCAAGGCAAATGACGTATTGTGTGTTGTTGGTTTCGTATTATCATGTGGTAATACTTGTGTTTTTACTTTAGATGATTCAGCTGCTGTAGCTGACACAGGGTACGAAATATCAAATAGATGTGTATTAGTTATAGGTTCACCGTAAGAATTCTTAAATGTTGTTGGGTGTGAAACTTTCGGTAACTGTAATTCTCCATTAGGAGTTATGTCATCCAATAATTCCACGTCATTTTGTGGAGGTAGTTCTTTATTTAGAGTACCAGGTTCATACTGCGGAGTCACGGGTTGAAAGTTTGTGATAACTGGACGCGGAGTTTCATTCCCTGGTGAAGGGGTTCCGTACGACGGAGACGGAGTTCCATACAATGGAGGAGGGGTTCCGTATAATGGAGACGGAGTTCCATACAGTGGAGAAGGAGTAACGTACGACGAAGAAGGACTACCATACGATGATGAGGGAGTTCCATAAGACGATGAAGGAGTATTGTAGGATAAAGAAGGAACTCCGTACGATGGAGAGGGAGTCCCATATGAAGAAGAAGGTGGTCGGAAGGTTGAACTAGCTACATTGTAGAGGTTGTTTGAAATTTCATGGGCTGGAGTAGATAAGAATTGAGAATCAAATGAGGTACTGGGTAATTTAAATGAAGAACTTGGTATGCCATAAGATGAACTTGGCTGAGAATACGTAGAACTCGGAGGGTTTGGTGATACAACGTCTAAAGTATGTGTTGCACTTGGTGGGCCATAAGTTGAGCTGACAACTCTCACAGCATTGCCATTATAGGATAGATTTGGTAGGCCATAGTTTGTGAGCGGTACTCCAGGCAATAAATGCGGTGGCCTTTTATCTTGGCTTTGTGAATTAAAAGGTTGCGGTTGTACCTTTAACATATTAGCATACGCTGTAGGACTGGGTGGTCCATATGTTGGCAATGAATTGTGATATACATTTTTAGCTCCTAAATTGTATCTAATTACTGGTAACCATGGCACTAGATTACAAGGATTACAATCCTTTTTTATTGGTCCTACGTTATTAAATACAGCTGATCCTGCATAACTAGTTTGTTGTGATGGGAAAAGCCATCCTGAAACTTTTTGGAATAAGCTTGGCGATGGAGTTGTAGAGAAAGGATGGGGAGGTGGGACAAAGTTGAAATTGTATTGTTTGTAGAAAGGGGCTGGGAATTTGAAGTCACTAGATGCTAATGGCGGGGGTGGTGGTGATTGGTATTGGTATCCGACATCTGCGTTCTGTCGCTGATTCCTCTCTGGGCCTTTGTGGAAAGGCACGGGCACGGGAGGGAGCGGTGGTGGAGGCGGCTTGAGCAGCGTCCCGAACTGCGATGCGCTGAGCCCGCCGTGTGTGTTGAACCCGTTTCCGTGATCGCACTTACATCTCGTGACAACAACTATTAGCAACACCGGAAATATCTGAAAAAAAAAGACATGCAAAATATTAATTGAGGCCGGGAGCATCCTTCTGGAGATAATAGGCATAAGTTGTAAGTATATTTAATTTAACAATTAGAAAATATAGTGAAACACTCGTCGTGACATATCGGGGCCATTGTAGATGCTTCCCACGAGTTGCCATTCTTTGCACTTTTCTCTTTTCTCATAATATACCGTCAATGGTCGCGATCGGAAGACGCTATACGTTTTGAATTGAATTATGATCTAGATATTTTCTTGTTAGAAACGTATTACAGTGTAAAATAAACGTACAAGTAAGTAATTATTCAATTAGGTAAATATACAGACGAAGACTATGATTTCCTATACAAATGCCTGCTTGTTCAATAGGAACCTTCTTATGCAGCAGTTATTGTTATGAGAAATGCTCTACGACATTCATGCATCTATTTACCGTGATGCTGTAATCAGAGGTCAGTGCTGTGAGAATATTTATGAATCTTGTAATAGTAATTGTAATTGCTTTCGGTGTTGTATGAAATCAAAATAAAATAATGACGGGAAAATTATCAATAATGAAACGAACAGGAACAAAACGTATACTTCTGATAACACACTGGAGTCATGTGGTCTTATTTGCGATGGCAAAGCAGTTGCTAAAGAATTTGTACACTTCTTTACCAGTAACCCAATTAAAACTACTAAAACCTTAAGTTCCTAGCCCTCGCTTGCTTTTGATTTACATAATCAGCCTATACTGTTCCCACTGCTGAGACACAGGCCTCCTCTCTGTGAGATGAGTGGGCCGTATTCCACCACGCAGGCCCAGGCACGTGTCTATCTGGCAGGTCCCAACGAGATTTATCAACAGGTGATAGGTTTACATAAGGACATTATTTTTTACTTATAGAAAATAAATAAGATATATTTTGTACCTCGTCAGTTTTTAATTAAATGATGTTTCTATGTAGTGTCTAGCTAGCGGGCCCTTTATAATCATTTTTATTGTTATTATACTTTCGGGTCGCCCAGTAGTGCTCGGAGTTAAAAACTATTATGTAGAGTACCTTACAAATCAAAAATTTCGACTTTCTGTGAGCTATACTTTAGAAGATATTCGTTACTGAGACAAATGTCCAGCTAGTGGTTTTTTTTTTCTAAATACTACTCTTTTATATCATACAATAGAATAAGGAGCTTGATACTAGTATGTACTCGTATGGGATTATGAGTTTCTTAATCCCAGTTTTGTTGCTATAGCACTGTTGAGTGATTATGAAAGTACGTACTCGTATAATGTTTGAAAATGGGTTGGCTAACTAGGTGCTTATTTTATTAACGAATACCTTGAAGTCCATAGCGATATAATCCCGCAACTTATTATATGCCTGGCTGCATAGTGTGCGTTTTATACAAAATTATCATCAGTTCAATATCTCATTCAGTTGAAGTATGTGGGGAGGTATTTTATTGTAACATTTTAAACAGTAACCCATGAAAGATAAGTCTACTTTAGCCAGTCTGAAACCTGGTTGAACTAATGGGTCCCTATATCTAGTACTATAATTATGTCAATCACCTCTTTTAATAAAAATATGTATTTTTTTTTTCTTACGTAGATGATGTTTACATAGATATATTGACAAGGTGCCGTCAAGATCTTAATAACCTTAAACAGCTCCCTTAGAGAATCGCGCCTGCGAAGATTATATATGGCTCTGATGGCTCTTTTCTGCAGAATAAAAATAGACTCGACGTCTGCAGCCCGTCCTCAAAGTAAAATACCGTAAGACATGATACTATGAAAGTAACTAAAATAGACTAGCCTCGCGGTATCTTCATCAATAAATTGACGGATTTTTCTGACAGCATATGCTGCTGAACTTTGCCGTCCCGCCAGAGATGTTAGTATTGTAGCCTCGAGTCGAGCGTGATCCCCAGAAAACAGTTTTATCAGCGAATTCTAGTTTCTGTTGATTCAATACTATCTCACAATCACTACTTTTGACATTAGGTAAAGAAAATCGTATACACTTAGTTATTTTTCTATCTAATACTAAATTATTAGCAGAGAACTAATTATGGACCTTCAGTAGGGCGTTAAAATTTATAGCACTTCTTTTTACCTTAAAAATTAAAGAAGTATCGTCAGCAAATAACACCATTTGTGGTTGATTTTTTAATAAATGGAGTAGATCGTTAATACAGGGTGTAAAAAGACCCATCACATAGCCGTCAACTACGCATACTGTACATCAAACTAAGTAACATAGCACAAAAATAATGGCTGTGAAAATAATTTTATATTTGGTCTGAAAAATCGCTGTGTACTGTAATGCGCAACGTAACGCACGTAAAACATTGTGATTATGGGTGCATGCAGCGGTGCAGGGGTCGTGGGGGTATTTAAAGTTATGTTATGAAATTAAAAGCGTGTTTTCGCAAAAAAACGTCAGTAAAACTTGGAATTTTGACCTTCAATATTTCCGTAACCAGGAGGTCCCAGGTATGGTCCCGTACAAAAAAACGATTACTATGATGGGGAGTACAAGTGACTCTCGGCTTCGTTAAGTGTCTTTTTACACCAGCTATACACTAAAAAGAGGAAAGGATCCAATATCGAGCCTTGTGAAACTCCCATTTCTACTTTTAAACTGAGTGAATTGACACCATTTATTTGAATTTGATGCTGCCTATCATTTAAATAAGATTTTGCTAGACTGAGCGCAAGTATTCCAAGTCCATAATGCTCAAGTTTCAAGAGCAAGGTTTCGTTATCAACGCAATCAAATGCATTGGAGAGGTCACAAAATATTCCTATGGCGTCTTGGGCTACTTCCTACGCCGTAAATATGTGTTTTAATAAGGTGACACCGGCGTCAGTCGTACAACGTCCCTTGTTGAAACCATGCTGTTCATCGTGTAAGATTTTATTGGTGTTAAAATGATTGAGCATTTGATTAAGCATTACCTTTCAAATAACTTGCTGAAAACTGACAACACGGATACGGGTGTATAATTATTGGTGTATTTACTGTCCCCGGATTTGAAAAGTGGTATTACCTTACTGTTTTTCATTAAATCCGGGAAGACTCCTTGATACACACACAAATTAAATATTGTAATTTGTATTTTTTTTTTTTTTGACTACATCCACACAAGGTCTTCAGGTCCCGAACTAGGCAGAGCCTGTACTACGGTAACCTGATGACTGATATACATACTTACACACCCAGACACAGGTCAAACAGACATGTTCATGCACACAAATGTTTGACTTGTCCGGGGATCGAACCCGGAACCAGCGGCTCAGAAGGCAGGGTCGCTACCAACTGCGCCAACCGGTCAGTCAGGCTAAGTAAGGCGCTATAGTGTCAATTATGGATGTACAGACTTTAATGGACATTCCCCAAAGATCTTCAGTCAATTTGATCTTGATTTGCTTAAAACTTTTGATTACTGATAAGGGGTTAATATGCTTAAAGTTAAATTCAATCGGGCAGACTCAAACGTTCGCCAAAAATAAATGAAAAGCGAACGAGGGCGAGGAATTTAAGGTGTCAGTCTCCACATGACGTCTCCAGGATATAGTCAGAATTATGCTTTTGGTTCCTGTTCGTTTCATTATTGATAATTTTCCAAACAGTCTTTATTTTATTGTCTGCTGATTTGACCTTGTTAGAATAGAATAGAATGTTTTTTAATTGCAAAGAATGTAGGTACAGTATATAAATCAGATGTTACAATTATTAGGGTTACTTGTACATTCTACCTTTAAGGCATGCAAACATTTGAAGTAATACAAAAATAAAAATCTAGATCTAAATTAATATCTAACTAAGTGACATATCGGCAAAAAAATCTGTTACAGAATAATAACATTTATATGTGAGTAATCTTGTAAGATTATTTTTAAATATTCTAAATGGTTGCTCTTTAATATTGTTTGGAATTTTATTAAACATATTATATACAATAGGTGCCATACAAATAAAACTTGTTGCTAATGTATAAGGTTTTAGCTGCCTTACAAGTGTTCTTAAAAATTCTAGAGTAAGTAGCAACATACTTATTAAAAGTTTCCGTGTTAATATATGGCTTAAGGCTATAAAGCCCAAAAAGTATTTCCTTATTTTTCCAAAGTCCTTTAGTTGCCCATTCACTAAATAAAAACTTAGGGCTGATACTTTTAGTTTTCTTCTTAAAAGAATAATTGAACTTTGTTTGGACTACCGAAAAGAATTCTTTATACAAAATAATAACATTGTTCATAGTAAGGTCCTGATTACTCAACTTACAAATTAAACTGCTATTAAAATTATTTAAATTAACACATGTTATTGGTCTTAAAGCTTACGGAATAAGAGGAAATGTGCTGCTGTTAATCGAATCATATTTAAAAAACCTAAAGCAATATGTAGAAATTTCACAGGTAGATACGAAAACTAAATACGAAAGGGTTTTTAGGTCACATGATAGATCAACCTCATATGGTGTACCACAGGGAAGCGTGCTTGCCCCCCCCCCCCCCTCTATTTATACTACGAGTATACTAGCTGACCCCGCGAACTTCGTACCGCCTAACATTTTTTTTTTAATTTTTCTCTCCGTATGAACCTCCTACTTCAAGGAATATTCTAAAAAAAGAATTATCAAAATCGGTCCATCCGTTCTTGAGGTATAAAATTACAACGAAAAGTGGCATTGATTTATATAGATATAATGACTTGCCCAAAGTGACAAAACATCACATGACTCTTTTTGCTGATGACAGTACAGTTACCAATGACTGTACAAACAAATAAAATTATAATAATGAAGTAACTAATACTATTAATTCAATAATAAAATGGCTCAACAATAACAATCTCAAAATAAATATTGACAAAACTAAACTAATGGCCTTCAGTCAACGCAAAAATATGACAATGAATATTCACTATGATAATAATAAAATAAATCAAGTAGATATAGATATATAATCAGGTAGAGAAATAGATCAACGCTTGGATTGGAAAGCACACACAGTAGAATTGGCAAAGCGACTTAGCAAATCGACGTATGCCTTATATAAGCTCACTCCAGTCATAGGAACGGATGCTATTGTTACAGCATACCATGGAATGGTGGGTTCAATATTAAGATATGGCGTTATGTTTTGGGGGAACTCAGTCATTATGGAACTAATATTTAAATCCCAAAAAAAGTGTATTAGGGCAATGTTCGGTTTGAAATGCACAGACACCTGTACACCATTTTTTATTCAGTATAAAATACAGACATTGCCCTGTCTGTACATATTTGAGGTTGCGGTATTTGTGAAAACCAACCCAAAATTGTTTTCATCCCATCTATTCGAAAAGGACGACTTGGTTCGCCTTTAAGTGCACCCAAAGGTGGTGTTTTCTATAAGAAACCTTTAGCCGGCAGTAATGAGTTTTTAATCCTCTTTATAAGTGTGCCGCAATTATCTTTGCCGCGCACATTTTGAATTTGGAACATCTTAGTGTTCAGCGCCAAAGAAATCGAACGCAAATATTCTTTGAATAAAGACTGGCTGGTACGACGGCACAAAGTCGCGCCCGCCGCCGCGCGCCGGCTGGATAAAAAAAAATCAGTTTAAAAACACGCGAACTACAACTCACGTTTTCGTCAATTTTCACGCATTGTTAGATATTCATAGTTTTGTTTTGAAAAATGATTTCTTCAAGTGACAGTGAAAGTATAGAATTAACCCCTGAAAGTATTAGAACTGACGCAAGAAATGTGATGGATAATCTATTACCTGCAAAATCCCGGGAGAAATATACGAAAGCCTATGGTAATTTTATTGAATGGAGAAATGCAAGAGGCGCCAAGAATTTTTCAGAATCTGTGTTTTTGGCCTACTTCCAGTACTAAGCCAAAACTAAACAATCTTCCACACTTTGGAGTACCTACTCAATGCTTAAATCAACAGTCAGTTCTAATAACGACGTAAAACTGGACACATATTCGAAATTAATAGCGTATCTGAAGACGATGTCTGATGGATTTAACCCTAAAAAATCCAAAGTGTTCTCAGTCAACAACGTGGAGACTTTCCCTAATGAGGCACCCGACAAAGTCTTTCTTGCCGTAGAAGTAAGTAACTACATATGTATATGGTGGATTAGTAAAGTATAACCCTAGTGTTTTAAAATGCGCATTTTATTGTAACCTGTTGTTCGATAGATACTTGTCTTATTCACATTTGGTTTTGTTACAGGTGGATTTAATTTTCGGAGTACATGGAGCTTGTCGTGGCAATGAACTTTAAAAATTAACTGTTGATGATGTCGAAAATCATTCGGATGATTTACTGTTAGTAAAGCTGACAGATACAAAAACAAAAATTGACCGATCCATCGTAATCCGAGGAGAATACAAAACTATTGTACAGAAATACCTGGCTGGACCTGCGTCCTGCTGATATGAAGACCAATCGGTTTTTCATCCGTTATCAAAATGGCTTTAAACAAGTTATGGGAAAAAATATTAGATCTAACATGCCACAAGAAATCGCTACTTATTTGAAGTTACCAGTAATCAAGCTGTTTACAGGACATTGTTTTCGTCGTACTTCTGCTACTCTTTTGGCAGATTCTGCAGCGGACTTAACTGTTCTCAAGCGACATGGAGGATGGAAGTCGAGTGCTGTAGCAGAGGTGTATATAGAAGATTCCATTGAGAACAAGGCGAAAACATGTGAATGCATCGTGGAAAACATTAAATTGCAACCTTCAGTTAATCCATCCATGTCACTGTCGCTGCGCCCATCTACATCCAAACAACGAGATTCACCGTCACATTTTCCTCAAAATGATCCAGATTCGGACATTATTTCAAACACGCAGAATATAAAATCTACAACAATCTTTATTCCTAACAAAACTGTAACAATAAATTTTCATATTTGCGAAAAATAATGTCTCAAACTCAAAGCATTTATTTCAATTAAACCATTTACAGGCACTTTTGAATTGTCAAGTGGTCGGTCAGTCAGAATTATGAAGCTGGTTGCCCATTCCAAAGCGTAGTAGGTACATATGGAGAAGAACGGGCAAGAAACTCCATGGACACTCTTTTAAATTATATTTTTACATAAATATTAGTAACATCATTAATGTGGCATATAGGTATAATTATATGTGAGAACGATGTAAATAAGACGTACACGTTGAGTGTCCAGTGTACAGCAAATATAAATTTAAACAAAACAATCCATAATAAAATAATTAAAATAAGACGTGGTGGCTAAGAGATGACCAGTCCCAACTGACAGCGCCCGTTCACGAACATGACGTCTCAAATGTAAATATAAGTTTTTAGTTGTTTTATTATTAGATACTATTTCATTTCAATTTAGTTGTTACTCTATGATTTATTAAATAATAATATTACAATAAAATAAGCGTCTTTTATTTTCTCATATTGGGTGATGAAAAGTAGAGTGTATCACTCGGGTGCAAAATATATTAATGGCTCGGGCGACGTACTTTGACGTACGCTACGTTCAGGATTCGCCTAAAAATTCCCTCGCTACGCTCGGGATTCTACTCTAGAATCCCTCACTTCACTCTGGATTCAAAAAGTGCCCTCGCCGTAAAAATATTATTTTGCTCCCTTGTGATACAATCTACTATTCCTAAGCTATCTGACACAAATAACCGGAGTCGACGACACGTCAATATGATATGTGCAAGACAGTCTAAGACAGCTCTGTTGCATAAAAGTGTTTTCTGCATGGCAACAATTTTAGATGATCACATACCAGAAAAAATAAAAACCTTAAATGTTAATTTGTTTAAAAGACATATATAAAACCTTTTCATTGGTAAATCATATTATAATATCTCGGAGTTCTTATCGGAAAAAATTGGTGGGACCTAAGCTCAGTTCTCAGCTCAGTGTTCAGTTTATTTTTCCTGACATGCACTTTGCAATAATAATTAAAACTAAAAAGTAATTGACTTTTTGATAAAATAAATTATTTCTTTTCTTATTTTTACTCATTTGAAACATGTTTGTATAGTTTCCATTGACATATTAATATTGTAGCCAGTGACATTTTATGTAATATTATGAGATTTTTCTATTAATTGTGATTCAAATAATTTGACATTCATTTGTAAAATGGAATTATAATAATATTCTAATTATTATTTAAAATGATATTGATTGTGATTATGATTTGCATGCCCATGTGACGGTAGAACATGGAGAACTAACTTCTATGACAACATCTATGTACCAATTATTTACCCATGTTTGCAAAGAAATAAATGATTTGTATTAGTATGTTGGACTCAAAAATTATGGTTAGACCGCTATGATCGGAAGGGAGATAATTAACGATGGCTTTATCTAAATAGTCGCAGCAACAATACTTCCTATTTTTTTGGGTGGAAAAAAGTGTTACAAATTTTGACGACGTAAATAAATTTTATTCTCTGCTAATAATTTAGTATTACCTAAATGGAAAAAATAAAACTAAGTGCATAAGATTTTCTTTACCAAGTGTCATAAGTAGTCATTGTGAGATAGTATTGAATTAAGAGAAAATAGAATTGATCGATACAATGGTTTTCCAGGGGATCACACTGGACTCAAGGCTTCAATGGAGTCCTCATTTATCATCCCTTGCAGAACGGCAAAGTTCAGCAGCAGCTGTCAGAAAAATCCGTAAATTTACTGATGTAGATACCGCGAGGCTAGTCTATTTTAGTTACTTTCATAGTACCATGTCTTCCGGTATTTTACTTTGGGGACGGGCTGCAGACGTCGAGTCTATTTTTATTCTGCAGAAAAGAGCCATCAGAGCCATATATAATCTCCGCAGGCGCGATTCTCTAAGGGAACTGTTTAAGGTTATTAAGATCTTGACGGTTGACGGTACCTTGTCAATTAAATATATCTATGTAAACATCATGTACGTAAGAAAAAAAAATATTAAAAGAGGTGAAAGACATAATATTATAGTACTAGAAATAGAGAGCTATGAGTTCAACCAGGGTGCAGGCTGGCTAAAGTAGAAGTTCATCTTTCATTGAATACTGTTTGAAATGATACAATAAAATACACATACTTCAACTGAATGAGACGAAATTAAAATATACGTTGGGGGATTACATCGCTGATAAAAATGCCTGGCTCAATGCTGGTCCTGCTCCACAAACACAAATAATTGATTAACACTTGAAAATAATGTTGGAGCTGCTAAAGATTGTAAGACTACCGTTGCATTGTATGAACTCATCTCCTTTGTATTATATAATTGCATAGGACAGGTGCGAGTACTATGTACTATCGAGCTACGATTTACCTTTCATTTCATTTCAATTGTCTTGCTGACGGTGGCGCGTGTGTTGGATCGCATTTAGCTCCCTTCAAAATGGTTGAGCTGAATGGTGCTGATCCATGCGTCATGTTCGTGAACGGGCGCCATCAGTTGTGACTGGTCATCTGTTAGCAGCTCCCACGGCTTATTTTAAGTATTTTATTATTGAATTGTTTTTATAATATCTATTTGCTGGATACTTTTAACGTGTACGTCTTATTTACAGCGTTCTCACATATAACTATAATTCAACATTAATGATGTAACTAATATTTACAAAATAGTATAATTTTAAAGAGTGTCCATGAAGTTTCTTGTCCGTTCTTCTCCATAGGTACATATTACGCTTTGGAATGGGCAACTACCTTCATATATCTGACTGACCGACTCCTCCACAATTCAAAAGTGCCTGTAATCAATTTGAGTTGTTGTCTCTTAGTCGCACAAGCCTCAAGCTAGTAACCAAGTGACCATCCATGCGTTTGTAAACTCTTGTGTAACTTGAATAATTTACAGCATCATACATCACCGTTGCATAATCCTACAATATATTTATAGATGTAATACATTCTGGGTGCGCCCGATTGTTCTTGCAGTGCAATCACGCACAAACGCATGTTTTGGCACAAACTGTAACCAAATCAGCAGTGATCAATTCAAAACTCGTATTGCGTTCGATTTTCGAAACTTCTCTACACAAGTATGCTACCCACATGCTGGTGCCTTCATCATTTGAATAAATACGTGAAGAAAAGTAAAATCGTTCGGGGAATTATGACGTGGGCTCATTGATAAACATTAACTGTAAACATTTTTATTTTATAAAAAAAAAACTAAGTAATTTAATTCATCTCAGTCAGTAGGTCACTGTCTCATGAATAACTTTGTATTCATGCATACAAAAATAATTGACATTTCCTGTCTACGTAAATCACAAATCATTAAAAATAGAAATTATAAACTCAAACTCAAAGTATTGATTTAAATAAACCAATTACATGCACTTTTGAATTGGCAAGGGGTCGGTCAGTCAGAAAGATGAAGCTAGTTGCCCATTCCAAAGCGTAGTAGGTATCTATAATAATGAATGCATAAAAACTGAAACAACATCTAGCCACTAGACATAAATAAATCATAACATAATACTGTAACACTCTGGCCAGGTATGATTAGGATAGATAGAGTTTGTGGATAGAGCATTATAGTAACAACACTCTCCTGTGGACAGTGGGACATCATAAAAGCCCATGGTCATTCACAATATGCCCGTAATTATTGTCCTGAATTTTATGGTTTTATTCAGTAATTAGCAAGTAACCACACAGAACAGAACTAAGAGGAGAATTCTCTTCTATTCTTGGGGTGTCTTGCTGCGCCAATAGAGTTAACTAGTTAGTTAATGGTATTTAGATCGAAAGAGGTCTTTCTAATGATACTCGTAGCAATAGTGAAAAGTGATTGGACTAGATAGAGCATTTAAGTAATTTTGGAGTGCTAGTGCTAGTTAAGGAGCTAAGAACTCTTCTTTACCCTAACAATACAAACAAAGAATATAAAGATAAAGAATAAGACCAACACAAATAATAGTAAATCTTTTGTTAATATTAGCAGGTCATTCATCATTGAAGAATTCCGTACTGACGGTTCGCACGCTCTTGTAAGAGAACTTTTACTTAATTGCCGGTCAAAAACGCAACAATGCTTTCTTCCTATGACTATGACATAAAACGGTGATGCTATTTCTCACAGACGAAAACAAACGAAAGTGAAAATGAACTAAAGTAGGTGAATCGAGTTTGGTTTAAAATTCTTAGATCACTGCTATCTTCTCTCTAACTGGATCAGCCCTTTTATCCGCTGTAGTGCTTTAGGAACTAATTTGTATGGAGTTTTCTCTTTATGTAGAAATCGAATAACTGGTAATTGCAGAATTCTCTCTTTAATTTATTCTAAGTATTAGTAGTAGCATGAGCGGTTCTTGAATGTTTTTGGACGATGATTATGAATATAATACAACGCACTAGTAAGGAGCTCCTTGGAATATTGTTCCACTATTTGGTCTCCCTATTATTCAACTTATTCTAATAGTGTTGAATCTGTTCAGGCCCGTTTTGTCAGGTATTTATGTGTGAAGAATTAGCCATTCTGACTTACTAATACTCCATAAAATTATAAATGGTTCCATAGATGCACAATTGGTAAACTATTTTATCTTTAGGTCTAGCCAACGTAGTAAGCGTCATCATCGTATTTTTGAATTGCCTGCATCCACCTTAAATACCACATTTAATAGCCCTCTAACACGTATGGCAAGGCAATATAATGAAAGGTCCAACTTGACAGATTTTCCTATTGATATTTTCTCGCATGAGTTTTGCTTCATACAGACGTTCCCTATTTAGACAGTGTGAAGAGTGCACGTCTATGTAACTCAAATTAGTTTGTTTTTGTAGTGTTCTAGGAGATCTACTAGAAACCCTTTTTATTGTTCTCCTTTGTCTCTAATATTTTTAAGTTAGATGTCATGCATACCTGTTATTTGAATGGTTACTGAAATGCTAATTTTAGTTGATATTTTATTTGAATGGTAAGTGACTGTGCTGTTGGTGTGCTTATTATAAATAAATAAATAATATATCTTTGTATAGGGCAGTGTAGCATCACCCCCCTACCCTTATCCATATTTGAGTTAGGCGCAGTAGGTACATCTTCCTCTTCTCAGTATTCATCCCCATTCTTACGAGTATAATTTATCATCTTTCAAACATTCCATTCATCATTTCTTTGATCTTCCTCTATTCTTATTGTCAGACACACTGCCATATAATATGTAGTGTGTCTATTTTCGATCAACAAAGAAATCAAATGAGTAAGTTACCTTTTCTACCCTTTATTCTGTTAACATTTCAATCAACGTCGTTTGATAGTCTGACACAGAACTTTTATTTACAAAGTGGAAGCGACAATAGGCTCGTTGAAAGCTGGAGAGCCGGTCAAACTGATCGTGACTTGATTTTTTAGTTGACAATCGTGATCTACGTCTCAATTTAGTATAAAGTCATCGTTGATGCTAGAGGTGACTATGTACTTTCTTAGATAGCTTTGTATACATTATTTTTTTATGTGATAGGCTAGCGTTTGTCCAATCTCACCTGATGGCAAGCGATCATGAGATCAACGATGGTTCATTATTTTAGGTGAACTCAGGAGGAAAAGTTTTATCGCTAGGAATATTTAGAAAGCTTTATTGGCACATAAAAAGAAACACACAACACATACACACACACATTGAAAAGTAAATATAGAGGCAAACTTACGGTAGAAACAAGAAAAATGATTTGGTGTGTGCAACATGTCATACTTTCTCCAGGAAGCAAGGAAACTATCAATATATCATGAAACATCACTATTCACGTTAATCAATAGATATTTATGCTTAATATACATGTCAGGTTGAAAGTAAAAGTGGTCTGTATTGTTCTACTGACAATGGATACGTTAGGACCTGCCCAAACGGTTCAGCATTTGAATATAATGGTTGCGACGTCACTGAGCAATCAAGATAATTTACAATCTCATAAATATTTGATTTCAAAGTTCAATAAAAAACAACAATTGTAAAACAGGAATGTGTTAATACCTAATGATTATCTAAGAATAAGTTTATAAAATCTGTCTCTTAAATACATCTGAAACTAGGTAAGTAATGAGTAAAAGAAAATAGACTCATGTAATATTTTTAATTAAAAATCATAAAATGTAACACAATAGAAACCAATCCACAGACTGAAGATGAAAACATTAGTGGAGACGAAGCAAGTACGTTCTAAATGCCAAAGAAAGCTAAAGATAATGGTGAGTAGCTTGCTTTAGAGATTGTAGGATAAACGCGTTTCATGGCGAGGGGCAAAGGGCTAAGCAGTCGGGCATTGCGGAGCCTCCCATTACTACGGTTTCGTAACTCACAGTTGCAACACACATAGATACCTGGTCGTCCTCACTTTTTATATGACATAAATAAGAGTTTTAAGTCCTTGGATACTATTTATTGTGTGGAGGAATCTAAGTATTTGAAATGAGTTGCACTTTCGAATACAAAGCGATCATATCTATATAAAGTTAAGTTAATTTTATGATTATAAATTGGCAAAAAGCAACACCATTTTTCGGTTCCCTTGAGCCAAGTATATTTTTCCAAATTTGGAGGAATGTGGAGTACCACAACTCTAGCATTGCTTTACTATACTTAAAATACCTGCAAAAATCGCCCACAAGATATTATAATATAACGATAACTCTTGGTATTTTACAAAGATTAAAAAACCTGTTGCCCTCGATTAGCATCTTGACGCACTCCTTTCGCACAATAATAAACAACAGCGATAAACTATAGTATATCAATCAGTTCATAAAATAAGAAGAAAAAAAAGAATATTTGTTACACATCCGAGTTAATTACAAATACGGTAGGTTTCTCAATAGTTTATTTTTTATTTTTTATGAGACAACATCCACACAAGTTCTTCAGGTTCCGAACACACACAGGTCAAACAGACATGTTCATGCACTCAAATCAAATCAAATTATTTATTCATCATAAAAGCATTGTAGTGCATGGTAATTTACAGGGTTCACAAGTTAGTGTACTAAAACTACAACTTGAATGGTGGTGAGGTGCTGCATTCCCAGCTAGGTTATAGAATAAACTGAATAAGGGAGTATAGTGCCAGTCCCCCTTGGGTATTATAATTAAATTGTACACAAGTCTACTACAACAATTTTATTATTAATGGTTACATAGTGTGGCTAAGGATAATATAAAAGGATAAATTACATTTTAAAAGGACAAAAAACATTTGCTAAAATGTAAGTGAGTGTGATTGTGTGTGCATGTAGTGTGCATGGTGTTGTGTGTGTGTGTGTGTGTGTCTGAACGTGCGCGTGTGGTTGTGAGTAGTTTGGTTCAAATGTTTGACTTGTCCGGGGATCAAACCCGGGGCCAGCGGCTCAGAAGGCAGGGTCGCTACCAACTGCACCAACCGGTCAAGCTATAATTTCCAGTAGCTGATCTCGCATTGTATAGGATTTCCTTACAATGAGAGGCCAGTGTAAACTGGAAAATATAGCTTGATGTGTAGCCGTGTATACAAATAACTAAAACAACTTTTTTTTTTAATAAAAATAATTATTAAAATCTTTAAAATTATGTTCATAGCGTAATTGAAGTGCCAGCCACAATATTATATTTTAATGGTACCCATTCAATATGTAGTTTTTTTTAAATTTGGAATTAAGTGCACGTAAAATTTTGGGTAAATATCGAAAAACCCTTAAAAATCTAATATCTCGAAAACTATTGAATTTCGTCCATACATATATGGGGTTCAATTTGTTGCATTTTAGCTCTGATGTTGAATGATTAAATTAATATATTAAAACTATAGAAATATCAGCTCCTGATGGATATACGTTGAGTTACAAGTAACCCTATACATTTGACGCTATTAGGTACTCAATTTCCAGGGCAAAAATAACAGCAAATATACATGTTGGGTCCATAGAATAATATCTACCTACATGGACATCTATCGAAACGATTCTTGCACAACTTACACACGATAAGTAACTTAGCGATGATCACGAACACTTCAAACAAGGGGGTCATTACAAGAACATTGTTAGCGAAATGACAATACTATTGTGATCCTTTGTCAACAAAGTGACGGATGTTCAGGCCACGGGGTGGGAAAAGCCAGAGAAAGCACAGCGTGCGACTAGACGAGCAATAATGCGGTGAAGTTCACATGTCTCACTGTTAATCTTAGACCTGTAACATCTGACTGTTAACTGCTCTGTGTTTGAAATGCTAACAGTTAGCTCCAAACTATGGACAGCAAAATGTGAAAAATTTACCTATATACAAAACTTTTACTAGGATGCATACATTCACGAGTGCCTTCAAAACGTTTCTATGGCGCTGTATATAAGCTCTCTAGTTTGTCTTCTTTGACCATTCGTAACTATGTATTTTTAAGATATAAACAAGATAAGCTCCAATATAATAAAAGTTACAACACAAATCTCCATAGGAATCATTTTATGACCATCAATTAATATTATCAATGCATAATTTATTATTCCGAACACCACAATTACTGAAAGCGATCCTATAAATTATAACATCATTGCGCCAGAGCTGAACAATATAGAAAATGAGAGTGGATTCCTCATGTGTGTGGGTGTTCTCCGTGTTCTCGTGTTCCGATAAATATCCAACATTAACATTGAACTTGATTATGATTGAAAATGCTCGTTTGATTACAGCATGTTATGCCTCCATACATGATACGACGATTGACAGACGCATTGATCCGTGATCGTATTACGTGAGTTAACTTTGAATGCCGCGGCGTAATCATACGATCGGAATTGAAGCCTTAGATAATCAATTTTTTGTGGTGCTTTATGAGTCCGGAGTAAGGTTATATGAGGAACATTATTGGAGTGAGTTACAGACCACAGGGAAGTTATTGTTATACATAATAATCAAAACCTCTATTGAGTCATTTTGATTCTTGAATAAATTATGTAATGTAAACTTTACCTCTAATGTTTTCAATAATAATAGGTATAAAAATAATGATTTGACATAATATAGTTAATGACAATGATTATATGCCATGCGTTTGATTTACCGAAGACAATATTAAACAAATGAACGAAAGTAGAGATATTAATGGTGTAACATTACGGGGTCGTGCGTGGAATATTTTGAGTATCATTGCCTCACTCAAGGTGAAAGGTCTCAGATCTTGATGATGTAGGTATGTAATTCTGTAGCAAATTTTATTTTGTACACGCTTTTCCGTCCAAATTGTCTCTTTTGATACACTCAGAAATTAAGAATGGATGTAAATCTAAACGACTTGTGATTATGGTCAAAATGTCATCCAGGCAGATTTTATTACGCCAAATGTTGATAAGCAAAACCCTAATGGATTTGTAATTTTTAATTCGAAACAAAAAAATACAACAATAACCTAATTAGTGATAGCGTTTTAACTTTTACAGCTCCATAGACTATATTTTCCGCATACAATGAAATACGATCAAATAATCGATTTACCGACAATACTGATTCATCGAGTGGGAAGCAAATGGTTGTGCGTGCACACAGACGCTTAATCACTAAAACATGCATCAGCTGTAACTACTTCAAATGGTCAAAACAAACCATTAGTTATTAACTATGAAGAATGAAGCCATGATGAAGTACAGAGTCATAACAAGTCAGAAGCTTGTTGAAACTAACGTATTAAAGGAAATCCATAACTCGCTAATTTTATTACCTACAGTAACCGGAAACCGAAGATTTAGAATAAAAAGAAGCTATGCAAAACAAAAACTAGGCTACAAATGAAATGTTGTACAAACAACATCTATAAACCGATATCCCGAAGATCTTGGAATGAATGTTAAACGTACTATTTAGATAAGTGTAACTAATTTTACTTTCATGATAATGGGTACTCATCAAGGCAGTATAGCAGTGCAAGATGTCCAGATCTTTTGTAAATCATGATTACCATATCTACCACAAGGAAGTGTTGGCTTTCTCGTTGCAAGGGTGCGTCGAGAGAGAACGTGTCAGGGCAAAGGCCCTGACACTTCCTTCTCTTTCTCTTATTCATACCACTTATAAATGCTAGGTGTACCCACATATATCTCCTGCATTGCAACCCGTTCTTTCCGGTCTAGGCTCACATTCTCCCTGCTACCTGGTCTAGGTGGGTCATGTCATGTTATAAGCGTCTAGGTAATGGTGCTCATAAATAATCTAAGTGCAAGGCGGTGACAGTTTTAATTACTAACGACTATTAGACGGTTGTTAGTCGCACATTTACAATCATTATATGCAACGTTCCGTACTTTTGTTTACAATATTACGTTACATTAAGTAAAATTGTTGAATGTAATCAGGAAGCTGTCGCATTCCGCTATATTGTGTTTGGATAACAACGTGTCCATCGTGGTGCATGAATTCAGCACATATTATGTGCTGAATTCATGGTTACAGTTACTGACAATGTCTACTTTCGGGAGCTGGTATCATATTATGATACCAGCTCCCGAAAGTAGACATTTTTGGTCAGATATAAAAAAAATGGCTGTTTCGTAGAAAAGTGCAATACCTACGCGATTAAAATGTACGAAAAATTTCTTTGCTAGGTATGCTATGGTTTCAGTTTACGCGATGATGTCCCCTGACACCCTATTTATATACCACATACAAAAAATCTTAGCTAGTAACTATTTTATACAGAGTTGATGCGACAGTGGGGCTTTCCTTTAAACTGCCTATACTAGGTACCATTTTCAAACTCTGTACCAAAAATCAATTAAGTAGGAGCAGTAGTTTAGTCGCAAGTGATTTTTTTAGTTTTTGTCCCGTTTGAACACGATGCATTTTTCTTAACAGCTGACGATGTCTATACGCATAGGTCATGCACCATAAAACGATAAATCTGAGTATAGCCTACGATGCGTTGTTGCCGCTCTGACGCAAGTCACAAGTACAACCAAATATTTTCGCTAAAAAGATGCAAGAAGGCAATGCAAACTAGGAAGCAATAATTACACACACAATTGCACTTGCGTTTTACTTTGATTTGTAAGCTATTTAGTTTGTTTGAAAAAAATAAACTAATTTTTGGTGCTTTTTATTTTTATATCGTATCGAATTAATACTTAACACGTAGGTATAGTATACGTAGTGTAATTTAATGCCCCTCTGTCATATCAACTCTGTATATAAATAACAGCGAATTAAGTGAATAAAATTATATATGTTGAAAAATTCTCTAGTCACCCTGAGCTAACATAATAACTCGGGTTAATAAAGAAATTACTCGCATTACCTATACAAAATACTTTAAATGAACACCTTAACATTGAATATAATATCGTTTAGGCAGGTACTATCGCTGTGAGAAACGGCGCTTTCACGAAGAGCTTTGGGAGCGCGGATTCACAGACGTAACAATTGCTCAGAACAATGATCCGTGAGTCCAATCCACTGACTCGACATGTGTCGTACCGTATTGTTCTGAGTACCACGTTGTACTTGTAGGTTACTTGGTGCTGGTGAAATAACACTAATCTTCTCTCTTGTAGCTATTAGGTATAGACAACACTTTGTCATATGACATTTATTATACCTGGATACATAAAGCCACGCCTTTTCCCCATGGGGGTATGCATACAGAAATCACAGAGCGCCACCTGCTACGATACTTATATACCTACTTCATCCTTATACCTGGATGTGTCCATAATAACTTAACAATCAAAGTTATCATTAGCAGTCGGAACTGTCTCGGTATATAACACGTGCTTCCTATTTAACGTGCTAAATCATGTCTACAAACACAAACGACTACCAAACGCACGTTGTTTATTAAATTATGTTGAACCTGTCAAACACGCGGTAGACATTGTATTGGGGAATTCTAGAGCAAGTAAATGTATCGAAATGGAAAGTGACTCACACGCAACTCATGCGCGGTCGTATCGTAAACGTTTGTAGGATGCGCGGGCGCTGATCGGCTAATTCATATGACTGTATTGATAATGGATAATTTAATAATAATAATAATATATTTTAACGGTCATTTCTATTCTGTTTTTGAATTCAAATCGGATACAGAATAAATTACCTTCTAATAGTGTTTTATTTGCTTGCAAGATCTCGAATGTTTGTTTTATTCACTTGAGAACTGCTCCTTGTATAATATTCTGTTTGTTTGAAAGTGAAGCATTCAATACGTCTACGGATACGGTATGCCTAGAATTTTATTGAAAGCAATCTTTCTTCAAAGTTCTGATCACATAAAAAGGCTGTATTGCAATTTAGGAAATGGCGAACCATTCAAACGTTAAATAAACGGCATCGTCGGGAGAAAACAAGCCAGCCAGTAAGAACTTATGGAAGATGATAATTTACTAAATTAAGATTCACCGAAAGTTAAAGAAATTCGATGATCACTCAGACCGTAATAACCGGATCTCATAATCTGTTTTACAACGACAGCTGTGTTCAAATTCAATGTGGAATCCAAGAAGCATGTTCGTAAAGAAAATGCTAGTGATAATAATGTGCATAATGAAATAGAATATGGAGTGAGAAATGTGTAGGTTCTAAGAAATGACACTAGAGCACGTGCGAGCTCTGCTCTAAGTAAAGAGTGCAGTCACGACGAAGAGCAACTTGAGATAGAACATACAATAACATTTCAATATTATCGTTAGTTTACTTCTAATTTGTTTTTTTTTTTTTGGGTATGGCATCTCCTTTAGAGGCCGTGACTGCTTAAGAGCGTTTATACCTTATGAGTGGCAACGTCGCAATTTAGTGTCATATTTCATGGTTTTCAATGTTTACCATTTAATCGGAGCTATATTTTAAAAATCTGTTTAATTAACTTTTTAGAATTACGTGAAAGTGTTTAAAAAGTAAGTAACCGTAATGCTTACAGTTATTTTACAATGAAAATAACGCCCTGCAAGTTTCCAATGTATTATTTGCATATAAATAGAACTGTAAACGCAACGATTTCTTACCTTTTACACAGTTTTCACATAATTCTAAAAAGTTAATTAAACAGATTTTTAAAATATAGCTCCGATTAAATGATAAAAATTGAAAACCACGAAATATGACACTAAATTGCGACGTTGCCACTCATAAGGTATAAATGCTTTTAACCAGTCAATCCTGTGGTGCCTTTGAGCTAACCCATAGCCAGGGGCATAATATTAATTATAAACTGAGTGACCATCACCTAAGAGCGCCCCCTGTGGGGTACGAACCTCGGCTTAGGGCGTCGCTGGGGGAGGACAGCAAGTTGGGGACAGGCTGGATCAAAATGGGTTCATTATTATTAATGGGTAAAACTACTGGCTCAGCTACGCCACCAGCTGGCTCTGCGGATCCGATCAAGGGAGAGGAAGGGGAATTTATCGGGGAGGAACGCAGACGCGAAGGACCTCGGCGGCGCGCGGCGAGGTCGGAACTTCGATTTATATTTTTTTCTAATTTGTAGTTTGAACTCCTATTTATTGTCATTCTGATGAAGGTAAATCTGGATTACGGATTTATGATTCACATTTCCAAAAGATGCAGGTAGGTATGTAGGTATATTTTTACTAAGAATAGTTTCACAGTGCGTTCCTGAGAAGTTAGGTCATCCCCAGATTCGTTGCCTTAATACAACCCATAGGAAAGTATACAAATCACCAATATTTGAATAGCACTTTTCTTCACAACAGTATCAACATTAAAGTTTATTTAGATGGGCACTTCTCGTCCATCACGAGGACAGGCAAATAAAACTGGTTCTCAGATTTCACTCGTACAGTCGTAGTCTAAAGTTAGAATACGGGCGCGAACGATGTTGGAATTTGTTATGCTCTTATGAAAACTGCTAATTTCTTTATTAATATATTCAAATGTATGAATATCTGTGTTTTAGGAGATTTTGGCCAAACATTGTTAAACAACACTGTTTGTTTATCAAGCTTTTTGTTTCCTTCTAAGTCATTAACTTATCTATGTCCATCACAATAACGTTTAATGCCTCTGCGTGCTTATTCCGGACAATCAACAAAACCGTGTTAAAAGGGTTTCATTCGATTTAGTCGTAAAACTCTTTCCATGTTAACTACAAACACAAACAGAGTTATCAGTGAGCTTCAAAGCCTGCATTAGATTCTCATCCGAGTAACAAAAAAGGGTTGTGTTTACTTAGGGATACCGTTGTCGCTGTCCTGGGTTTGTCACCTGCAAAGCCGAAATACTCGGCTGACGTCAGAGTTCACATTATAACGAAGTAAGGAGCCACGTTTAAATGCTTTTAACTTTTGTATTTTTCTTTCCTAAGAAAACTTTGATAAGTCCGTTTTTGGATAAGTACATTTATTTGTGTACATAGTGTCTAAAGGATCACTTGTTTAAATGTCTTCGACTTTAGCAATTGAATAATATATGTAATGTCATGCTAGAAGTGAAAATCAGTACGAGTTTGCCATATCTTATTACTCTCAAAATTATCATGTCTGGTGGCATCGTTTTCGGATAATAAACGTTGTCTTGTAGTAGTTCCGAAAGTTATTATTTTTATTAGTTAAAGATGTTGCATTCCATCTATGATGATAACAGAAGTTTGTGCACTAGGTAGAAACCTAATATGTATCAAACGGCGATTTCAGTATTACAAAAAAAAAGTTTCTGCTATAATATTTGAGATACCGTGGGAACCCTACAGATATACTTTTTCAGAAATTGTTCCAGAAAACGCTAAGCAACAACCAAATATAGCGCGTCATATAATCCGGAAATGGGCAACATAGGCATTAAAATTATTACACCCTTTTCAAATACTAATGCAACTTTACATCACCCTGATTAAGGAAACCGCTAATAGTCGTAACAGCTCGTTAAGTCATCGAAGATAAGACAGGTAAAGCTTACTAATTACCCGTGAACTACCGTCGTAAAACTAATGGAAAGCGAGCTTGTTTCACAAACATGCTGACTAAGCTTGTTTTAAAATTTCATATTTTATTCGTTGACAACTCACACTTGTAGCATGTTTTCTCGTTATGACTCTTTTTTGTTCATTTTTTGTTTAATTTTTGTTATTGTTTCGAACATGACCCTAATTTTAACTTATGTCCGTGTCGTGTTGTTTGTTTTTGTTGTATGTTTTCCTTACGATCCTTGATATTATGATGTCGAAAACGTTTATTATTATCTAGAGTTTCATTGAGTTCATTTAACTCTAAATCATCAGAATATGTATGTTAGGTTTCAAAGAAAATAAATATAAGGCAAATCATTTACGTCTTATTATTCACTCAATACCAGGTTTAATTATTTAAAGCCGATGTTTTAATTAAGTTTCAACTCATTTTAAATCAACCAACTCTAACAGCCGACATCGAACTATAAAATAACTTCCGGAACATATCAGATACTTCATTAAGTTGTTTAATTGTCACTCTACAGCTAAGAAGCTATTTCAATAAGAAATCAGAGAAAACAGTAAGACAAACACAATAAGTGAAATACCCAATTAAAGTCATAATACCTATCTTCAAGAAATAATAATTATAATCAACTCATCATGATCTGCAGCATCTAAACAAATCGTAGTTAATGAAGAAGCATAAATTCCAACGCTTTTAAATCAAGTTTAAAAAATCCTTATCTTTAAACTAAGTTCCACATAAAGCTCGGATATAAACTAATATAGGTTATATAGTTTGGTATCACTCACCGGCGCGACGGCCATGTCTTCTCTTATCAGTCACCAAGATCCCAATCACTGTGTCTATTTGATCATCACTCAACTTTCACCAAGTAAACGTCCCGGAACATCACCCGACATGCCGATAATCCTCAGTTTTCATATCACAGTCACCTTCGTAGCGATAACACAAAGCTCGCACTCGTGAAGTACTCGCGTACCCGTAATAGCATAACGTGCGGTCCCCACCGGTAATGTAGATGAATGACGCCGCGGGTAAAGCACGAAGAAGTCAACAATTCCCACGTGAGAGAAATGCGCGTGGCGAACAATGGTGGAGGCTGCGCTGCGCGTGAGTCGAAAGGTGGGCAAAAAGCGAATGAGCGCAGGCGCGGGCGCACACACCACGCTGCCGCGCCGCCCCGCCGGGAGCCCGTACCTACCTGCTGACCCATTTCAAATGTTCACAGCAATCATTGTTGGAATTTAAACCCTTATTCGATTATGGGACCGCTCGGTTTTGGAAAAAATCACAGCGTTTTTTTTGTCGATATTAGAAAGTGAGAAGCCTTTAATCTTCTTATTCGTGGAACACTGAATATTTCTACGTGCTCTATGAATAAATACAGTAGGCGAAGAATAAATAAGAATAACGCACAGCATTTCAATATGATTAAATACAAAACCAAAACTGTATCCGTCCTATTTTCGGCATATTACAACTTTAGTTTTCAGCCTGTTGAAGGATCGTGAAGGGCGACTATTAATCTCAATACGGGTCTAAAAATAAAGAATATAATCCTGCACGGTTTCGATGATCTTTATTAGACATGTGTAATAAAACGACTTTATCACAATACTTAGCTGGTACGTGCTCATTAGATGTACCTACTGATCCAATCATGACGATCATTGAATAGTTTTGCGATACCCATTACCTGCGTGTCTAATATGAACTACATATATTATCTATTAACAGTTGATAGATAAAGTCATGGTCTTTAGTTGTTGTGACAAATGGTACAGACCTAAGTTGTTTCGACATAATTATACACTCGAGAGCAATGAATCCGGGTCACTTAAAGAATGTTAAAAATCTCGGAAACTAAAAATGATAGGTTAATGCAATAAATTGTATTTAATAGACAATGTAATACTCCTTAAATGAAAGTAAAAAAAAATACATTTTATTAACACAAAATTACATAAAGAAAAAAACTGCTGATCTCTCCTTAAAACAAAAATAGGAAACATGAAATTTTTGAACTTTATTACGATTTTCTTGAATTTTAATACTTCGTATTGCCTCCTCGTGCTTCCATTACTGCGTTTACGCGGTTTGGCATGCTGTACACCAAGTTCCTTATACGATTTTGGGGAATATTCTCCCATTCCTCTGTGAGAGCAATTTTGAGCTCACGAAGCGTGATTGGGGGAGGGTTTCGTTGTTTTACGCATCTGCCTAGCTCGTCCCAAGCATGCTCGATCGGGTTGATATCCGGGCTGCGCGCTGGCCACTCCATACGAGTAATGTTCATCTCTTGAAGGTAGTCATTCACAATCCTACCTGTATGAGGTCGGGCATTGTCATGCATAAATATAGCATCCTCACCTAAATTGACCATAAATGGACCAACGTGATCATTGAGGATTTCTTCCACATATCTTACGCTAGTTAAAGAGCCGTTTTCTATGATCACCAGCTCTGTGCGACTTTCAGAAGAAATTCCGGCCCACACAAGTACAGACCCACCACCGTAGGCTACTTTTTCTTCGATCCATGCTTGCTTGAATCTTTCCCCTGGTCTTCGATACACTCTGTGTCTTCCATCGTGCTTGTAGAGCATAAATTTTGATTCGTCGGAGAACATAACTTTTGACCAATCTTCAATACTCCAATTTACGTGGCTCTGGGCATATCTTAGTCTTGAAATACGATGCCCACGCTCCAGTTTAGGGCCGTTTGCAGGTCTAAGGGGTTTTAAGTTAGATTCAGCAAGCCGACGTCTTACTGTCCATGCACTTGGGTTACTTCCTCCGAGGCGTCGAAACTGATTGGTGAGTTCAGTTCCTGTGAGAAAGCGATTTCGAAGCATGGTGTTCACCAAGTATCGGTCTTCTCGTGCTGTGGTACACCTGGTTCTGCCCGTTCCTGGTCTGCGTAGGTTAGAACCAGTTTCTTCGTAACGTCGGAGAACTCTTTGTACTGTTGACAGCGACACACCGACAGTCCTGGCTGTATCGCGCTGACTCCGGCCGGTTTCCAGCATTGTAAGTATTCTGGTGCATTCTTCAGGCGTAAGCGACATAATTTCAGCTTGAATAATGAATATAGAGCACTATCAACATGGTTTATGTACCCACATAAATGACAGATTACAAACAAAAGCAAAACCAAATGCTGTAATTTCGTAGTTCCATCTTCGAAAGTGGCCCTTTTTCAAATTTGATTTTTTTATGATATAACTTTACAATAACTAAGAAGTTTTAATACCTTCATTTAAGGAGTATTACATTGTCTATTAAATACAATTTATTGCATTAACCTAGCATTTTCAGTTTCCGAGATTTTTAGGATTCTTTAAGTGACCCGGATTCATTGCTCTCGAGTGTAATTTGATTTGTGTATTAGAATTAAACACAAGTATTGAGTAGGCTAAAAACCGTACTCTTTAGGTTCACAATTTACTAATCAGATCCCAAATGTTAATGAGCATGAACCGAAAATTGTATATTTGAAGTATAAGTTCATATTGCGATCGAAACATACGCTTTTTCTTTATTTTCAACGCCAGTATCACTAGAATATAATATAAGGAAGTTATGTCTGGAATTCAAATCGGTTTACACTGTGTTTGTAATAACAAAGCCTGATAAATGGTTTCTAACCCCACTAAGCTTACACTTAAACCCTTTTACGAGCTCAAGTTATATGAGATCACGTCTAATGATTATCTACTAACATACCACGAAGGAATACGGCAGTTAACTTTTTTCAATATTCCCGAGTTCATTTGACGAATAGTTAAAGGTTTTAGTGCAATAATCCATTTAGCTTTAGAAGGGTGAGAACGTGGGATATTTAATGTTCGGTTCTTATACATAGTAACTAATCGTTTTATTAACCATTCAGCACCATTCAAATTACAACTTTTATAAAAAATACTATGAGCCAAGTCTGTCTGTGCTGTGTAATAGAAATTACACTTAATTGTTGGCAATGATAAACGAGGGTTAATTTGATCCCATAACGATTGGTTATGAACAGGAATCTAACACAAACCAGAATTAAATGTTCCGCTAATTATATGTCGATTATCTTACGATACTATAATTTTTTGTGCTGTCATTTCCTCCTAAGAGTTGTTCCTGGACCCCGCTTTCACTTTCCGGTTCATTGTTTCCGGGTCGATGTTCCAGTTTGGTTTTTACATCTACAATATTGTTCCTTAACATTATCCTACTTGGGGTCGGTGCAACATGAGTTCTTCTTCCATTCTACCCTGTCAACCATCACGTTATCATCCACTCCCTGCTCTTTCATATCATTCCTCACACAATCTTTCCATCGTTTCTATGGCCTTCCTCTCCCTCTCCATACATCAACATTTATATTCATCGCTCTTTCATTCACGTGCGTTTCTTCCCTCCTCATCACATGCTCATACCAAGTCAAACGATTTCCTTTCAACTTTTCTGTGACTGGCGCCACTTCCAAGGTCCCCCTTACCAACCAACTCAATCCATTTTTGTCACCCCACACATGCACCTCAACATTCTCATCTCTGCTGCATGCATTATTTTTTAATCTTTGTTTTTCACGGGTCAGCATTACGATAAGCCTTATCACGGACTTGTAAACTTTCCCCTTTAATTTGAAGGCCATCTGTGAGTAGCAAATTGTTCCTATGACCTGTCGCCATTTCAACCATCCTGAGTTGATCTTGACTAATTAATATTGTCCCCTAACATCTTATAATTATTAACATTTGTGAAGCTCAATTTTTTTTTTCGGTTGTGGTGAAAAAATTATTAGCTACATTTACAAAACAAAATCCCGCTTACGTCCACGTCCGAAAGTGCAAGTCTCTTATTCTGTAAAAATCTCAACGTAAAAACTTAAAGGGAAAGGGACCTGGAAGTCAATCTCTAGCATCAAGGTGTGATGTGAAATTTCACTGCAAGCTCCTTTCATATACGTATTCACTGTGAGATTTTTACAGGATTGGCCGGCTGGTTGGGCAATAAATTATATAAATAATAATAAAATAAATAACCCCACCGCAGTATCTGGGCTTGTGCGCTCCGAACTCTAGGTCTGTGCCGGCGGTAGATTTTACTTTGCTGGAACAGGTCTACCGTGAGGAGCCAGACCAAGAGGTATACAGAAACCCACAGGGCAGCATGTAGCTAGCTGTTGGGCAGTTGCGACCCCACGGACACTACATCCCGGAGGAAGGATTTTTCCGCATCTCTGGTCTGCCTTTATTTACCGGCTGGAGTGAACACTGACGAGGATCAGAATCCCCACCTCTTTCTTTCCTTTATTGATCGGCTTGAGTGGAGATTCGCAAGAGAAAACGTGCTCGGAGGAAGGAAGTATTCCAGTAAGACCTGGAGTAGAGATCTTGACCATCTTCCGGGCTCTGGGATTGTCCTGATAGTCGTGGAATACCTCTCCATTCCTCAAGCACCTCAGGATATGTTGCCGCCTTGTCGCTACGTCACTAAGTGCTAGCGACAGTTTCCGGGGGCCCATTGTTGAGTGCGCAAGTCACCCCCAGTCAGCCAGTTTTTCCGTGTATAATAAAACATTGATCAAGCAGGGGCGTCCATAGTTCTAGGTAACCAATACACTATAGCTACCCAAATCCATAGCCCAATATGTTTTGTTCCCATGTTCTGCAATAGTCCTGCACCAACCGAGTGTTGTCCTTGGGTGCACTTGCATAGAGCATACAAGGATAAACGTAGGTTCGTCGGGACTCCATGGCCCCGAAATACGTAAAGATAAAGAAAATAAATAATATATCTATGTAATGGAAATAGATTATAGGCAAGCGGCTATAATCTATTTCCGAATGAATAATCAACTTAAAAGAATAATTAGTTTTGTAACAATGATACAAAATGTTGACATCAATCAGCTGACAAAATATTTATGTAATATACTCAATCACGCGACTCATCATTCTTCGATAAAAAATAGTGCGATATATTGTATGGAAAAACACATTATGTGCAAATTACTGGCATATTAAACGTTATTTATGAGACATCGCCTTTCCGTAACGATTGGCGGAAGACAAACGCAGTAGTGTGAATGCGCCTACATCACAACGATCGACAATCTATTAACTTTGATATCGCTTTGTTTTGTTGGCGGTTTTCTGAAAGTTTTTAAAGTAATAAATGCCTACTTAAAATATGTAGAATTAAATAATTTGCGTCATTTTAATTAATTGAATGGATAGGTATTTTAAAACAATTTGAATTATTTCCGCATTATTTGATCAGATAAAGTAAAGTTTATTATCTTAATATTTTCCCGCATACAAGTCTTGCTTGTTATTCTTATATTAAAATTTCAAGTAGACATATAAACTCTTAAAGACATTAAGCCTACTCACAAGAAACTATAGGAACATATACATAATTATACTCGTAATGTAGGAGGTTACTGAACGTCTGTCACTCCGGCGGCGGCGCAGCGGCCCCCAAGTTTATCTCGACAATTACTGAACTTCACTACCCACTCACAAAGCTTCCATTTAAGGACACTTTTGGATTTATACATGGAGTGTCTTCGCCAGACAAACAATAAATGGACAACTACGAAACATAATGTTGACTAATAAAACCAACAATATATTTTCAACTTCTTTAATCGTTGAAGATAAAGTTAGTAGGTATAAATCTGAACTAAGTAATTGCTTAGAAGCTAAGGAATTGTTTTTCCAGTCTCTTACCGTGGCATGGGTCGTAAAAGGCGACTAAGTTTACTGGAGAATGGGCAGCAGCGTTCTCCAACATACTGCGATCGTCAAACCGGCTGTCAAAATGCTGTTCTGCCCAAAATGCTGGGGGAGGCCCATGTTCAGCAGTGGACGTCTTTAGGCTGAAATAATGATGAAGAAATTGCAAACAAAGCAATACAAATTAAAACACACAGGCGAAAGTGCGACCTAAAGTAGAGTTTGCTAATAAGCAAATATCGAAAACCCACAAGTGGTTTGAAAAGCCCCAGTTGTTACGAAACATGTAATTACTTAGTATTCCAAGATACGACGTTATTCAGTGAAATTGTTAAATTTCGAAGAGCACCTACGCGCTTTATTTACAAAGCAGTTGGCTTTCGCAAATAACGGCCGAGACTGCGCATGAGTTGAATATGAGCGAACTTTTACTTGGATACCACACTTCTGCATTCTTTGATTTTGTGCAATGAATGCTACATGTTTATTCATGGTCATGTTTTTCGGTTGTTCAAAATTCGTAACACGTGTAAAAATGTTTACATGATAGTTACCTATTAGGATTCGTTTCCGGACTTACTTACGTTTTCGGAGATAAGTAGGGACCTAGCTACTGTTCGATCTGTTGTTTTAAAACTTATCTCATACTCTACATTTCTTTCAACTGAACCAGGAGTTAAAAGCTTTATAACTATTTTATCAAAAACAAATTATATTGTAGTATATAACAGCGTATATGAAAAAAAGAATTGAATCCTACAAAAATTATTATTTATTAATTTAAAATATTTCATACCATGGACAAACGTTTAAAATTAAACAAAGCTTTCCAAGCAAATCATCCAAGATTATAACTATGGGGCAATAAAGTGTTAGGTTCTGCATCTGAGATGCAACTTTATACCGTGATTACGCAAAATATACGCTGCAACGCTGTGCGTGACATCGTTAGCAAGCAGGAAGGCAGGCGGCAAGAAATACTGCTGCGACAGTTTGGACGTGTAAAGTGAATTCTGTTACTTAAGAAGCTATCAACAGTATCTGGAAAACACCCGGATCCGTGCAGGTAATTTTGTAGAATCTATTGGTGGTTACCTAATCAAAGTTGGGTATTACAGTGACAGCTAAAGAAGACATCATTATGCTATACCATCTATCACTCTTTATATGTAGTGATAACATTTTAATGAAAAGGGTTCTATGAAAATAATCAATCAATAATTATATCAACAATTTTACAGTAGGGCCCTACACCACAAAACACTACAATTACAATTTACAAGTTACAATTCGTTCACGATCGAAATCTTCTACAATTTAACAATTTTGTAGAATAAATTGTATTCTTGTAAAGTTTTGTGGTATAGAGCCCAGGTCGTTTTTCTTCTGGTCACACACTGGAACTCGGCAAGCTCTTACAAAAAAGGCAGGCAGCATCTACCCTTGTGATGTAATGCCTGAATACACATTACCTGTATATTCTGAATTTCAGTTTGGAGCAGGATTTAAGTTGCAAACGTAGTTCAAAGGGCACACGTAAAACTGTTACGGAAGTTATGCAAACATTCTCTACACACCAACGCAACCTTTTAATAACATTAGTTATCTCGGACGCATACATGCGGATTCGGACAAACATCGTTTGACCGTGTCTGATAATCACGCTTAGAAAACACGACACGCAATCTTGATGTTTCTATTCCAATTGTTTGAGTTGTATAAATCATTGCGTGTGCCTGTGCTTAGCCGGAATGACCGATGACGGTGCCCCGGTGACGCATACCACCGACCTCTCGAAAGTGCCTTATAAAATAGGTACTGCCGGGATTAGAAATTATCACTAGGCACCATATTTTCTCTTGAATAGTTGTTGACAATGATGACAATCACAATATGAAAATATTATGTACTTACGTAAGAAAAAATCTACATCTTTTTAATAAAAGAAGTGATAGACATAATTTTAATACAAGAAATAAAGATAAAATAGATCAACCATTTTTCAGATTAGCTAAAGTACATACATCTTTTATGGGGTACTGTGCTACATGCTACTGTGCTTTTATGCTACAACAAAATACCTTGTCATATATTGCAATTAAATGAAAGAAAATTAAAAACCCATATAAAAAGTTCACTGTGTAAACAAGCATATTAGAAATTAGAGGATTATATCCAAGATAAGAATGCTTGGAAACATGCTGGTCCAGCTCCATAGGACAATCTAGGGTCTAGACAAAATTAAACTTGTTGCTACTTTAACTGTATAGTTAATTATTTTTTATGACATTGATTTACATTCTGTGATTACTTTAACTCACACACTGACATATTACTTGTTTACATAATTTGGGAAATCGTATACTTTTACAATGTTTGTAAATATGTGAACAGCATGTATCTATCACCTAATTAACTTATTTATCATTGCTACGTTTATTAAATTCTTTTTACCTATTGTGGTAGGGTAATTTTTATTATAGGTGCATCGTCTTCACATAATAATTATATAATTAATGTATACAAAATATTGTAACACATTTTAAAAGATTAACGGTGGAGTTTCTTGCCCATTCTTCTCCATACGAAACTACCTTTTGGAAGGGGCGACTAGAATCAATTCTATTTAAATGTAAATGTTGACGTTCAAAAGTGCCTTTTATGTGCCTATTTGAAATAAATGCTTTGACTTTGACTTTGAATGTATAAAAACAAATTAAATAAAAGGTATTTAAAACATTTCGATCAATTTGTAGTGTAGAAGTCACGCAAGTGAAAGCGCATACTTATCACAATTATATTGCTTCTCAGTAAACAGAAAGGGAGCGGAGTAAACTGACGACAAATTTTTGAGTACTGTTTTAAAAATACTATGATTTTCTGGTTCTTTTCTTATATTCATACAAGGGAATGTGAGCAATTGTGACGTACCAAATGATCATACCCACTTATACAGTAGCTACTGCTGCACGCAGTATAAAAAGTGTTCTAGGGGGGATGCAATGCCTGTATCAGCTTCGCTCGTAGCTAGTGCAGTGAAGAGCTCTTTGGTTAGATGAAACAATTTGTATTTATTATCCTAGATATTAATGTTTTTTTTTTCCGCATCCATGACTTCGTTGAGCGTCACAAAAGTTTATGGAGATCGTCATTAAGTTTAGTCGGGTAAATCACGTCGCTCAGCAGTTAGCAAACATTTATTACAATGAAGTACTCCAACTTCATTGAAATAAAGCTACCTATTCATTTTTGTGAACATCATTATAATTTACCACTTTAAAGCATATATTTCCAAGATATAATTTTGTACCTGCAGCTTTTCTTGGCGTTATTATGTTCTCCATTGCTTTCTTGTTCATTTACGGAAATGGCAATTAAGAAGCGTGTGCTCAGTGGCATTGAAAACAATAACAGCATCGGGAACTATCTCAGACTCTTTCTTCAGTTCGATATAAGAAATACGCATCACAAATGAAATCAATCTTAAAATCCAACACAATAAAGTTTAATTTACTTTGAAATGCTATGTTGAGATGCAAAGTGTATTTGGATGATTTGCCAGACTAATTTGACCTTGATTCCGAGGTATGGGAGCTGACTCTCGACGGCCATTGTGTGATTTTCATTCACTTTTTACTAAGAAGTAGACGCGATAGTATCACGCTTCTTAGCGTCAAGTCGTTTGTATAGGAATAATAATAGACGACGTCTATGACGTTTCCGTTTTACAATACTGGCCATTTGAAACGTAATTTATATATGGGTGGCAATAAATTCTACATTCAAATGAATTTTAATTGAAAAGTTATGGAATTCTAGTTTAAAATTCAGTCATTTGTTTATTGATTAGTGTTTTGTTTTCACTACATCTGTATCTTTTTCATCAATATGGACACGATAAAAATACGAGTAATTATGGAATACGAGTTCAGTCGCGGTAGCAATGCTGCACAAACGGCTCGCAACATTAATTACGTGTACGGAGTGAACACTACAAACGAACGCACGGCTCGTTATTGTTTTGAATGCTTCCGACATTGAAATTTTGATCTAAAAAATTAAACCCGCGGTCGCCCGAAAACTAAAGTCAACAACGACGCATTAAAGGCGATAGTGGAAGTTGACGATACTCAATCTACGACTGAGTTAGCAGAAGCTTTCAACGTTAGCATCAAAACAATATTGGTCCATTTTTGCAGCATTGGTTCACATTGGCAAGGTAAAAAAACTCGATGAGTGGGTGCCGCACGAACTGAACGATCGCCAGCGCGACGAACGCGTTGAGGCGCCTTGCGTTGCTTAACAGACGCAGAAAGGAAGGGGTTTTGAACCGCATTGTCACTTACGAAGAAAAATTGATTCTTTTTGATAATCGTAAGCGGTCATCATGTTGGTTAGACCCTAGTTCAGCGCCTACGCAATGCCCCAAACTAAAACTTACCCCTAGAAAAGACATGGTCACTGTTTGGTGGTCTAGTGCTGGTATAATTCATCACAGCTTCTTATCAAATGGCACCAGCATTACTGCAGATATGTACTATGAGGAACACAATGATGGAGAAGCTCGCAAATCTCCGGCTAGCCTTGGTTAATCGCTCGTCCCCGCTGCTCCCACACGACAACGCTCCACATACGGCACAACAGACGGTCTCGTAAGCTACAAGAGCTCGGGTTGGAAGTTTTGCGTCAGTTACCGTACTCACCAGACCTTGCGCCGACAGACTTCTACTTTTTGCAAAATTTTGACCACTTCTTGGCAAGGAAAAAATTCAATACCCGAGAGGCAGTACAAAATGCCTTTGAAGAGTTTGTTGGCTCCCGTACATCTGACTTCTTCAAGAAGGGCATTGAAAAATGACTACTGCGCTAGCAGAGATGCGTGTCGATAGCATGGGTGCATATTTTATTTATAGAAATAAAAAAATATTTAAATAATAATGACTTTAAGTTTCTGTTTACTTAACGGCAATTTCATAGGTAAAGACCTAATCTAATAATAGGTATGTGATCTCATCCCTATTTTGTTACTTGGTCAAATAGCAAAGTAGGCGTAGGTTTGAAAAAGTTTTGGTTGAAAATTAAACTTTTTGGTCAATTAAAACTAAATAGTCCCTAATTTTATGATTCTATACGTGAAGAAATGTGTCAATGAATGTCAACATGACGCTTAATTCTTACTGTAAAACAGTTTTTAATGATTTCTTTGATTACAAGATATATATTATTTATACAATTAATATTCAATAGCTTCACAACATTTTCGATTAGTGTAAAAACATACCAAGTGCGACGCATTAATGAATCTAGCTATTTGGTAACAAGTTTACCTGAATTTGAAAACGAACATCGTAAACGGTTTAGTGACAATAAAATTACAAACATAGTTCCTCTCAATGATAATAAGAGATTCACTAGACACCATGACCCTACTATGAGCAGTGTCACTGTCGCTGAAAAAAGATGGAAGATAAAGGCAAAAACTGTTTCATCCGAGTTTATTAAAAAGATTAGAAAAAACTACTTCCGTACTTACTATACAACGACTACGAAGACTACCCACAGTTTACTGCCTGACGCGATGGATCCTTATCCGATGGATACAAATAATGGAAGTAGTGTTTTAACTGTCAAACTAAATCATAATCTTGCAACAGCGAGGAAAATCGCTTTGTTATTAATGAATAAATATCAGGCGGATGTAAGAAGGAGAGACATTTTTTTCGAAGGGATTAAAAGGAGAAAACGAAATATGCAGATTAAAAAACATGAGCCATTTCTGTCAGGTTTGTTTTGGAAACACTTGCATACAAGACTCTCAAAAAATCTTACCTTGATTACTTGAGGCACGCTTTACTTGTGAAACCATTTAGAGAAAGAGTTTTTTCAATATTAACAATGTAATAAAACAATGTTTTTTTTAAAATATCTTTGTATAAAATTACTAGGAGGTACATAATTTCTAAATACATTTCAAAGGTGTGTGTAGAAATCAATATCGAAGTCACTGTTAGATTTAAACAATGTTTCTATTGATATAGAGCAATGTTTTTCATTGCAAGAATTTCATTAGCCACAATTTGTTGCTACAATGTGTTAAATGGTATAAGATTGATATTAATACCATAATAATACTACATATTAAGTATTTCCAGTTTTGTGAGAGTGCCTAAGTATTTTAAATATTATAAATAAAATTATGAAAGTATTTTGTGTTTATTTTTCACGTTATCACTGAATATTTGAGTATCGAAACTAATATGATATAGAATGTTAAATTGTAAACTATTATTAGTTACAATCATTCAATTACGGGAGCAGTAGACACTTGTCTACACACAAATACGTTTTATCAATAGATATTATCCTAAACAAATAATTGAATATTATACACAATACTATTGCAGTACCTGTATACCGATATCAAAAAGTTTTTAAATACCATAATTAAGCAGCACAAGTGTAGACTGTTGTACAATATTTGTTGATCGGGTCGAATACTGAAACACTAGGACATGTGTACTCATTCAGGACATAGGTTCCGTTACTCAATACCACACAGTTGTAGTAAGTTTGGCAGGTGGAGTCGGCGCTATTGGCGAATCGTCCAGCTGAAGAGCACGTGAAGGTATTAGAGCTTGAATCAGATGAATCCGTCGGACATTCGTAGTCGAAGTCACATATAGTTGTATCAGGATTGTAAAGTGAATTGTCAGGACATGTGTACTTTGTTTCCGTGTAACTGCCATTTTCGTTTTGAATGCATTCTACATAACTGGTACAATTAGTAGAATCTGGATCAGCGACGAAGCCTTGTGAGGTGCAAATGGATGTCGAGTTTGTAGTGATGTTTGTTGAATTTGAGCCGTTACTTGAATCTGTCGGACATTCGTAGTCGAAGTCACATATAGTTGTATCTGGATCATAAAGCGAATTGTCGGGACATGTGTACTTTGTTTCCGTGTAGTTGCCATTTTCGTTTTGAATGCATTCTATGTAGCTGCTGCAATTAGTGGAGTCTGGATCAGCAATAAACCCCTGTGTGGTGCAGGCATAAGTCGAGTTTACGGTATTGTCGGTTGAATTGGAGCCGTCACTAGAATCTGTGGGACATTCGTAGTCGAAGACACATATAGTTGTATCAGGATCGTAAAGTGAATTGTCAGGACATGTGTACTTTGTTTCCGTGTAATTTCCATTTTCATTTTGAATGCATTCTACGTAACTGGTGCAATTTTTGGAGTCTGGATCTGCAATAAACCCTTGCGAGGTACAGATGGAAGACGAGTTCAAAGCTTCGGTGTCAGTAGAATTTGTGGTGTCAACTGTAAATCCTGTTGTCGTGTTTGTTGATTCACTGGTAATGGTCTTATTTGAAACGTCAGACGTTCTTACAGAAGTCGTGGCATCTGAACTATTCCTGGATATAATAGTCGTCGTAGCATTTATTGTGTCATCAATTAATGTCGTTTCAATAATATCAGTACTGTTTAAAGTTGTAGTAGCAACCGTGGTTTCGTTTCCATCAATAGTAATCGTGATGATTGTAGTATTAGTGAAGACTACTGTGGTTATTGTATCGGTTATATCACTTGTTATGATATCTTCTGTACTATTCGAGTAACTAGTTATGTTGGTCACAACAGTTGTTTCTGTTATATTTGTTATATCGTCGTCAACTGTAATAGTCATATTCGTTGTTATAATTGTAATGACAGTTATGTTGTCAGATGTATCTATAGTAGTCGTGGTACTTGTAGTGTCAGTATTATTTTTTGTTATTATTGATGTTTCCGTATCAATAACTTTGGTAATATTCCTGAAGGCGTTGCTATCGGTTGAATAAGTCGTTTCTATGTCTTCTGTACTCATTGAACGTATTGTGTTCTTATTAGCAATTGAATTAACAGAAGATTCTTCTGAACTACTTGAACTGTTCGTGGGCAGTGACGAACTTGATGCAGTTGTACTACTTACCGCCGATGTAGAATTTGATAACTTCTCAATTGTATTGGCAGTATTTGAACTATCACTAATTGAACTGGATAACTCCGCATTAACCACTGTATAATTCGACTTTAAAGATTTTGATTTTGCTGTTGAATTTAAATTGGACATCGTCGTACCTAAAGTAACAATGTCGGTTATATTTCCTGAATTTGATACATCATTAATGTCTGTAGTAAATATAGTTTTTTTTGAGCTTGTGTAATTAGATGTGGCCGATAAGGATGCATTCACTTCGCTGGAAGAATTCTTAGTACCTTCGGTGCTGTTCGAACTTGATGATTTCACTATTTTCAATGTTGATGAATCCGAATTTTCAGTTACATTATTTGAATTCGTAGAATCTGCTGCATAGGATAAATTCGAAGAATATGCTGACTCTGTTAGAACCGATTCTGAGGAACTGTTTGAACCTGTAATATTTTTGGTTTCTGTAAATGCAGAAATGTTGGAATAACCGCTATTCTGTGAGTTATCAGTAGAAATAGTCGAATTTACAGTTTCTGAGGTACTTGTTTCTGTTATATTCGATAAATTTAAACTTACTGCGTTTTCGAATTCAGACGTAAAATCTGCTGAACTCGAGGAGTTTGACACTGATGACAGTAAAACATCCGTTGTGCGAGATGAATTTGAAGCATTCTCTGCATTAGTATAACTAGTTGAATTCGTCGTTTCCAAAATTGTAGAATCTGAAGCTTCTGTTAAGTTAACTGAGTTCTGAGTAACTTCAGCAGATGTCGCATTTAATGAATATTCGGATTCTAAACTAGAAATATCTGTAGAATCACTAGAGTTTGTAGAATTGATGATATTTAAAGTTTTTCGTGTAGCTTGCGCGTTTGAATTGTCTGTTTGGTCAGTTGAGCTCGTTGTATTTGCGGTTTCTGATGTAGAGTTATTCGTGGTCCTGATTGAGGTATTTGTTTCATTCATATTTGTTAAATTCGTCGAGTGTAAAGTTTCCAAAGACGTAGAATTTAAATTTTCTGTGGAGTTTGCGGAATCTACAGTAACTAATTCATATATTGTATTTGTAGAATTTTCACAATCCAATGAAGTCATATCGGAAGCATCTTCAGATGTTGTAATATTGGAAATGTCTATGTTACTTGTTGATGAATTGTAATTCGCATTGTCTGTGACGTTTGTTGAGATTGTGAAATTCAAACTATCTGAAATTTCGGTCTCTGCAGAATTCAACGAACTTATAGAAGTATTCGAATCTGAGTCAAATGTAGAGTTAGTGACGGTCGTAGTATTGGCTAAAGAAGAAATTAAGCTATCGGTGAAAATTGATGAATTTGAAGTGACAATTGCACTTGTAGAGTTCGTAAATTTTGATTTATCTAAAATGGAAGCATCTAAAGTTTCCGTTAAGTTTGTATAGCTTTTAGACTCCAAAATCGATGTTAGTTTTGATGAACTTGAAGAATTCAAAGCAGAATTTTCTGTGCTGTCACCTGTAGTCCTTGCAAAAGTTGCATATAATTTATCAGTCGTATTTACTGAGTTTTCAACATCCAAGGCTGATGTTGAATTTGTAGAATTAGTATAACTCGAAGTGAGTGTGCTCAAAGTATCCATAGATGTTGTAAAATTAGCAGTGTTTGAAGTGGGTGAAGACAACAATGTCGTTGTAGTATTTGCTTCAGACGTAACGTCGGTATTTGAAGAATTAACTATGTTCACTAAATTCTCCGTGGACGATAGCTCTGTCGTATTGGCTGAGTACGTAGTGGATGCATCATCAGTATTTGATGCATCAGTCGTGTTTCTAGTTCTCGTTGCATTTGTCGTGCTCACTGACGTCTCATTAGTCGAGAAACCAGTTGAATTCGATAGACTTATTTTATCGGAAGATGACTGGCTGTTACCACTTGAAGAGGTCTGAATCGTTGCAGCATGAGTAGTCCACACTGTTACGAATATCTGAAAATAAAATTTCGTATCTAAAATCAAATCAAAGCACAAGCAAAGCGCAGTAGTAATTGAATTAACCTGAATTTATGAAACTGCATAATCACTAATCACCATGTTTGGAAATATATGTGTTTCGACGTCCGTGAAGCAGACAATCACCACAGCTGATATCTGGTTTGTGAACGGGTTAACTCTTTCTACAATCTTCAATTAATTCACATAATCTGACACAAATATCCTGTAAATAACTTATGTCTAGAAAAATAGGGTACCACACAGTATTGAAGGTATTCTAACACAGCAGTACGAATCGAATGGTTTTCAAAACTTAGTAAGAAAAGTTTACTAAAACGCTATTGCACGCCTCATAACGCGAAGCGGTTCAGATAGTGCTCCCGACTCGTCAAGGTCAAGCAATTTTGTGATCTTCAATAATATTATATGAGCAGAAACCTACATGGAGAAAACACGTAAATTAAACCGTCTTATACTTTCTAAAAATCTTTTATTTTTGCTACTTTGAAAAAAAAATACTTGGACGTCCTGAGGGGCAATTCCCGTATTTTTAAGACCGTTCGCATTCTAATCTCAGTCTCAATCTGTCAAAATTACAATCAATTTACATACATTTTTGACAGGTTTTTGACATTGATTGTCGCTGAGATGAGATTGCGACTTGAATTTGAACGTTTTTTAAGTACGAGAATTGGCCTACTGATGTCTGTACGCTGACTTTGTATGTACCAACTATAACTCCCGAAAAAAATGATTGATCCAGACCGGGCTTTTTTTATTCGTTCTAGAATTCGGTGAACTGGTGTCGTATTTTATATCAGTAGGCTAGTTTATGTAGTTTTTTTATGATTTTTTAATTAAAATTCACTATGATGCACACGTAAAAAATTATAAGAACTTTTCTTCCATACATGTTTTTTTTTAAATATTGCAAATCAATTATACGATTTATTATTTTATTAAAATAAATGAGCGTTATGAGGCGTGCGCATTTGGATTATCCAAACTTTTCACTCATTTGATCACACACTTGAGAGAATAGTAATTTAATATAAAAACAATTGAAAAAAAAATGCATTTTCATATAAGAAATAGCCATTGCTTAATTACATGTTTACTTTTGATAATAAAAAATAGGTTAGGTAGGTAATGAAAATCTTAGTAATATCCTACCACACTGTTTATTGAAAAAAGTGGATTAAGAAGGAGGTCGATGGTCCCATATTAAATAATTACTAGGGGCTAACTAACAAATGAAAACTATAACAAAAGTACTTACGAGAAATACAGCGACAGTAATCTTTCTTTGCATCGTGAATTTCTAAATGTTTTCTTCAAGCACTGAAGATTATATACTAAGACCAAGAGATAATATAGTTATCTCGTTATTTTAAGTTAACAGCATTAATAAAAAGATTGTGTTCATGACGTTTCGGAGTATTTCACATTATCTGACTTTGAATCCGATTTTTTAATGATAACCCACAAAAAATTCAAAAACAGACATTACTGTTAACTGTGAGACTTTGCGTTTAGATAATTTGAACGCTTACAGCGGAACTAACAAATTTCTGTGTTTGTACATAAAAATAAATGTTGTATTATCAACGATGAGTTGAAATACTGACTATATATTAATTTACTTTGCACATTGTAACTCCCAAAGATGTAAATATCTGATTTCAAAAAAAGGTCTTTCAGATCACCTTTTGACTCCTATATTTAAACCAAAATAACTAAATAGAGAAAAGAACAATTCAACATTATCACGCACGTTATCAAAAGCTGGAGTCTCAGACGTAATTATGTATTCAATATTGACATTACACGTACTCAGTAATAAATTACTTATGGCACATTACTTTCTTGTTTGTGCGTAATCAAATCTAAGCGTTAAATTATAGTAGGTAATGAAAAACAGCATTTGTTACAACAGAGTATTGTAATCGTAGGAACATTAATGACTTTCATTTGTCATTATTTTCAAATACAAAAGTTTGTGACAGTCGTCCATTATGTACTCCTATTCCAGCATCCGTAGATTCAAATTTATTTTGTTGCCCACTTAGTTGGAGAATACATCAACATGTTGTACCTAGACAATTATTGAAGTCTTCCTGTTTCAAAAACATCATCTTAATGTCTTGCTCCCAATAACATACGGTCTACCTAGTTAGCACTGTAGAAAATGCGTCAGCTGTTCAATATATTGGTGTCTTACAAAAGACTTGCAAATTTTTACTTATTGTGTATTAATTTTGAACAAACCGCTTCAATAGTTTCTAGATAGCCTAATTATAACCATTTCTTTGAACGCCTAGAGTGGACACACAAGTGGTTAGGTGAGCTGCATTTGCTTATATTTTGGTTGAACAAAGATGTGCTTGGGCAAACGTAATAAAATTATAAAGAATTAAACTCTCCGTGCCATTAGCGAAGTTCACATAGACGCTAAATGTGTAGTTGCACCACAGCCCCGTCAGCTTCAATGACGAAAACATACAGCACCTAGAAAGACATAAGAGTTAATTTGTTTTGCTGTAATAAATGCTAAACACGTTACCCGACATGCCCGGGCTGTGGAGGTCAGATTCAGCTGAATACGGTTATTTTGGAAGTCGACTCCAATATAGTTGGGAAGAAGTTAAGCAAATGATGGCATGCTTCATTTGCGAAATCATGTTATTTGTTAACAATAAAATTATCAAACCAACAAACAATACTTACAAAAAAATTACGATGCTTTTCCTCCCCATCGACTTACGATTGTTCGCTGTAGAGCAAAGAGGATAAATAGTTCTCCCATTACGTATATGTATTACATATTTGTAGTAAAACAGAAACAATGGGTAATATAATATGGGATTAACCAAGAATTAGTACTTTGATAATCTTAAAATGTTGTTTTGCGGATTAGCACGCACTGTGGTTTTGAAATAGCTGAAAAGCTAAACCGCTTACAAACACGCACTGCGGCTGGCGCTTACTCGATTTTATTACAGTACCACCGTGGATTACTGGCGAGCAGCTTATGTTTTGGCTTTGGTTTTAAAAATAAGAATACATAAACAACGTCGCCACCATACGTATTTACTGGGTACACTAACTAACTGATCAAAGAGTAAGGATACTTTCGCAAAATGTACAACGACGTCCGAGAGCATCCTGTTAAGTTTTTTTAATTAATTCAGAAGGTTGATAAGTGGTTTTGATAAATTATTACAAGCCAGCTGTGGCAGCCAGCTGTGGGCCAGTATCTAAAATACGTAGACACAACAATTCGTAAGGAAACACCAGAAACCGAGTGCGGTTAACCGCCGCCGCGCCGTGTGTGCACCATCATACTATTACTGGAGGATACAAAAAGATCACGCGTTTTCTAATCGCTAGCCAAACGTAGCAAATTACTTACGTTTTTTAATTCAGTCACTGAAAAAAAACACTAGTGCGTGCACTTGTATAGAAAGCTATACGTTATATTTTTCGGCGGTTTCAAACCGTTTGCGTTTAATCGTAGTGCGTGTTATCATTTGCATAACATGGCATAATCAGCCTATAATGTTCCCACTGCTGGGTCACAGGCCTCCTCTCGGTGAAAGGGAGTGAGCCATAATCCACAACACGGCCCAGTGCGGGTTGGTAGATGTCACATGTCTTCCAATGTTTGGTTCTAGGACATGCCGGATTCCTCACGATGTTTTCCTTCACCGTTTTCAGAGCAGTGGTGTTGAAATAATTTTGACAAATCAAAGCCTCCCTGGGTTCGAGCCTACGACCTACAATTCGTAAGCCGCGGCCGTTATCACTGGTCGGCCTAGTCGGCCTGGTTAGCCGGCCTGGGGCCGTACTATGACCTGTTAACGCCATCATGATTCCGTTGAGAAAAGATAGTGCTATCGGTCATGTATAGCTCCGTCTCTCTTCCACGCTGGAACAATGATGGAATTAACACGTCATAGTACGGCCCCAGGACAGCCTATCACTTGCAACTTGCTCATTGTCAAGAGTCATCATTTCATAAAAACGCGGAACACTTTTATATGCAATAAAAGAAAGTGGTTTCCTTGATATAGTTTACTAATAAAAATAAATGAATCATGAATTCACGATCCTCAGCACTGAGTGACCATAAACTATGTATCCATAAGTTTGCCAAAATCCTAAACAAGAATAGAAAGAAAAAAATTGGATATTTGCTTTTTTTCTGACGATGTTCACTAAATACCTTGTATACTAAAGTTCATCTCTGATATCCTAATGAATTCCTGTTTCGTTGAATATTATCTACGAGTAAATCTTATCGTTAACACATTAATTTAATAATATAATAATAATAATATGGGACAACATCCACACAAGGTCATTATTGGAGACGAGAATACAAGATCCTTGCATAAGACTATACAGCGCAACTAGCTAAGGCATGACCTTACATAATTCGTTAGTTTCCAAACGAATACAATGCCACCATTCAAGTATCATTTTATTTTAATTAATTTGTTAGATAACATTGTATGAAACAGGATTATGAGCCTAGTCTCCCGAAAAAGTGATATATAAAGAATAACATTTTTCTACTTTTCAGAATCATGAAATGGTACAATTTACAAGTAGTTCCCTACAGACTACTAAGTACTGAGATAATTTGAAAATAGTTGTGTCAAACTTAAAAAAAATACAAGATTCTTCCTAACTGCATTCATAATTCATTTCACAACGTTTGATTTTAGGATTAAACATCGAATCTGCATGGCAGCTGTAATCAAACTTAGCATAAGTCTCATTGTACAAATGAACGCAGTGGAAATATCTGCGACAGGTGGAGTCCGACGTATCGGCGATCCTGCCAGCTGACGAACAGGTGAACTTCACACACTTGTAGTTAGTCTCGCAGAAAGTCGTATTTGGGTTAAAATATGTGGTAGGCGGACAACTTCGTCTCAATTGAGTAAAATCGCCTGAGATATTCAAACATTGTATGTAAGTAGAACAATTCGGGTTTTCAGGATCCGGGATGTAGCCGTCATAAGTGCAGATTTCAGACTGTTTAGGTTTGGTAGAGACAGTAGTGTTGTTGTTGCAGGTGTACTTTGTCGGTGAGGTACATTTGGACGTTTTTGGGTTGAACACAGATAAGCTGGGACAAACGGCGTTGAATGCGATATAGCTGTCTGCTTTGTGTAAGTAGATGCACAGTGTATAGTTCTTGCATTTGTCATCGGCCGGATCGGCGAATCGCCCACCGCCAGTTTCTCTGCAGTTGACAGCAGCATAAGCCCAGCACGTGCAACACAATACCTGAAAAAAGAATTTGACAGTCTTAAGGACCTTCTTGGATTGATCGATATTTAAAGAAACATGTGATAAGATTGGTTTGTTTCCGTTATAAAATTCATCCATCATTTTCTAGGTCAAAAACATAACTACACTAGGCCGCAAAGAAAGCGGTCCGGTAACAAAAACCTCAAAAACTTCCGAAATATGGGATTCTTTATGAAATAAAGACTGTATTATAGACAATTTTATAGTACTTAAATCATCTCATCAATCATCATATAGTAGTGGTCTTAGAAGACCAAGATTATGAAATTGATTTTGAATACAAGTAAGTTAAGTTAAACTGAAAATTTTCACTAGGTTTCGAAAAGTGCTACTGTATCAAATATGCTATTTTTACATATCTTAGTATGGTTTATTGCCACCACGAGCTGTTAATGTGATAATAAATAGCGACACACCAACAGTTGTCGCTGTGTGCCCTCGTCTTCAAGCATTGTCAGAATTCTGGTACACTATTCAGGGGTTAGTGGAATATTTTTCATTGAATTTGATCGGAATAATTAATTTCTGCACAAGAAATGTCATATTTATAAACAGAAACAAAAATAAAACAAATGATTTCAAAGTACATGAAATTTTAAAAACCGTCTTTTGTTATATTTACTTATGGTTTTTAATACAATCACCAAAAATAAATAAAAAAGGTTTTACTTCTTTGCTATATTTGTAATGAAATAAACTGTAATTTGGTTTTTATTTTGAAAGGATTGTTCAAATATTTTAAAGTTAACGCATTTTTTATAGCCGACCCGCTTTCTTTGCGGCCCAGTGTATAATCCGCTCGACACACTACTTATATTAATTGTACATGCAATATAATAATATAACACATATGTTCACGACTGTATTGCTCAGACCAACACCTTCACACAATTAACATCGAACTTCACTTGGTAAGTTCGTTTGATTTCTAATTGTACATGCAATATAATAATATAACACATATGTTCACGACTGTATTGCTCAGAGAGATAGAAAAAAGAGGAAATAGTATACCCACATCTCACCAGTTAAAATTCACTTAATTGTACCTAATAGGGGTCTGCCTATCGTCAAAAATCAAAAAAGCCTGAGAAAGGCCTTACGTTGGGGAACACAAAATCAACGAGGCAATGAATAAATAAATAAAAACTCACCAAAAATAGAATAAAGATCCTTGCTGCCATGATCATATCGTCGTGGAGACTAAACTGACATGGATACACATGCATATATTATTAAAAAAACAAAAGACTATTATTATTGTCACAATGGATAATCCAACAATTAGTTCCGTAAACAGCTATTTATATTTATAACTAGCGACCCGCCCCTGCATCGCACGGTTTTAACGACTTGGCAAAACATCGAGATTTGTTTATTTTACGTAAGTTTACTGTTGATGTTTTACACGTAAACCTTCCGAGAAAGGTTCTTAAAATGATGATGAAAACCACATCAAAATCCGTTGTGCAGCTAAGAAGAACCACGCGGGCACACAGACAGACAAGAAAAGGACTTTTATTTATAATATGTATACTAATAAATATAATAATACGCCGTATATCTGTACGTTGACGTCGTGGTGGGGCTGGCGCACTCCGAACTCTAGGTGTGTGCCGGTAGAGTTTACTTTTCCGCAGCGGGTCTAGTGTGAGGAGCCAGACCAAGAGAGGTACATAAATCGCCAGGGCAGCATGTGGCGAGCTGTTGGGCAGTAGCGACCCCACGGACACTATCTCCCGGGAAAAGTCTTGGCCTGTAGTGAACATTGACGATGAACAGAGCTCCCACCTCATTCTTGCCTTTATTCGCTGGCTTGAGTGGAGATTCGCGAGACCAAACGTGCTCGGAGCAAGGAAGTATTCCAGTAAATGCTAGTAAATCCAGTAAAAACTTGACCATCTCCCGGGCTCTGGAATTGTCCTGATAGCCGTAGAATACGCCACTCGTCGAGCACCTCAGGCAGTGTCCCCCCCGTGTCGCTACGTCACAAAGTGCTAGCGACAGTTTCTGGGGTCGATTATTGAGTGTGCAAGTCACGCCCTGCCATTTTTTTCCGTGTGTAATAAAAACATTGATCAGGAAGGGGCCATAGTCCTTCTATAGTTCTAGATAACCAGTCCACTTTAGTTATCCAAACACATATTCCAATACCTTTGTGTCCATATCGTGCAATAGTCCTCCAGCTACCGGTTGTTGTCCTTGAGTGCACTTACATAATGCTTACAGTGATAATCTTCGGTTGGTACCTCATTCATTAAAATCGTCTAACTCCTCGTCCTCTGCGAGTTGGCTTCGGCCCCTCGTACGTGTTCCAAAGGTCCGGGACCCCAGGGTTCCGAGATATATCAAAGAATCTTTAAATAATAATAATATAAAATCATAGATCATATTTACGTGTTTCGGAAAATCGTCATGATAGGTCGCTTTCTTTGGAGAATGGGTAAGAGCGTACCCAGACACAAAATTAATTGTAGCATAAATATATTGACTGTAGCATTATGAACTATGTCGGTCTTAGTTGCCCTCATCGAGTAGTTTAATTAATCGTAAGACAGCATGGAGAAAAAAGATATTGAAGAAGTTAAGTTGATTCAATAAATAGAATAAAATAATGAAATAAAAGTTCTTTACACACATACATAAACTAACGCCTTCTTCCAATGGACCCCCATAGGAAGAGTAAAATTTTTCACATATCATTTTTCACCAAGTGAATTCGGATATGCTGTCTTAGGATTAATTAAAATACTCCACAAGGGCATAAAAGACAGACATAGTTCGTAATGCTACAGTCAATATATTTTTTGGGTACGGGGCCCATAAAAAAATATTACTCATTGTCCTTTCTATCTATAACAATTCAGTTACCAATCAACCAGTTGATCATCTCTTTTAGGAACGGAATGAAAATATATTTGACTACAACAAAAACTCCTACCAAATATATTATATCTAAATGCATTCCTTCATACAACGTGTGGTTATTTCAGAGGTCTAGGAATCGGTAGAATCAATGGTCTTACCCGAATCGATTAGATTAGATTGACCTATTTCCAAACGTACTGGTTTGTGACAACAGCATATTATTATTTGACTGTCTGAGTCCGAACACATTAGGTATCAGAATACAGGGTGGCAGGGACATCGCTATTTTTTTAAAATAACCTACCAATATTTGAACGTAGGAGGGTCCAGAATGATTCATGGCAACAGAATGCTCGGCGATGCCCCTGCCACCCTGTATAGGCCAGTAGGTACACGGAAGTACATTGACGATGAAAAGTAAAAGACAAAAACAAATAGAGCATTGATTATATTCGTAAATTTTTCAAACAAAAATACAGAAAGTAATTATAATTTATCACGTTTACCAGCTAGAAAGTTTAGGTCGACTATTTACACTCACACGACATGATGATAACTGAATAGTCGTCATCATCAACGCTGTCAATTAGTACATGTATAAGATGTAGTACACAGCGCCGATGAAGGATTGAACAATGAAGTACTAGGGCAGGTGTAATTATACTGCGTAAACGTCTCGTCACTCAAAAGTACACAGTAGAAATAAGTTTGACAAGTGGTGTCAGCAGTATCCGCAAATCTACCGGCTGTGGTACACGTGAATGTGGTTGTACTGGTGCAATTGTAAGAAGCATCACAAAGAGTCGTATTCGGGTTGTAGTAAGTAGTATCTGGGCAAGGATACGTCGTTTCGGAATAGGTGCCATTGATGTTGACACATTCAATGTAAGAAGAGCAATTTGAGGAGTTGGGATCAGCGATGAACCCATCAGCTGTGCAAACCGAAGTTGTGGTATTGGTTGTGCTATTGGTTGTGGTGTTGGTAGTGATAGCGGGGCAAGTATAGGTGGTTGTGCACTGCGCGAGTGTGGGATTGAAGAGAGAGGTCGAGGGACAGACGTAGTCGTAAGAGACGTAGGTGCTGGTGCTGCTGACGTAGACGCAGAGAGTGTAGTTCTTGCAGGTTGTGTCGGCGGGATCGGCTTGGCGACCAGCACCAGTGGCTGTGCAGTTTACAGCGGCATGCGCCTGCCACGCGCACACAGACAGCGTCTAGAATATTACCAGCCATGAGTGTTTTTTTTTTACTTTTTGATTAGACTATGAAGCTATTTTGTTCAGACATTAAAAAAAAAGAAAATCGAGGTACAAGGTTTCAAAGATTAACATAATCAGTCCATATTCCCACTGCTTGGACCCAGGCCTCCTCTCTGAGGGAGTGGGCTGTAATCCACCATGCCAGCCCAGTGCGCGTTGGTAGATGTCACATGACTTAGATTTTTTGGTTCTAGGACATGCCGGTTTCCTCACGATGTTTTCGTTCGTCGTTTTCAGAGCAGTGGTGATTCGTTCGAACCTAGAACCTACAACTCGTAAGTCGCGGCCGTGACCACTAGGCCACCACTGCTAAAAGTTCAGCTCACTGTTCAAAGACTGAATAACACAAAAGTGATGGTGGGGAAAAATACACCATGCCAATCCTTACACCCCTATTTACTTAAAACTTCCAACGATGTATAATAGATATGAATGGGTATAAAATGAGCAATGAATACTTACCAAAACGATAATGATGCTCTGTTTCGCCATTTTTTTTGCTGTGAATAAACTGGCACTGAAATTCAGGCTTTATACCATCAAGGGTTGTAAACTTGGATACACAGAACTGTAAACAATCATTAAATCGGATTTTCTCACAATTGTTGGATTATCCGACGGTTTATCTCCTTCATTACCTACGTAACGTAATCCACTAGATATGACTAAACTTGAGTTCTTTTCGGGACGAGATCATACAATCAATCTTTAACAAACTTCTCAATTATACCTATCCATCATCAGAACATAAACAATTATACCTACCCATCATCAGAACATAAACAATTATATCTACCCATCATCAGAACATAAACAATTATACCTACCCATCATCAGAACATAAACAATTATATCTACCCATCATCAGAACATAAACAATTATATCTACCCATCATCAGAACATAAACAATTATATCTACCCATCATCAGAACATAAACAATTATACCTACCCATCATCAGAACATAAACAATTATATATTTTACTAGCTTTTGCCCGCGTGGTTATCGGAAAATCTCAATTATACATTGTTTTCATATAAATCTATTGGTTTACGCGGCGCACGCCAGCAAAGCTCCCAGTCGGCCACATTTTTTCCGACATGTTCAACAATCATCGTCATAATCCAGCCAATCTACATAAAACATTAATGAACATACACACTAACCTTCCTCATGAATTAGTCCATTGGTGAAAACTGTATGAAACTTCGTTTAGTACTCTTTGAGTTTATCGCGTTCAGGCAGACAGACAGACGCGGTGGGGGGGCTTTGTTTTATGTAGAGATATCCACTTCTAATTAAGCAGTGAGTAATTACCTCTGTCCATGTGCTAGCAGTATGTCAGACCCAGCTGTATCGCATGATCGACCAAACGCTCGATCAAATGCTCTACCTAGCTACCGTCTTGTAGTCGATGGTCTTGACTTTCGCTTGACTTTTATGCATTGTCAAGACGTCATGAAATATTGTTCCGGCATCAATAAAATCTAACGAGAGCGGTTTTCAGTTTTTGGTCGACACATTTGTCTGAACGCGACTTTGCGATAACTACTTAAGCTGTTAGCAACAAAGCTATGTACCTAGTGTTTCTTAGTCGGATTCATATTAAAATTAATTGCATTGAATCCGTAAAGCATTCGCGGGGCGTCTACGCGAAGGCGCCACAACGCAGGCGGCTACGGGTGGCTACGAGACCGCTACAAGGCCGCCATGAGGCCGCTACGACACAGCTACGACACCGCCACGAGACAGCTATGCGACGTCTATGGGATGGCTATAGGAGATGGCTACGATGTCACGATGTGATCCTTCTTTACAGTTAGATAATCGTGACAGTTAGATGTTGTGTCTTTTTGATCTTCCTTAATCTAAAAGAATATACGTTATTTTAATTATTGTTGATACGTATGTTTATTTGTATGGACTCGGTCTTAATAAACATTTTTAAATATCATCGCTCATTAGTTTGCTCGATTAACTTGATCGTCACGTATTTCGTGATACGGCAGAATATCACACTAGAGCTAGAAAAAAAAAACAATTTCTTTTCCTGTGACGAATATAATATGCTCTCTAAAGTGTCTTAGTATTGCACCTTTATTTTAGTTATTATGAGAAATCCTTAATACTCTTCGTCCATGGAGAACGACAGATTATGTTAGACTGCACCAAGAGGATAAAGCTGTGTCTTATGTCGCAGGCACCGCATTGAATCCGCCGTAACGAAGGACCCTAGTGTTAACTCCCGAGCGGAACGAGGGAGTCCCGAGCAAAGCGAGGGAGTTAAGAATAAAATCCTGAGTGCTGCGAGGGATTCAAGCTCGCCCAAGACGAAGGCACGTTTATCCCCGACAATAAAAGCAATTGATTCCTAGAATCAAAGTAGCAATTAAAATTACAACTACAGTTAATAGACCTATTCAAAAAATTAAAAGTTAAAGGTAATGTTTGATACATTACACCAGCTGTGGAAAGACCAAGCTATGTTTTTATTCGGTACATTTATTGATGTGGAGATAGAGTTTATTTGCGTATTACTGTAGAATAAAGTTTCAAAAACTTGGGTCTGCTGATGATCATTTTGGATCGTGAAATTTGGTGAAGATGGTGCTTGAGGCAGCGGGCTAGATGAAGTGTTTTGATGTGGATGGTTGCGGTGACAAAGGTGTGCAAGGATCAATTATCGACGGTGTTTTTAGTTTGGTGTTGTCACCAATGCGGCAGCTTATTTTATCCTTATTCTGTATAGAATTTACAATGTAGCCCACATTTAAACTGTGAAAACTTTTGATTTCTTTAAGCTTTCAGTACGATTCCTTTGACTTTTCTGGGAGAAGATTCAGATTGAATGTACTCCGGAGTCAAATCACTATCGTCACTTGATATTTGTGTGAAAATTTGTAGTTTTATTTTTTGTTTAACAGCTCAGAACAAAGTTATTGTTCTGAGTTTAACAGCAAAGCGATTTCGCCTTTTTTTTATTTGTTCAATTTATTTATTTGTATTATACTCTTGGTGGCCAGTTCGATTTCTGAACTGTTTAGGTCTCACTGGTACATGCATAGGATTAGTATGTACTATGGGAAATGTTTGTATGCGATTTTTACTTGAAATCCAAATACAAATCACATTAATGACCAGGCGGGTCATAATTAAATTCAGCACAATATTAATGCCCAGCTAGACCCCAGAGCTTTATTGACTTAGAGGAGACTGGGTACGGTTGAAGCAGGGTACGGTTGAAGCATGCCACGACTGTGGCGCGGCGGAGGACGCGGCGCGGCACACCCTCGCGGTGTGCCCGTCGTGGTCGGAGCCGCGCCGCAGTCTCACTGCGGTGATTGGACCGGACCTCTCACTCCCTGGTTTGGTGAACGCCATGCTGGGCGATGAGAGGTCCTGGGCGGCAGTGGCCTCCTTCTGCGAACACGTCATGTCCCAGAAGGAGGCGGCGGAGCGCGCGCGGGAGGACGACCCTCACGCGGCGGCGCTCCGATGACGGAGGAGGGGTCGGAGAAGACGTCAGTATGACGGTCATCTCCGACTCCTCCCAGGTGGAGACCAGCAGGCAACGGGTGCGGGGGCACCCTTGCCTGTATTGCACAGGCCTCCACCAGTGTCGGACGGGAATGGCCAGGTGTTCCCGGCCATTCCCGTAGCCCCCCAGTTAAATGGGGGGCATGCGGGGACCGCCAACTAGGCGGGCATACGCCGGGAGGGCTGTGGAAGCAGAGGCTGAGCCAATTTCCCATAGCCCTCCCATCACGGCGTCGCGGGAACACCGCTGAGTTTTAGTGGGTATACTGCCACTCTGGCAGGGAGTCCCACATATCCCGTCTCGTCCCCCGACGAGCGGAGATGCGTAATGTCATTTCTCAGCGACAAAAAAAAAAAAAAAAAAAAAAAGGGTACGGTTGAAGCAACGCTATTATCGTTTTCTTTTTCAAGTTACTTTGTTGATATTAGCATTTGCATTTTGAGTGATTTTCTGCTTTATTGTTAGATTTTGAAGGTTCGAAAACCGTGATTCGTTTTTGTTAGTGTTGTTTTGTCTCGACGCTATGTATGTTTTATTAGCGGTTCAGGCTATGGGGACGGATGAAGCAATTATTGTGGGTACGATTGAAACAATAATAACTGTTGCTTATTTCGTTGTAGATGCCCAGACGAGTGCGATATAACTGACTACGAAAATGCGTATGAATAAACTTCATACACATAACCAGACCAGAAGAGCACTTATTAAGACTTATTGTTGATTTTTTTGTTATTTTAGTTTATTCGTGTTAATTTGGTAGTTTAAACCAAGCACAAGAGCTCTTTTTATGTTCATTTGTGTTAATTCAGGCAGGAAACAATTATTAAGACTGATAGAAATGGTGCCATACTGGAATTTAACTGTTTCTTGATGATGCTGATTTTGTATTACTTATTTGTTTATGTTTCAACTGACCCCCATCACGGTTTCAACCGCCCCTTGTATGGGTACGGTTGAAACAGTGGCCATTATTTTATTAAACTCTTTCTATCTAGTAAATATGGCAGTTGAGCCTCTAATTCTGAGATGTATTTGAAAACAAAAGTCTATTCTCTCATATAAAGTGTTTTGTTGTTTCAAAATGGCTGTGCTACGGGCGTTCAAAGCAAAATTGTTTCAACCGTACGCAGTCTCCCGTACTTTAGGTTAGGTTTGCATGGCATAATTTGTCTGTTGTCTTGTTGTTGTTTCCGAAGTCCCTAATTATTTATACGGAGCATTAAAAATTGCATTGCATAATGATGCAACTTACCACAACACATCTGCATTGCATGAATAATTTACAGTTACAACAATTACACACAAACATTATTAAGATAAGCTTTATTACTCGTTGGTTGGATCATTCATTTGTACATAAATATCAACATTTACTTACACTGGTAGGAAAATACCGGCATATATTTGAAGGTAAAAACCGCATCATGCAGCTATGTAGCATAATAATTAATATAAGTCGCCTATGATTCAAGCGGTAAGTAGCTAATTAAGGTTTCATTTATGGGTTTTCCAGACGTGCAGCCAGATTGCTTAGCAGGATTTTGATTACGTAAGTACTTTGAAGCAGAAAGTTAATGCAGGCAGGTAATCAGACAATGGGCTTATGGGTATGTGCCATATACTTATATTAAAGACATATCGGAATTTTAAGCTTATTTCGATGCTTGTGTTGTACGTTCTTAGGGCAGGTGACGAAATATAGAGCTAACACAATTTTTGATTTAATAACTACTAAAACTAATACAATTTACTTAATTGATTATTTTCGGAGATTTGGTGAACCATTTGGCCCTTCCATAAAAATTATTGTAAATACCAAATCAAATTAAAAACAATGTTTCTTATCACTTAGATGAAAAATAAAAACAATATAAGTAGAAGAAACATCTCTAAATCTACTATCCTATCGCAGGTATGCTGGAAGAGATTTCATTAGAAATAAGCATCACCTTTGTACCTATTTTTCTGTTATTTTCTTCTTGTCTGTTTATATAAGTGTGTACATAAATGGTTAAATAAAATAAAATAAATAAAATAACTTTAATGTACGATGACTGTTACTTTTTTAAGATCGGTAAAATAATGTATTGACCATATAAATTATAAAGATATAAAAAACTATAAATATATATATATATTAAATTAAAAATGTATATAAAGTTTAAATGTTTGCATTTTTAGGATAGAGATTTCATTGATGTCGTTTATTTCGATCTTCAAAAATTTCATCATGAGCAAACTACCTTTAAATATTGAAAGTAAACTACCAAAAGCTTTATGTTTATGTTAGTAGCTATGACAATATGTTCAATAAGCAAATTGTTGATTTAAGATTTAGTTAGGTACTCAGGATTCGGATGGAGACTTGACGAGAAAATAAAAACGGTTGGATAATAATGTCTTAAAGTAGATAACTTTATTAGAAAAATATATAAAAAACAACGTACTTATTCCTACATTGGCATAGGTAATATGATTAATATTATTTTAAGTCTGAGCTTGTATAATATGCAAACAAAATACTTAAACAAAATATTGGTTTCAACGGGAGGTACTATGAGGTAACATAGTTACACAATTAATAACGTTTAAATATACTTACTTACCTATAATAATAATTAGTCCTTACAGCTACATAACTAACAATAATGTGGTGGTTGTGTATACTAGGACTCTTTTTTAGAATTAAATATTTTATTAATATTCTTAAAAGGCAACTCAACTACCCAGACGCGAAACAAAATGTACAAAAAAAAACAATGGACATTCTTGAGTCTAACAAAGGTTTCGGTGACTTCACAGACCTTGCCAATTTGATGAACAGGTCCTGTGAAAAATGCACATGATACCTAAGTACCATTTGCATTTTTCAATGAGAAATAAAAAAGGGTTGCTGCAATTGCAACACTTGGTGTTAAAGGCGAACGGGGGCTGAGGATACACTATGGCAAGATCCACAAATAATATAGTGCACCATTGTGCCCCCCAGCCTCATCTACAACATCAGCACTTCCAGACCAAAACCTATGACAAACGCTAGGAAAATTAAAAAATTCAACCCCGGTTTTATAGAGAGTTCCCCGGGGCGCGAGACGGTCTGTTGCACTAAGTTTGACGCGATGTCTCCGTCTTGCGACCCAGGAGAAACGACCGGGGCCAGTTGCAGTGCAGTTCGCAGTCGTGTACACTTGCCACACGAAACACACCTTCTGGAGAAACACAAAAAGATTACTTTTAAGACACACATTATTTGCAAAATACCAAAAAGAGTTCATTTCTAAAAGCTCGTTTTCTAAATGCTAGAGCATATCAAAAAATCTACACTGCAAATTACTCAAGAGAAGCAACCGATCGAGTCCATTAACTGCAGTGTTCTTGGTAAAAACAATACAAATAGTTAATACCTAATCATATTATTTAAAACTTATTTCTAGCTATCGAAGGCACTTACAATGATCGTAAGAATAGTCGTCTTCATGGTGGTTTAGTCAATACAAGCCTTACTAAACGTCATTTTGTAGGTATAGGTACCTAAAAATTGTTACCAAGTAGAGTTAATAAGCTCAGAGATGAGATTAATATAATCGTCAAGTTTGCAGACTAGCTTTTCTCCGCGGCTTTGCCCGCGTGTAGGTGGAATAAAATCCTGTAAATCCTTCTCCATTAAAAACACATATATACTCACCTTTGTGGAAACTTTCATGGGTTCGGTCAAACGGTGTTGGAGTTTACTCGTTGTTTCAAATAATCGAAAGTTATTGTTTTTTTTATTTGGGAACAGTACTTTTTTTCTAGATAAAAGGTTCTTATGTCCTTATATCTACCTCTGACAACGTATATATGCAAGATTTCACGATAATCGGTTCAGTGGTTTAGGCGTGAAAAGGTAACAAACAAACTTACTTTCGCATTTATAATATTATAATATAATATACAGGGTGGCCGGAACATTGACGTCCAAAAATAAAATTTCGGTCCCTCGTATCGTGGGGTATTCGAATCACCCCCATGTATGTTCCGCGACTTTTCATAGTTTTCGAGTTATGAATTTTTTTCTGAATGTTTGAAAATTTTCGACCTGACCAACCTAAAAAAATTCAAAAAAAAAAAGTAGAGGGTTTTATCGAGTTTCTTTTTTTGCAACTGAATTTTCATAAGTAGTACTTTTATGCATAAAATAATCAGCTTCGTAACTGTGATGAAAGTTATGAAAATGTTGATCTAAAGTGAAAAATTTACGTTCGGTAAATTATGACTCAAATTTTCAACTTTAAATTAAAAATCTTAACAGGTGACTTCATAATTCCTAAGTAGGCTTCAAGAATGCGCCAGACTCTCAGTTTTCATAATCATAAAAAAAATGAAGTACTTAATAGGGCTACTTTGTTTAAAATCGGCCTTCAAAGACAGCGAGGTGGAAAAATTCTTAAAATTACCCATCTGAGTAATTATTTTTTTTTGGCTATTTTCTCGTTCCTAAGGTTAATTAATGATAAGAATACTGAAAACTAACCAACAAATAGTTTCAGAGTTGGGTAAGAAAAGTTTTACGTAAAAAGTGGTTTTGAATAAAACACAGATGATAATGTGAAAAAAGTACTTAATTTATTTTTAACATTTAGAAAAGGTTTTCAAAGTGGCCACCACCAGCAGCAATACACATTCTACACCTACGTAAGAAATTGTCTGGCAATCGTCTAAAAGCGTCTCTGTTCTCTCTCACAACACGTTCAGCTTCTGCAATCAACTGCCTCAGCTCTTGTTCACTTGAACAGTCTCGGGCGTATGCTATTTCCTTGTAATAGCCCCAAATAAAGAAATCGATGGGGTTGAGATCAGGTGAGCGTGGAGGCCACCTAATTGGTCCGCTGCGTCCGATCCATCTGTTGGGGTATGTTTCATCTAAGTAATTTCGGACCTGGGTTGCATAGTGACACGGGGCGCCGTCATTTTGCAACACCATGGTTCGTCTGAGTTCGAGATTCACATCTGCCAGCAACAATGGAAGTTCATTTTCCAAAAAGTTTTTGTATGTTTCTCCATCAAGTCTGGACGGCAGTTCAAACGGACCAATTAGTTCGCCATTGAGAATACCAGACCACAAGTTAACGCTGAAGCGATGTTGAAATGTCGAAGCTCTCACTTCGAGTGGATTTTCATTCGCCCACGTGTGGTAATTATGAATATTGAATATTCCGGATCGCTCAAATCGTGACTCATCTGACCATAAAACTTTATTGAAAAATCCAGGATCCTCTTGCTCTTTTCGTAACATGGTTTGGCAAAAATCAACGCGCAATTGGTGATCTGTAGGCAGTAAAGCTTGGACTCGTCGGATGTGGAACGCGTGGTATTCTTCATCGTGAAGAATGTCTTGGATAGAAGTCCTTGGGATGTTCAGAGCACGAGCCATACTTCTCGTACTCGTAGACGGATTTCGCTGAACTTCTTCCAGCACCATTTCTCTGCGATCCGGGTTAGCTCTAGGGATTCCTTCATGACTGCCGCGTCGACCAGGAATGCGGCCTGCCATCAAAGTGTTGTGCGTGTTAATAAAAACACGATGGTCGGGATATCGCTCAGGTTGCGGCCCACCACGACGTTGAAGTTGTTCGCGATACAGTCGCGCTGCTTCATGGCCGTTTCCTTGTGCAACTCCATAAAAATAATGCATTTCTGCATATTCACTTAACGTGTAACTCATTTTTTACACTTCCACGTAAAAAAAGTCCAAATCAGAATGCAAAACACAGTCCAATAAACGAGCAAAGTAGTCAAACAAGTAGGCAGCGGAGTCCGTGGGCAAAGCGAGTGTGGTAAAGACAAAATGGCGACACGCGTATAGCAGTAAACACAATGTGAGTACGACTGAGGTACTTGTTTTGCGTTGGCTTCGGTTGCGCGCCTTGCGTGAGAGAGATAGCAATAATTCGGTCTCTTTTCCTCTCGGTCCATTGTTATTGCAGGTAAAAGTGTTGCACCCTCGTTTACAACCCATAGTCCACGAGAACGGATCGCGCAAAATTCATTAAACTAACATTTAAAAAAATCTCCGTGTTTAAATCTTAGCTTTCCTGCAGTAATTTTTGGTTAGCAAACTAAATAACCTTAGGAGCGAGAAAATGGAAAAAAAAAATTATTAATCAGATAGCTAATTTTAAGAATTTTCCACTTCGCAGTCTTTGAAGGCCGATTAAGGCCAAAGTTAGCCCCATTAAGTCCTACGTTTTTTAATGAATATGAAAGCTGAGAGTCTGGCGCATTCTTGAAGCCTACTTGAGAACCATGAAGTCACCTGTTTAGATTTTTAATTTGAAGTTGAAAATTTAAGTCATAATTTACCGAACGTAAATTTTTCACTTTAGATCAACATTTTCATAACTTTCACCACAGTTACGAAGCTGATTATTTTATGCATAAAAGTACTACTTATGAAAATTCAGTTGCAAAAAAAGAAACTCGATAAAACCCTCTACTTTTTTTTTTGATTTTTTTTAGGTTGGTCAGGTCGAAAATTTTCAAACATTCAGAAAAAAATTCATAACTCGAAAACTATGAAAAGTCGCGGAACATACATGGGGGTGATTCGAATACCCCACGATACGAGGGACCGAAATTTTATTTTTGGACGTCAATGTTCCGGCCACCCTGTATACTTAAACATAATATATCAAGAATCAAGACAAGATAACAGATAATGGACAATTTGCGGAACACTTGTATTTGCTATTGCCACTCTGCTGTATTTCAGACGTGGTCTTGTTGACACTATACATACGTTTCCAAGGTCTGTGTTTAATAAAACTTCATCTGACCTTGTTGGTTAGTGCCATCAATTCAATGGCCTAGTTTACTTTGCCAAAGGTTGTGCAAGAGAAAGATCATAAACTTAGCTTAAGTTTAAGCTATCCATACGTAGATAGATTGCAGCACGCCGCTTCATTCGACATCGCAATTGGGAGATAAATACGTTTTCTTTCATACAACTTCAATATTGTAATTAACTGACTGTAGTATTATAAATAATATTAGCATACTGTGTAAGAGTAGGTAATTATCATTAATCAAACAAAAATATACGGACTACGGTTCCGCAATACGAGTACTCGTTTATACATTTGACAAATAAATAAGTAGACAAACGATAGGTTGTGTGAAAGGTTCTTTTCTGCAACGTTAAGCACTATTATGGTTCTAATTAATCCACTAAAGCCTCACTAGCCCAAATTAGTGAAGCTTCTTCGCACGTCAATGTAAACCAAAGTCGTCATTTTATGCACAAGACTTGGAAATGTTCTATATTATTTCTTTGTATGATGCTGTTTGTGCACCAAATAAATAAATATTTAAATGCTGCAGTATTAAAACATTGAATTGAGATAATGTTCCCAGAACGATTACAGTTGCCATTACCCTTCTATATCTGCTGAGTAGGTACGAGCAAAGTGGTTATAGTCGGTATGTATCCAACAGACCAACTCCACTTTTCCTCAGACGGAGGAAGTTCATTTAAGTACACGGGTCCTACACAAAAAGTGAACATTACAAAATATAAATAATAATACTCCGCGAATTGTTAGGAAACGTTATATTTGTTTCGTACCAAAATTGTTACAATAATATTACTAGATATTTTAGGAATAAATCATTTATTTAGTATTTTATGTCTACACAAAAGATTGTTTCTGCAGAAGACAACAAAAATTGGCCTTATTAATCATAACAAAAAGATCGAGATTAGAAACAATGAAAAAAAACTTAAAATGGAGATCTACTTAACCACTAAATAAGTTATAATCAAAAATCTTTAACAATAGAAAAAAAAGAATCGATAGTCCACAGAACAGACAATAAGCTTCTGTGGGCGTAGAAATGAACAGAATATTACATTAGATTATCCTCTTCAGAACCGTCTCTCATGAAATTCGTAGATGTGCTTAGGCATTATCAAATCCCTTATGTGGTTTATTTGGATTCGACCCATTTTTATAATGTGGACATATATGGTGGCACACACCAAGCAACTTATAGGTACGTCTCGCGTGGATAAGTGATGAATTCCAAACGTACCTTTGAAAGGTCGTGTATAGTGCTATTGTCTATTAGTTGTTGAATTCAGCAACTACATTTTAGATTAATTGATACTATAAACTTCAATTTTCTTACAATTGTTCCCCGAACATAGCATCATCTCATCCTAAACTAGCCACATCATGGCCTCTTGCAACGTGGTTATCGCAAGTTCTTTTGATGCAACCACCCACTCCATCCGGTGCACGATTGCCATGTCCCTGTTCGCTATAATGCCAAATGATAGAATCAACGCTAAACTCTTTGCTTAATTATGATGCCATCAAGTGAAACAGATTTGATCCAATATTGTGTAGAAGACCCGTCGCTCAAAATGTGCAAGTTTTTCAAATCTGGAGATAACTCCTTAGCTCTATTTACCAATGCCTGTAACTGAACACAGATGAGAACAGGATCATGCCCAACATGCCTAACATTTTCTAAGACGGTGCAGAAGGATGTACTTTTAGAATAATTGTGTGGAGGTTCTAATTGTGTAGAGTAGTATCAAGACGGAAGTATGTAAGGATAATTGTATCTTTGAATCTCCAAAGTGAGCAGATTGTATTACGTTAGTTAGTAGTACGAATAAAACTTTTTCCCTGACTTATTATTTTTCTACAAGAGCCTTCTTCGTGGTTTGTACGTTTTTTTGAATAGTTTTCTTCTTTTTTCTCAAATGCACCACAGGTAACACCGGTTAAGTAGTCACGGCCTCTCAAGGCCAACTACGAGATGCGATACAAAAAAAAGGCATATTATGCTAAGTTTTTTCTGCTCGCGCCTGCGTTAATTTTTTTTTTCTTCTGATAGCTGCCCTGATCGACTCGTTCGTGGCATTGTAACTAAAACAAAAGACACCAACCTTCATGCACTACAAGCAATCCAATGCAATAAAATGGCAACGAGCATGTCAAGCTATGTACGCATTCCTAAAAATTATAAACCAAAGTGAAAGGTAAGAGTGAGCGCATCAGACAAAATGAATGATAACATTATTTGTATAAAGGTTCATTATTTAACCCCGAAACCCTAAAAGGTTATGTAGTAGATTGTATGATTTGATGGAAAATGGTACCTGTAATTTGTGCATGATCTCTAAAGTAATGAGGCTTCAATAATGAGCATTATCTTCCAGTCCTTATCCTCACTTATTTGGTGTCTGCGCAGCAAGTCTTCGTCTTCCGTACATCTATTACTCCGCTAGTGGTCATCATCACCATTTAAACCGAAAGACGTCGACTGCTGGACATAGGCCTCCCCCAAGCACCGCCACTTCGACCGGTTCTGTGCTTCCCGCATGCAGCGGATTCCTGCGGCCTTCACAAGGTCATCGGTCCACCTTGTGGGAGGCCTTCCAACGCTACGTCTTCTGGTACGCGGTTGCCACTCCAGAACCTTGCGGCCCCATCGCTAATAGTTATACTTCCGAACAACTATTAGCCAAAATAACATAACTTACTAACCTCACTCAGTACGAATATTCCCCGAGGGGTTTGCCAGAGGTGTAAAGTACACCCACATTCACGCAGTTGAAAATGTTTTAAAGTCTTATTAAGTCCCATGTATTAAGGAGCGAGCGACAATCCACACGAGGCCGTTACTAAGAAATTCCTAAAGGGAAAACTCGATAAGATATTGCCTGACCTGAGAATCAAGCTCAGGCAGGACCCCATTACCAGCATAAAAGTGATGTTTCCTATGATTTATTATATCTTATTATCTAACCAGTTTCTTCATCACCAATAGCAGACTGGCTGCCAGCTGCAAAAGATGCTACTTGGACCAAGTCTTCGAACACATCAGCTCTGAGAGGGCTCATAGCAGATTTGAGAGAATGTCACCAAAATCAGCACATTGAGAGATGAATTGGTAAACGAAGCATGTTATCTGACATCAAAGACGCATCCCCGTTACCGGAAAACACGTGGCCACCTAGCATTCCTGACCTCTCTATCATCAATTCACCATTCATCGCTTTCTTCAAAGAGCTGTAAACAAACAAAGTCTGCCATTAAGAGAAGACACAGTTTTACCATTAACAAGCATAGTAAGAATCTTGATAAACCAGAGTTGAAATCAAACAATATTATCATTTTTATCTTGCAACAACATAGAGGTGCGACATTCATACGTTTTGCAATTATATTATTTTGACAAAGATTTATCGACATCATATTCATCCGCCTTCAGCTGTAGGTACATTGCTGGACATAGTAGCCTCTCTAGTTGCAACCGATCATCGGCCACTCTCATCCAGCTGTTATGAGCCACCCCGCGAAGAACCTCCCTCCACCTAACTCCAGGACGTCCTACCCTAAGTAGCACCAAACTGCATTATTTGAAGTCACAATAGGGTCCACATCGGTAACTTTAGCATTTATGAAGACTTATTAGAGTTCACCCGAACTACAGAAGCTGATACCGCATTTACACAATCGTGTTCGCCATTCGCCTCGTCACTCGAAGAACATTCGACGAAACATTCGTATACGAGTGCCGTCGCGAACTTACTGTTCACACATTCGCGGGGCGAGTCATTTTGACATTCGCACACGAACATGGAGGACGTGAAAATAATGGCAGCATGCGCGCTACATCTATTGAGTTTATACAATTATTTAGATATCCTGCGTAAAAAAGTAAAGATTTTTTTTTAATTTTAACCCTTTACCAGGCCTCGGACAAATCCTGCAGTAATAATGTTTTTTTGGTAGATTTAGATGAGTGATAAAATTTGGTATGAGATTTTATCAATTATATTTAGAAAATTTGCTGAAAACCTGAAAAAAAACATGTGGGAAAACATAATCCCATTGCCTGTCTAGACGACGACTTTTTATCTATTTAAAAAATAAAAAACGATTGTCATTTTGACTACAAAAGTTTACCACTAAGTACCCACATTTTATATTTCGATAAATGAGATGTTTGAGTAAATCCTAAATAAAACCCGTGGCAAAAACCTAGTATAAAATAAAGATTTTAATTCACCGGGCAATGGACATAATAACTCCCGCAATAATTAGGAATTCACAGGCTTAGGTCATATGGTTCCCCACATGTTTTATTTAGTTACATCATGATATTTTAGAAGTTTTTACTTATAATTTATGCACAAATCACAAGAAAAACTCAAATTCTACAACATATCAAAAAATTGTACGACACTACCTTTCTCCGATTCGCCATAATGATTGAAAATACGGTGCACTTGTCACAAAAATGTTCGTTTAGCGGCCGACCACAGATGAAATGGCTGCAAAAGTGACATTTGCGTTCCGTTCGCCTTTTTTTTTTGCTTTTCCTATATATTATTTTTCTATGTTGGCGTTTTTGACAGTTTGTGGTAGATTCTTTACCAAAACCTGGTAAAAACTCTTAAAAATCTAGGTGGGAAATGCTTAATCCATAGCCTGGTTAAGGGTTAAGTTACTGACTGGCTATCCCATACTAGTTGATATACGGTTCCATGCATCGTTGATCTTTTGTTTATTTTATGATTGCGATGTTTTGGGTTCCAAATGAGCTCTTCCTTTTGATAAATTTCTAGGAAATCTAAAATTCGCACTTCACTCCACTCCATATTGTCTACACGTCCTCTTGGATCGGGTGCTAGCTGCGACTAAATGCAGGCGAATGTGTAAACAGTAAGTTCGTGTTCGCCATTCGTGCCCTTTGATTCGCGTCCGAAAAACCGCTCCCAACGCGAGCGCGCGAATCGCGAGGCGAGGCACAAGGCGAATAGCGAGCGCACTGTTTACATAATATGCATGTTCGTTATTCGCCTCGCCATTCGCCTCGCGATTCGCACGAATGTGTAAATGCGGTATGAAAATTACGCTTTCGCCTGTTTATCGACTTTAGTAACCACCACGGAAATGACATTATAATGTTGCGAGCATTCATATAGGTATACGGGTCAGTATTAATCAGCATTTAGCAATCAATAGTAGTGTCAGCTACAATATAGCATTTTTGTGGAGCTATAAGTAGTTATTAAATTAAATTAAATATTCATTTATTTCAGGAAATTATTCCCATATAAAGCACTACAAATTACATTGACAAATATACCTACATTAAAACCATTGCATTAATAATAAAGTTATAAATAAAAACAAAACGTAAAATAAGTTAATTAAAGTACAATTAGTTATTAGGTTAAAATTCAATTCATTACATAAAACAATAGTCACTTAATAAATGGTGACGAATATATACGTAGTTATAATAATAATAATAAATCATTTTATTTCAGACCACTTAAGTAGTCCATTTTGGTTAGTATACAAACAACTTATAAACTAATGTTAGTACTTAAATCTACCGGAAAATAACAAAATTAGGTTACACACTACAAATTGTACGCAGTGGCATGTAGGCGTATCCAATGTCCCAGTATGGGGCTGTCCCACCTGTCCGCTATAAGCTTCAGAATGCTGTTGGGGCTGACGCGAATCCGCTGCATGATGGATGCGCAGCGTTTACGCATGAGTGCAGGAAACCCATCTATTCCCGCCTCTGCAAACATGCCCGAAGCACTGCAGTACCGCGGCAACCCCATCAGCACCCTCAATGCATTATTGTACTGTACGCGCAGAGCGTTGTATGTCCTCTGCGTGTAGATAACCCACAGACTGCATGTATACAACGACTGACAGTAAGCTGTAAATAGTGTAGCCTTAACAGCAGTCGTGCATTTCGCAAATCTGCGAGCCAACATATTGCAGCGGACAGCCAACGCCCTGCGCTCACGCTCAATGTCTAGGTTGTCTTTTAGGTCTTCAGAAACCCAGTGGCCCAGATACTTAGACTTAGTGACCTGTTTTAAAGGATTTCCACAAAGTTTCAGATGTGGCACAATGGGGTAGATTTTAGTACCGGCCTTAAAAACTAGTACCTCACTTTTCTTTACATTGTATCTGAGCCCATGGGCCTCCGCGTACCTTTCACATAACGTAAGCAGACTCAACATTGCGTTACTCGAAGGGCTCAGCAACACCATGTCGTCAGCATAACTTATCTAAGTTATTATTGACGCATACGCCGTCCACGTGACACCCCTGATAGGTGTTGCTGAGCTCAACGATCAACCGGTTTATGTACAGACTGAAAAGCCGAGGCGAGGACAACCCACCCTATAGTTATATTCTTGAATTGCATTTTAAGAAAGAATATGTGAACTGCTATAATGCAATCAATTATTCTGTGACTTCAAATAACAATGATATAAGTAATGCGTCTTGCTAACTGAACATAATAATATTAGTTGAACTTTTACAGTGCTAATTAGCTTGTTACACGCAATCGTATACTTAATAGCACTTATCTAGCCCACATGATCACTATGGGTGAATTTATATGATTACTAAATAACAACAAACTAGAGGACATGAAACCTTTGAGCCTGTTTGTAGCTGAATACTTGTACTAGCATAGGCAAATCATCTACTAATGATGTTAAATAAGTTTATTGACAATTTCACTTATTAGGTACATAATAATTAGAAAAGAAAAAGTTTCTTCATTAAATTTTATTTTTTTGGAGGACATCCGACTACTTATTCCTATCATTTCCCACAGCGTGGGAACGGTGGTCAGCTTTGGTACACCATTCTATACCGTTTGTACTATTTTGAATTTTTCAACAATATACAACGCTTCGGTGTTAATTGGGACACCACGCTTCCGACGGCTTATAAATATAGGTATAGCCGGCTCCATTACCTCTTCAGTTTGGTCATTCTGGGGCTACAGACGTTTCGCTGTAAAATGCGCGGTCTTTGTTAGATTGATTTAAGACTAGAGATGCCGATGCATTCCACCAGTTTTTATGACAAATCTTTTACAGTAAAAGCCCGGTCATGGTATGGCCTTCCCAGTGTCGATAACGTGTGCTCCGATATACTCGTATTACTTTCCTGTATGGGCGTGCTCAATCTTTGTCCACTTCTAAAATTCTGGTTAAAAAACACTTCCTCTCTCCATAAACATCATCATTACATAGGTATACTTTCCTGGCTCTTGTTTCAAGTTTATTATTGTATATACATATCATTATATATGTATGTAGATAAGTAGGTCTATGTTTTATGTATGGATGTATTTATTGTATATGTAAATAGTACACCACTGACTACCTGCAGTATTGTCTGAGGCCCTTTTGGCATTATAATCTTTGTTTTCTGTTTTATAGTTTCAGGTGTATTTATTTTGCTGTAATGCCAATAAACGCATTTTTCTTTCTTTCTCGCCTTTTCTCCATCTAATCCATCCAAAGGTTGTTTGTAAAAGATCGCTTTTAGCGATAAGAACGCCCATTATGTCACCCTCTGTAAAATTTCTAAATTTAGATCTATAATTTTTATGGTGTACATCCTAAAGAGTATTCTAGATATTGAAACTGGAGCTGGACTCGATAAAACTCTCAAATTACATTTACTCACGTGGCGTTTTAAGGAAAATCAAACGCTTCTAAGCTAGTGTCCCAGAAGATAGAGACTAGCTTTTGCCAGTTCACGGATAAATAAATAAAATAAATGACGAAATGAAAAAGGATTCCATACAAAATAATGAGAAACACATCACGAATTTTCCTCCGCATGTATTCCCCATTACCTATTAATTTGTTATTATAAATTATATCGATAACTGGTGTGTGGTTCGCCCCTCTATTTAAGGCCACAAAATGGAACATCTGCATTAGTTTCCATCACTTTGTAGCGGAGTAGCATTATACCCATAAAACGTGAGTTCATCGGACAACTGCACAGTCGTGAATTATAAAATAGTATTGTAATAAAATATTTTATTACTGAAATATCATATTTAAACAGCAGTGTGCTTGACCTTTGGACAATGGAAAAGAAATACTTTTGTGTTTTTATATTATTCTTTGTAAGTACCTGTTTAATATTATAACTACAGAAGTTTTTTCCTTATATTTTTTTTCTTAATCCCGAACGCCCATTTTTTTCACATTTTCGTACAGTCCGATGAGTTGTATAGTCCATTTTTTTTTTTTTGAATGACCACGTGAAACTGCTGTTGGGCACTGTACCTATGTACAGCCGCATACAAAACCACATGGTTCATCTCTCAGATCATATAAACACAGGAACGCCTTGCAATACACTTTTCTACCTACTTTAGGCAATGTGTAGGAGGCCTTCTTAACATCTCACGGTTTCATTTTGCTTGTTATCTTTTCTCTGAAAAGGTATTAATGTCTTAAATTTAGATAACGGGTAATTTGTAACGCAGTTACTGATAAGAGACAATATTTCTTATTACAGGGATTATGTCACGGCGTAAGCAAGGCGTCTGAATGTACCGCGCGAGGAAGATTCCCGAACAACGAATTTGCTGACTGTCGGGGGTACACAATATGTCTCTTGGGGGGTCTCACAAACTTCACCCAGTACAAGCTCATGTGTCCCATGGGCTCCGTTTACAGCCACTTAGAAGAACAATGCACTAATGCAACAAATTATAAATGTTTTCCGAACTTCAACTGCACTGGTGTCGGGAACTTCGCCGTTCCTGATAGTACGGATTGTTCTTCGTATGTTGCCTGCATCGAAGGCTTGGACAGTGTAGGCACAGCTAGAGTTGTCGATTGCCAGACAAATATGCTTTTTAATTCCACTGCCGGTGTCTGTGTTAATAATAGTGAATTTATGTGTACAACTCCTAAAGTAAATGTGAATCAGGGCGTGCTAGTGGTAGAGAACCCGCCCAGTGGTCACGCAGAAGTATCAGATGGGGCAGTGAGCCATGCTGTTCTTACAACTGTATCATTTTCAATGTTTTACTCTATTATTTTGCTACATTCAGTATTAAAATAGGACATTAAAATGAAAACATCTTCTACTTAGGATAAAATCCGGACAATTTAACTTTAATTTATTCTACAAGTAAATAAATGAGTCGTTTATCCAAATGTTTTTTTTTCCAAGTACTCCCTGTACACTACATTGTGATTATAAAATCACAACGGCAGCCTCCCTCGGCGAACACTTCCGCTACGCCTAGGCAAGTAATGTAGAGGTGTACCAAGACTGGCCAGACTTATGTCAGTTTTGTCCGGCTTTGTCTTAGACCATAAGTTAAATGGTATATGAGCTTTGAAGTTATAGCTGGAGTTGATGGAGACAGAAGCATGGCAAATGAATTTGGGAACCAAACCCGCGATTTAGGTAGGTAAAAATATTGTTGCTGCCTGCAGCTAAACAGCCTTAGCATTAGCTAGTAAGGGCTCCCGAGTCGCGCTCACTAGTCAACCAGGCTGTGGCCAGGCTACAGCAGTCACTTAATGCCTTATTGGAGCCCGGGAACTAGGTGGACAAGAATCTGCTCCTTATTATATTTCAGCTGCCGCAGCCAGGCTACCTAGTAGATAGGTACCTAGTCCTTGGGCGATCAATCAGCAGTTAATTTTTGGTAAGATTGGCAACGACTCGCCCCCTATTTGTTTCGGGAGGTTTCTGTTCCGGATAAGGCGGGAGGAAACGCCCGGGTGTCACCATTGTGTGGATCGCCCGGAGGACACGGTGGAGCATACGTTGGAGGTCTGCCCGGCTTGGGCGGAGCACCACCGCGGCCGTGTCCTCGTGCAGGCGATTGGCGGTGGCGATCTCTCGCGTCCGGCCCTGGTCCAGGCCATGGTACGGAGTGAGAGGGGTTGGGAAGCCGTCACCTCCTTCAGCGAAGCAGTAATGCTCGCGAAGGAGGAGGTGGAACGCGTGAGGAAGAGGCAAAGTTCGCGCCCTCACGCCCCTAGCCACCGCAGGAGACGCCCTGGGCGTCGGGAGTCGCAAGCTGATTCCCGGCCACCGTAGGCGCGGGCTTGCGAACGGCGAACATTGGGCAGCTCACCGCTCGATAAGGACCAGGCCCGGGTCGATGGCGCGTTGTGTTCCACGCGCGTCTCAAAGAGATGTCAGCACCAAAGACGGGGTCCGCTAGGGCCGATGCCTGCTAGGGTTGCGGGGAAGTCCGAGAGGGATACCGTGGCCCCTGGCACAGGCAACTGAAGGAACACGGGTGGGTTATAGTCAGTAAGAGTCTGACACGCCCTCCCGCTCTGCCCAGAGCGGGAGAAGTTATTTGATGATTTCCCACCCTCAAAAAGTCTCGCCCCCTATTAAATGGTACACACAGCAGTAGGTCAAGTTTCCACAAACTGTCAAATTTTCTCATTCGATTTTGAACTTAACCATCAATATTTTAAGGTTTAAAATAATTTGGAGAAATTTGACAGTTTCGTATAACCTGATTTGCTGGCGACTGTACACTTAAACATAGCTCGCGAAATGTGAGTGAACTGTAAAGTACTCCTCTGCCTAAGTCTTCGGGGACTACAGTCGTGATGTTATGTTATGTTTTAGAGGAATCTACCAACAGTCGAGACAAAAACAAAAAGAAGTGTTGCCTGTTTCGTCTATCCTACATAAAGTAATCTTACTTCAAAGACGTCAAACTCATAAAAATCAGTTATAAAAAAAAAAAACAAAATAAAAAAATCTGTGGGGCCTAGGTCAAATCATTTGGGCTATGTAGATAGCAGACGACCCCACCTATCTGCAATTTCCGTATGTTCAACGTTCTGCCGAACACCCTGTATATACATTTTGATTTACATCCATCAGATTGACCGGATTGAAATTATGCCCGATTGGTCGTCAATGCTCCCCCTATAGCCACTAGAAGAACACTGTTTTACAAGGTTTTACACGGCTCTTTTATTTATTTATGGCAATAATAACACATTAAACGTCAAAAAAGGCACGGTTGGCGCAGTGGTTAAGCGTTTGACTGCTGCGCTGCGTGTCGCGGGTTCGATTACTGCACGGAACAAATATTTGTATGACCTGCAAATAGTTGTTCCGGGTCTGGCCGTTTGTGTATGTAGATTTAAATGTTAGTATAACGCACCCACGATACAGGGGAAATTCCTAGTGTGGGGCAATGTTTAAAAAAAAAAACTGAGTACCCATGGTATCTTCTGACAAGTCGATGGTTCTGACTCAAGAAAAATGCTAACTGATGACTAGGCAGCATGGCCTCAGACCTTAGCCTGTTCCGTCAGGAACTAATTTAAAAAAAATCGGTGGTTCTGACAGTGACATTTATTATTGACAAAGACAGAGACAAAAAATAAGATTGAGGTTATGTTATTGATAAATTATTTCCCAATTTATATCGTTAAAGCTAGAATAATTAACTATAGCAAATAAATACAATTTTAAGACTTAAATTTGCTAAAAATTCTCCATCAATGTATTCGACCGTTACTGTTCCAAGGTAAGGCTAATCTAGTCTTTGAGGTTAGAGATCGTCAATAAAATTGCCTTGTTATTACATAAAATGTATTTATTTGCAGACACTGGACAAGGCTAGCGTGTCTTTGTCGTTCTCTGACATCTGTGGAAGGACAGAAGCTTCCTCAGAGTAGTAAATCAAGCGATGGCATATCACCTCCTCCTCGCAAGCCTAGAGGGCCAACCGACATCCTACAGGCATTAGCGGCTACTGTGGGAACTGATCCCACAGCTGCACATTACAAGTAAAATATATATACATACCTAAATGTACTACAGACTAAATAGTATTTACTGCAAATTAATGTTTACTTTAACTATGAGGAATCTTCTAAAGTAGCATACAAATCTATATTCTTTGTTTATCATCAATGCGTCTATTCATATTATTTTTTAAACATATACAGATACCATGATGACCCATATTTAATACCACTCTCAAACTTCCGCAAGAGATCATATGCATTATCGGCTGAAGCTGGACGCAAAGCCGCAGCTTGGATACGTGATGAACATGCTGACCTTTTCACCACAAGGGAATGGGACCCACCTAGCAAGAACAAAACACCATATTTTAATGCAGACCCTCAGATAGAAGCATTTGCTCCTAAGCCTATTTATAATGATGCCAGCAAGGTAAAATCAAGAATAGGTTTATATAAAAATAAGCTTTATTAGTATGCTCAAATTTCCTACTTAAACGGTTTATGTACACACATAAAAACAGACCAGACAAAATTAACAGAATAATATGTGTGTTTATATCCTGTGTGTACTTTTATAAAACAGAATTAGGTATGTATCATCATTATTTACCCCTTAATGTGGGTAAAAACTAAAAATACTTTTATTATTGTTGCCAGCACGTAGCTCGGCAAGGTTTTGGCGTAGTGGGAGTGAGTTTGCGCATGTACAAATAGTGCAACAAAAACATTTACACTTTTATTGCTTGTCATAATTTATTTTGAAACATGTCTGTGTAGAAGAAAGTTAAAGAAAGACAAAACGCATCTAACGACTTGCCAAGTTATGTTGAGACTGTACCTTGTGTCCTTGAAGCGGACTGTACCTTGAGATTAGAACGAAATTTGCATAGTCAACCAGAGTATAAATATTTATTTCAGGTCACAGAGGAAGACCTGAAGTACACAATACAAAATGCCCTAATACAAGATTCAATCACAATATACCAACTACTAGGTGCCGCAAGCGGAGTGAGTGATGAATTGAAGCTCCAATTCCTGCAGCTATTGTGCTTCTACAATGAAAGGGAACCCGATTCAATGGAGTGGCTTGAGGAGAGGTGGTTTGCTGCTAACGTTAGAGATAGGCAAGCAGCCACTTGGAGGTAAACATGTTCATTTGTCTATTCACCCACCCTTGCTTCACACAGGTGCCATCTACTAATGTGGTGACAAGACAAAACATAGAAATTTCACTGCTATCTATATAGCGAGGTATAAATAGATACTCACATAAACCTTCCAAAATTAATTACCTTTCTAAATAATGGTGAAACCCGCATCAAAATCCATTGTGTAGGTAAGAAGAACTAAGCCATCACACACAGACACAAAAAGTGAATTTGTTTTATACTAAGTGTAGATGTAGTTACTTTTTTATAACGTTGTCCATGCTGACTGCTAATCAGATCATCACAATAGACCCAATAGAATTTGGAAAAACTGAGACTGGTTTTCATAAGTTGGGAAATTTACCAATTCTTTTTCATGTTTAACCTGCAATAAGAAAAAAAATATGATTGTTTCAATTATCATATTTAGGTTACATCAAATGATTTGGAGTCTCCTTTTAGGCAAGGAAATGCTTGTGATAGGAGCTCCTTCCACTTAAAATTATCCAAAACAAATAAAGTACCTAATTGAAAAACATGAGAACACTGATTAAAATAATAAACTAAAAGGCAAAGAGGTGCACTTACAGTGGAGTATACTTTAGTGTAAGGTATGTGCGTGTGTGTGAGGATGAGCAAAGGAGTGCAGGAAAAAAAAGTATTAATTAATTTCTTATTTCATTGTTTCAAGACTTGGTGGACTTGCTGATCAGATCTTCGCGTCAATGGACCCAAAGAAGCCAGAAGCTTACTGTGCCATGATTCAGGGCATGTCCAAATATTACCAGGTAATTACCATTATCCATACTTCACTTGTTTAAAGAATAATAGGTGAGAGGTATTTGTTTGTTTGTAAGTACGGGGTTTGATGGCACGGTTGGCCCAGTGGCTAAGCGATTGACTGCTGCGCTGCGTGTCGCTGGTTCGATTCCCGCACGGAACAAATATTTGTATGACCTACACAAGTAGTTGTTCCGGGTCTTGCTGTTTGTGTATGTGACTTTAAATGTTTGTAACCCACAATACAGGAGAAATTCCTAGTGTGGGGCAACATTTTGATAGGATTTGAAAAATTGTTTTTGCAATTGATAGCCCAATTCTTCGGAAAGGCTATAGGCTAATTAACATCTCGCTAACCCTGATCCTTAAGAGCCGAGCCAAAAGAATATAAGTCAGAAAGAACGCTAAGCAAAAACGAAGTAATAATGCGGGCAGGCGAAGCAATGCGGCGGGGTCGGTCGGGGGAACAAGAAATTTCAAGCGGATGAAATCGCGGGCAGAACTTAGTTAATAATTAATTTTTATAGTTTTATATTATTTTTTATTCTCAGTACTTAGATATACTGGCGTGTTGCCAGTGATGACATATGGTAAGCACTGAAACGTGGTTGCTCACAATGGGCCTTATTAGAAGGCTAAAAGTCACCCAAAGGGCAATGGAGAGGGCTATGCTTGGAGTTTCCCTGCGTGATCGAATCAGAAATGAAGAGATCCGCAGGAGAACAAAGGTAACCGACATAGCCCGAAGAATTGCCAAACTTAAGTGGCAGTGGGCAGGGCACATTGCTCGCAGAACAGATGGCCGATGGGGCCGGAAAGTTCTAGAGTGGCGACCGCGTACCGGAAGACGTAGCGTTGGAAGGCCTCCCACAAGGTGGACAGACGATCTTGTCAAGGCCGCAGGAACCCGTTGGATGCGGGAAGCACAAAAGCGGTCGAAGTGGAGGTGCTTGGGGGAGGCCCATGTCCAGCAGTGAACGTCTTTCGGCTGAAATGATGATGATGATGATGACTTAGATATAAGAAAGAAGGAGATTTGCTTGGTAGTTGAAAATGTATCGGAACCCGGTGTCTCCAGTTTGCCAATTATATTTGATTTGGCCGCCCGGCTGCGCGCTGGCTGCAAAACCCAAACCAGACCCAAAAAAACCGGCCAAGTGCGAGTTGGACTCGCACTCGAAGGGTTACGTACCACCGTACAATATTTAACACTACCACTTTAATAAAGACACATTTCTTGTATGGGATTGGGAACCCCTTTCATTTTTAACTTTATTTTATTATTATTATTATTTGTTGTTATAACGGCAATAGGAATACACACTCTGTGCAAATTTCGACTGTCCGCCTATTACGGATCATGAGATACAGCCCGCTGACAGATAGACTTATGGACAGCGGAGGTTTAGTAATAGAGTTCCGTTGGCACCCTAAAAAATGTATAGCACCACTCACTTTTAAATTTTAAAACTACTGCATCAGTGTCCTGTTTGAGTATAACATATTTTATGCATTACATTTCAGGCAGAAAGAGCTCACATGTTAACCCAGGAGGCTATAGAGAAAGGCATTCCTCTATCCACCAGCGTGTACAACTCATTGATAGCGTGCGTCGGATTTCTACGCGAAGGAACCGCCCTGCGAGTCGACTCTCTTCGATCTTTATTAGGGGAGATGCATGAACAGGTGACAAATTGTATGGTTACTGTACTAATAGAATATACAGAGTTGATATGACAGAGGGGCATTCAATTACACTACGTACACTATACGTGTTTAGTATTAATTCATGACGGTATAAAAATAAAACGCACCACTATTGAGTTTCTTTTTTTTTCAAACAAACTTAATAGCTCTAAATAAATAAATAAAAATCAGAGTAAAACGCAACCACCCTTTGTAATGAAAGTGTGTGTGTATTTATTGCCATATTTTTAGCGAAAATATTTGGTTGTACTTGTGACTTGCGTCAGAGCAGCAACAACGCTTCGTAGGTTATACTTAGATTTATCGTTTTAAGGTGCATGACCTATGCGTATAGACATAATCAGCTGTTAGGAAAGATACATCGTGTTCAAATGGGACAAAAAATTAAAAAATCATTTGTGACTAAACTACTGTTCCTATTTAATTGATTTTTGGTACAGAGCTTAAAAATGGTACCTAGTATAAGCAGTTTAAAGGAAAGCCCCTCTGTCGTATCAACTCTATATAGAACCTGCTCCCGAATTGCGTAACACATTATCAATAACAATCTGAATCATTTTGAAGGATATTGCTAGTCCATTGCTTCATATGTTCGAAAAATTTGTCTGCTCGCCAACGTAAATAACGCAATGAATGTTGTTGAACTGTCAAAATGAAAGCTGGACATACACACATCAAAAGTGTCTAGGGATCAAGCATTTTTATGCGGATTTCTTGAGATTAAGATGTGGCTTTGTAATAAATTTATGATTTTATAAATTTATATGGATCCTTTTTGGTGCATTTCATAATTTGAATCAGGAACTGTGAATCAAATTCGAGTAAAAGATGAAAATCAGCTGTCAATATTTTCCCTATAAAAACATACAACGCATTGAAGACATTATTAGTGCTACTGTTTCCCTACTACTGATTAAAACCAACGTTATTATGGAGCGGCGACGTCATTTAAGCAGGGAAGAAATGCTCAGAGCCGTGGGAATGATAGAAGCTGGTTCCCGGCAACGTACTGTGGCTTTAGCTCTGAATACAAGTCAGAGTGTTATCAGTCGACTTTGGACACGTTACCGAAGCACTGGTACCGTGGCTGAGCGCCATGGAGGACGGTATCGCTGCACCACACGGAGACAAGACCGATACATTCAAATCTTAACTCGAAGAGCTCCAACAATAACCGCCATGATGTTAGCCGTGAGGCTTCATCACTCTTCAGGGAACTTAATTAGCGACCAAACAGTCAGAAACCGCTTGCATGAAGTGAACCTTCATTCCCGAAGACCGCTACGGGTACCACCTATAGCAATGCACAATCGTAGGATTCGATATCAATGGGCTCTTGAACACAGAAATTGGGCAGAAGAACAATGGCGTTTCGTGTGCTTTTCTGATGAGTCTCGTTTTGGTATGAGACCGGATACAAGACGTATACGACACTGGAGAACCCCTGGACGCCAACAGCGATTAAAATCCTGCCAGGAAGTCCATCCTTATAGTGGTGGAACCATCATGGTATGGGCGGGTATTTGGATCGGCGGAAGAACTGAGTTGATTTGGATCAGAGGCAACCTCAACGCTCAAATTTATGCTGAGACGATTGTATCAGACGTCATCGTTCCTCTACAAGTGCAAATCGGTCCCTTATTTCAGTTAATGCATGATAATGCACGACCGCACACCGCAAGAGTTGTAAGACAGACTCTCGCCGCAGCTAACATCAATGTCCTGCCCTGGCCTGCTCAGTCGCCAGACTTGAACCCGATTGAGCATGCATGGGATATGCTACAGAGAAGAGCTCTGCCGAATATGGAGGGTATCCAGTCGCAAGAAGACCTTTTTTTGTTGTTGCAACGAACATGGGCGGCCATTCCACAGCGTGATTTGGATGAACTCATTTTGAGTATGCCAAACCGATGTTCTTGTGTTGTTAGTGTTCGCGGTAGAAACACGGATTATTAATTGTTTAAGTTACCCAATAAAATTTTAAAGAAAACTGTTATTTCAGTCTTTTTTTCGAACTTTTGTGTTAGTGGTTCAAATGTCAAAAATCCCTTTATTAGGAAAATGGCAAATTTCTTTATTAATGCAAAGGTGACTTGGTTTATCGTTACTGTAACAAACGAAAACACTTTATTTTATGAATCCTTAAAGAAAATTTTAATTAATATCAATCAGGAGAAAAGTTATTGCAAAAATATATGTTGATCCCTAGACACTTTTGATGTGTGTATAATAAGTATGATGATGTGATTTAAATAAATAATAAGTTTGAAATCGCCAACCCGCCTTGAGCAAGCGTGGTAATCAATACTCATGCTTCCTACGTATTAGAAGAGGCCTTTGCACTGCAGACAGTTTTTATTAGACATGTATTATTATAAGACAAAAAATATATGTTCTTTATCTCATAATATGTCTGCTATTTTGAATAGTGTTTGTTAGAAAAATGCTGACTCACTTAGCCGTAAATATTTGTGAATACGAAAAAAACAAATTAGAGCGGACACTTTATGTGGACCATTGCATGTGAAGAGATAAACAAATAAAAAAATAACGGTAACCATTATCCACCCCAAAGTCGCATAATACCCTGTGCAAATGCCAAAGTATAATACTATAATTATTTTATCTTTATTTTCCAGGGTATAGCCCCGAACGACGAGACATTGTCCTCATGCCTGCGCTCATTGTCTGCTTGGGGCGGCGGCAAGATATTGCAACAAACGGCCTTACAGATAATCGCTGAGTTCAAACGAATAGATATACAGCCTGGCTTAGCTGCCTACTACTACTTGCTCTGCTTGTTTTGTAAGGAAAGTAAGTGTAAATCGCGATTTTTATTTGTGTGTAATAGACCAAGCCTATGAATTTTCCTACATTGTGAATCTTCAGGCGCTCGGCTTATGCTCGGAAGTATAATACACAAACTCGGTACAAATACTTGTGTACTTTACTTAATTTTATTTCCTAAAAAAAATCAAAAGTATTGTTTGTCATTGCAGGAGGACCCCGTTTTGATATACTATCAACAATAATAACTGAGCTGGAAGTAAAGGACCATCTAGATGCCAAAGAACCTGCTGATACCAACTTCTTTATAACAGCTATGGGCGTTTGCAGTGACCATCTTCAGGTTAATTAATTTATAATTAGTAGAAATAGTAATAATTTGTCAGGCATTTATGAAATCAAGAATTAAAATATTAAATTCTAATATCATATCTGTTCAACTTTTAAATTGTTGTATTTTTATTAGATAGTCTAAAAAAAATTGTCATATAAAATATACAAAATATTTCAGAATATTACAATGGCAGAAAGATTACACGCACTACTAATGAAAGGAGACAACTACAAATTAGTTGGAGACGCATACAAGGAAAGTATTTACTATAGGCACTACATCACAGTTGCTTGCAGGTAATAATCTCTCTCTGTAAAGGCTATGTATAAAGTTTAAGTATCTATTTCTCGTAATTTTAATATTAAACACGTATGTCTTTATTTGACAGACACGCACCCTTCGAGAAAACTCTAGAACTACTAGACACGTTGGTACCAAATGTATATGTTCCTGAGCCAACAGTAATGGAAGAGGTAATTCATTCATTTTACTAAGATTATATTTAACAGTGACGACCTATAAAATTAACAACTGATACCTGTATTTAAAATTGTCTTTGTATCCAAAGCAGTACAGCAGGCAACAGATAATACGGTTCCCGTAATTAACTAATAAAATATAAATAAATAAAAAAACGCCAAAAGAGTTTGTCAGAAGTGGGATTCGAACCCACGCCCTCAGAGAGGACCAGAACAACTCAACTCACGTTCAGTGAGTAAGGGAACCTTGAGTCTGGCGCCTTAGACCGCTCGGCCATCCTGACAGCTGACGTAGTGATCGAAATTATAGCTCTCTAACATACAGACTTATACTTATTTTTTTAATGTGAATAAAAGTCGACGTAAACGCTATTCTAAGAACATTACAATCATTTATTTGATGACACTGTAAAATGATTTCGAACAATCAGCTATTTGGTGAATGATCAATTTGTGTTGCTAGCTACAGAATTTGTATATTAGGACGTTAGTTGAATTCAGAATCAGAGTGTTTATTTGTGAAACATAGGTATTTACATAAAGATCTTAGGTTATTATATGTGCGCTATGTTTTGCCGTGAAGGCGTACAAATATTGAAATAAAAACAAAAAGCATAAAAATAACAATATTAAACTATTAGCATAAGAAGAAAGCAAAATTAAACTCTTACATGAGAAAAGGAACTATATATCTTTATAAAATTTATAATTAAAAAAACTTACTATAGTAACAGTCTTAAAAAATCTCGAAACAGTCTTTAAAAATTACATTGAATACATATAAGTGTTTATCGCTTAAGAAATATTAAACATTTGCAAATTGCAAATTGATTTTATTCACCTAAATACACTTTATTTTGTTACTCAGCAAAAATATTTATTTCAATCGTCTTTCCAAACCGGGCGAAAAGTTGTTCAATTAAGCGTTATTCAAAGTATTGAACGTTCGATGCCCCTTGCCACATGTAGTGTATCGTTTGTCGACGAATTGCTTCTATAGTTTAAACCACACTTGGTAGATGGCACTGTCATTCACGTTATTCAGATGAAAGAATCAGCTATACAATGTTATAGTTTACTTCCATATTTATTTATCTAACCAAATTAATAGTAGGGATATCCTAAGAGTGATTACTGAGATGACAGCTGATGGAGATGTATGTAAGAGGAAAGCCTGCTGCGCCCGCGCCGAATAAATTAATAACGGCCGGCAGAAGGATGAAGCTGCAGCTTGAAATAAAGACTTGTTGCACTAGTGACTATTGTCAGATTTTTCCTTAACTATATAAATAAATAAAATTAAAGTATCTGTTTGTAATGTCAAAATAACAGCTTTTTACTAAATGCATATGAAAGTATACAGGGTTATTGATAAAACACCATCAACCTTTTAAGGGGTCATTGTACTCATCATTATGAACAACTTTTACTATGGGACCAAATATGAAATCGCGAAAAAAAAACAGCTGTTCCCTACGTTTATGTTTGCAGAACTCGTCAAAATGTAGGGACCAACTGATGCAATAACATTGTATACTTACGGTACTTATAACAAAAAAAAACTATTTTTAAATTAGTGTCTGTTTGTTCCGTCTAATCTCCGAAACGGCCGGACCGATTTTGACGGGACTTTCACTAGCAGATACCTGATGTTATAAGGACTAACTTATGCTACTTTTATTTTAGAAAAATAATTAGGGTTCCGCGCAAAAAAATATAAAAACCCATGGAATCTAATAATAATAATATGGGACAACATCCACACAAGGTCTTCAGGTCCCGAACTAGGCAGAGCCTGTACTACGGTAACCTAATGACTGATATACATACTTATATAGATATACTACGGTAGCACGATCCTGTGGGATAATTTCCGACATACACGCGGGCGGATCCGCGGGTAGAAAGCTAGTTAATAATAATATTTGTATCTAATCTCAATCGACAATCCGAGGAAATCACATAGTAAGTAGTAACACTTTCTTTTGCTACCAGATAATAAAGACCCTGGAAGTAAGCGGGTCCGGGGATCGTCTTGCGCAGGCGTGGTCGCAAGTCGTCGTGTTCGGTCACGGGAAGCGAGCCCGGCTCGTCGAGAGACTACTGGAAGCTATGATCAACACCTATGCGGGTCAAGGTGAGAACATTAGAAGGATTATTGTATTAATGTGACATGTGTCACTGTGGCAAAAGGGGTGACAAGGCTGCAAGACTATTTATGTGATCAGATATCATCAGTGCTAGCGAATATTTAATTACGATAGAAACCAACATCAATCGTATTATTATTGGTTTAGGTATATGGTGCAGTATAGTAGTTTTACCTCACGAAGCGACGCGCGCTTTACTTGTGGTTCAAACACGCTGTGAATGTGTGCGTGAAAATGAGTAGCGTCAGCATATAACACACATCTACACGCACACGCACTTCCGACTTCGTCATTATCTCACGGTAACGAGAGCTCCTGCGCTTATACACACATTTTCAGCGTGTTTGTACACTTGGTAACCACAAGTAAAGCGCGCGTCGATTCTGTAACCGTAAATAAAACACACAGAGCTTTAGAAATGGAATGCCACACAAGTATGTACTCTCTCTCTCTCTGTAGCAGCGACGACGCGACGCATTACACAGCCGAACTTTTTCTAAAAATCAATGTGCCGTATATTTTCGGCCAGATACTATTCTTTTGTAGGGTTCCGTACCTCAAAAGGAAAAAAAACGGACTCCTTATAGGATCACTTCGTTGTCCGTCCGTCCGTCTGTCAAGACCCCTTTTCTCAAGAGCCCGTGGAGGTAAATACGTACATAGCTCTACAGTTCCTTGGAGCTCTAAAAAAATTAAGCTTCTTAGTGAATGCAATACAAATTACGGCCATTTGTGCGACATATTTTAATACTCGCAAATAAATCAAAACCGGATACTTCCCGTTGACCTAGGATCATGTAATTTAGCAACAAGCAAGGTCTCACAACACAAGTAAAGGGAAAAGTCCTAAAATCGTTCATTTGTAATTTTATCACGTAAAACATTTTTTTTTTTTGCGATTACAAACTTTCATTTGCTGTTGAAGAATTGACCGTGACGTATATCGATGTATGTGAGAACATTTTTTCAACTACAAAGTTAAGTTTGTTCTAACTATGGAACCCTTCATTATGTGTGGTCCGACATGCAGTTGGCCTTTTCTTTTTATATGCCTGTCCTTTCCCCAACTAAGTTGGGGTCGGCTTCCAGTCTCACCGGATGCAGGAGAATACATTTTTACAATCAACAATAATGTCAATATAATAATAATAATAATTACTTTATTTCGGGTGTATTTTTTTTTTATATTATTATTATTTGCCATGACTGGCCACACCTACACACGACATGACCTTTATAGTCTTGTGGCTTTTAACAACATAAACATAAAGTCCAAATTACAATTAATCACGCAACATTTTCTTTCAGATGATGAAGTAAAAGGTAAAATGCGCGCTGCCGCCGCTGACATGCTTAGCTTTGGACAAATGACGCCAGAAGAAAAGGAGGTGAAAGACATTAGATCACCTGTACAGAAGTAAGTCTTAGTAAATTATATCTCTGTAGATTTAGTTTTATTTTTATATTGGTTTGATTTATCGTAAAACCGCTAAAAATTTTCCCGACTTCAAAAAAAGAGGAGGTTCTCAACTCGTTGGAATCTTTTTTTTTTATTTATGTTCACCGATTACTCGAAGACGCCTGAACTGATTTTGAAAATTATTTTTTTGTTTCAAAGGTTATTATACTGCCCAGGTGGTCCCATATAAATTTGGTCAAGTTCTGATGAGTGGTTTTTTGAGTCAGCTTCAATAATACGTATTTTTTCCACTTAGTGTATGTTGATATTGCTGTATCAACTTCCTGTCGCTTATTTACATTGCAAGTAGTGGTATACGACTTTGTTTGGGGTACGTACCACAACTAAAAAAAGAAAAATAAAAACGTTTTCATAACAAAAAAACACCGACTTCCGACACGACCGGAGAGAGATCAGCTTAACGTGCTGTCCGAAGCACGGGGGTATAACACCGCCAACTTCCAAACTCCGGTCTGTTACTAAGCAATTCGTAATGGAAAACCCCAGTAACACTACCCGACGCACTTGCAACCACGAGACCAACGGGGCAACTTTAATTACTAAGCACCTAGAACATTCAAGCCAACTTCTATTATTTTAAATGTACGCGTTTCTGGGACAAAATAATATTGTTTTCTTTCTTCATTTCATCCAGGTTATCAGCATCAGCGGTGTGCAACATAATCGAGATGTGCTCGGACACACAAGACAAGGCCGACCCACTCTGGAAGAGCGTAGAAGAGGCGTTACAACGTCTGCGTCGCGAGGAAGCCGCGGGCGTGCCCACGCGGCCACAGGCGTTGGCTGACGTCGCACAGAAAGCGGCCACAGTTGGACTACCGGGCATTGCTGCTGTGAGTAATTGAGTAAAATTAGGTAACACGGTTACGCACGGTTGGCGCAGTGGTTATGCGATTGACTGCTGCGCTGCGTGTCGCGGGTTCGATTCCCGCACGGAACAAATATTTGTATGACTTGCAAGTGGTTGTTCCGGGTCTGGCTGTTTGTGTATGTGAGTTTAAATGTTTGTAAACGCACCCACAATACAGGAGAAATTCCTGTAGTGGGGCAAGGAAAAAAAAAAGTAGTAGTAGTGACTAATGGTTGGCCTATTTGAAGCAGAAAAAAGTGAAGTGTCTTCAAAAAAAAATTTAGTGTATTTTTAGCACATATGCAGTAATTGTGTTCACACAACCGCAGGCCTATTACTGTCAGATACATTATTATAGTCAGACACAGACGGCTGGAAATTATTTTAATAAATTACGAATGTGCTAGGGTCGAAAGCTAACCAATTCTTTGCGTGATATTCACATCTTCACTCTGCAACGCAATACCGCAATACCTATTGGATTGTATGAGATACATGCACGGAATAGAAAAAACAGTGGAAGTGCCACGCAGCTATCGCGCGTGTGTCACAATTATGCGGAGCTCCGCAACACCGGCTCAGTCGCGATTAGATACTTGCTGTGATACGACGTCTCGAAAGTAACGAAAAATATTACAAACATGCCTTATTGTGCGATTTTTACATGCAAAAACGATAGCAGGACAAAAAATTTATCTTGCGGAGGTGTATCGTATCACCGGTAAGTATAAAACTATGATATTGTCACGTAGATCCTAACGCCATCTGTTAGCGAATAGAAGAACTACACGTTAGACGCTGACGCCATCTGTTATCGAATAGCCGAACTACACTGGACCGTTCCCGTAAGTACTAGAATGTTCTGGTATTATGCTAGAACATTCTAGTAACTTACACTCGTCATATAAATAAGGGGTTGACAGCGTTGTAGCACAGTTCAGCTTAGAATGCGAAACAGTGAAGAACAGCTAATAACAGTAAAAGTGAACAAATAGTGAACTACAAGTGATTGTGTTTAAAGTTTCTGATTACTGTATTTGTGATTTTTAATTATAGTGTGTTTTTCGTGTAAATTGGTATAAATTTATTTATCCCGAACCCCAGCTCGTAACATTTGGTGTCAGAAGTAAGGGATAAATTATGCCAGTTTTTCCGAAGGACGACACGGAGGGTATCCGTACCCGGAGTCAGCGCCAGCAGGAGGTGGACCAGAGGCGGTTTGAAGGTTCTCCGATACAGACACCTGGTGGTAATCAGCCGACGACGGAGCCAATCTCCGAAGTACCATCTGGAGTTCCTACAGCATCACCAGCCATGGATCTTTCCGCTCTGATGGTGATGCTGCAGGAACAGGCCCGCCGACAGGAGGAACAGGCCCGCCGACAGGAGGAACAGGCCCGCCGACAGGAGGAACAGGCACGCCGACAGGAGGAACAGGCCCGCCGGCTGGAGGAACAGCTTCAGCGTGACAAGGAGGAACAGGCCCGCCGACAAGAGGAACAGGCCCGCCGACAGGAAGAACAGGCCCGCCGGCTGGAGGAACAGCTTCAGCGTGACAAGGAGGAACAGGCCCGCCAACAAGAGGAACAGGCCCGCCGACAAGAAGAGCAGATCCTCCTCATTAAAGATTTACGCGCGACGTTTGGCAAGGACATCACAGCCGTGAAGGAGAAGGTTCAGCTGCACGAAAATCGTATCTCCGAGGCCGAAATCCAGATCGCTGACATGAGAAAAGCGTTGGGGAACCTGAAAGCTGGAGACGGGACTGCGACTTCTGTAGTTGCTGCACCTTCGGTGCGTGGGTTTAATTAAAGTGCCACCCTTCGATGGAACATCTTCGTGGTCGGCATACAAAATCCAGTTTGAAGCTGTCAAGGAAGCAAATGGGTGGACAAAAGGGCAGGCCATGACCGCACTTACTTTGGGCCTTCGCGACCAGGCCTTAACCATATTGGAAGCTCTCGGTAAGAATGTGACTTACGAGCAGCTGCTTGAGGCGTTAGAAGCCAGATACGGTGACGCACACTTGGAACACGTATTTCGAGCCCAGTTAAAAGATCGTGTGCAACGCAGTGGTGAAAACCTGCAGCAGTGGGCCCTGGAAATTGAAAAGCTGGTTCGAAAGGCGTACCAGTCTGCGCCTGCACCCATCGAAGGGATTCTGGTTCAAGCATTCATCGATGGTATACGGGACCTGGAAGTTAGGGCTGCTGTTAGACTTGGACACCATGAGACGCTGAAGGACGCCTTGGCCCATGCATTGGAGGTGGAGGCAGTAAGGCACGATCATCGAGCCCACCGCATCAGGGAGGTTGCGGAGTTACCAGGACGTGACCGCACTAGGTACAGCCCTAGATGCTACACTTGTGGAGAAAAGGGCCACCTCAAGTCGAGTTGCCCGAAGCGAAGCACTGTCCGCGAAGATCACACCCAGGAAAGAAGGGCGGCTGATGTCACCGCCCAGCAACACCAACGAGTAAACGCCAGGACTGCGGGGCGGGTGCTGGCTGGTGTTAAAAGAGCCCCAAGGATTTCGATCTCACAAGCCCATGATGGGAACAGCCTTATCATCAAAGGTGAAGTAAATGGAAGACCATGTAAGCATTGTATCAGACAAGAAGCTAAGGAAGCGGTACCTGTCAGGATGGTAAGAACGGACCTTAGCGACGAATGGAAGAAAACTCTACAGCATGCTCAGCGAAGCGATACAGATATCAAGCCAATTCTCGAGTGGATTGAAGCTAATGCTCCTAAACCGAAATGGTGTGATGTTGCAACGATGAGTACAACCACAAAGAGTTATTGGGCACAGTGGGAGAGCTTGGTAATCCAGGACGGTGTCTTGTGCCGCAAATGGGAAAATGCTCGAGGGGACAGCTGCCACCTGCAAATGATCGTACCTAAAGCAAAGGTACCAGAGGTTCTACAGCTCTACCACAATGGATGTTCAGGAGGTCATATGGGAGTAAAAAGGACTCTATTGAAGATCAGAGACCGGTTCTACTGGATCCATTGTCGAGAGGATGTTGAGGATTGGTGTCGCAAATGCACTAGTTGTGCTGCGGTAAAAGGACCTCACACACGCAGCAGGGGTGCATTGAAAGTGTACAACGTAGGAGCCCCCTGGGAACGGATAGCACTAGACGTCGCTGGCCCTTTCCCTGAAAGTGAAAGTGGAAACAAATATTTCATGGTTGTCATGGATTACTTCACTAAGTGGCCGGAAGTCTTCGCCATTCCTAATCAAGAAGCTACGACAGTTGCTGATAAATTAGTCCACGAAGTCTTCTGTCGGTTTGGGGTACCTTTAGAAATCCACAGCGATCAAGGACGAAATTTCGAGTCTCAAGTGTTTCAGGAAACATGTCGGGTGATGGGTACTCACAAAACCAGAACTACTTCATACCACCCACAATCTGATGGAATGGTGGAAAGATTTAATCAGACGTTGGAAAGATATCTGGCAAAAGTTGTAGCAAGCAGACAAAAGGATTGGGACAAGCACATACAACCGTTTCTCCTGTCATACCGAAGTGCAGTTCACGAGAGTACGACTGTGACACCAGCCTTCGCGAACTTCGGAAGGGAGTTAAGGCTACCAGCAGATTTAATTACCGGCATCCCCCCTGATACTCCACGCAGTTTAACAGATTATGCGAATGACCTGCGCAACAAGATGAATGACGTATATGAGCATGTCAGACAATCAGGCCAACAGATGTCCGAGAAAATGAAAACTCGTTATGACCGGAAGATGAACAATAGTGGTTTCGACGAAGGTTCGCTAGTATGGTTGCATAACCCAGCCCGCAGCAAAGGGAAGTCCCCTAAGCTACAGGCAAAATGGGACGGACCGTACAGAATCGTGACCAAGATCAACGATGTCACCTACCGAATTCAAAGGAATACGCGAACTACTCCTAAAATTGTTCATGTCGATCGATTGGCACGATATTACGGGAATAATGATGCTCGGGACGAGCATGTCTTAGGAGGGGGCAGTGTCACGTAGATCCTAACGCCATCTGTTAGCGAATAGAAGAACTACACGTTAGACGCTGACGCCATCTGTTATCGAATAGCCGAACTACACTGGACCGTTCCCGTAAGTACTAGAATGTTCTGGTATTATGCTAGAACATTCTAGTAACTTACACTCGTCATATAAATAAGGGGTTGACAGCGTTGTAGCACAGTTCAGCTTAGAATGCGAAACAGTGAAGAACAGCTAATAACAGTAAAAGTGAACAAATAGTGAACTACAAGTGATTGTGTTTAAAGTTTCTGATTACTGTATTTGTGATTTTTAATTATAGTGTGTTTTTCGTGTAAATTGGTATAAATTTATTTATCCCGAACCCCAGCTCGTAACAATATATTTCAATATAATTGTTTTTATTGATAAAACCATATTTATTACTTTATTGCGAACTAAAAACTACCTTATGTCCATTGTTCAAAGTCTAAATCAAGTTGCTCGCGGTCTTGAATATCATGGTATACATTCTAGAATCTTCGACTGCTACTCGATTAGGGATGGGACACATTCAAATATTTCGGTATCGATAAAATAATAAAATGTGTATTTATATAGTGAAACCTTATAAGGTTTCACTAATAATAATACATAATATTATTATGTACTCGTTGTCGTTCTTCTTGATTAATTGAAATAAATGGTTTGAGTACTTATATTCTGACAAACAAACCAATCATTCATTCATAGTATTCGTAGGCCTCAAAAATAATAAATACTAATAAAGTATGTAAATATTTCAGTTTTCCCAAAGATCCTTTTACCAAGGAGAAATGGATAGAAGCTACGGGAAGACAGAACTGGATGCCGTCAAAATCAAGTACAATCTGTTCAGAGCATTTGAATGAAAACAATTTACAAACTTCAAAAAAAGGCTACAGATTTTTAAATGATAACGCAATTCCTATTCATAAAATTTTAATTTTTCAAGTATGTGCAATTTGTTACCTATAAATTATTACTTCATAAGTTATTACTTATTTGAGCCTGTCCTTATGTTTAACTACCGTTTAATATATTATTTTACAGGATCAAACTGATTCTAAAAAATGCGAGCCAGGACCCTCCAGGAAACGGCTCCAGGAAACGCCACCATTGCCGAGCTTAATTTCAGTAACACCAACAAAAAAGGCCCGTATAGTTATAGACTCTGAGTTAACTATCAGCCCCACGTCAACTCCAAGAAAAAAAAAATTAGGAAAGAGGTTACAATGGACTCAAAGTAAACTAAGGAAACAAAATCTAAAAATCAAACTCTTACAAACTCGGAATCGTAGATTAAAAAGAAAAATCAAGAATATGGAAGAACTTCTAAAATCATTAGAAGATAAATTTGCCATGAAAAGTGAAGATCTTGTTAGCTTAAAAAACACAAATTTAAAGGTTAGCTATTATTTTTTTTATTACCTTGATTTCCGACCTGGCTCGTCAACTGACACTGTCACTGGGCAATGCGCAAAGGGATAAACACTAGATGAACGTGTTTATCGACGAGCTCAATTCTGTAAGGGCCCTAGTCAAATAAATTGTTAATAAAGTATTTTCTTGTAGGTTAATGAATTGATTACTCGCATGACTGGAAACAAACCTGGAGTACGAAAGTATTCACCAGCACTTCGGAGTTTTGCATTAACCTTAAACTATTATTCGCCTCGAGCTTATGATTACGTGCGAAGAACTTTTAATACTTGTTTACCTCATCCACGAACTTTAAAAAAGTGGTACTCAAAAGTGGGTGGAGATCCCGGTTTTACCAGTGAATCCTTTACTGCTTTAAAACGTAAAGCAGCTTCATTGAACCATGAAATTATAGCTACATTAGTCATAGACGAAATTAACATTCGACGTCGAATTGAATGGGATGGGAGTAAGCTACATGGGTATGTAGATATGGGTACAGGTTTAGATGGGGATCATGTATCGGAAGCGAAAGAAGCTTTGGTTTTTTTAGTTACTGCCATAAACCAAAACTTTAAAGTCCCCATGGCTTATTTTCTTGTTGATGGTATTACCGGCTTGCAACGCGCCGAACTAGTTAAAAAATGCTTGGAAATGAGTCATGACGCTGGCGTTAAAATAGTAGCACTGACGTTTGATGGATGCGCAGCCAATATTTCTATGGCTGGAAATTTAGGTTGTTCTTTTTCAACGAGTAGTATGACATTTGAGCATCCCGTGACCAAAGATTCTATTGTTGCTGTACTTGACCCGTGCCATATGTTAAAATTATTGAGAAACTCGTTTGAAAATTACAAAACGTTTATTGACAAAGATGGTAATAAAATCTTGTGGCAGTATCTAGTAGATTTAAATAGGTTACAAAAACAGGAAACTTTTCATTTGGCAAATAAAATAAAAGATCGACATATCAACTTTAAAAATGAAAGGATGAAAGTAAAATTGGCTTCGCAACTTTTTAGCCTTAGTGTGGCAGAAGCAATCAAATTTTGCAGAGAAGATTTGGCAATAGAAAAATTTAAATATAGTGAGCCTACCGAAAACTTTTTAAAACTAGTTAACAATATTTTTGACATTTTTAATTCAAGAAATTTACATTTTCATGGTTATAAAAAAGCATTAAATAATAATAATGCTTCTCAAGTTTTTGATTATTTAAACAAAGCTGCAGTTTATATAAATAATTTGAAACGTGAGGATTAAAGGAGGAGAAAAGTTGGTTATTTGGGTTTTCTGGGTTGCATAGAAGCGATAAAATATTTATTTGCTGCTTTAATACAGACAAACTTATTGATTTATTTACCCTTCTATAAACTTAGTCAGGATCACATAGAATTATTTTTTTGTAATATACGGGCGCATGGTGGATCGAACAACAACCCCACGACTAGGCAGTTCGTATCTGCATATAAAAAAATGTTGGTGCATGTGGAACTGAAAGACACAGATAGAGGAAATTGTTCGGCATTGGAACAAATCTCAATTTTAAACTGTTCATCTGCGGTAGAAAGAATTAATCTAAGTTCAGTGCGACGAGACTTAAGCAGAGAAGATGATCAAGAGGAGGATGAATACTTAGATGAAATTGAGCTGCATCTGTCCGATTTCAGCAAGCAAACGATAGCTCACATTGCTGGTTACATAACAAAACAATTAATTAAAAAAATTAAGTGTGATATATGCGTTAGTGCTCTAGTAACAGAAAAAACTCAGTCACTACATAGATTTATAATAGCGAAGGATAAAGGAGGATTGTTGTACCCATCAGAGGATGTCATTAAGATATGCCAGACTTCAGAGATATTTTTGAAAGACTGTCACATATTCAAAAAAGACGTTCTCATGTCTAAAATAATGCGCCAGTTTATTGGGACATCCATATTCCAAAATATTATTTACCATCAGTTAGGAGAATTTCCTACATCGAATCACATTACGGATTTAATGAAAGCCATTGCGGAAAGATATGTCAATATCCGCATGCATCACTTGTTAAAATTAAATATAAAACAGTCAAAACGACAATTATTAAACAAATATGTTTTATTTCAAGGACAATAAATATTTTAAATTTACTATTTATCGTTTCATTTTACCTTTTATACTAATCGGGCTTTGGTCTATTTCATAACATAAAAGATTTTAATTATTACATTGTACAGACATCGACATTAAATTATCGATATCTTGTCCTCATCCCTAGCCGAGTAGCAAAATATATAACAGGTGCATACGAATATGACATCTATTTCAATGACATTCGGGTGTTAAATAGAGTAACTTGGTTACAGCGCCCTCTAGCGTTGAATAGCTGAACTCGTTGTTGATTGCTCGAATTTGATTGTTAGATGGAAAAATGGTCTTCATTGATTTTGACATGTAAAATAAAAACAACATTCTGTAGTTGTAATAACACTTACTTTTGAACAACAATAAATAAACTTTTCGCCAAAGTTGCATTTATAATTTGTAGCCAATTATATCATCATTTTCTGTGTATTGCAATGTACGTTTTAATTTGCAAGTGTGTGAGTTTGGCGACACTGGTTCCCGTACTAAGGAAGTCTAAGGGCACTTCCACTGTTTTTTCTATTCCGTGGATACATGTCTTCACCTAGCCACTTTGAGGTTACCAGCTCTCTGGCAACAAGCTTCACATCACATTAATGTAAATATCAGAGAAACAAATACCAAACAGAGAGCAGCGGTGGCCCAGTAGTAACGGCCGCGACTAACGAATTGCGGGTCGTAGGTTCGAACCCAGACAGGCGCTTTACTTTGTGTAAATTATTTCATCACCACTGGTCTCAAAACGGTGCAGGAAAACATCGTGAGGAAGCCGGCATGACCTAGAACCAAAAAATTCGAAGACATGTGACATCTACCAACCCGCATTGGGCCCGCGTGCTGGATTACGGCCCACTCCCTCTCACAGAGGAAGCCAGTGTCCTAGCAGTGGGAACATTATAGGCTGATTATGTTATGCTAATACCAAACTATTTCTTTATGAACAGGCCGCAGTAACATACTTAGCGGAATGCGGCTTCGAAGAAGCGATGCCTGCGAGTGTACAGGTCCTGGGCACAATGCTGAACCGATCCGAGAAAGAAGTGGAGACGTTGCTGACTCAAGGACAGTCTACTCTGGCTAGCTCCTTGCACCCCGCGGCCATGGCCGTCGCTGAGGCGTATAGCTTGTAAGTATCGCAAAGCTACATAAATATTATCATCATGCCTGTGATTTGCGAATTTTCTTTTAGTATTTTTTTTAATAATAATTCAGCCTCAGAAAGATGCTTAAATAGACAAGAATTCATTTAATTATCTACAATATTTGTTCTATAATATTGTATCACTGTGGAAGCACAACATATTTAGGCGGAGATTTCTTGAAAAATGTCAAAAAGGTGCGTTTTTAAAGCTGCGTACCTCTTAAACCGTAAATAATTTTATCAAGAAAAAAAACATGATATTTTAAAGTATTTTTTAATAAAGTGATGGAACTCAAAACATAATTAAATATACATTAATGCATCAAAAAAATCTTCAAACACACCTCTTACTATAAAAGCAGTTTATCCTTTCATCAACAATTATAATTATAACTAAAAATATACCATAAAATGTCAAATGCCAAACTGCATGCAGTGATTGATTAATTTTTTTAGTCCAATCAATAGATTTTTTGTAAATAGAGAACTACTAAAAATTTTGCAATAAATTACCAGCTTTGTGTCATCTCGTATCTCTTTCTTTTCTATGTAGTCCGAAAGTGACCGCGCTTTAGCTGTTGTCAGCCCTTTAAACACGTGGAACTTCATTATAGCTACACATTGATTCAGTAATATAGAACACGAATTTGACTGTACTCAAATGAATTATTGCCGATTTACAAACTGACTGTTCACCCGCATACAGCCTGATTCATACTTTACGGAGGCTCTGAAGTGCGCTACTCTCTGCTCAGTACCTCACCCCTCACCCCTGCTGACACATGAATTCGTTACTGCGCAACGATTCGCCTCATGTTCCAAGTCGCCATTAAGTTTGATTCTAGCTGTATCACCGGGTCCTATGTATGTAGTAGGGCCGAGCCTCTTGCTATCTATTGCATAATATCGGCCACAAATCTAGAGTCCAGGCTTCTACTGAAAATTTTCTTATAGATTAAACCCGAACTGTAATTAATATGTTTGTTACTTATATTATTATTTTTAACTGTACTGTCCAGGGCGCTCCATCTTTCAAAAACCCTGACCAATCCTACTCCGTCCTACTACCTTACAAATAACAAGAGAACAAGTAAGCATTGTTTTTTTTTACTTAGCTATACATACTAATTACTAGACATCGAAATATATGCACTAACAAAATAGTTAAATATATTTGCAATGCAATGGTGCGATGCTATAATAAAACATCCCAATTATGAATTATCTATTGCAGTTTGCATATATGTGCATAAAAATGCATACAATCTACCAACTGTTTAAAGTAAACGGTATGAAAAGTAAATGATAAATGATTTTATTTCTGTAAGTACAAACACTTTTACACGTCAATCATATATTTTTTAAACTAGAGAACTAGAAGAGTTTCCTATCTGACTACTCTGAGAAGAAGGCCGAAACAAACTTAGAGCTCAACGTCTCTTTTAAAGTCCAGACAAAAACTTGGTCAGGTCATGTGAAGGCTATGTAGCTCGGTATCTGAAATGGACATTTGAGGAAAGAACCACACAGATGAGTGGACCTACGTGTCCAGTCATTGCACGCATTTGTGCAGCCAACCATGCAGCTCAACTCTGAACTTAAGGAGCTCAATGATTCGACGAACAATGCCAAAGAAAGGACATTTGGGTAGGCCGTATAAACTACTCAAACTGCCAGAACATGATTAAAACTGGAACAATGACCCACATAGTCCTCACATTCACAATAATTAAAATAATATAATACTTTATACAGTAAATATTCATGTCATTGTATAAGTAAACTGTATTACATCGTTTTGCACTAAGGCGGTTATCTTCTTGGTGCTCAAAATTAGGACTTGATAGCCTAGTAGGTACTCCATACAATCGCAATGTCTTTCATTTCCCTAGGTAACATTTATAAGGCTCATTACGTATATCCATGCATAATTTTGAAGGTACACTGACTTCTAAGATACGGGTTTTTACCTAGTTTAGAGCTCAGGGTCTTTATTACTGTGAATCATTTAGATTAAACCATTTTTTGTTTCTTGTTCAATGTAATGTTCGTGCATTTCTGGAAGTAATAAAGATTTCTTTATTTATTTTATTTTGACAGTTCAGCAACATACATTGCGTTATTTACGCTGTTGAGCAGACGAATTCTTCAAACATTATGAAGCAATGGATTAAGCAATTGCTTCAAAATCATACGGATTGTGATTGAAAGTGTATTACGCAATTAGAGTGCTCTTTCAATCCATACTCGCCATACTTACTGACTAATTATTATTATTAATATAAAAGCGAAAGTAACTTGGTCTGTTTGTTACCTTGCACGACTTAATGGCTGAAGGGATTTGGATGAAATTTGGCAAGGAGATAGATGGCATCCTGGGGAAGGACAGGGTTTTTGTTTCAAAAATATTCCTATAGGGGATGAGAGTTTGTATGGAAAACCCAGCATTTCTTAAGTTAGAATTATTATGAAAATTCAAAATTAAATTTCTATTGGTAAGAAATAAGGAATAAAGTCTTGCAGCGTTTTTGTAAAATCATCCCCCAAAGAGGGTTAAATAGGGGATAACTTTAATATTCACGAAAAGACCATGACCTGGTCATAGGATCCTTTATATTCTGGTAGTAGGTACATTCTCGTGGGACAAAGTGCGACATTCACGCGGCTGAAGCCGTGGTGTGACGTTGCAAAAATCAATAATTAAAGCAACTAGTAGCGACGCTACTCATCATCATCAGCCTATAATGTTCCCACTGCTGGGACACAGGCCTCACTCGGAGGAGTGGGAATGGGCCTTAATCCACCACGCGGGCCCAGTGCGGGTTGGTAGATGTCACATGTCGTCGAATTTTTGGTTCTAGCACATGCCGGTTGTCTCACGGTTTTGAGAGCTGTGGTGATGAAATAATTTACACAAAAAAAGCGCCTGTCTGGGTTCGAACCTACGACCTGCAACTCGTAAGTCGCGGCCGATACCACTGGGCCACCACTGGGCGCTACTAGTTGCTTTAATTATAGATTTTTGCAACGTCACAGTGGGCAATAACTAATAGGTACAGCTCGCGCGATAAGAGTTTAGCTTTGACCGTTATTGCGCAGAAATCAGAAATTGGGTATCAACGGGCAATTAGAGGGGTGCGGGGCGGGTGTGTAGGCGCACGCGGTGCTCTGATTGGCGCTCCAGTCGTTCCCTGCCTCTCGCATCGATACGACGTACCGCGCACTCCTGTTGTACAATCAAAAGTTCAAAAATCCGAAGGTGAAAGCCAAACTCTTATCGCGCGAGCTGTATCCTATATAATTATATGTTTGTCCACAGAGTGAAAACCGGCGGACCTATGCCACGAGACTCAGAGGCGTCCTCAAGTTCGGACAGTGACAGCGGGTCCGACGATGAGTAATGTCATGTTATTTGTATATATCAGTATGATTTAGTTTAATAAACGCATTTAGGTATTACTTACACTTATTTATTTCTATAACTAATATTGACCACTGCCAAAACAAACATACTGGCTTAAATCCATGAAGTCATTACTACGACATAAAAAAAGCAAGTTCTAGTTTAAAATAATGAACTGGGCAATATACACAACACACACTTTCGTTAATTTAAATGCGACCATAAGACGTATTTATGAGTAATGAGAATAGATCTATAACTATATTATTGGCTGTGTACCTACAATCAACCGCACGTCCATTCGATAATAATTCGACTTTGAGAACACCTTTATTTTGTAGCAGTCATGCTACGGCTACATTGTCGCGATAACGCGAACTACACTTCGTGCGCTCTCTTTCGCACACGCTCTACGTCTCGCTGTACAACAGAGAGCAAGTGTAGTACGCGTTATCGCGGCAGTGTAGCCGTAGCATAAGGGCCTGCGCCCACTGGCGGCACGTCACGGTAAGAGATTTATATGTGACGAATAGAAATGTAACTTACTAATATGACCATAAATTGAAATTTCAATGGCAACGATGCCGCGGTATCCTTAGGCATGCCGCGGCGTCCTTAGGCATCATCATGGAAATTTTCTATTTTACTGTCATTCATATAAGTTATATTTCTATTCGTCGCATGTGTGACTGTGAATGCTTTCCAGTCCCCGTACAAGTAGGTAATGTTTACTAGTATTTACACACATTAAACGAAAAGGTGTTAACGTTTCTCAGAATAGTTCGTAAACACTGTGCCGTTACAACTATGACACATTATATCCAATACGGAAGGTATCGAGTGCTTTGACGGAACTTGGGTGAGCTAACAGAGCTGGACTGAGTTTCTTGATACTTGTCCTGCAATCCATCTATCTAAAGCAAAGTATCCATTACATACGCATCAACTCACCACCTTTGCTCCTCGAATCTGCTTTGGGCCGTTCCTTTGCAAGCACTGAACAGTAAAGTTCACCAACTTTACTGTGTTCCGTGAATCTCCTTTGTCAGGTCTAGTACAGGGCCTAGAATGGGTCCTTGTGGCACTCTGGAGAGTATTTTACACAATTCAAAAGTTTGTTACGTTGTCATATTTAACCTCTACACCTTCCACTAAGATACGATTTCAGTAAGTTAAGAGGGAATAAGGAATCGATGTTTTTGTTTTATACAGCAGTCTATCAAGAACATATTCGCTCGACGGCAACGCCTTTACCTAGCTACTTATATTTATAATAAAGTAAACAAAAATTCTCAACATCAACCCATTAACATGAAATTGAACACATGGCTTCACATACTGGACTACGCACAGACGGAAAACTAACATAAAGAACAATGCACGTGATAATTAAATAGTAATGTAGGCAAACTAACTCTCTGATATAACCCAAAGCCCAGTCACCAAGCACAACCACTCACACACAACACATTAAACAGCACACACACATTTACACACAAAACACAACAAAAACACACATACTCCATTCAAGAGCATGTGTGCACTAAATTCCCTTCGTTATACGTAATTTTATTTTAATTTTATCGCTTAAATTGTTAATGTTCCAAAAACGGGTGAAGACACTGACTCGTGTAACACAGGTACCCTAGCTCAGGAGGCAGAGCTTCAATAGAAAATGTTGTACTTAACATTTTGTATGTCAATAAAACATGTTTTCTTTCAACTACGTACTGTTATCATTAAACACTACAAAACCTATCACAAAGGACGTATTTTCTGCTTAGAACCAAAACAGTGCAGAAATTTACCTATATGAAATCTCATGGTTGCTCTGTTTTTTATTTTTTATTTAGATATGAATTTACCACAGAGATTTAAGTCTCTCATTAAGTTTAATATAAAATGTATGCATATCAAAAAGATACTGGCTGAAAATAAAATTCTGCTGAATAAAACCGACCTTGTGAAAAAAAAATCCAAATGGCGCGCATTTTCTACCATTGTAAAAGTCTGTTATTTCATACTGCAAGAAAAGAAAAAAAAATGGAAATAGACAGCGATAGCGATATGAATTCAACTCCAGAAACTGTGAAAACAGCTGCAAATGAAATTGTTAATAACCTTTTGCCGCAGAAGTCGCGGAATAAACATTTAAAAGCTTATGAAAATTTTATTAAGAGGATAAACGAAAGATTTTCGAAGAAATTAAGTATAAAGTATTTCAGTGAGATGTCTAAAAAAATGAGACCATCTTCACTGTGGACTATATATTCAATATTAAAAGGCACAGTTAATACCAAGCACAACGTGGATATAAAAGAATAGGTACTCTAAATTAAAATCGCTTCTGAAGCAGCTATGGTGGGTATATGAGTAATAAGTTGAAAGTGCTCGCAGCATAGGATATAGAAACATTTTTGAATGAAGCATCTGACAATAAATATTTAGCAAAAAAGGTAAGTTTTAAGTATATAATCTAGACGTTGACACATCATGACCGGTAATAAACACTGTTCAGTGCAAGTGTTTAATAGAAGTACATTTTCGGCTAAGTAGAAAAACTACTTGCGACATGTTTGAAGTTATTCTAACTACCCGGCAATGTATTTCTACTAAATACTTGCCCTAAACAGTGTATATACCGGCCATTAATATAATTTAATGCCTACAAATTATGTGTTAATTTGTGTGTAACGTCGAATTTTAATCATTTTTACAGGTTGCTCTCATTTTCGGTATAAACGGTGCTTGCAGAAGCTCTTAATGAATATCACAATTGACAACATCGATACACATAACCAGATGCTGCTAATTAAACGTATGAACATGAAAACAAAGAAAGACCGTGAATTTGTAATACCTACATGACGAACTTTTAAATGTAAGTGTAGAAATACATGGCGCCGCGTCCAAGTTCTATAAACACAAAGCGGTTTTTCTTAAATTACCAGAATGGAAAATGCAGAAAACAAGCCATCGGCAGAAAGAAATTTGCAAAATTGCCTTATGAAATTTCTAGTTATCAGAAGCTACAAAACCCGGAATCCTACAGTCCTACACGGGGCATTGTTTCCGCCGAACGTCAGCAACTCCACTAGCTGATTCCGGTGCTAATTTGACTACGCTCAAGCGTCATGGTGGATGGAAATCGGACCAAGTAGCAGAAGGTTACATAGAGGAATCGGTACAAAATAAAAGTAAAATCACTCAAAACATAACGCAATCAATTCATTTGCACCGATCAACATCACCACGTCCGCCTACTTCTCATGGAAATGATTTGAAATTGAGCCCGCGTCTACCTATGTCAATTCAATTCAATTCAATATTTTATTGCATACCATATGTTTACAATAAGGTGTTATATAACAGAACAGGAAAGTACAATATGGACCCTATCGGGCACAGCAAAAATTAGAAGAGAGGAATGTAAAATGTCGTCTGATTCTAATTCTCAAATCTAATAATTATTATTCACAAATAAACCAAACTAATACTAGAATAAATGTTCCAAGTAAAAGTGCAAATTTCACTTTTAATAACTGCACATTTAATAATTATAAGTTTTAAATGTTTGAGGAGAAGATGAATTAAACTTTGTTTTCATTAACTTGAGTTTTTATTTTGAGTAGGTATATTTTATCACGGTAGGTAGATTGGTAGTTGAAAGAAATAGTAGATTATTAACCAAGGGGATAAAGCAGTGTCTTCTGTCGCGGGTGACGATTTAAATCGCGAGCGTAAAGAAGGACTCGAGGTTTACTCCCGAGCGTAGCGAGGGTGGACGAGTCCTGAGTGTAGCGAAGGATTTAAGTTCACCCAAGACTAAGACAGCTTTATCACCGAGGAAAATACTCTACTTTTCGTACCATTTGCGAAAAAATTAACACAATAATAATATGAGATAAGCATTTATTAAAAATAATGACAATGAAACGTATTTTTAGAACATTAACTTATTTATAAAAATAAATTAAAATAAACTTAACGTTTATGTATTTGAAGAAAACAAAAACGCGGCAAATTCCTAGACTAATATTTTTTTGTCGGAAAAGCAAAGGCATCAAGCTCATACGGCCTCGTCGGTTTTCGTAATTTTATTTAATAATCATAACTGCACAATAAATGCGTATTCCTTTTTCAAAAAGATGTATAATGCTATACAAACTCAATGGTGTAAACACAGATGTAGTTCAGTATACATTTCGGTAAGTATTCCAAATTTAAATCACATTCTCCCCCTAGAGGATGAATGAAATTCAGTACAATTTTCTTTCCCTGTTTTTAACAGATTAATAATGACTATTGTTATGTTCGCTTTTTGTGGCATAGAATGTCACTTTTTTGAGCAAGTGGTACGAAAAGTAGATTACGCACCTTGCTAAAGTGAGTAATTAATGCACTCGTGTTAAGGCCTTCGCGTGCGCTCGGGCACCAACATAACACGCGTGCATGCGCTCGATGCAACAATCTACTATTATTATTTTATTATTACTCTAAACCAAGCTTTGTATAAACTGGCACAAAATAAAAAACAAAACTATCGTTTATCACCATCGCCTACTTTTAAGCCCCCATGCAGTTGAATACCGTTAAAAACATACGATTTTTTCGAAGTATTCGTGACAATGTGTCACCCATTTCTCCACATAACCCAGAGGTGTTAAATACGCTAATTGAAGTCTAACTCAACAGCATAAAGAAAGCAGTTATGCACGTTAGTCGTGTTTCAAACTTCATATAAGCAACATAGTTTAAGTGGAAATCAAAATGTTCAGTGCAAAACTCATAAAGTCTTTATTAGCGGTAAGTACCTACCTACAAACATTAATCTATGTATGTATTATAAAGCAGCGAAAATTATGATATACAGTAAAATATTATTTATAGTGTGTCGTAATTTCTTTCGAGATAAGTAACACTCAAATGGTTGTTGAGGACTTCATTTTTTTTCCATTCGAAGCATAAACAGGGATTATATCATTTGACTTGTAGATTACGACGATTTGCCGAATAAACTGTCACGCGAGGTTTTTATTTTCGCGTGGGGTACCTACATGTTAGGTAATAAACCTGAGAACTTAATTCTGGTGGATTACCTTTATTACAGCGAAAACCATCACGTTTTTGATATCTTATTAAAATGTATAATTTGCTTAGTAACTAAATGTGTCCCTATAAAATCAATATTTTTCTTTCAGATATCAATTTACGCCAGTTTAACGGAGGCGTACTACATTAACCCGAATAATGATTGTGGGCAATATGGGTTTACGTGCGAACGAAACAATAGAGTGAGATTATGTGAAGGCACTAAATTGATTGGTCCCACATTCGTCTGCCCACTCGGGACATTCTGCAATGAGGAATCTACAGCAGTTTGTGAAGATGCCATCAACTTCATAGACCCAGCATTAACAAGAAGTCTGCGATGTCACCGAAATGAAAGGATCGCAAATCCCAACGTCCCAGGATGCAAAGGATATATCCTCTGCGTCCCCAATGGAAGCCGCTTCCAAGGCATCAACTTCAAGTGTTCCGGCAACACCGTTTTCAATGGCTACACCCGCTCTTGTACGTCTTCGCTAAAATACAAATGTCCTGCCAGTAACACGACCAAGTCGACTCCCGAATTGTATGGGTCTGATAACCGAAAGGATCCTTACTACAGCGATGAGAAGTCTAATTCCGGCTTGAGCACTCGGTTTTCAGGTCAACGACCCGCATCAATAGAGTGCAAGAATTACAAGTTCAGAGTGACACAAGACGAAACTCCGAACACTGTGACGTATTTCTGTCCCCCGCGGCCTGTGAGAGGTGAAACTTCAATTCGATGCACACTATTTTCCAATAATTTCTGTGTTACCTTAGAAAGGGATGACGAGGACCAATTCATTGTTGATAGCGGAGCACCCGCTCGAAGACCGCGAATGTAAAATAATATTTTTATGGACAATCAACTAATTAATTCGAAGACTGAAGTAACAACAAGGTCAGAAATAAAAGATCTGCATTTATATAAATATAAGGTGTACATAGGTACTTTTAATATTAATATCATTTTTATAATTTATATTAGAGGATAAAATAAAATAAATTAATTGTGAAAATCCGCAAACCTTGGCATTGTTTACTTTTAAAATATCTGTAATTCAGCATAAAACATATTTGTATACATTTCCAGACCCAGCCACGTAAATGATTTAAACTTTAAAAAATATTTTAATTAGGTAGGATGCTGAAGTTACGAAAGACGTAATAAAAATATCAAAACAACTAACACTCTCCGCTATCAGATTCTAATTCTACGCACTTCTTCTTCTTTTTATCAAAAACTTCCTCGCTAGCGCATTTCATGTTCATTCGCCGATAAACATTTTTGATTTTAGTACAAACGTAATATTTACTGCAGTCTTTAGGATATGGAAAGTTACCTTCGTTATCACATTCAAAATCATCTTTACTGATTTTTTTTTCTGATTTAGGTATAGGTTTACTTTCATCGTTGTTTGTTTCACTAACAGAAAACGCTGGTTGGGTTGATATCTCTTCATTTTTCTCACATTTAACCGAGTCCGTGTTTAAGTGGTAATCATCTTGGCATTGTAATTTATATCTTATAAAACCATTTGTTCTATTTTTAACACAGATGTAATAAACATTTTTAATTTCATTACATACGTAATATTTACTGCAGTCTATAGAATATGGAAATTTTCCTTCATTTTTACATTCAAAATCATCTGCACTGACCATTTTTTGTGATTTAAGCTTACTTTCATCATTGTTCGGTTTGCTAACAGAAGACGCTGATTGGATTGATATCTCTTCATTTTTTTCACATTTAACCGAGTCCTTGTTTAAGTGGTAATCATCTTGGCATTGTAATTTATATCTTATAAAACCATTCATACTATTTTTAACACAGATGTAATAAATGTTATCTTTTAAGAAGTCACTAAACCGACCTTCATATAAACATCGGAACTGGTTGTTTCTTACGCAATGCGATAAGTTTGTCGTGCATTGTTTATTAATCTCGCTAAATACTGTATTATTTGGGCATGTTCCTAATATAGGTTGTACAAGTGTACCTATACAAGTATAGAATTTTCTGCAATCTTTCTTATCAGCGTATTTGCCGCGAGTGTGATTAGAACAATTAAAAACTAAGGCAGAAACTGTAATAGCACTTGTGTCGTTCCTGCCAGCATTAAATTTTATACTTGTAAGATTTGGGTTGTGCATACTAGTTCCATTTAATGTTAGCTCATCACTCGTTTTATTGCTTTGTTTATCGCTTTCATTCAAATGGCTTTGTACTTCTGTCGTAATTGTATGATTCGTTGATAGAAGATGTTGTTCTAATTCGTCATTGATGGTACTCTTTTGTAGTGATAAATTATGTTGTGATGTAGTCATGTTTACTACTGGGTTATTTATATAATAACTATCAGAAATGTTTTTAAAATCATCTTGGAACTGGTATTTTTTAACATCTATTATTTCAATATCAGAATTTACTATGCTGTCAATGGTCGCATTTTTATTTTCCTTATTGATTATCTTTTTTGGTTGAATTATGTTTGTTGGGGCACCTGACTCAGCTTCTTTGAAATTGGTTGTTACTGTAGTAAACCTATATTCAATCTTATCGGCTGGTATGGCATCTTTGGGTTCAATTTTAGATGTTATTGGAGAGTCTGAAAGTAAGTTTTTATTTTGAACGTCCGTACCAGGTTTTAAAATCGCGGATATCGAGTCCTCTTCCTTAATAGAGGACTCCTTTATTTCAAGACTGTCTATATTGACGTCCGATCGCATCAAATTGCTTTCTGTATGGTTCACAATATTTGCTTTATTAAAATCCACTGACTTCGCAGAACTTATAGGCGTATTTTGTTCATTATATTTAGTAATAGTTCCAACTATTATGCTCTCATGATCAATAATATTTTTAACTGACATAAGACTATAATTAGCATTATTGACTGTTGCGTTGTTAGACAGAACGTCATCCAAAGTTATGTCTGCAAGATATGTTCCACTTACTTTATCTCCAAGTACTTTTATAGTTTCTACCATAGAATCTAGGACAGTTAGTGAATCAGTGATCGTTTCTGTCGTTATATCACTAATCCATTGAGTACTATTGTTTGTTACCATTCTCGTTAAATATTGTGGCAAATCTGTAGTTTTGGTTCCAGATGGTACATCTTGATTCATCTTATCGGACGCGGCTAACAGCGGTGTGGTTTGAGAACATACAATAGTAGTATGGTTAGGTTCAGAAGCGATATGTAAAGCGGTCACTTCTGCAATTGGTAGGGATTCCATCGATTGAGAAATATTGTTATTTACCGTCGACATCTTAGACTGTAGAAAATCTGTACTTTTGATTCCTGGTGGAACATCTTGATTTGTCTTACCAACCGCGGCTAATAGCGGTGTGGTTTGAGCAAATGCATTAGTTGTATGAGTAGGTTCGGTGGTCATTTGTGCAGCAGTAAGTCCTACTATAGGTAGCAATGGCACCGATTCAGGAATATTTTTGTTTACTGTTGACAATACATTCTGTGGCAATTCTGTAGTTTCTATACCAGGTAGGCCACCTTGATTTAGATTCGTCCTACCAGCCGCGGCTAAAAGCGGCGTGGTTTGAACAAATTCATTAGTTGTATGGGTAAGTTCAGTAGTAATTTGTGCAGCTGTAATTCGTACTATAGGTAGCGATGCCATGAATTGAGAAATATTGTTGTTTAATGTTGACGTCTCATAATGAGGTAAATCCACAATTGTAACGCCAGGCAAGACATCTTGATTCATCTTATCAAGAGGCGTAGTTTGAGCAAATACATTAAATATATTGGTAGGCTCAGTAACCATGTGTGCGACGGGTGATAGCTCTGATATTGGCAGCAATGGCACTGTATTATACTTAACAGTTTGTGTATCCGTGACTTGTGAGGTTAAAAGTGGGGATTCTGTGCTTATTCTTACATTATTATCCGTCACGACTTTAGGTGATATTTCTGTAGAACTCATAATAAACGCACTGTCTCTTATCGTAACTCCGTCATAAACAGGTACTGTCTTTAATAGTTGAGGCGACGCAGGTGTGTTAGGTGTAAACTCACTAACTGAACTTACTGAAGATTCGGTCTCCACTTTAGGCAACTTATTAAGCTTAGCTAGAATTGCTTCTGTCGAGGAAATATAATAATTTGTTTTCTCTGTCACATAGTAATCAGGAACGTTATCAATTGAAGTTTCATAAGCCCTCGAGCCTTGTGATTCAGTTGTTTTGCTGTAATCATTTGACAATGAAGAATTTGAACTTGTCGCTTGCAACGTCCCATTTGGCAATGGCACTGTATTATACTTAACAGTTTGTGTATCCGTGACTTGTGAGGTTAAAAGTGGGGATTCTGTGCTTATTCTTACATTATTATCCGTCACGACTTTAGGTGATATTTCTGTAGAACTCATAATAAAAGCACTGTCTCTTATCGTAACTCCGTCATAAACAGGTAATGTCTTTAATAGTTGAGGCGACGCAGGTGTGTTAGGTGTAAACTCACTAACTGAACTTATTGAAGATTCGGTCTCCACTTTAGGCAACTTATTAAGCTTAGCTAGAATTGCTTCTGTCGAGGAAATATAATAATTTGTTTTCTCTGTCACATAGTAATCAGGAACGTTATCAATTGAAGTTTCATAAGCCCTCGAGCCTTGTGATTCAGTTGTTTTGCTGTAATCATTTGACAATGAAGAATTTGAACTTGTCGCTTGCAACGTCCCAATTGGCAATGGCACTGTATTATACTTAACAGTTTGTGTATCCGTGACTTGTGAGGTTAAAAGTGGGGATTCTGTGCTTATTCTTACATTATTATCCGTCACGACTTTAGGTGATATTTCTGTAGAACTCATAATAAAAGCACTGTCTCTTATCGTAACTCCGTCATAAACAGGTGCTGTCTTTAATAGTTGAGGCGACGCGGGTGTGTTAGGTGTAAACTCAGTAACTGAACTTACTGAAGATTCGGTCTCCACTTTAGGCAACTTATTAAGCTTAGCTAGAATTGCTTCTGTCGAGGAAATATAATAATTTGTTTTCTCTGTCACATAGTTACCTGTTGTTTTTGTTGGATTTATAATATGCATAAGCTCTGCAGTGTTAAGTAAAGGTGCTTCAGTGCCGACGTGTTGAACCTTTCCTGTGTTTATTTCTGTTATTGGCAAAGTATACGTCCTGGGTGTGGACAAAATTGAATTCATTACATTCTTTTGTGCCAAGGACATAATTGCTTCTGGGTTTTTCTGGGTAACCAATTCTTCAGCTTGCACTAAATATTTATAATCAGGAACGTTATCAATTGAAGTTTCATAAGCCCTCGAGCCTTGTGATTCAGTTGTTTTGCTGTAATCATTTGACAGTGAAGAATTTGAACTTGTCGCTTGCAACGTCCCATTTGGCTTTGCATTTACTGAAGAATTAACGATATCCGATACTGACACGATCTTGTTACTTTCATCCTTGTTCGTATTAATCATAGATAGAGAATCGTTAGTATTATTATTACCATTCACTGGATTTACAGTCTCGGTTTTATTGACATCTGCATTTGGATCAACTTTAGAAAGTACAGTGTCTATGTTGACTGAATCTTTCCAACTTGATGTATTCAAATATGTTGTGTTAAATACGACATATCCAGCAGTTGCAATAGTGGAAGGAACCAAATCACCAACTGTTTCATATGTTGTACTAGTAGTATTGTTGTTTTGTTGTTTTACTGTACCAATTTTTTGGTTAGTTGCTTCTTGCGGTGGTAGGGTTGTTACTAGTATAACTGTGTCGTTTTTAATTTTAGTAATATGCGGAACATCTACTGGATACATAATACTAGTTTCAATTTTATAATCTGATGTGGGTACATTATAAATATTTAGTAATTCTGGGGTATTAGTTGATACTTGTTCAAATACCTTTGTAGACTCCACATTTATTGATGTTGTATGAACAGTTTTGAGCGTAGTACTGGTAAGTTCAGTTAAAGGCGGTATTATTTCTGGTAATGCATCTTGAGTATTCACAATATTTGTAGGTGAGGTGTTATCTTGGTTATCATATTTGACACTATCACTGAGACTAGTGTTGTCAGTAACGTCATTTGAAAATGGTGTAGTTGCACTATTTTCAACATTTTTCCAATGGGCGTTGGGCGTTGTCACGGCAAGTACATCTTCATCGACAACAGTTTTAGTCAATTGATCAGTATTGAAATTCTCAGGCTGATACAGAGAGCCTAGAATTTTTGTTTCTGGATCGGTTCTTACTTTTTGAGTTGTTGCTTGATGTAAATCCTTAAGTGCAAGGGTTTCTGGAGTAAAGCCTGTTTGTGGATTTGTCACAGTATCTGGTTGCGATGCCAACTCTTTAACTGTTGTGTCTGTAACTGGAGCCGATGTTACATTATAAGGAGCAGGAGTTGCTTGAATACTCAAAACTGCGTTATTCCCAACATTTTCGAAATTGGATTCATCAACGCTCATTGAGACATTTGCTGCTGGTAACTCATTTTTAGCTTCTATTCCATCTGTTGTAAAGTCATTCTGTAAAGTTTTAATTGTCGATATATCAATCGTAGAATATTTTATAGTAGACGGTTCTGTGCTTTTACCATTATTTATATCTATACTTGAAGCATTGAATACGGTATTAACCTTTTCAGTAGAATTCATAGTATTGGTCGTGTTATACAAAATTGTGTCATTCTTAACATTTTCAACGTAAGGTGCATTAAGGAAATTTGCTGCACGCAACTCATTTTTAACTTCTATTGTATGTGCTGTAAATCCATTCTGTAATGTTTCAACTGTCGTTAACTCAAACGCAGGGTTGTTCATAGTAGTTGGTGGAAGTAAAGTAGGTTCTGTGACTTGTTTATTAAACATATGTGCTCTTGAAGCATTAAACACTGTCTCAGCCCTTTCAGCAGTTGTTACAGTACTAGTCGTATTATTTTTTACTGTTATCATTGTTTGATTCATTTCTCGACTTATCTGATATAAATTATCTGTAGGTTCTATTGATAAATCTGTAGTTATTATTATTTCTAACGGCTGTGTAGCAGTTGTGTGTTTCTCTAATAGCGAGTCATTTTTTATTAAGACCCCAGAGTTTAGGGTCGTCTCTGTGCTAAACATAATATTCGCTTCAGTAGTTATCGGAACAAAAGTCTTCTCTGAAGTTTTTTGTTGGCTTCCTGTAGTTATAGGTTCCGGAATAAAATAGTTAATATTCATTTCTGGCACTTTATTTATTGAAGTTATCTCAGCAGTCGAGTTTAATTCAGTGAGGGAATCATTATTTGCGTCATTTTTTAAAACATTTTGAAAAATTGTATTTATTATAGGAATCGTGCTTATTACTTCCGCGGTAACAGGTTTATCACTGAATGTTGTTTCTAATTTAGTGGTAAATTGATCAGTCGTCGTAGCAGTCTTACCATAAAAAGTATTTATGTATCCGTTTGTGCTCGGTGCATCTTGTTTGGGATCATCAGACATTAACTCAACTAGTCCTAAGGAAACAAAAGTATTATCCGTGGTTGTTTGAGGACTCAGATCTACAGTTACAGGTTCAGAAATATGAACAATGTTGATGGGAGCTAAATATTCTGTGGTCGTCTCCGGTACCAGTTCAGACATGTTTTTGTTTTTACCAAGAGAATTTCCCACCGCGATTGTTTGATTACCCGAATCGATTTTATTAATAAATTCAGTTGTATTATTTATATCACTTTCGATATACGTATTCACCACGGGAGTCGTGCTATATTCATCCATAGTAACAGATATTTCATTGAATATGATCTCTGTTGGTACACTTATTTTTTCTGTAACATTTTCAACTTTCTCACCGTGTATTGTTACTTGTTTAGTGATATATTGTTCGGTTGGAAGAACAATGTTATCATATAAAGTATCTATAGAAGTTGAAACAGCGGAAGACGGCTTTGTATTCACCACACTTGGAAGATCAGTAGAAATTAAATTAATAAGTCCTATGACGGAAGTGACCGTATCAATAGATTTCGATTTATCTGTTAAGGAAGTATTTACTGGTTTATGTATTGAAGTTTCTACAACAGGCTCAGGATGTTTGTTGTTATCAGTGGCGGAAGTTGTTATTGTATTATTACTTGTTTGCTTATCGTTAACAACTTCATTCGTACTGTCGATGAAGCTAGAAGTCACTTTAAAACTCGTTTCCGTAGTACTGTCACTGTTAACTCCAACGGGATTCTTAACATTTCCGAGTACTTTCAATTTAACTACTGCGGTCACATCTTCAGGTATCGACAAAGTTGTTGCAGTAATATTTTCTTTGAATACACTAAATATTTCACTCGATGGTGTTGGAGCAGTTACACTAGCAGACACTGAAGTTGGTTCACTTGTATCACTTTGTTTATAAACACCAATGACTTGAAGTTGAGGCGTAGTAACTTCGGGAAAGTCACATTCAAAAACGTGATTTTCATGACACTCTGTAGTGGCTGGACACGGTATGATGAAGTCATCAATCGTGGTGGACAACCCCCCGCCCAAATCCACGCATATCATAAAATGTGTGGAGTTGACGCAGTGGAAAGCTCGACCACTGCAGTTTATATTCGTGGACGCTATCGTTGGTATAGCGAACAATACCTAAAAGAGACAAAGTAATTACTTGAAAATAATTCAGTTAAGAGTTCAATCAAATGATTCCAGACACTAGGGTAGACATTTTTCGCCGGTTATAAAAAAAAAATCTGCTGTTTCATAGAAAAGTGCAATACCTGAGCTGTCAAAATATATGGTACAGCAATTTTTTTTTTAAATAACATCAAAATTTTCAACTTATCAATATACTGAATCCATGGTCACAAGTTGTGCGTCACTGTCTCTGCCACCCCGTATTTCATGAAGTCTTTTCCTTCCATCCATCAGGAAATAAGCCAACAAATTGAGACTCACCAAAATTAAAATTCCTTTTAGGTCGTTAATTTCGAAAGCCATTTTCGTTAATTTGATCCGAAATTGGCAAAATCTCGTCGTTTAAATTTTCGTTTACGCTTGTCGTTTATCTCATGAGGTTTTCTCGCGAATGTCAGTCTTGTGTTTCTCCCAACAATTATGAATGACGGCATAAAACAAGCTTTGTTAACATAAGATTCATTTACTTACCTCACGAAGTAGATTAGACCGACAGGAGGCAAATAATGTTGACACCTTATTTCCTGCGGCTTTTCAGTACGTATTGTTATTGAAATAATGAACTCTCGTCTTAAAAATTATCGAAAATAAGTTTATTAGAGCTCTGGGGGGTAAATGTTGGTTGCATATGGATGGAATTATGTAATAGGGGTTATTGGCCTAAGTATGCAAGCTGCTGTCATTCATAAATCAGAAACAGGTGTTTAGATCAGAGGAAAGCAAAATCAAGACGAGTTCATGAGGCCATGGGGAGGTGGTTGCCAGAAACTATTCTTTCCGTGACAGTTACCGTAGACCCTACATAACTACACACATTTCATTAAATCAGCATCATTCTTCAACAGATTTGAGTCATAACGATATAGTAGCAACTTTAGATAACAACGCGGAATTCACGAGAAGAGTAGTGATTCAGTAAAAAAAAATGCGTGCTACATAGCCCACACGTGAAGAGGACACAGAAATAATCATAATATAAATAAATCTTAATTATTATAATACCACGGCTACATTCCGCGAAGGGGTATGTAAGACAGAGTAGGTAGGTATATTGCGCCCACTGAAATCAAGCTGAAATGTGATCATGTAGGGGCGAACCAGAGACAACGAATTTTCTAAACCAATAGGTATTCGATATAAACGATGCCCGGCCCGAGTATCGCAACCTGGGGCTGGGGCAGATATATTACCAAATCATTATCAAGACGTTATTTGTTATTACACTTATTACACATTGTATCAAATAACCATAAATATGTATCGTTCATCTAAGTTATAATGAAACTAATTTTTGTTTACCACTAACATGTTCTTATTACATTGTAATGTCAAACTAACATGGATTGAACCACAACTGCAGTCTCTGACACGCGAAGGCTATTAATTGCCACTGAGTGCATTAAACTAATTATGGAATACCTACTTATTACTGTATGTAGTTGCAAGTGTATATGCATATGCATGGTAGGTCAGATAGGCACTCGCTCCATGTAAAATACTGGTATTCAGCTGCATCAGATTATTTTGGAAGCCGACCCGAAAATAGTTGGGAAAAATCTACATAGAGCTAAACAGAATGAAATGATCTATATAAAAATTAAATATGATACAAACAAAATGACAGAGAGCTAAACTAGTTGCAAATAAAAATTGGAGTTTAATTTATAAAATATAATTTACTGATTAATTATAGGTACTTAATTACAATTACTTATGCACCTAACGTTTGATATCACAACTTTACCACACATAGTTTATCGTCCGCGTTAATGTTCCACTTTCATTGTTTACAACATAACTGAGTTTAACCTTATTTGCTATTTATACAGAGGCATATTAAAATAACCACCGTTTACTAGGCCTTACGGATTTTATTTTGGTGATGTAAATGTAAGCGATCGCTATTATCAACCATACGAAGCTTATAATAGATAATATTATCGCTAAAATAAACATAGCAAACTGTAAACCTCTTTCTTGACCGACAATGAAAGAAATTCCTACTACAAATAGAGCTAGTAGAGTACCAGAGATCGTTTCTAAAGGACTGTGGAGTTTCGGCCATTTTCTTGCGCCAACAAAATCTTGCACTGCTGTCTCCCAACAGCATGAAATAGCACCATATCCGAACCCGGCTATTACGCATCCGATGGAGAATGAGTCATGGTTGTCTGCCACTGCTAAAACTGCAAAATAGACGAATATTATGTCAACTACGATAAATACATACGAAAAATCGTTAAACAACACAAATTGAAGTCGAATATCAAAGGATTTCAGTGTATCCAGACATTGCAAAAAATATTATATCTATCTATATTTATCTAACCTATCGGCTGTCCTAATTGTAACTATAGTGATAGCCGGCTAGTTAAACCTTTTAAAATTTAATGGTTTGAGTAAAAATAGGTCAGTGAAATTTTCGAACTTACCATAGCATCCTACAGTGGATATCATCAAGCCAGCAAGTGTGACGTACTTGAAATTCCTTTTCGGCGTTTGTGCGAGCCATGGTGTACTCATTAAGAAACATACCCACGTAAAACCAAACAATGTCATTAGGAAGTTGGCGTCGGAAATTGAAATCTTCGGATGCATTTCAGAAGCAATTATAGACAGCGACACCATTGTTACTGACGTTAAACTCAATCTCGAGAAATACAACATTAATGACGGATAAAACTTCCAACATGACAACGATCTCGTCAATGGCTTGAAAAACGTATCATTAATATTGTACATGAAAAATATCAGTCTTCGTCGTATCGTATAAACTCTATACGACGGCATCCACATTCTCCTTCTCATACTAGCATAGGCGGACTGACAACGAAAACTAAATGAATTAAATATTTTTTCTCTCTGAATGTCTGTTACTGGCGATATATTATCGTAGGTCACTTCGACCTCAGTATATTCTTTCTGTTCAACACCATCGCGCTCGGACTGCGAGTCTTGTTCTCTTATTTGTTTGCTGATACAATCGTCAAAACTATCGCCTAATGTACTCAGTCTCTTTATAACGACACTTAGCCTCTTTTTATTCTTACTCGTATTTTCAGGAGGTTCCTCACACTCTTCATCTTCACTCTCTTCAGGAATTTCTGGAAGTATTTCAACGCCAAATATATTTCTCCTCTTTTCCTCGGGACTAGGTGGTGGCGTAATTGTGGCGACTATATCGCCTTCGTAATCAAAATCTTCAGCGAAATCCGGATCCGAGTGCAGATTGTCGTCTGATGGATTTTTCCAACTTTTTTGGCTAAGGTCATGTAGTTGTAATTCAGTCGTGTAGAAATTCTTATCCATGCCTTCATTACTGAATACAGCGTATGTTTTGGCCAAATCGCTGTATCTAGAAAAGGACATTGGTCTTTGTATACTTTCGTCTACTCTCAGTAACATGATTGCTGGCAACGTTTGAAGCATTATCCCACCAAGTACTATGTACATAAAGGAATATCCATAAGCGTCTATCAGTGCTGTTATGATATGGGGAAACGTTGCTTGTCCGACTGCTTGTCCAGCGAAGCATAATCCACGGATAATACCCAGCCGACTGTCGTAGGTATCAAATACTATTGCATCCACTTGAGCTGATATTAGTGATGATCCGAACCCTGAAAATGTCAAATAAAGAAATTGGGTAAATCACTAAATATACTGCTTTTAATTATCAGAAGGAATATTGTTGAAAATTATCACCTCCGAGGATGCCATACACAAATGGTTGTAGATGATAGGGTATGAATGCGCAGGCGAGAAGACTAACCACTATCATGGTGAGACCTAAGGTCGACATTACGCGGTACCCGATAGTTCCACCCCAGGAGTCTGCAGCTTCCCTGCACCAGCATTCTGAAAACATTTTAGGTTTCGTTGTTATTTTTATTCGAAATAATAACTATCGACATATGCTATCAGATATTTAAGCTAATTTATTGCTGACTAAAGATACGCCAACATTTTAACAATGTAAAGGGAATGTATACTACGGTCACGAATTCACGCCAGTTAGAACAATTGTAATTTTCCTTCACAACTGAGCCTTACCTATAGCATAGCAATCTATTAGGCAGCCCATACCCGGTACGTCAACTGAGGAAGCTTGAGAAATGCTTATGCTAATACAATGAATAAATCGTAAACGCTTACGTGTAAGATTGTAGACGAGTATATAAATTGCAGGAGTGGAGATACCGAGCCATATCGGCACGTGAAGTTCATCCAAATGTACCAAAATTACTCCATAAGAATACACGAGACTCGGCAGGCAGATCTGAAAAGATAAAGATTCTATAGTAACGACAGATAACCCGTTGTAAGGGGTATCGGACGTAGCACTTTAATGTCGTAATTTCAAAGTCGGGATCATACCAACGTCTTGCAAAAGCTACATGGTTGGTAAATGATTATATAGTCTTTATTTATAAATGTTTTCGCAGTGTGTTGCAGCCTAGCTTATCAACTTCATCCTGCCCTTATTCCATTGGATTGGGGTAGGCAAGGCCAGAGGTTTTCATTAATATATCTCCATAAGTCGTCATCTCAAAATGCACTCCATATCATCTTTTTTTTGGTCTGCCAGATTATTCATGCATGCCATTCTATTCAAAGAGGGTGTTTAGTTTATGTGGGGATAAATCACATCTCCCGTGATGGAGCAATAGATCCAAAGAACATTCGAAGAGTCCGTACTTAATCTAGTATGGTCATTTGTTTATTCTACGTGTGATTAGGTCTAGCTAGGGCCTAAAACTACTAGCTAGACTACTCTAGGCAGGCCTACTGGAAGGAGGTCTGGAAGAGGGCGCTTAGATTGAATCCATTTTGCTGTCGTTACTTACGTAGGTACCTACCTACTGCTTCTCGCATAATGAAATAGATTACAAGAATCTACCGTTCAAGATACTCTTGATATTGTCAAAACGAAACAGAACATAATACTTTTATGTGACAAATTAAATACGTACGGAACTTACCTACTTATTGAACGAGTTTAGTAATCAATCATATTGTTTACCTACTTATTTTAATTAAAGGGACAAGTAGATAGGTACGAGTAGATCTATACTTACAGAACAATAAGTACCTACTTCATTATTTATTTATCAATGTCTCGATTAATTATGATACGTAGTTACCTACTTTGTTGGTATGCGCTCTTATGTTATACACTAATCGGAATACCTATTGAAATATTAATAGGAAAACTACGTTATAGTGAACTAGAAATGTAATTGTTATCATAGCTGACTTTGAATGCTAAAAACATATTTACATTTACCACTTGAAAGTATTGCATACCTACCTTTTCTTATCTAAGTACAAATTATTAGAAAATATTATCAAATAATTAATTAATAATTTTGCATACATTGTAAAAAAATATATAGGTATATTAGATTGCCACTTCGATATACGAGTATGTATTTTGATAGCAATTTTGTCAATTCCACTATGTTGTATTGTCGCGTGACGAGTTAATCACGCAATTCCTTATCATCTACCTGTGCTGTGTGCATCTGTCTGTAACATGAGTGATTTCTCATACGCACGACAGAGCGTGTCGTCACTGTGACATTGATATAAATTCATGAACTCGTAGCAACCGAATAATCTGAACCAGCAAACACTGCATATGGATTGGATGAACAGTAGAGTGGTTTATATTTGTACCTATATTTAGCGAGTGGCACTTCCGATTATGTTTAATAAAATAAAGCATTTTCCGATATTATTCAAAAATGTAAATAAATATTTACTTATTATGTTTAGACAGACTTACGTTCAAGAGCACAACAGATACCAGTAGAGGCCAGCGCCACGTCGCGCCATGCGCTCTTGCATCATAATCCATCTAGTCTTCTTTTTCCTGCATTTTTTGAAGTCGTGAAATGACATTATCCATGTAAAATTGCACTTAACGAACAGGCGTTCAATCACTTGATTCGGCAATACCGTTTTACAAACACCACGAACTTTAACCGCACCGAGATGTTATGAAATGAAAAAATATGTTGTGTATTTTAAAACTTGCTGTCGTAAGAGAGCATATCGTCGTATTGACAGCATTCTATACATCAGTGGTGTTATCAAAAGGCCCCAACACGAGTTACTTTGTCTTATCTTATCGTCTCAGTGAAAGAAACCAATATTAGTTTCTAATTGTTATTTTTTTAACATATTATGTTCAGATCCTATCTTCGAATCAAAATTACATTATTGGTCAGGGTGCATCATACTTATCGACGTCTAAGTTTTGAGTTTTTAGATGAGAACCACCATCATATCGCTTGCTGGTCGCTATTTCAGATTATGTAGCACGCATTAGACAGAAAATATTGACATTATCTATAAGATAATAACTATTTCAGTCTGTTATGCAAATACAGTAGCGCTGACTAAACGGCTAATGATGGAAGAGTTATAGAAGAATTATAATTATCTTATTTATGTAACACAGAACCCAGAGTAATGAAAATATAATGTACTCTGTGGTAATTAATGCCGAAGGACGTTCACAGCAATGGACATAGTCGCCGCAGCATTTCATTTTACTACACTTCTATTTTGAAAGACTGCTTGTTCTTGGATCTTCATAAACGTCACAACCTCCACTTCCTCTTTCATTGTGTCATATGCCTCGGTTGGCTCCTTACCATATTTAGGTCCTAATTAGTCATTACCTAACCCCTGCCACACTGCATGTCTTAGTTCAGGAGTAACTATTTAGTAATCTGTGGTTCAGGGGTCGAGACCTCATTGATGTAATTTGTAGTGAAGTTTGGAAATAAAATTACTAGTAGGTACTATTAAAATAGAGAGAGAGGAGGCCTGTGTCTCAGCACTGGGAACATGATAGGCTGATTATGACTATTAAATAAGTAGGCACATAATAATATAATATGTATAGGTATGTATGCACGCATAGTTAGGAATTGTGATTTGTGGATCCCTGATTAATTTAAGAACCTGCCATGTTTCTGGCTACGCTAATATGACTATGTACCTAATGATAAAAAAATTTTTTACAAAAAATAACAACCGACTTCCAAAAAAAAACACTACAAAGTGAAAAATAACTTTAACTTCGGAAGTCGGTGTCTTTTTATCTGTATTTTAGCGTTTTCCACCGACTTCCGAAATTAAAGTTATTTTTCACTTTGTAGTGTTTTTTTTTGGAAGTCGGTTGTTATTTTTTGTAAAAAAAAATTTATTTATCTCTTTTTAGTTATGGTATCTAACCCCCCATTCGAGAACGATCGTCTTACACGTCCACATCCGTTCGAAGGCGGTTTTTTATTATTAAAAACATATATTTTTTTTCGAAATAGTTTTTATTACCTTTGGACTGAGTACAGGCGTGATATTATGTTGTGTGATGGCGTAAACAATGCTTAGATATGCTATAGCAACAATCGCGGTTAATCTGCTGTTATTCATTGAAGAGTTCCCCCGATTTCTACAAGATCCCATCATCAGATATTGAAATGGTGACAATGGGACCACACGGGAAGCACCAGCTTTCAAATAAAAAAAGAATCATGAAAATCGGTTCACCCAGTCGCAAGTTATGAGGTAACAAACATAAAAAAAAAAAAAAATACAGTCGAATTGATAACCTCCTCCTTTTTTTGAAGTCGGTTAAAAAGATGTCATTAACAGTTCTTAGTTGTAGGTATAGGTACAAGTACTTACCTATTCATTTTCTTAGGAGGAGGGATTCCCATAACCATCCATTCCCATTCCATTCCCATCCATCCATCCATTTTCCATTCTCTTCTCAGACCACTACACTTAAAATTCATCAGATTACCTATCGTGCATCCATAAATATAGGCGAAGGTATAGGTACCTACTGAAGTAGAATCGATAGGTCGGTCATTCGTAGAAAATGGTATCATTTAACGTTATAGGTACAGTTAAGACCTATCTGACGAACTACATAGCTTATCAAATACTTCTAGTAACACTTACATACTTACACAGAAGCCGTTTAGAAGACTACGATTCAAATGTTCATTGCTTTAGTAGGTTCAGAAAAAAATAGGATGTTAACGTTCATGGTTTTATTTATACGATATCGGTTCTTATTTTATTATACAAAATGAAATCTCTAACCGTGGAAAAATCTGACAACGCAACTTATTTCATGCTATCAATCTTTAGGACTTTGAGGCTGAGTGTAGCTTTATTCTTCTGGCATACTGTTGTATTTCCACTTCGAGAGGTTTACTTTTTGCTAGCAGCAGAATCGATAATCGCAACATAACACTAGCTCAAATAGGAAAACCAGTGAGGTCCCAGAACAGACACCTGCGGTACTCCAGTGTTGTGTATGCTAATTGCGTGCATCTGTATTTTACTTTACTTAGAGACTATGCTAGACAGTCAACCGAAGGCCTAAGAAGCTGATAATAAGAATCTATAACATTGTTGACTTTATGAATAAAGTAAAAATCTACAGCTGTAGACTCAAAAATGACTTTTATCTAATGTCTTTACCTGACACTTTAAAACCAGAGGTCGGAATTATATAGAGTCATTTATGTACTTGCATCGAAATGTTGATATTAATATGTATCTTCCCGGGATTTCTAATGCACAATCCCGTGTGGCCAACAATATTACAAATAAATAATAATAAAACCTCAGAGATAGACAGACAAATAAAACAAAGATAATATTATCATGTCGTTTTTGCGCATGAGAGTTTTGCAACTTCGGACATCCGATGTCGTTGATATAAATTTGGCAACGTCGCGCGTGCAGTGGTCTAAATTGTGTAAAAGTAAATAGTTTTTTTTTATATAAATGACGGGATTTTGTGCTCTTTAAAATTAATCTCGGGATTTGAGGCATCATTATCTACTTTATTATTTCGCTGTATGAAATCAATGTGAGTACTTAAATAACTCAACCTAATTCCGACCTCATTTTCCAAATTTACAGCTGGCAACACCAATGGTAGATTTTTTGACGTATTATGTGACAAAGGACAAAACTGACAGATTACCAATCAGCTGTTGATAATTTGATATGTTTTGAAAACTTCTGTTGAGCTTTTCATAGTATTTTCCACTGAAGCATAATTTAAATTCAACAAAATTAATTTAGCCTGAATGAATTTACAGTCGACATGTCGAACCAAGAAGTAATACAAGAGTATGCTAACTCCATTAAAAATTTAAAGAAACAATGCGGTGACGCAGGCATGAGTGAAGAGGAATTTAGAAGAATGTATTTTAAGTCTCTTAAAACTTTAGAGAATACTGGACGCCCGGAAGCTAACACTCCACGTCGATTTTTTACTAAATTTAGAATGTTAGTAGTTGTTATTATGATTGGAGTGTATATTGTATATAATTACAAGACTTTATACAGCAGTATTGTATGTAACTTGCAAGAGTATCTTTATCCCGGTTTAAAACTTCTGAGGAGGATATCGATCCCATTAATATCATTGTTTCCTTCCTTGACTGGTAAGTACTATATTACATACTTAATATCAATCATGTACAACATTTTTGGCAAATACCTAATGTTGTTGTTGCAGATTTTTACCATGAAACATGTTTGATCCAAAACCCGTATTTTGCTGTTGTGGACATGGACTGCTGGCCATGCAGCACAGTGAATAACGTCAGAGAGGTGAATGATCCTATCCCAGTCAGCCAACAACAAACTGCACCTTTTATTTATGAGGTTAGAGTTCAGTTTCTCTCAGGTATATTATTGCTTTCATTCAACAAAACTTTATCATCCTGATAACCATTTCAATTACATTTCCAACCTACTTACAGAAATAAAATCATTTATCATTTATAATGAGCTTCCGTTTAGAGTACCTACCTACTTATTCAGCCAATTTTTAATCTAATTAATCTCACTCATTTTCTCTTGCCCATGTGACAATTTAATTGAGGTCAGCACCGCATGTCTTCTTACATTCACCTCTAGTACCTGGGACCGTACTATGATGTGTTAATTCCATCATTGTTCCAGCGTGAAAGAGAGACGGAGCTATACATGACCGATAGCAGTATCTCTTTTTCTCAACGGAATCATGATGGCGTTAACAGGTCATAGTATGGCCCCTGTCCTCTTAGAATTCACCCCCTTGCCAGCCACATTTGGATTGATATGAGAATAAATGTTAACTTTTCTTTCAGACTGAACAACAAGTAATTAATATGGAAGCATTAAAGAAGATGTATTTAAGAAACAGAGATACATTTGACAAAGAATCTCCAAAAATCTTAACTAACAATAATTATAACTCAAGTCCGAAAGATTTATTTATTGACAGACCAATAGAAGACAAGAGTTTTTATATCTGGTGTGTTGTAAAATTTTAAATAATGTGGAACATTCTATTTATTGACAAATTAAAAGTTTTTGTGGTTTTAATTATATAATTTTGTCATTTCAGGAAGTTCAATAGCATGAATGTAGCAAAGTTGTTACGCCAAGTTATACCAAGACCAAGAGTTGTTCCAAAGTTTGGACAAAGTACTGAAAGATTTGTAATTGTTGACACAAGTCATCAGAAGTTTAATATACCAGACACAGAATGCAGCTTCTCATTTCTGTTAGCATTAAGTGGATCTAGAGAAATACATTTAGTACCAGCTGAAGAATGTAAACATCAGTGCAAGTCACTGAAAGTTGAACTTACAGAAACTTATTTATGTAAGTAGTAGTAGTATATTACTCAATACTCAATTCTTTATTGCATTCCACAATGTAGTCTTAGGTGGATATTAATGGACCTCATCCAAAATAATCAATACATAAATCAAACTGCTTCCTACTCTCGCAAATAAAACGAAATACCTAGAAGTGTTTATTTTTGCAGTGTGGTATAATTGGTGGTACTGGAGACCTGTGGTACAAAACTCTATGGGCAACCACACTTTCATTGCTCATGTCGGCTCATATTGCTGATGATGATGATGGGATTGCACCAAAGAAAACATGTGAATGGAATGTACAAAACATCAATTTATTAAATAAATAAATAAAATTAACTAAAAACAACAAAATGCTCTCATTCAAACTTGTCTTTCAATTTGTTTTTTAGGAATACTGGTACTAAAGAGATTAGTGCAAACAGACTTAGTATGGTGACCGATGTCCATGACCATGCATCACTTGTCGATGTTAATGAGTGTAGAGTTTGTCCAGCTTTGATAGCCACAAATGATGGTGGAGCCACACCTGGAAAACATAAGAAAAAAATTAGAAAATACCTATTATAAATGTCTCTCCCTGCATGAATGTGGACAAAGATAAAGGAATTGTCAGAATCATTGCAGGTGGCGTTCTATAGTTTCTGCCAACCCTCAATAGGAAAAAGGCGTGAGTTTATATGCTATCTCTTTCTTTTTATTACATTTATCTCTATACAATGAAGTTTCCTCATAGATATAGAAAACTATACAAAATAAGCTCATCAATCTAAATAGATATCTGTTATCCATTGCTGTTCCAAGTTCGTTATATTAACATCTCACTTGTATAATCCATTTATCTATTCTAACAAACAGTGTGTACATAAATCTTGTTATTGTAGATAACAACTTACCAACAAATGTTCCTAATGCAAATGGTACTAAAGGCACTCCAATTACAGGTGCTGACATGTTGATAAACCAGTTTGGTAAAAAGGGTGTCACCCTCAAAAATATCATATAGTTGAGCAAATTATCTTTGTGCTTCGTCACTGCTTTTGCCCACTGTGCAGCTCTCTCTGGGAAAAATTTCTTCACCAATTTCTTCCCAAGAAGGTTTGATAGAAAGAAACATAAACTTGCACCAATCGCTGAACAACAGCAAACTAGAAGTAATGCTAAATAGAACGGGAACAAAAACCCTGAAAGAATACTTAGAAAAATAGATCCAGGTATTGCAAATGTTTGCAAACTGTGATAGAAGTTAAAGAAATCAATGATAAATATTATTCAAAATAAAATTATGTAAATGCCTGAAACCAAGTGCAGGAAATGTGAAAAGGATACAATATGTAAACTAAGAAGACTCCAAATAATACTTCATAAAAATATTTTTCCTTATAACGGTCTAGTACTAATCCTAAATGTTTAGCATCCTCCAGGTCCCATGGCAGGTGTATATGTTGTTTCTCATGTCTGAAAATGAAAACATTACCTATTTATATTGTAGAGATACATTCAAATAAATTATGAATAATGATGTTTTATGGACTAAACAGCAATATAATATGGCCTTTGCTTACCTGTATATTAATCAAACGAAATAGCACTTCACAATATTAATAAAACTAGATAGAAATTTTAATGATGCCAAGATGATAAGCCAAATATAGGTACTTACCTTGTTAAATAAATGATAATATGTCAAAATGTGTAACAGTTGATTGGTACTTACTCTTCTAAATCTGGGAACTGTTTATATAGCAGTCCCAAGGCTAACAGCGATGTTACAAATATTATGGTGACTAGAACTATAGATTTAGATGTTGATAAGTCTTCTGCACTAGATGACACATTAGCCATTGAACCTGAAAGGTAGAAGATTTCTTAGAAGTATTCATAATTTAAACACAAAGAAAAACAAAGTAGGTACTTAATGGTAAGGACTTGTCAAAATTGTTGAGCTGAATGGTGCTGATCCGTGCGTCATGTTCGTGAACAGGCACCGTCAGTTGGGACTGGTCATCTCTTAGCTGCCACAGCGTATTCTAATTATTTTATTAATTTATTGTTTTGTTTAAAACTTTTATTAGCTGTACTCTGGGCACTCAACATGTATACAGTACATCTTATTAACACACATATAATTATAATTTCAACATTAATGGTGTAACTAATATTTATGTAACAATATAATTTAAAAGAGTGTCCATGGAGTTTCTTGCTTGTTCTTCTCCATAGGTACCTACTAAGCTTTGGAATGGGCAACTAGCTTCATATTTCTGACTGACCAACCACTTGACAATTCAAAAGTGCCTGTAAATGCTTTGAGTTTAATTGGAATGGAATAGGAAATTCATTAAATATTCCTTTACTACATACGCAATATATAAACAACAAAGGAAAATGAGGAATAGGTAGGTACTTGGTAGAGGATGATACAGTCCAACACAATCGGGTCTTATATTCCTTATTCTTGGTTTTGTGATGGTGTAGGAAGGGATAAAAACCGTGGAGGAAATGTAGGGATCTTGAATAGTGTCTTGATTATCACCTTGAATGTTTCGTCCGCCAGAATTTCGTCTTCTAGCATTATTTGCCCTCATAATCGTTGCTTAAATAAAATCAAATTACTTTACTCAGTATGTCTGTAATATAATTATCCGTAGATCCTACCTACACTAACTATCATATATGTTTAATATATTAATCACTCACTTTACAAAAAAAAACATATATTTTGATCAAAAATTTACGAGTTCACTGTGTGGTTCACTGTGACAAGATGATGATTCCGAATTCGAATCTTTCATGACATGAAAATTTTAAAAGTCAGGAGATGCATGGTTCGTAAAAATTAATGTATCTTTTATTTCTCTCTTATTAGGGTTTTTAGACAGAGTGGCAGATAAATTGAATGCTAAATTGCTAACTTAACCTTAAAATAAAGTACCTATTTTGAAATTGGAATGACTGACACTGATGACACTTAACTTGACAGGCATGACCACTGACGTATATTATTCATACGTCATACGTCAGTGGGCATGACACAAATCTTCGAGCTTCGTTAAATTGACAGGAACGATATTCGATCGGTTTTACGCAGATTTTTCCTTTCTTTTTATAACTATTTAACAATGACATGTTCAATCATTGATAAATAGTTCAAGAAAATTAATAATCCTCCTAGATAAAATAAAATTGGCCGTATGTCATTACCTTCCTAGAATTTGATCCATATTGGAGACGCTATCGGATAGTGCATTATTTATTACATTATGTATATTTTTTAAATCCTGGGTTCGATTCCTGGGTAGCAAAATCTAATGATGCGGTTTTAGTTTTTTTTTATCAAAATCTGCCCCATGAACCCACGTTCATAGGGTTGACTACTAATACTCGACGGATTCACTCCTTTGAGTATTTTTCGATAGGTATTTCTTATAGTTTCGGATTTGGCCATCACACATCATTGACCCTGTGTGGATACGCCTCTGACTTCGCTTTCTGGGAGCCTTGATGTTATGTATACATATGTAAAAGAAACCTGAATTAAGTAAGCAGGTAGATTCAAAGGTTTGTACACTAGAACATACAACTTGCTCCACCCCAGACGAATCTTGAGTACCTACACCTTTACATGTACCTATTTTTATATTTTATGGACTTTTGGTGTAAATAGCCCAACTGCGTAAATATACTCGTACCTATCTCCCTAGTAGTAGGTAATCTAGACACACATTCTGCTAGCTTATACTATACTACTGACGTTCTGAAAAGGAAACTTAAGTACTTACTAAATTCTTATCTTGAATAGGTAATCAATAAAATAATTACGTTCAGTATACATATCTAGGCAAACCAACTGCGCTACGACAATAATACATAATATACATAATAGTATAAGGTTGCAATGGACGTGTTCCAATTTTTCTATAAAAACAAATTGATAGATACTCAAAAGAAACGTCGAATAGATCTACCGTACGTTTCTATTGCCGGGTAACGCGTACGCGCATCCTGCGTGGGAGGAGGGATAGGGGACTGCTCCGAACAGTTGAATGTGATGCCGCGTCTCCTGCACGGCGCAGAACGGACGGCGACCGCGGCCGACTCACAGCGCATCGTGTGCGCTGACTCTTATTAGCTTACTTATCAAAAACAACGACTGTGGGTGTGTGAGTGATAAACAAAAGTGTTATTGGATTTAATACAGAAGTTTAATACAATTAATCGCTAAAAATCATTCGACAGTGACACCGGTGAAAGTGAGCTTTCTAAACGAACATAATTATTCCGTACTGAGATGTGGTCCTTCATGAATACTTAGGCAGCATACATGAGTATCAGCAAGGAGGTAATGAAATGAATTTATTTATTTATATTTAATTAACTATAATTAGACCTGTTTACCAAATTATTTACTTACCTACCTAATTAATCAGTTAAGTTATAATAAAATTGAGTGACGCGTCTTACCGCAAAAAGTGTCATTTTATCTAATGTATGTTTTTATTATACCTAATTTAAACGACCGGAAGATGTCTGTTCTTCAAATTTTTCTTGCAAAAAATAAACAAAAATAAGTTGAATTGGTTAGTTTGGTGGTGGCTCTACCTACTCTTTGTATCTATAATGTTTTGTATTGATTTCAATAGATTATGGAGACACTTTAACCTACTTTGCATTTAATTTTGATTAGGTACCTCTTCAATTAACTGCTACATTAGTAAACAACAGTAAAACCTCCATAAAAGCCTATCAGAATTCGTACTGTAGATAGGTAGATACACAGTTTCACCCTTGGAGGCGAATATGTTGCAGTGTTACTTGCCACTTACATTGGAGGTACTAACTCATTCATCACACATTACAGGTAATGCGAGGAGATATACCTAAGTTGTGTTTGCTGGTTGCTACACTGGCACTTGGGTCTGTGGCGGGAAGCGACGGCGCCTGCGAGCGCGGGCTGAGCTGGTGGGACCGCCAGCGTGGCACCTGCCTGCCTTGCACCCGATGCGACCCCGCCAAGCGTCTGGTCGTCAGATACCCCTGCGAAATCCACAGGGACACTATCTGCCAGTCGTTATACGAGGCCCAGATATCTCCCTTCAATACGCATCAGGTGCATAAAAAAAACAATGAGTCGAGTGAACTGGTACCCAGTGATGAGGAGTACGAATATGTGGACTACGATAGTGAAGTGACGGCTAATGACGAAGTGTCGTGGGACCTGCAGACGACCAGCCTTAGCGTGGCCGCGAGTGGCTGTATCGTGTTCTTCGTCGTGGTGTTGGTGATGTCTCTGTACCATGCGAGGCAGTGGAGGTTGATTAAACGAGCGCTTAAGTCAGGTATGATATCAATGATACTGTGACTAATGAACCCATTAACTTAAAGGTCTATTATATACATATAGCTACAAGACAGTCCTAAGAAGATCATATTGGTACGAGACTATCTATCTATATACAACTATCGTCAGACTACACCGACTATTACGACAATTTAAAAGCAAGTGGGACGGCTATTCCGCGATCTGGACACCTCCAGATCATCGTCTCAATGACAAAAGTATGCCATCATACTTCGTACCGTGAGAAACGTTCACATTGCAGTTTGTAATTAATTAATTAATAGCTAGGTCAAATAAATGACTAAGGAGAAGCTAATAGGATCTTCTCATAGAACCATAAGCCGAGTTTATGTTCGAACTTCAGAACTTTAGGAAATCTTGCATCTTATTAAACAAGACTCCATTTCAAGTTTCGCGCCTTGTTCTTTAAATTTGTAATGTATATGTATACCACAACAAAGCGTTTATTGTTGTAGAACATGATTTTATTGCCAGTTGCCAGTCTGACCACTGCATTGGAAACTAGACGACCCACAAAGTATTCGTTATGTTGATATTCGTCAGACGTCATCGTCGTCTTGATAATAAAAACGACATTACACGGAGGTCGCGCGAGCTGATCGTTCATCCTGAATAAATAAACCACAAATTATGCCGCGTCCAACGTGTTTACACCATGCGAATTATTTATTTAAGGTTTGGTTCTTGTTATTGCATGGTCGAAATTACGCAGGAATAGGATTTGTTTACGATACCTACACTGCTCGTTATTGAGTCCAACGGGATTCTGAGTCTTTGTTGTACATTGTAATATAGAACTCTATGTTGCCTTGCAGCTGTTAGCCCTATTAGGACTTCTTCACAGTGTCCAGATATACACTATAACAGCGGATCTATAAGCTTACTGTAAATTAACCACACCACAAAAAAAACAAATACTTTAGGTACCTACTTGGTAGACTTGGTAAATTAGGTACCTACCTACTTACAAAATGTATCTAATATCTGGCTACAAGCAGTCTCATGGAAAGGTAGTAGAAACCCCTGATTGAATACAATCAAAATGATACCAAAGTAAAAGTCATAAATCTAAGCTTGCAGGCGTAGGCGTAGACCCAATTCTGTGGCAGCGCGCGCGCGATCCCATGTAAACAATACCAGTTTGTTTGAACATGTGCGCTACTAATTTTGACCTGCGTAGCGGACCGCACGCATAACAATAGCTAACGGTTTTCGTTGCATTCGACTATTCCGAATTTAGAACTGTTTTGTGTAGATTCTGTTACTTTCATTAACCGCCCACCTCTATGACGTTGACCAAAATTTGATTATGGCCGTCGTAAATTATTTTATCATGACGAAGTGGGTGTACTTGGAAATTCAATAGCAGATAGATAATTAATCAATAACTGTGTATTAAACTTTACAGATGTACACGATTTGACGGCCAAGTTAAAGTTAATGGAGGCTGGAGGTGAAACGACAGCAGAACCGGTCGTGGCGGCTGACCACCACATCTACTGCAACATTCATCACCTGGGCAAGGAGGCCTTACTTGGTACGTTATTATGCAAATGATTCTTGATTCTTCTATGGCTGGCTCGTTGTACGTAGGTATGTACCTACAGTTGCATCATATAGACTTGCTAATGGGAGTAATTGAAGGCTCGTCTTATTTTGGAAACAAATTAGCTCCATGAAGTTTCACAAAGAACAAAAGCTTTCTCGAAAAGGGAATGTTTACGCGGTCATAACGTCGAGAGAGTGGGATCCTCTCGGTGCGGTGTCTGGCGCCATTCCAGTCAAGTTTAAAATACGGTCTTGCGTTGGCGTGGGTTGCGCTTGCGACTGTCTGGCGCTGGCATATCATTTATTTTCGATCGGAACGTCCTCGAGGTCAAATCTGTTATCTTATGCCAATATGCCATAAGTGTTTAATTTCCTAAAATATTAGAAAGAATTTGAAAATAAAGTATCAGCCACAGATATTCCATGAAATTAGAGGAACTTGATGCAATAACACGCATCTATACAGCCGATACGCAATGTCTTACAGTGCCGGCCAGTATCCAAGCGCCTTGTTCCTAATCGTTGCTATATGGCTCCACTATGCACTGCATGGAGGCCACGGGATGCCGTCACGCGCGTGTGCTCGATGTCGATCAAATTTTAATGGCTCTGTCGATACATTTATTCATTCTACACTCGATGCCTTCGACAACGGTAATGGTGTTCCAAAGGACGCTTTCCAAATAGCAATGGAGTGCCTTTCAAAACATGTATAATGTCAAAGTCAAAGCATTTATTTCAAATAGGCACATAAAAGGCTCTTTTGAACGACAAAATTTACAATAAAATAGAATTGCTTCTAGTCGCCCCTTCCAAAATGTAGTTTCGTATGGTGAAGAATGGGCAAGAAACTCCACACAGTTACTCTATTAAAATATTTTGTACACACGAGTTATTAATATTATGATGACGATGCATCTAGAACACTGACCTCTATTAAATATTTTAATAGAGGTCAGTGATCTAGAATAAAATTACCTACAATACCACAATAGGTCAAAAGAATTAAAAATGAAGCAATGACAGATAAATTAATTACGTGGTAGATACATGGTGCTCACATATTTACAAACATTGTAAAAGTAGGTACCTATTTTATTTTATTTCTGTAAGTAGGTTTGTACAAACACTTTTACACGTCAGTCATATTTTAAAAACTAGATGAGGTTGGCGTTTCCTATCTGAATACTCCAATGACTAAAGAATAGTCTTTAGTCATTGGAATACTCTGAGAAGAAAGGCCGAAACAAACTCAGACGTCACAGTCTCTTTTAAAGTCCAGACATAATCTTGGTCAGATCATGTGAAGACCATGTAGATTGGTGTCTGAAACGGTCTTTTGAGGAAAAACCATACAGATTGAGCGGACCTGGTCCAGTCAGTGCACGCATTTGTCAGTAATCGTGCCGCTCAACTCAGAACTTAAGGAGCACAACGATTCGACGAACAATACCAAAAAAAGGACATTTGGGTAGGCCGCATAAATTACCCAAGCTGCCAGATTGTGAAACTAACTAAGAAATCAAAAAAAAAAGGTAATGCACCACATAATCTTCACATTCACAATAATTAAAATAATATAATACTTTACAAAGTCATACCTACTCATTGTCATTGTATGTATACAATTCATCAATGTCAATGTGTATATAAAAGTTCGGACATAATCTTTGAGGACCATGTAGATTAGATTGGTGTCTGAAATGATCTTCTGAGGAAAGAACCACGCACTTACAATTAAATTAGCAACCAGTTTGATTTTGTCTAGACTATAGATTGTCCTATGGACCAGGGAGCAGGACCAGCATGTTTCCAAGCATTCTTAACTTGGATATAATCTAATTTGTTATACGCGTGTTTACAGTGTTCTTTTAATATGAGTTTTAAATTTTCTGTTATTGTTGTTGTTGTGTTGTTGTTGTATTTTGTTGTAACATTTAACACAGTAGGTACCCCATAAAAGATGTAAGTACCTACCTTAGAAAATCTGAAAAATGGTTAATCTATTTTATCTTTCTTTCAAGTATTAGAATTTTGTCTATCATTTATTTTTATTAAAAAGATGAATGAATGGAGTGCACCGACCCCAGCGTGGTTTGACCAGACTCGAATGAACCCCAAGATTTGTACTAGCCCCTGAAGCCTCGTGTTTCATGATGCTACAGAGACCATTGCGTCCATTGCATATCAAGGAGTAGACCAGGGGGCGCCGTATCACTTATTTTACTAAAAAGACGTAAACTATGAATAATATTTATCTTTTTAAACGCGGGAAGGGGTTAAACAAATCCGCCCGTGACGCATACAATTGTTTTTTATAAGCGATTTCTGCATGCCTGAACATGGCAAATTCAGTAAGTAAGTACTTACTTATTCTAAATGTTAAAAAAAATGATTTAGTCTAGGTACTAAGTAAAGCCACTGGTGCCGATTCTCTTGTCACAAAATTCTCTAAACTAGACTAAAAATCACCAAAATTTAGTTTATTCCTGTCAAACGACGATTTCCCATTCTGAAATTGACTAGAGTGACACAACTTAACCAAATATTAGTTTGACAGCACTAAGATGGCACTGAGATTATAATTTAGTGAAAATGGCAATTTTGCTATTCTGAATTTTACGTTTTTCACCAAAAATTTTGATTGTCGTAACTAAATCTGCCCGTTTTTAATCGCGATTAAAAAGGTGTGGAATAAAATTAGTTGTCATGAACTAAAATTCATACCAACACCTCGACTTCAGATGCAAAAACAGTACTGTATCTTTTTTTCTTTTCTTTTGCTTATATCTCGAAAACGGTGTGTCCTATCGCAAAAATAATGAAAATTTCGACCCCTTTTATAAAACCCCGGAACATCTAAAATCCAAAGTGTTGGTAAAAAAAAAATTTTTTTTTTCATATTTTCCATACAAAAAGTGAAAAATTCCATACAAAACATGTCGAGGCTGCAAAATAATGCGCGACTCTGGCTCTAAAAAAAATCACGTGGTACGGCAAACAAGTATCACGTGGAGTCGCAATTGCCAAATTTGATTTTAGATGTGTCAAAATTATTTTTAAATTTAGAGATTTTATTTTGCAGAATAGCGTTAAGATTCTCATAGCCAAAAGTAAGGAATTTTAGTGATAGTTTAGTTAGTTTAGTTCGGTGTACAACAGAATCGGCACCACTGTCTCCAAGAGCTCTAAACCTAGCTATACCTTCTGGTCTAAGGTGTACCTAAACTTTAAAAACCGATGTTAAAAACAGAAGCTTTGAAGGGCGAACGAACACCCAAGCAATGCGGGCTAGCACCTGAGCCCCTCACGTAAACAAACGTTTATTTTTTGTTTACAAAATTAACTTTTCGTAAAACAGGTCATGCTAAAATTATTTTTCGTTGGTAGTGAGATCAAACCTTCATCAAATTCTATTCAGTTTATGCCATGATTTTAGTTGTACCATCGTTATCGCGTTAAAATTCACTTATCTGATCACAGCAGGACAACTTGTTTCATACACCTGCAAGGCAGCTATGCTGAGGTGTGAAACGTATGTCGCGACTCTTGAGTAGATAAATATTGCCATTTACCTATTTCCTATTTCCAACATTCAACACGCCTGGCATGCAGCATTGTGTATTTTACTTTTTAGAAAACGCAATCAAATTTAAAAATACACTTGCTATCATTATTCCATCGCAGTAGAAAAACATTATTTCGAACGAATGGGTAAAGACTAAAATAATTCAGGCAACTAGGATTATCTTAGCCGCTTCGGACGGCAGGTAATCGACCCATTCTGGCAGTAACTAACGCACGTGTGTTCATTAGGGGGTTATTTGTAATGCAAGCTTGTCGCCGAGGCGACCGCCGCTACTTCCGCCCCAGGGCTTCACTCGCGCCGCCGGGAAGGCCCTCACTTCCTGCTTATACCGATTTTTGACAACAATAAATATTAATTTACAATAAATACTAAATAGGCCCTTTCGATTAATAATTTATTAGGGTGTTGAACTGTGGTTTTTAGTTCAAATCAGCAACCGTTTTAATGCTCTGTCCAGACTAAGGAAAAGGTTTTTTAGGAAAATTTGTTCCTCCAGTATTTCAGCGTTTTCGCTAAAACATCTAAACGTTTTAACGCTCCGTTCTATCGAACTGCCAGATAGCTTTTTTCTATGAACAACAGCTATTTTTAACTTTGGTATAACACAATCCAGACAAACGCGAGTTAAGCATCGCAAAAACTATTGAACGTCGTTAACGTCGCACTAAGATCTTAGGATTTAGACACGGACAGACGAACTACTATTTAGAATAAAAATGCGGGCTAGTGGACGCAAGCGCAACCTTGTGCATTGAACTCGATAGCTTATTAGGTATTCTGTGAGGTGCGCGCGCGTCGTGGGATAAAGGATCAGCGGTGTGGTCTCGCTTGTTCGATCGGGATTCGAATTCGGTGTTATTTAGGTACTTTTTTACTGTAGAATTTAGATGCGGTGAAGTGTTTGTAGTTGCTAGTCCAAAAAAGAGTGTTAGAATATTAATTATGTGATCAAAATAATTATGCAAGTGCGTTACGATTAGGTACCTAGTAGTAGATAATTACTTCGTCTTTCTAGTTGTTATGTAAGTAGGTATAAATGACTATCATTTTCATTTAACTTTTATGAGAATTCTTGTGAATCAATAATTACCTACCTTACCTTAGCCTACTTAATCAATCAATAGATAAATGTCTCATTAAATAAACACCTTTAATAATAATTAAAGTAGCCAGTATGTTCATTACAATGGAATCGTTTAGAATTGTAAAGTCGAGTCACGTTAGAAAGATCGTGATCACGGTTAAATCGTTATTGTTGTTTGGGATTTCTTACTAACTGACACGATTTATGTTAGCACTAGCTAGCAAGCAGACATTTACTCAAACACTATACAGCCGGCGCGTAACTTGGCAAGAATCATTAGGTTCGATTTTCCTATCTATAATTTTCTTCTAAACAGACATATTTAAACATAAATAAGATTATGGCAATAACCATAGAACAACATGAACAAGCTATAAAAGTGTCCATATTTTTCGTTGCACTAAGTGGTACCTACATATTAGATGGTGCAAACTTACTCCCACTACGCCAAAACCTTGCCAAGTTACGTGCCGGCGACTTTATCTACATAGGTACCTAGGCATAGTGGTCATTCGATTTAATACGGTTGTAGACGACCTAATTGACCATTAAATTAAATGTGCGTTGTAGATACAAACATTTGCTTAACTTAATACTTAATCCATTAATTAATAAAAAAATCCCATTATCGACCCTTGTACGACGACCACGGTACTAGACTCACTAGAGTAATACAGGTAGGTAGTAAAATCATATAGAAAGCAAGTCTTTCAAAATTGCGTGGCTTTATGGTGGAATTGCCTTCATTATCATCATCTGAAGCTATACAGCTGCGGGAAGACCTTAGCCAGCACCTTAATTGCGTAACACACTATCAATCATTATCCGAATCATTTTGAAGGATATTGCTAATCCATTGCTTCATATGTTCGAAAAATTTGTCTGCTCGCCAACTTAAATAACGCAATGAATGTTGTTGAACTGTCAAAATGAAAGCCATTGCTATTGTTAGTGTGTTACCTACGCAATTACCCCGCTGGTCGAATATAATCTCCGTTGTCTTCAGAAAAAATAAATTATTTGTAGGGGTATTCATGTAGGCCTTTTCCTTTCAGTTTTTTTTATCACTTTGCTTTCCGAAGCGATGTTTTTCCACGCTTTTGGACAAGGAAGATTAAGATTTAAAGGATTTTCGATAGCAAATTCAAACACACTGCATTGGAAATACATTAGTAATCAAAACTACAAAGGAAACATTCGCACTAACTCCAGCTAAACACCAGACTGTGTAGAATTGTAGATAAATAGCAAGCACTCGCTGCACTAGCAAATGTAAGTCTAGCAACTAGTGAAATTTCATCGTTTCCGTGTTTTGAAAGGGCTTAATTAAGAACTCTTGTTTCGGTGTTAGTATTTAAATAGTCTGCAGGAACTTGCTATGTGCACCCACATAACGTTTATTGTGCAACTTAGTACGTTTGCACCTATGTATGTAATACATTGTTTTAATGATGTCGAATTTCACAGATTTTTTTCTAATAATCTCGCTAGGGAACGAAACGATCCGTAATTTTATTTCGCTGAAAAGAGGAGTTAGTGCGAATATTCAAGCATTTATGTTTTAGAGTAGGGTTTTTCGTACCAGTAGAAAAATTAAGATTATAAAAAAAAATTATAAGCGGATGCAGAGGTAAAAACATGCGTCACTGAACGCTCGGCCCCATTTCACTCAGCGCCAGGAAATGGCCCAAAAGCTTCCTTTCACACGATGTTTGCGCAGTCAATAAATAGATTTCATCAGATTCCTCGCTATCTGTTTTATACATCTATCATAAATATAACATCAACTAGACGAAGCGAGTCGAATTTATTAGAGCAAGATACGTCCGTACGTAGGTACTCAGCTGCGTACCTATACCTACATCTCTTAAAGTTATTCACGTTGATTACGTTCTATCGGCTCGCATCGACAAAGATACAGGATCTTTATTTTAGTAATCAAAAAGTCAAATGACCAAATTAGGGTAATCTACTCAACATTTTCATGTTGTCACTTAATTTATCTTGATTTTTTTATTTTTTGTATGTTGGCACCTTGTTTTTAAATTCATGTAATTTGTTATATTTTAATAATTGTGCTTGTGTGCACTGAATGAATGGTTTATTTAAGTGTCTATCTATCTATACCGGTGTGGAAAGGCCCAATTGGTCATCTAATCAAAAACATACATACCTACCCATTTCAATTTATTTACCTATGCATGGTACTTCACAACAGCTTTGACATTTGAAAACAACACATTTTGGCGCCCACCTCAGTAACGTGGTTAAAATTGATTCCCCTATAATAAAACAGAAGCCTAAAGCATGTTGTATAGTTAGTTATTAATAACCAGATAGCATGGGAACAGTGGAGCACTCGGGACAATGTCACGATCGTGCATAGAATGGCAAATTCGCGAGTGAATTTCCTTTCCTTTTGGGGCTCCGGAAGTGGCTCGTAGGCTGGTTATGGTGCTTATTCTTTAACATGCGCGGACACGAATGCCAATAATACTACTTTAATGTAATCGAAAAATTCCTGTAATTAAATACCTATTGTGTGAAGACATCGAAGCTCCACTTTATTTGTAGAGTTGGATGATTTTGGAAGAGTCAAGTGACTGCTTATTATTATGGTTAGATTGATTTTTTATGTAAATAGGTATCTATAGTTGTGATTATGTAATAGGTAGATAACTACTTTTTAGCAGACTAAAAAAATGAGGAGGTTCACAGTTCCTTTTTTTTTTTAATGTATGTACACCGATTAAGCGAAGGCGCCTGAACCGATTTAGAAAATACTTTATTTGTTTCAAAGGTACTTCCCAGGTGGCCCCATTTAAATTTTATTGAAATCGGTCGAGCGGTTTAAAAATATCAGCAATTAATTATTTTTAAATAAAAAGAACTCTCGTTCAAACGGACGTGGACGTATAAGACGACCGTTTTCGAATTGGTGTGGGGTAGGTACCACAACTAAAAAATTAAAAATATTTTTTTTTTACAAAAAAAAAAACAGTCGACTTCCAAACAAAAAACACTACAAATACACCGACTTCCGACATTAAGTTATTTTTCACTTTGTATTGTCTTTTTTTGCAAGTCGGTTGTTTTTTTTTTGTAAAAGTTTTATTTTAATTTTTATCTGTAATTTTATTAGAAACCAGTTTCTGCCCGCGACCCACCCCGCTGACCTTTTTTCTCTTTGCTCGTCCCTTAGGTGTCATAGCGTGATCTTAAATAGCATAATATAGCCTTCAAGAACTGGGCTATCAAATACAAAAATATTTTTTCAAATCCGACCGGTAGTTCCGAAAATTACCCCCATACAAACAAACTAAAAAACTTTACATCTTTAAAATATTATATAAACATAGGTTATTAAACAAGAATTTAATGTGGTAGGTAGGTGTGTTGTTTCCGTATACGGGCAAATAACTATGCACCTCTTTCGCCGCAGCCAAAGACATTTACATCTCATTTATAGCGTTATTATTATTATTATTAAGTGTCTTTAAACTTTAAAGGGCAGCTTGTATTCTTAAAGGTCATCTGGTTCAAGTCCTTCGATTCAAAGATAAACAAACTGAACTTTAATTCAAGGCGTTATAGCTTTGTATGCATCCATCGAATCGTAGATGCGTACCATTTATTAATTTTCCGGACACGTTCGTATATAATAGCGACAAGATCAATTTAATAAAGCAGGAGTACTAGCGGGAGGAAGTCGTGGCCAATAAAACGTTACGATAGTTCCGTGTTGTTATGTGTTCCTACGATCAACGAAACGGTATAGGTACTAACCTAATGAAAAAGAAATACTTAAGTACCTAGTAATTTGTATTTAACCATGTGTTATAATTATGACTTTATAAAAATAAACGATATTAACAAAAACAAAAGGCGCGTGCGACGCGTCCTACGAAGCTCTTATCGCGCTACAAATATCTCGTCGCGAGCTCGCGACACACAGGTTGAATGGCACATGATTTATTATGTTGATGCACCGCGTCTCTCGCCTCACACAAACTGCTACTCATTTATAATAAGATTTAAATTGTTAGTCTCGCGCATCAGACGGAACGAAGAATTGGCGAGCGTTTGAAGGTTAAATCAAATTGAAATGGGAATATTAGCGAGTTGTTTAGTTGGAAGCTTCCTGGAAACAGAACATGTAGATGTTTCTGGCACGTCTCGTGTTACTTGCCAATATTACTGTTTTTGTAAACAGAATGCCGAAAATTTATAAATACATAAATGGGGTAAAAGTACATCCCTACTAATTTATTCCACTACTACCTACTATTAAGAACTACCATAGTGAGGTATGTAACTTTACAAGGAACTTTTTATAAGTATCCGCAAGATTTTACGACAGGTTGCCCGCGAATAATATCTGCAGCTGGGGACTGTTTAGAATGCCAGCCGCACGCGCACAAGCCGTAAATTCAAATATGGCCGCTACAAACCGCAATTAGCATTGCCTTTATTCAGAGGAACTTTTTACAACACAAATGGATAGTTACGCAAGAGTAATTGCAAATTCTGTAAGTGTGCATTTAATTTAACGGTTTTTTTTTGTTTCAGGTCCAAATGCAACGAAAAAAGGATTGGGCAATGTGTACACACAGGAGAAGCACAACTCTTAAAACCATCGAAATCGTTCTTCAACAAGTCAACAGTACAAAATATAATTCTTAATTATTCTAAATGACCTCGCACATCAAGATTTTTTAAAGATTAAGAAAAATATATTTTCTTAAGATAAAATATATGAATTTAAAGAAATCCCAGTACCTACTTTTTAATTATTTCTGTCGTCCGTACATTATTTTGTACTGCGACTTCACATTCTGGGGCGCGCTACGACACAGTGCGTCGCGTCGCTGCGCTGACGCAGACAATCTCCAAATAGATTTGACCGTTCCTCGTCTAGCACACATCTTATACCTACTACTGATATAAATAAGCAGCTATATGACAACCTACACAGCTTATGTTTAATAGCACCGTGAAAAAACGTGGTTTGTGCGGAAGGAAGACTTAGTAAATGTCTCCCGTGATTACAGTTCACGCGCTATGTACGAGGTCTTTCAGGAATGTGTAAAATAAATAAAACAAACATAATTTTATTTAAAATACTATGTTTATTACCAATATAGGTACTCGTACTGTACGATTATATTATTATATTAAATTAAAAACTACTAACCAATATTAAAAACATACCTTACATCTCAAAAATAATAATTTACTAACAAACATCGCACTGAAAAAATGCTATCATCAATTATTGGAACTTGGAAATTAAATAATATCCAATACTGCACTAATAGTGTCCCACTGTGACATGGCGTCTCTTAATTTAAAAGCTTTGTAAATGTAAATTTTTAAACCCTGTAGAATTTGCATTTTATTAAAATCTTGATCTACTTTGAACCCTAGCCCTGGTTTGTGTACCTTAAAAATTTAATTTTACATAAAAAATATCGGCAAAAATTTATAAACTAAAATATCTGGACAAAAGCGGGAAGACCTCGGAAGATATAATGAACACAGTAAGGGTTATGAACTTATGACGTAAAATAGACTCACAAACTTAAGTTTAAAAATTTGTACATAAATAGTTCTGGTCGAGGCGAGTGTTTGATAAGTTAGAAAATATATAAAACTTTTTTAAGGTCCGATTCTTTGGGAGAATTGTATAATTCTATTTTTCATTTATGGTAATTTGGGAGTTTCTTGAATTGAGTTAAATGCCTTTGAACCACTCGTCGTGCTACCATAAAATCACAATAGACAGTAAAAAAAACTAACAAAGTCGAAGGTTTCTTTTTTATTTCCATAGGAAAATGTTAAATCTAAAACTAGCATAACAACTCACAAAATATCCCAATCACATAAATGTAAACATTCGATTACCTCGAGATTCTTCATAATTATTAAGATGAGGATAAATGCAATAAAGTCTTAGTTTCGAATTAAGAATACTCAGAAATGTTTAGTACTCACCTTACGTGTCTTACTGCATAGCATTTGCCGTTATCAATAAAATATTTCTAAACCACAAAACAAGGCAAACATTGATAAAAAGGACCCACTAAAATAGTTACTTTTTGCTTTGCTAGCCAAAACATAGCTTCAGCAATACGTTATTAGGTACTAGTTTTCATGTTATTTATTATGGAAATAATTATTTTTTCAAAGCTTACTTTACAGTTATCGAAAAATTTAGAATTAGTTATGCATGTATTTCATTATGTAAATCTTTGGCCATACAAGTATAACAAGAAAATAATTAAGTTACCTACTGGCCACGATTTGGTAAGTTTGTACTTTCATTCAACAAGGGAGTGGTATTACTATGATACTGAACTATGGAATACTGAAAAAACCAGCTGACTGAGCAAAATAAGCGCGAGGGCTCCATTAACACTAATTTGGGTCACTCATCCTACTACACACCATGCATAATCAGCCTATACCGTTCCCACTGCTGGGACACAGGCCTCCTGTCGGTAACAGGGAGTGGGCCATAATCCACCACGCAGGCCCAGTGCGGTTTGGTAGATCAGATGGCACATGTCTTCGAATTTTTGGTTCTAGGATGTTTCCTCACGATGTTTTCCATCACCTTTTTGAGAGCTGTGGTGATGAAATAATTTACACAAAGCGCCTGTCTAGGTTCGAACCTACGACCTACTACTCGTAAGTCGCGGCCCTTACCACTGGGGCTACCACATACCGAGGGCCAGTTTCTCGAATGAAAATTATCGCAAAATGAATGTGACACATTTTCAAGCACGCGTTAACTGCTGTGGTTGGTAGAGTGATTTATTAACAACAAGTCGCAGCACTTTACGTGCTCTTGACAATTTGTCACAATAATTTTGCGATAATTTTGGTTCGAGAAACAGACCCTGAGTCAATTCGACTACTCCTAAGTAACGCGTTGGGCCGTGGTCGAGAATTTACTAGCTGTTCCGAGTGATGTCGGCTGCAGGCCTGGTGCTGTTGGGCGGTGCCGGCGGCTGGTACTTCGGCACCGGGAACATGGGCCTGGGCTCGATCGTCGACACGCCATCGAATCTAAAAGAACAATATTTTGTCAAATACGGACATCAATCGTTCATATCGAACTAGTATCGTGTATGGCAGCCGGATTACGTTCATTGGTCGACGTCGATCGACTATAGTTTATAGAAGAATTATTGCTAAGTGAATGTCTCCAAGAACACATGAACAAAATTTAAAATATATTTGGGCAGGTGAACTACAAAGTTTTCAAAAAACTAATTATTCAATGCTTACTTGTTGCTCTTGTACTTGTCGGGTACAGCTTGGTAGGGCTGCAGAGAAGCATGTGAGTGCGTGCGCGCGAGTTCCCTCAGGCAAGTTTCGAGGTCTGCTAGCGAGTAGCCGGAGCATGTGGCGAGGGCGGCAGGCCAAGCCGTGGCGGCACATGTTGCGTGAAGTCGCACCTCCATCGAGTCACGTCCCTCCTTTGAGTCACGCGTCTCACGCCGATCCTTATCCTCTCCAGCGCAACGCTCGCATAGTAGAGAGTGACGCGCAGTCGCAAGCGCACTCGCCGCAATTATAGAAGGCTTGAATTGAAGATAAGGATCTGCCTCCAGCAAGCAAAGTTCGGCAAGGTACTGTCGAAAGTAAAGTATGTTTTGGTTTAATTAGAGTATGAGATATTTTTATGTGAGGAGGCACTATCTTAAGATACTGATGCCAGTAAACTGGAGCATGAAGAGATGGATGTTGGTTGTCAAATAGTATTTTCAAAATCATTTTTTTTTTTAAATTAAAAGTTCATTATCCAATTAGGATCAGAAAAATATTTCAATTGCTGGTATAGATATACAAATGAAAAAAGTAATTCAATACTTACAGCAGCTAAGTGGAATGTCCTCTTTGAGAGTCCGTTGGATATGCAGTAGTGAGACAGGAAGGCGAGGGAAGTCGGCGTCGACAGATCAAACGATAGGACCTTTAGAATAAGGTGCTCCATGCGAAGAACCTCACGCTTCGTGTATGTGTCGTCAGTGATGTACACAAACTCTGACACTTCTGGTGGATACACCTCTTCATATTTCCTGTTTGGAGAATAAAGTTTTGTGACAACAGAATAATCATAATCAATACTGTTTATATTTGATTTGATCATTACCCACATTGTTAAGATTAGAGCATCTAACCAAAACTAAACAAACATTTTTGGAAAAGAGTGGATTGACATTATTATTAATTAATACATTCCATGTAAATTTCGGCTATAGTGACTATTTATGTTTCTGACGACGTTATAGGTTACGAGTGTATACTCACGCAGCAATATAAGTAGCAGCTGTGCCCACAAGCTGCAGTTTGGTCCGTACTACACTCATGTAAGACAGGAATCGGTCCACATATGATACAGCCAGATGCAAGGTCTCACTCTGCTGATTATACTCATCACAAACTTCCACCAACCAGTCAATGAGGATGGAACGCATCAGGTGTGTTATGTCTGGTTGTTTGCGCATGTAGCGGGGGTTGGCTCTGTTCTTTGCCTAAAAAAAACCAGGATAAAACTAAATATTGAAATAATAACTTGGTTAGGAGGACAATAAAATACTTGAAACTCATCAACATTTTCAACTAATACAACCATAAATAAAAATATCAATATTTTTTAGCATATAATCACATTTTATGTTGATTGCTATTGATAAGGAAGAAGTGAAGGGGTAAGCTAATTGTAGGAGATCATAATTATTTGCAAACAATTTGTCTGTCAAACTGTACCTACTGGCAAACTTTACATTGCATAATTTGCATTCTTGAAATTCAAGGAAGCCATGGAAAGTGGTCTCAGGTCATTGACACCATTTTATTTTCAGAAAGAGATTACACAGTAGTTAACAGCTTATGCTTAGCAATATGTTTTGGAACTAGGTTATTTTTAATTTTCTGCATTTAAATTATACTGCATCCTCTGCAGAAAATTAATATTGCAGCAAAGTAATAGGAAATCAGTATTTTGTCCTTCATGCAACAACATTGATTATTTTGAGTGAGGTTAAGGAAAGGACTGCCACAATTTGACCTAAATATAAATTGTGACCTGCTTTTATATATGTCAAATTGATAGTGTAATGGTCTAAAAAGTTAAGATTTTACAATCTAATCAATATCATGAGTAAACATCAATGTTAGATTTTTTGACCTGTTTATGACCACAATATTGACACATTAAATTAATACTTTGTATTTCACACAAATCTCTGTGTAGTTTGTTGTGCCACTTTTTCATTCCAGCTAAAGCATTAGGAAGTGGTGAAGGGCAGTCATTTTGGGGACTGTTTTATGACATATTGACATTCAAAAAGTTGTGATTCCCACTCTAATTTGAATATTATAACTTGATTGATTTTTGATTATGTTATTACATGCAGATATTCAGTTATTAATATTTGAAAAACTACCTCAATTTCCTTCATGTACTCGTATATGTCTTGTCGGTATTCCACCACATGGAAGAACATCTCCCGGTCAGTCTGTGCAGTGGTTGCATCATCATCCTCATCATCAATGATCTGACTCTCATTCTTAGAGATGGACATAGAGTGCACACTGGTGTCCACAACAGACATGGGTGACTCCACCCCATTTTTCTTCTCGTGTAAAGGACTAAGAAATGCAATATGAGTTTGTAGTTATGCATGTGTAATGTGTGTTTAATACTAGAATTACAGATAAAATAGATCAACCATTTTACAGATTATCTAAAGTACATACATCTTGTGTTAAATATGAAATACGAAAAAAAATGTGATATCTTGCATTAAATGAAAGAAAATTTAAAACTCATCAAAAGTAAACTTTGTACAAAAGCATATTACAAATTAGATAGGAATGCTGGAATGCTTGTATGCTGGTCCTGCTGCATAGGACCATCTAGAGTCTAGACAAAATCAAACTGGTTGCCCATTTAATTGTATAATTATTATTAATTTTATGACATTGGATTTAACATTCTGTGATTACTTTAGCTCACACGCTGACTTATTGCCTCTAAACATTTTAGGAAAATCATCTACTTTTACAATCTTTGTAAATATGTGAGCACCATGCATCTATCACATAATTAATTTACCCATCATTGCTTTATTTTACTTATTGTGGTATAGTTTTTAAAATTTTATTTTAGGTGCATCATCTTCACATATAATTATATCATCAATAGCTGCGCCCAGCGCTTTCACCTGCATAAGTTTCTCGATCAAGACTTATGCAGGTGAAGTCTCCTATGACCTAATCCAGGTCATGGTCTACTCTTGTGCCAAATTTAATCCAAACCCATTCAGCCATTTTAGCATGAAAGCATTACAAACAAACACAAAAAAATCAAAACTTTTCTCTTAGTTTAGATGGATACAACATATTGTAAAATATTTTAAAAGAGTAACAGTAGATTTTCTTTCCTATTCTTCTCCAAACGAGGCTACCTTTTGGAAGGGGCAACTAAATCAATTCTATTTTTGTAATTTTTGACATTCAAGTGCTTTTGTGCTTAGTTGAAATAAATTATTTGAATTTGTGAATTTATGTGAAACTGTTTGTTAAAAGTAATGGGAAATTTGGGCAAAAAGTGGCATATTGCCATGCTGGATATTATAAACCATTGCAGAAATTTAGATTATTGGAAAAATTAAACTATCTGACCAAGACATTATATATCATTAAAAACCCAGTTCTAGCTTAGCCTAAGAATACCCTCTGACTTAGAAGTTTTCTTTACTCTTCATGACAATGTGCAATGCAATACAAGCAAACCCTGTGAGAGTGATTCATGGATATCTAAATAATGTTAGGTTACAAAACAAAGGTTAGGTTAGGCTTACCTAGCAAGGTACCACTTACCGAACTGTAGGCGGGTCTATCAGCCTCTCTGGTTTCTTCTCAGCTTGAAGACACAGTGCTTTTGAATTCTCGTTACTGATGAACAGGCTATCTTTCTTCGTATCCTTAGCAACAAACGGTTTGAATGTGTGCTCTCGCTTCTTGACCTCTGCCTCCGTTGGCTTGTCTTCGTAAACGCTAAAGGCGCGAAATTGCGCCACGGGTGGTACAATGTTCTTTTCATTTTTAATCTGGCGCATTGTCCTGTTTTCATCTTGAACTTTACAAGGTCCATTCGTCAATCCCGGCTAGAAACAGATTTTATGTGGAAAACAGAACAAAATACAACCTAATGCTTACCGATTCGAGTATACTCACGAGTTTTAGGTTCCGACTTTGATTGCACGCAAACTGGCTAAGATCGCCAAGGGCACGACGTTGGTTAGCAGCAAATATTTCTGCGCTGTCTTTCCTAAGCCCCAGAGAGGCATTTTCTTGATCTTCGTGTATTCTAAAAGCCATTGCCCCCGCTTCCGTAAACACTAACAAAATACCAGATCAGCTTTACGCGGGCCACACGAATGCAATAATGGCAACCGAAGCGGAAATGTGCAAATATATAGAACTAGAGGCACATTTTGTTAATAAATTGTGAGTAGACTTGATAAAAATGCCGATTTTGTCAAAAATACACCCTCAAAACGCAAGCGAAGCGTCAACGGACAACATACATTTTAGAAGTTTCAGCTGTTGCAGTTTACGTTGATCTTTTGTCTTTGGTTATTCAAATCTAGACCAATGAAATTGCGAGATGCACAATAATAGTCTATACTTTATGGGCACTTCATAGCTTTATGGTTTTAACCGTTTTAACTGGCTCGTTCCCCCCTTTTTTATCTATTTTGTTCGGTTGAATCAAATCGGTTTATCAAAACCGTAGAGGAAATCTGAAAATATAAGAGGTCGTGCACGAAAAATACACGATTCAAAACGAAAACACCGCGCTTACTTTTAAAGGTACAGTGTTGTCCCTTTTCAAAATCACAACATCACACTTTTATTTCCCGAAGGGATCGACCACAGAACATAACTGTCGGGGGGATCGACAGAGGTGCCATCGGGCCAAGATGATTGTAATCTACACCCATTTTTTGCCAGTTTTGTTTAGTTCCCATCACAGACTACTATATAGTATAGGATAGTTCCCATACATCCAGACACTGCGTGCACTACTACTAAGTAGTTAGTTAGTAAAAAACCAGCAGTTAATAATTACGCAATAAGCATGCACACCATTGATTTTATTGACCGCAAAAATAAGTTTATTTTTCATAGTATTTCTCGAAACTCATTGCGGTTGTAACTTGTAACCGAAAATATCCCAATAGAACAATTAATGGTAAAAAGAAAATCTGGCGTGGTAATATGAGTGTTACAGGTCGTCCTTATGAGCTATTCTTCTATTACAAAATCACCACATCTAAAAAAAGTACTCTGTGATCACCACGTCAGTACAACATCCTGTGACAAACAATAAATAAGTGAATAATAATTTATGAACATGGTATTTTACTTCGGGGTATATCTTTGCCGGGAGCATGTAAATACGCTAATATAAGCACTTCGTCATCCGTTTCATCCCTGGACGAATCTTCGTTCTCAAACTCAAAATCTGAGTTATCAGAGTCAATAGAGTCAACCAACAAACTACAAGTGCCAATGAATGCGTTGAACTTCCATTTGCAGAAGAATATCAAATCGGTCTTTTTTGTGCAAACTTGCAAAGTTTGAGGTTGACGATAAGCGATCACTCTGTGAGCGCGTTCACGAGCGTTCCGATTTGATGACAGTTCTTAGCTGTCATAATCATGATTATTTAATACGGAACGCAAAATATCGATGTGATCGCTGTGAGCGATCATGGTCTAATTCGGAATGCATACACTTCAACGTAAACAGACCCCCGTCAGAAATTCTATCATGTTGGAATATTGTTAGATTTTGTAATCAAAATCAGTGAGAATAAGCTATAACTTAATCTCCATGAATAAAAGATCAATAAGTGGAATATTAATATGATTAAGTCAGTTGTATTACTTTTTATTTTATACTATGGCTGTGATACGTGTTATGGTGTTAGAGTGTACAAGAAGTCTGATATTTTGAAGCTCAGGTAAGCTGTAAGCGTTTTCTACCTCAAAATTCCATTTAAGTCATTTTTAACTGTTCTTTCCATAGGTGATACTAATAAAATATGTCCCAAGAACTATTATTAGACGAGAGGTGCGCGCACGTCCTCTTTTTGCTGTGTCCCATTGCCGCACCAACCGCCTCTACGTCGCTTGTGCAAAAACTATAATGATTTTTGTTCAGAAACTACAGAATTAGATTTATTCTCAGTGTCAGCAAATAGATTTTGTTCTGCTTTGTTAAAGAAACTCAAGGATTCCGATGTATAGTTGTTTTAACAGTGTTGTAGTCTTACTCGCATAGATTGTTCATTAGTAAAGTTATATGAATTGTATATGCTGTGGATAACGGTGTGAGTTTCACATTTATATAATATCTTTGTTTATATTATTTGTGCAGATATAATGTGTTACAGTTTGTTTGTTCCAAATAAATAAATAAACATTTAAAGTTTTTGTAGTATAAATACTTTCTAACGGTATGAAAATGTCATAGAAGTATTATACACCTTCTGCAATACAATATTATAGTCATCATTACTGATCTACTAGGTAGGTTATAGGTATTTTAATGAACTCTGGTTTTTCCTTTCGTGTAAACACAAAGTCATTAATTAGCCGTGGATACATTAAATGTATTATGCCATAGCTTTTCTATCAAACAGAATTAAATATTCTATTACAGAGAGGAGGTTCGGGATATGTTCCAGCATGCTTATGATAGTTACTTAAGGTATGCTTACCCTTATGATGAGCTAAGGCCGCTGAGTTGCGATGGCGTGGATACATGGGGAAGCTACTCCCTCACCCTCATAGATGCCCTCGACACCCTCGCTATCATGGGGAACTACACCGAGTTCAACCGTGTTGTTGATATAGTTTTACAAAAGAAGAACTTTGATGCAGATATTAATGTGTCGGTGTTTGAAACAAATATTAGAATCATTGGAGGACTGTTGAGTGCTCATCTTTTATCACACAAGTAAGTTTTGTAGTAATTTTAATTATTAATAATTAACGGAATTCTTGAAGAGATCTAATAGCCCTTTGATAAATAATACCACAAACTAAGAAACTAATAACACATAACATAACATCATGTCCATTTTTCTTCTTATGTCGTAAGTCCCATGTAATGTTATATTAATACTACCAATAATACTCCTTCAATATGATAATACTTATGTAATGGAAGGTAAGAATATCACAGGGATCCATACTTTGTCCCTTACTCTGCAACTGTTGTACAGACGCCAGCACATCAAGCTACTACAATCTGTCAAATTTCTTTAATAGATTTTCAACTTTATCACTAAAGCATTAAGGTTCAAGGTTGATTGGGAAAATTTGACAGTTTCGGGTAGCTTGACCTGCTGGCGTCTGTACATAAATCTGAGATATTTTACAAGGCTCTTAAATCTTTTTAATAAGTAGAATTAGAGAATATTATTATTAAAAAATATTTATTCTTTCAGAACAGGAATTAAATTAGAACCAGGTTGGCCATGTAATGGCCCACTGTTACGGCTCGCGGAAGATGTTGCCCAAAGGCTTATTGCTGCTTTTGATACCACAACCGGTATGCCATATGGGACTATCAACTTAAGGTCAGGAGTACCACCTGGAGAGACAAGCGTCTCATGTACTGCTGGAGTTGGGACCTTTATCATTGAATTTGGAACATTAAGTCGGCTCACTGGTGATCCCTTGTATGAAGAGGTATGTTTCTAAATGAAAACCATGTTCTATCTTTCTCTGTAGCTATTAATTACAATAGTTTGTACATGGTTTAGTTTTCTTTATCCTTTCCATGTTAGAATATGCTTATTATTTATTTACATATTTTGTTTTTTTCTTTATTTCTTTACCACTTGCAGCAACAATAAAAAATATTCTATTATGAAAATATCTGACTTTTACCTGATCTTATACAAATTAAATTAACTAGTGGATATTTTTTCTTACACACCTTTTTTCATGTGGAATAAATGATTTCTACTATGCTTCACAGATCGCCCATAATGCGCTTCTTGCACTGTACAATCATAAATCACCGATCGGCCTAGTCGGTAATCATATTGATGTTATGACAGGCAGGTGGACCGCGCAAGACGCTGGTATTGGAGGCGGCGTCGATTCCTATTATGAATATTTAGTGAAGGGTATGTGACATTAACTCTGTTATTTAGAAAAACACAATATTGGCTTGTACTGCTAGGCAAAAGCGTATTCTCATACAGACTAGGAACAAGCATAAATCCCCATGCTATGCTGTCTGCGAGGTAATATTACACTAGCAGTAGTAATGGCTATCATCTTGACAGTACAACATTCATTGCGTTATTTACGTTGTTGAGTAGACAAATTTTTCGAACATAATTATTATGAAGTAATCGATTAGCAATTTCCTTAAAAATTATTCAGACTGTGAGTGATACCTTATTGCGTAACACACTATCAGTGTGTTACGCAATAAGGGTGCTGATTTCAGACCATACTATTCCTCACAATGATTTTAAACAAAAACGTTTTTTTTTTTGTAGGCGCTATTCTATTAGAAAGACCAGAATTGATGTCAATGTTCAAGGAAGCACGACAAGCGATAGAGAAATACTTGAAGAAAGACGACTGGTTCGTATGGGCGACCATGTTGAGAGGACACGTCACGCTGCCCGTGTTCCAATCACTTGAGTCCTATTGGCCTGGAGTGCTTAGTCTTGTTGGTAAGTTAGTTTTGAAGACATACTGGTAAAACCTTTTAGTTTTCGTTTTATTCATTACCTACTTTATATCAAATCATCCATGGATGTATTTACTGACAGAACAGAAATATCACATGCGCAAGCAGTGAGAACAACTTCCTGTAAGTCATACAAATATTCGATAAGGACGGGAATTGAACCCGTGACCCGTAGCGCATAAACTGCGCCGACATAATTGTCAGGATTTGCACTTCGCCAGGTGTGCGACGGTCCTATACCGGCGCACTCCTGGCGAAGTGCAATGCAGCATAGTTTTCACTGCCAAAGAAATATCAACATTGCGTAGATTGCAATAAAGTCAAATAAAGTAATTACTAGTCGAAATTATCAACTCTTTTCTAGACTACTTTTAAAAACTGCGTCTTTTAACAGGTGAAAGCGACACAGCAATGCGTATAATACACAACTACCATAGTGTATGGAGGCAGTATGGCTTCACTCCTGAAGTGTACAACCTCGGTACTGGTGAAGCGTCATCGTCGCGAGAGAGTTACCCCCTCCGTCCGGAACTCATTGAGTCGATAATGTACTTATATAGAGACACCAGAGATCCGATACTGCTGCAAATGGGTGAAGATATCCTCAGAAGTATACAACATTCTGCAAGGACATCTTGCGGCTATGCTACGGTAAGTTGGAGTAGCTTCTGGATGTTAAGAATAGTGAAATAAACCACATAAGCTCAGGCAAAAGGGCTTATGTACTTTCATTAAGGCAAAAGTTGCACAATGATATATTTATTGATTTAACTTCACTGCATAACTAAAATACGATTTGGTACCAAAATAATGATATCAAGGCTTATCTAAGGACTTACTTATTACTGATCTGATAATCTTAGAATGCCCAAATAATCATGAATCAAAAATGGCTTACCCTTGTCTTGATTAGGAAATCTAGTTTCATAAAATAGTTATTAAAACATTAATAAATTACTTACAGATCAAAGACGTACGAGATCACCGCAAGGAGGATCGTATGGAATCATTTTTCCTAGCCGAAACAACCAAATATCTCTACTTACTTTTTGACCCGGACAATTTCATCCACAACCCGGGCGTACACGGTACAGTTATCAACACGCCTAATGGAGAATGCGTTGTAGACGTCGGCGGCTATATATTCAACACAGAAGCGCATCCAATTGACCCCAGTATGCTGTATTGCTGCCACGAAGCTAGACAAGGGTAAGAATATAATTATTAGTATGTAAAAATAAGGTTGAGCAGTTTAGACTTGGAATGGGCAAATTATTATCGTTATAGGTAAGGAACGCTGAAAATAACATATTTGAAGACGTCATTTTTTAGTTGAAGAACCTGTGACCATCAACATTCTGTAACTGAAGCAAACCCTGGTTTATGTTAGCACTGAGGCAGTACCGGAGGCCCGTCTAAAATATTGACTAAAACATATATTTTATTTTTTCAGAATAAATATAAGCGAAGTTCACAGAATGTATCAAATACTTGAAGAAGAAGACAATATAAAGTTTATGACTACAATTGAAGGCACGCCCAAAGACAATGCACCAAACGAGACAGTTGATACTCCCCAAGATGGTGGACTAAATATATCAGAAGATGTAAAAAGTGGCACTATTGAAAAGATTGATCAAAATCAAGTTTTGATTAAGACTGAAACTAGAACTGGGTATGTAAATATTGACGGCACAGAGAGAGAGAAAACAAAGAATGAAACTATTCTAAGAGATATAGTAAAAGAACGTATCAATAATTACTATAACAACAGTAGTACAAATCAAGAGTCTGATGAAGAATTAGCATTTTCATCAGAAAACAATACGCCAACAACACAATTTGATGTCGATGATATAATAGTTCCACAAAATCCGCCGGAACCTTTGCAGACACCGAGCGAAACAAAGGCGAAGGAAACTTTCAAAATATTACCGAAGGTCATCCAAGACTTTTTAAGTAGCGACTGGAAATCTAAAACGAAATGCGAACCTCAGCATATGTTAGAGCGAATACGTAAAGAGAAGAAGTACCCAGCTCACCCCGATGTCACCAAATATGAGTTGTTGTTGACACCAGCACCATCGTTCTTACAGAGGATATCGTTAGCTGGCGAATTTTTAAACAAAAAACAGTTAGAAATGTAGGCAATCATTTGGTCAACAAAGTTGAATGTGGGGTGTGCAAGATATTATTTCTCTAATCTCAATGTGTGTACACACGTTTTTTGTACATAGGTATAAGTTATTTATTTCTGCATGTACCTACATTAATATTTATTGTTAAGCAATTTATATATATTTGTTACTTGGAATAGTAAACTATGAAATGTTACAAAAGGGTTTCAGTTACAAAATTATACAACGTGTTGTTTTGCATCCTCGTCAAATTTCAGGAGGCTGTTATGAAAGACATAAATAATCAAATAAAATTACGATCCTGCTCAATAATTAATACATACTTGTTTTTTTAGGTATTTAAGTTTGACAGTATTTCAGAATACTCCACATTCAAAGAACAAAATCGCCCCGTTGCGTATGCGGTAGGCAGTGTCGTACGACTGTGTCGCTGTCTGCATGCGTTACAGTTACAGCGCAGTTACAGGGCGGTATCACACTGGCCCTTCACATGCCGATTTCCGAAAAATACAAAAAATAAAAATAAATACCTACTTGTTTTATTATTGATTCGTGTCGAGAATCATTAGCATAGTTACCTCCTCGAATTTGACGAGGATGCAAAACAACACCTTGTATACAGTATCCGGTTAGTGTTTTAGGAAATAGCAAAGTCCATTCAACAGTGATAGGCTGAGTTTATTGATTGATTTCATACCATCCAGCCTAGTCTAACGGAAGGCCAAATAGCTGTGGTCACACCACAGAGTACTTTTACTATATGTCACACAGCAGAAGTCGAGTAAAATTGTGACCTCTCAATTTTTTTCTATTTAGAAGACGATAGATGTGAGAGCCTTAGGTACCTAACTTGAGCTTGACCTTTGAGCTCCACCATGAGTGCTGTCTGGCGACCCGCGCCGACGAGTCACGCATCTTAGATCATTTAATCTCGCATGGAATATCCTCGTAAAAACACAGCTCTCTGGTTTACAGAGGTTTTTAATGGTACCTCTATCAATATAGACAACGTCTTATTTATTTATGAAGAAAGAAGAATATCGTTTGCGTCAATGAGACGCATTTGACAGCATATGACGCGTTTAGACATGAAACACAATGAAGACCTGTAAATATAAATTTTAGTAAATAAAGTAACATAATATTATTAATATCATAAACATGCATACGTTCCCTTTGAATATGAGTAGCCGACCAGCGATTCGTAAGAGTGCGTTGAAAGGTAGTGCGTCGAAAACACTGTGCTCGATGTTCAACCACATGTTTATATTAACATGTCAGAACTGAAATCGACTATCTCAGAAGAAATTACTTTGTCTTCAAAAGGATACAAATTACAAAAATTTTTAGGCGAAGGCGCCTACGCTAAGGTACTTATAATTTCTTTACTAATAATAATGAATATTTTATTAACTAGAAGCTACTTTCCTGCTCCATAACTAGCCAATTTCTTAGTTTCTGACCTAATGACTGCAGTGTTCTTTAACAGGTGTATTTAACTGATTTCTCTGCAAAGGATGATTCACATAAGATTTCACTCGCTTGTAAGGTTATAGAAACGTCCAAGGCTCCAAGAGATTTTGTAGTGAAGTTTTTGCCGCGCGAAATTGACGTGCTTGTACGTTTGAATCATCCACATCTTATTCACGTACACAGTATATTTCAAAGAAAAACAAAGTATTATATTTTCATGAGATTTACTGAGAATGGAGATTTATTGGGGTATATTTTGAAGAACGGCTGTGTATCTGAGAATCAGTCAAGAGTGTGGTTCCGGCAACTCGCACTGGGCTTACAATACCTCCACGAATTGGATATAGCGCATCGTGACATCAAATGCGAGAACGTGCTGTTGACGGCGAACTTCAACGTTAAACTTTCAGATTTTGGTTTCGCGCGGTTATGCCTTGATGAAAACAACTCGGCCATCCTAAGTGACACATACTGCGGGTCGATGTCATATGCGGCGCCGGAAATTCTCCGCGGAAAACCTTACCTGCCTAAACCGACAGACCTTTGGTCTTTGGGGGTGGTGTTGTTTGTGATGCTGAATAAGTCTATGCCGTTTGACGACACGCGAATGCGAAAATTATATGAGCAGCAGATGGGCAAGAAATATAGGTTCAGATCTCGAGTAGGCAACACTATCTCGCTCGAGTGTAAGGCTATCGTGAAGCATCTATTGGAGCCCGACCCAGGACTACGCCACGGTGCCCCTCAGGTGCTTAGTTCCGAATGGATTGCTATGGATAGTAGGCTTACTAGTGAGTTGAAAACGAAATCTTAATTTGTATCAACGTATCAGGCCACCGTACTTTACTGATGTGTATGGCCTTTCACAATGGTATATAGGCAACACCCTAAGTTGCCTTGACAAGCGGGCTGGTAACTTCAAAGCCAGTAGGCACTAGTTTTGAACTCTCGCCTTCTGTATGGTGCCAGCCTCATGTTTGGGCAGCTATCCCGCCTCCTGCCGGTTTGAACATTGAATGTGTAGGTCAGTAGATTTATGTAACCAACATTTGTGTTTGGTACATCCATCTAGGTCAAAGTTTTGTAATACTTTATTATTATAAAATACATTAAACGAAATTTTAATATAGCTTTGAACGCAGTAGAAGCACAAGCACTCAAACGTGCTCGAGAGGATAATCGGCGAAACTCGAATTCACTTCCGAAGCAAGGCGACATACTCGACGTAGGCGTGCGAAGAGGGTTATCTGTATATAAGGTAATTCCCCTTATAATAATAACGAAGGAATTCCCCATATAAACCACGTTCACAGTGCAAAATATATTCAGAAACTCGAATGTTCTACTTAATGTGATTGTTGAACTTATTTTTACACCGTAAAAAAAGATATTTGGGCCGGTGCCCTTAAATTGTGCTTGGGGTCAAAAATATGTGATTGCTAGTAGTAAATATAAAAACTGACTAAAAAAATGCTCTGTGTACAAAATAATTAAGATTAAACTAATTATTGTATTTACAGGCCAGTGAAATGATAAAGGCTCTTGCTACTATAACTTCAGATCACAAGATCACACACGAATAAATGGAGGGAAAGGCAAAAGTAGGTACTTAATGTTTTCGACAATTATATTATATAGTACGAAGCGACGCGCGCTTTACTTGTGTTTACCAAGTGTACAAACACGCAGTGGATGTGTGGATGTGTCGGTACCGTCGGAGACAATGGCGAAGTCGGAATTGCGTGTGTGTGTTACGTGCTGACGCTACTCGTCTTCACACAAACATTCACAATGTGTTTGTAAACTTGGTTACCGCATGTAAAGCGCGCGTCGCTTCGTGAGATTAAAATACTGTATCTTAATTATCTTATGTAAGTGAGCGTTAGTCGTTTAATGGCTTCTAAGGTTTCCCGTAGATGTGTGTAATAAATAACTAATAAATATTAAGCGACATAACCAATAAGAGTAGGTACCGGTGGGCCAGTACCTATAAGCTTCGCCTTCCAATTCGTGAGTGGTCGGTTCGAACAGGTAGGTACTTTGTCCAATTTGTTTTGATCAAGGCTCTCGAAGAGGAGCAGGAAAATTTATCTAAACCTAAAATTTCAAACGTGACTTCTGTAATCTCACACTTTCTCTCACAGATAGATTATGTTGATACTTGAGGTGTTGAGGTGTTTACTGTTTATTTACTTCCACCTGTAAAACTTGATAAACAAAGAGATGTACCATGACTCATCATATACAACCCATACGACAATAAATAATTCAACAGGTGCATCGTTTGGAAGAAGAATTGAAATTAAGTGGATCTGAACAATTAACATTAGCTACACGCGGTTACAAAATGATTAAAAAAGTTAATGAAGGATCCTATGCCAAGGTAACAATTAGAAGTACCTAACAAGTTAATTGTAGGTAATATGTTTAGGTAATAAAACTGTATTAAATCGTATCAAATAAAACAGGTGTATCTAGCGGAATACAGAAACCCATCGAAAAGCGATAAGTTATCAGTACTTGCATGCAAAGTAATTGATACCAATACCGCACCTAAAGACTTCGTAAGGAAGTTTCTACCGAGAGAAATAGATATGTTGATCAAATTAAACCACCCCCACCTCGTGCACACCCATAGCATATTTCAAAGAAGATATAAATATTTCATTTTCATGCGGTTCATGGAGCACGGAGACTTATTGGAGTATATTCTTCAAAAGGGTGCCGTACAAGAGGACCAGGCGCGGATTTGGGCAAGGCAGCTTGCTTTAGCCGTTCAGTACATGCACGAACTTGAAATAGCTCACCGGGATATAAAGTGTGAAAATGTTCTCCTTACTGCCAACCAAAACGCTAAGTTGTCTGACTTTGGCTTTGCTCGTACTTGTGTCGATAAATCTATGAAAGATATTCAAAGTGAAACGTTTTGTGGCTCGCTATCATACACTGCTCCGGAAATATTGCAAGGTGCGCCGTACTTCCCTAAGCCAACCGACGTGTGGTCGCTGGGGATCGTAGTCTATGTGATGCTCAACAGAGCAATGCCCTTCGAAGATAAGCATATCAAACAATTATTTCAAGCACAAATGAACAGAAATTGGAAATTTCGGTCGCGATATATCGATTCTCTTTCAGAAAATTGTAGGCACTTGGTAACGCTTATGTTAGAGCCACAACATCAGAACAGAATAAAAATTGACAGTATTATCAACAGCGAATGGATAGCTATGGACTCAAGATTATTAGGTAAATTATGATGTTATTTAAGACTAAATTAACTTGTTGTCTTTGCTTTCATTTTTCCGCACTCTGTTGTCGGTGAGTATCGACACAAGCATAGCGCGCCACTGCGGTGAGATTCGGGAAACACGTCATCGCTTAAGTCTGTTTATTATAAAGTTGCCTAACCAAATCCATGCTATGTCGGAGGTTTTGTTTTGCCTCAACCACAGACAGATATTTAACTTTTAATTATATAACAGAATGGACACCTCAGGAAACAATGGCATATAAAAAGGCTAAAGAAGAAAAAACACTGATACTAAAGAAACTGGTGAAACCAGAAGAACTGAAATCAGATAAGGATGTTTCCTCAATGCCTGACACGTCGATTAGGAAGGTTGATGTAAACGGGTCAGCAAGCTCCTGGTAAAAACTTATATTATTTGTATTATATAATACTTACACTCTACGTTCTTTAAAGTATTTAAACATGCAGAAGTAGGTATTGGTTTGTTTACCATAATTTATTATACTTACTTACCTACCTACCTACAGAATTCACAAGTTTGAAAAAATCACATTGGTGCTTGCCAGGTGTCGAACCCGGGCCCTCGTCCGTGAGAAGCGATCAAATTAACCGCAAGACCAGCACGGCATTCAGTGCTCATATAAAATATGTATGTAGGTACCTACTTCTAAGTAATATAATAAAAAATTTAAAAAAACAGACAGACAAGAAAGAAAGTTGTCTAAGCGCTTCGACCATCAAAAGTCCTCTATACATTTACATTTATAATAAAATCGTAGCCAAGTCGAATCTGTACCTACATTGAATGTTTTTGAAAAAAAGGCATTGCTACGAGGTGTGGGAACGATTCTGATGCCGAAAATATCAGTGTACGACTAAACGCCGACAGACACTACGCACTACGCCGACGGACACTACGCAATACGCCGACAGACACTACGCACTGCGCCGACAGACTGAGCACCGACAAGACTACGTCGACGGGGCTCTTCGCCGACAGGGCATAATATAATATACATACATAATCAGATACTTACTTTGGAAATCGATTATGCGAAATAGGTTATGTTAGGATAGAACTGTGACCAACCGCACGCGAGCCGAGCGAGCGGAGCCGCGGCAGCGGCCGGCGACCGCTACTTCCAAGTTGCTGTCGGCGAACGAGTCCCGTCGAAGTAGTCTTGTCGGTGTTCAGTCTGTCGGCGTTTAGTCGTACACGAAAATATAGTTTTTAGAATCATGAATAATAGTGAGATTCTGAATCGGAGGACTGCTGGTTTAAGCAATAGGTAGGTACATCCGAAGGTTTTATAATATTCGCGCAAGGCGCCTATAATATTTATTTATTTATTTATAACAAGTAGGTTTCATAATGAGCTGTCATTCAAATACTGGTACTGTAGCTTGTTATTGACATAAAAAATACAAATGTCTCACTCAAACATCAGGTAAACATTATTTCAACATTCACAGTTTTAAAACAATTCAAAATGAATATTTATAGACTATAACAGTTTTCCACCACAACCTTATACCAGTATGATCCCGTTAAAAGTCAAAATGAAGGAATAAATTTCGAGAATCATGAGAATGATATAAATGGGTACTGCTACCGAAAAGGTAGATCTAACCAATACACAATCCGATCTGATGGTATTACAAGAAAAAGGATTTATTTTAGAGAAAATGATCGGAGAAGGTTCATATGCTAAGGTAAATAATGAAACGAATCAATATTATGAATCAGGTTCTCTTGCGAAACAACTTTTCAAGTGTTAAATTATCCTCTTTGCAGGTTTTCAAAGCGACACACATGTTAGACGAGACACGGCATGCTGTGTTGGCCTGTAAAGTGATAGACACAGCGGCAGCTCCGCGAGACTACCTGATTAAGTTCTTACCACGAGAACTAGACGTTTTAATACGTATCAACCACCCCCACATTGTTAACGTGTCAAATATTTTCCAACGTCGCGCTAAATACTTCATTTTTCTACGTTTCGCAGAAAACGGTGATTTATTGGATTTTTTAACACAAAACGGCGCCGTGCCGGAGAACCAGTGCAGGCTATGGATGAGACAAATTTTATCGGGGATTCACTACTTACACACCATGAACATAGCGCATAGAGATATGAAATGTGAAAATATACTGATTACATCAAATTATAACGTCAAGGTTACTGATTTCGGATTCGCTCGCAATGTGTTTTCGCGCGGGCACGACATTCAGAGTGAGACTTACTGTGGGTCTCTATCCTACGCAGCTCCTGAAGTATTGAAAGGCATGCCGTACTTGCCCAAGTCAGCGGATATGTGGTCGATTGGCGTTATCCTCTACACGATGCTCAATAAAGCATTACCATTTAATGAGACATCCGTTAAGAAACTATATGAAAAACAGGTACCTACGACCCACTGATTAACAAGTTCTAGCTAGCATACGTAGTAGTCTGAGCAAGCTAAATTGCGACTGACTGTCTAGTAGATTATGATGACCGACTGGTTGGGTGAAAGACATATCATCCAAATCAGAAGTGAGTGCTCGGTGAGACCTCGAGTGTAAGGATTATTTTCAACTCATCGTCATCGTATTAGCCGTATAAACCGGTTAGCTTAGATTAACCCAGCACATTTATCTACCAGGTGATGCGTAAGTGGCGTTTTCGTACAACTGTAGTCAACCAACTGTCGCCGGAATGCAAAGAGCAAGTAACTAGACTGATCGAGCCTGATCCTAATGCCCGGCCCACCGCCGGTAGTCTCTTCACCGCGCCCTGGATAGCGATGGATCCCAGGCTCACAAGTAATTTTACTAATTTTATTGTGAACAACTTACAGCATGTAAAATGACCTATCACATAGCCGATATCTAACCATTATGTACAACAAACTAAGTAACAGTGAACAAAGTATACTATTGCTACTTTTATTTTTGGTGTGAAAAATTGCTGTTTACGGCAGACACGGTCAGAACGAAAACACTTCATACTGTACTTCCTTTGGCACTGCTTTTCGAAGGCAGAAGCGGTGTCGTGCGGTTGAGAGCTATGACATTAATATTTTGAGTTCGACGATCACCCCGCGCCCTCTTCACACCCCCCTGCGTTTTAATACATTATGTATGAAGATACGTATTTAAGACGCCGTGTCAGCGTCCCGCCCTCGTCTCACGTTTCTTCTATGTGGCCCGCGTCTAAAGCACGCAAAACAGTGTGTTTATAGCTTCGATCAACAATACCGACTAGATATCGGGTCGGCGCAAGAATTACGTCTCGGTAAATAACAGCGCACTTCGAGACGTGAGCTCTTATTTTGTTTAGTTCGCTTGAAACACAGCCAATGTAAACACAAGTTTATTACTAGGTACCAATGGTTGTAACTAAGTTGAACTTATAACTGTTTTAAACTTTTTTCACGCGGACAGCATTTAGCTTTCATTGTGTACGTGATCTAGTTGGTATGGTTGATCGAAGGTTTATAGGATGCAACGGTACAGGGGTCCAACTCTCTAAGTTCGTCAAAGAAGGTACGGGCCCGTCCGAAAGTGGTTCAAAATTTCGAAGTGACTCCTACGCCCGATTAATTGACTTTTTTGGACGGGGAAAAACACCGCGGGTATAGGGACAGCTGTCAAATCGTGGTATCATTAATTCTTAGGTCGGGCCCCAAACTAACCGTATGGTGGGATTTCGTGCTTAGGGAGTAGGCCTCCAGGAGCCGGTGCGTGCTTATGGGTGTATGCAACAGTACTTAACATATAAACTTATTTTAACATATTGGTGGTAACAGGCTCGCCCCATAGGACCCTATAACATGAGATTTAAACATAACTGGCGAAATTTGAGTGTACTATTAAGTCACTCTAAATTCTCGGGAAATTCAGGCGTTTTTCATTTTTAACTTCAAAATTCAATTTGAACCGTTGAGGAAATGAAAAAACCCAATAACAGCATAACACAACAGCACCATAACAGTAATATTTGACATTATTGCCAAAAAAAAAAAAACAAAAAAAAAAATCAAATCATATTTTATCTCCTTGACATCATTGAATTTTGACTTTTAATCTCTTTTACAACTATTGTTCAATTTATTTAATTTTTTTTAAATTCTAATTCTAATGATTAATAATTTAATTTTAATGTAATGATGACCCATAATTTTACAAACTATATTTGTACGCCGGAAACGGCAGAATATTATGATCGTAACACATAATCCACATAACAACTTTTTACAATATTCTGACAAATAATGCATTCTATTCTACATATAACACTGCCCGACCAGGGGATCGATACCCTGGGTTCAGTATGGACCACACGCTAAGCAGTCGCGCTGGGGAACACTAAACCGATGAGCCAGTTATCGCATTGTTTAAATTAAATGTTTTCAGAAATGACATTTTTAGAAGAGTCATTATTAAAACAAGCTCACGATGAATCAGTTAGGAAGGATAGAGAGAGAGAAGAAAGTGAGGTGGAGAGGATCGCAGAGCTGCGTCGCAAAGGACGCGGGAAAGGTACACACATCACTTTAACAATATATTCAATGTGTACGTTATAATCAGTGATCGGAGTAGGTAGAGCTATTTTGGTTCAATGACCGCAAGTATTGATGTTAATATGGACATTCCCCGGGATTCTAACTGAAACTCCGGGATTTGGAATAATTAAATGATTTTTATTAACAAGTATAAAAGAAGGCTTATCTTTTAAATATATTATTTAGAAAAAAAAAATCATTAACCTGAAACGTGTCCGTCTTATACTTATCCGTCGGAGGGGTGGAGGGATATGTGTTTGTTCATAAATTCTTAAGAAAAGCTTTTACAAAGTAATTTCTAACTTATTTAATCATATAAATTTCAAATCCCGGTATTACACTACACACATATCACACCGGGACAACACATCGCAAGTACAATAAATAGCTCTACAGCTCGCGCGATAAGAGTTTGGCTTTGACCTTCGGATTTTTTAACTTTTGATTGTACAACAGGAGTGCGCGGTACGTCGTATCGATGCGAGAGGCAGGGAACGACTGGAGCGCCAATCAGAGCACCGCGTGCGCCTACACACCCGCCCCGCACCCCTCTAATTGCCCGTTGATACCCAATTTCTGATTTCTGCGCAATAACGGTCAAAGCCAAACTCTTATCGCGCGAGCTGTACCTACTGCGATCACTGGTTATAATACTAGCCTGTAACTGTCCCACTACAGGGCAATGGCCTCTTCTCATACAGAGAAGGCACAAGCCTTAATCACTTCGATTCCAGACGTATATTAACTAGTACTATGGAGGGAAGAGGTAAGGAGAACTATCTCTTATGGGGTGAAAGTTGAAAAAGTGTCAAGCATGAACAGTAAATAATAGTTCTAAAACCCTCCAAAATGGCGCTAGCGTAGGCAAATGGTGTGGTATGAATGTAGCAGTTGTTATCGGACTGAAGTATGCCGAGTTATGGCCGAAATTAATATTGAATCTATGATCCAAGATATAAATCGATCGTCGATATATACCAATCTATGGATCGATCTCCAAACCGCGTCCCAATAACGTAAAAAGACGATCCTGCGGTCGCTCAATCCGCAGATATTATGTATTTTGAAATCTTTTCCCTCTTCGTCATTCCGTTGTAATCAAAATGTATAAAAATAGACATGGTTCGTTTTTTTTTTGTAATAATCAAAAAACTAAGCATATAAGTAGGCTTTACAATTTTGTTTTAAGGACAGTCCAGTATACCATACCTCAACAATTTACGTAGTCCAACATTATTTTGTAAACATAACCTAAAATTATTGCTTATTTAATTTACCCGATGGCTACTGTAGCGCCACCCTTATGTAGCACATTTTGACGGACACTTTTCATACACTGATAGTTCTCCTTACCTCTACCCTCCATAACTAGTACATACGAATTGAAAACGTCACATTATTGGTACTACAGATTTGAACCCAACAACAATGTCGTACATGAGTACATCATCATCATCTGCCCTAGCGTTTTCCCAGCTATGTTGGCGTCGGCATCCAGTCTAACCGGATGCAGCTGCATACCAGTATTAAACACAACTTTAAAAATAAAAGTACGTAAAAGGTGGCGGAGTCACTTACTTCAGTCCGCTACCGTGACTATGTGGCAGTACATTGTAATATTAGATTAATGTGTCTTGCGCCTTCATACGGAAGGATTTCATATCCCAAGTAACATGTGTGGATGTTAACGACCGTAAGTGACTACCGCTGGCCTGAGACGGACCCTCTGAATGAATCGAGAGTTCGTCAATATAGAAGGCGTTACCTAGCAACTACTTATCTTTTTTATTTCGGTTGCAGAGGGCTTGAAAATACTGAAAAACAGTGATGCCTTCCCTGAAAAATCACAACAGTTATTTGATAAATAATTAATCTTCCTCCTGACGCAGTCGGCTAAAAATAAAGAATAATAAAATAAAATGAAAATCAGTAATTGTGTTCATTCAGTATTTATTAAACTTTTAAAATTCTTTATTTTATATTTTTAAGATATTGTAAACATGTTATTACGTAATTGTACAAAGATTTTGTTGTTTTAATGATATACATTAGTGAAGTTATTCACTCACTAGTTTTTAACTCGTATTAATTTATAAATTCTATGGAAGACGAGGGACTATCGTACATGGCTTACAACATTTTATAACATTTGGCACAACGTGTTAGGAACAGGATTGTGGACTATTCTATTGCCTCAAAAATTCTGTAAATGTTTTGAAATTAGCATTGTGTTATTTCTCCAACCTAGTGCGATAAAATCAGAAAAATATATAAAGCTGTTTCACACAAACTGAACATTATTTGACAAAATTTGTAACATACTTAACAGAAGTATTTTTTTTTTGTAACCAGGGTAATACTTAAAATAATATTTATATTATTATTTTTAATACATTTCTTAAACAAACAAGAAGACTTAAAAGAAACACTATGTAAGCCGCCTCAATTCTATCTAAGTAAATATATTATAAACTGGTATTTAATCTCTTACAACTACATGAAAAATGATTTCCAGGAAATGGAAAAGAGACCAGATTAATATTGTCGCCTTTCAGTCGATTATTAATAAGCTACTTAATTACTTGTATAAAGCGCTAAGTACGGCAAAACTTGTAACAACTGTATAATACTTATGATAGTGAAAAGTGTTGGTTCAATGTGTTCACTTTTAAATATATGATTTAATTTTTGGTAAAAAATGGAATGTCTATTGCTCGCTTGATAATCTGAATTTCTATCGATTTCTACTAACGTTAGCTCAACCAGCACACAATTCATCAAAAATATTCACTTAACCATAAAATTAAAGGTAAAATAAATATTTTCTTAAATACATGAATTATATCAATCTCTATGTTTTATTGGTTGTCAGTCATTTGTTAGTTATTAAAAATTTCGTCACAATGGTTGTGTCGTATGAACCCTATTGTTTATCTTAATAATCATTGTATTTAAATGGAGCATTTAATTTAATATTCCGGACCCAAAATTAAAAAATAATATACGTTTTCTGACTTAGTAAACCAATGACGCTCTTAATTAAACCTATAACAAAATTTATGTTTCCCTCGTGATTTTTGGCAGTTGCATTAAATATTAAACATTTAGTTATCCCTTTTAAACACTACATTATCTTTTTTATTTGGATTTAATACCTTGGACATACTTTTAACTTCCGAGGACTAAATCAACAACAATTTTTATTATTTTTAGGGCCAAACGCCAAAATATATAATTTAGCACCAACACACCGTCGAAATTAGACGAAGACCTCGATTAAAATATTTACTAACATTTAAAACATTGACCATACCACGGTACATAATTTATTTCGACAACATGAACCGAAATTCAAGGATTGTCCTTGTAAGAAAATTCAATAGAACTTTTACCGTCTCTACCACATCCCTACAAAAAGGGACGTACTTTATCGATAACATCGTCATAAGTAAATTAGTTTCTTGATATTTTATTTCGAAACGTAACATTAACAAGAGACTTATAAGATCCAACAAACAAAAGTCGAAATATAGATCACAAAGGTGCTTTTTTTGGATTAGTAAAACGTTTTACACTATTTCTGTTAGATCTTATAAAACATCGTATTCTGCTACACTTTGGTTTTCCGTGTCCAAAATAATTTATTTCATAATTAACGATAGCACATACCTACAAGGTTAAAAGTTAGTATACAGTTCGGATTAGTCGCTGGTCGTGCGTGTTGGCGTGCGCGCGTGACGTGCGCGTGCGCGCGTGACGTGCTAGTGCGCGCGCGCCTCGTCACGCGGGGGAGAGACAGCCGACGCGACGTCCGCTGCTGCTGATTTTACTTTCATCGTCTGCAAATGTTGGCAACACAACCTTATAATAACGAACAATGTATTGAGACGTTACGTTCAAATTCAGGAAAGTTCAAGTCAGCTATGAGACTCATGGTATAAAAAATCTCGGAAGTGTGTTTGTCAGATGTAATAATTAAAGTGTACAAAATGAAAAGTAACATAAAATAAATGTTGTTGCACTTACGTTTTTCTAATTTGGTACTGTTACCCAAACCACCAAAAGCTTAACCCAATTATTGCCGTGTTAAATTTTGTTAAGAAAGTACACAACCACCAAACTACAGTGCACACTCGTTATAAAATAGTGCAGTAAAACAAACATACCTCTGCCTCTTTTATAGTGGAACGAACGAAACAATAACTTTCTATGTGAATAATACTGATAATATATTAAATCTAATCTCAAAATCTTACTATTTTGTTAGTTGCATAGTAAGTTGTGTTTGGTTGTTCCGCCAAATTGTACAGTAATGCAAGGCCTGTTTCACATGTCCAGCCTGCCGGCAGCGAATGTTTGGGTTGACCCATAAATCTAGGTTTACCGGGTGAAAAATGTCTCGTACAGTCTAGAGTCGGCTACCCAGTCTGACTGTGTAAATAGGTGGTAACGTTTACATGTTGTAGTTTTTTAAATGCATAAAGACAGCGTATGAAAACGTATCAAGTTCAACGGAACTTGATAAAGACATGCAATATTTGTTTTGCGCCATGTGTTGCAACATTTTCGAAATTTGTATCCTGTAAATGTCTAAAACATGTCTAATTAAGTGTTGGACCATTTGCGAATGAATGCTAGACGGTACTGATTCCAAGTAAAAGGCTTAAAATCCGAGCTAAGAATGTCTTTCAGAAATCATCAGTAAAATCAAATAAATGTTTTAAAATATTCGTTACGCAACTATATAAAACGTTACGTGAAAAAATAAGGATTTTATACACGCGAAAGAAGCCGCGGGTAAAAGCTAGTTACTGATGATTTCGTTAGAAGTGCTACAGTATTATAGATTAGTGGGGTTAGTGAGGCGACTTACTGGCGAGTTGGTTATGTCACCTGAGGAGTCATCGTGCAGCGGACACACGAGGTCGCCGAGGTCAAGGTCGTCCTTGCTCTTCTTGCGTTTTAGTGAAAACTGGCTTTTCTTTGGTACCTATGAAAAAACAACTTTTGTTTAGTCTTTAGTTGCAACAGATTTTTTAATATCATTCCTAAACCTTCGTTACTCGACAAACGTTTTAGGTACATAATACATAAATGTCGCAGATGGATTGTCCAATCCGCTGTTTTACATAACCGCTAGCTGTTTTACAAAATAGCTCCGTTATGTAAAACAATAGAACGACGACGCTTAGCTTTTTTTTTATAATGATTGAACTTTAACATGCAGAATTGCATAATGTAAAACAGCGTGAAATAAAACCTCAGATTGTAAGTTTATGTTCTAAATTTTGTCGCTCGTGGTTGTGTGTCAACAACAATAATGGGGTCCGAAACAAATAAATTAAACGAGTATTTTTATTTATTTATTCATACAGTTTTAATACAGGTTCAGGTTTGTTGCACCAGAAATGGTTTGTATCGGTACTCACATTCGCTCTACCAACACTACTCAATCACTGCAAAGAAAATATAAGCAAATAATGTAGGTACATGGATAATATTTTGCACGTAACTATTTAAGCCGTAGAAATCTATTAGTAAGTACGTGAGTCACATCTAATGTTTTGAATCTGAGCTGCTTGATACTGGGCCGCTCATTAGAAGCGGTTCTGGTCAACATACAGGTTGCTTCGCTTTTATTTAATTATTTAAGTTGTTTATTTTTGCAAAGAATTTTTAATCCAAGTTATTTATGTAGTTGTAATAGTAGGTACTTTTTGTATTTTCGCATATAGGTTTTCACGTTTTTTTTTTATAGTTTTTGGAATTTCATTAATTATTGTGGGAATTATCAAATTTACTGTTCGCCATTCCATAATAATGTTTAGCCTGAGGTACTGTTAGTTTATTTATCCACCTTAGTGTGGATTTTTTGGAATTGATAAAAGGAATAACCCGATTTGACAATCCATGTGTGAGTACTACGCACCTAATCTTTCTGAAGAACATCAATAATTTATTTATTTATTTAATAAAACATGGAAGACTTACAGCTTAAAAACTTAATAAAAAGGAACCGGCTATTTGAAGAAATTGAGGCTTAAACACCTTCTAGCTGACGTCACACTAGTCGTAAAGGGATCCAAGTCATGCTGCTTACATATTTCATTGAACTGCTTGCTTGCACGCACAATAAAACTATTCTGCCTATAATTTGTGGAGGTAAAAGGGGTACACATAAGGGCGGATTAAAGCGAAATGATTTATTTGGCACTTTAAAATAAAATATAGATAATAGCTCGGGGCTGTCGATATTATTGTTAAAAATCTTTAACAGAAACAGATAGTTAGCAATCCTACGTCTTTCTTCAAGTGGCAACAAATGGTACTTCTTACAGAGTCGGAGATAATCGACTGAATGGTACGGAACCTTTTGATGGTAACAAAGATATTTAATAAAGCGCCATTGAATATTTTCGATGCGATCGTTGTACTGGTGGTAACGTGGGTTCCAAATCTGAGATACATACTCTAGTTGACTTCTAACAAAAGTGTAGTATAATATTTTTAGTGTTTTAGCATCTAAAAAGCATTTAGAGAGACGCATTATAAACCCAAGCAGTTTAGAGGCTTTTTTGACAATGACTAACTTGCTATCTTGGTGGATACCCAAGTCACGAATAGTATCGCACCTGGGCAAGGTTTGGCCCGATAGAGTATAAGTGGTTGTTAGGACTCACGTTTCCTAGTATAAGTGATAACAAAGCACTTTAATGGATTAAGGTCCAGTCTGTTAGCCCGACAATAATCTTCAAGACGACATAAGTCAGCCTGAAGTGTTATTCCATCTTCGATCGATGAGATCTTGGCAAAGATTTTCATGTCATCGGCGAAGCATAGTAATTTGGATGAATGCAGACACTGGTCGATGTCGTTTACATAGATCACAAATAAAAGAGGACCGAGCAACGAACCCTGGGGCACTCCACTGGGTACAGATACCCATCTAGACATGTAGTTATTGAGTACTACTGCTTGCGACCTATTATTGATATAAGATGCGAACCACAGGAGGTCCCCATGAATGCCCATGCACTTAAGCTTCACTATCAGGGTGTCGTGGTCGATCCGATCAAACGCTTTGCTATAATCAGTGTAAACCACATCGACCTGCTTACCGTCATCCATAGCACTAGTAATAAAGTCATTAAATAAAATCATATTTGAAGTGGTGGACCGTCCTCTCAAAAAACCATGCTGGAAAGAGCTGAACGAGTTAGCAAGGGCGGAATATAACTGATTATAGATAATCCGCTCAAATTTTTTAGCTATAATGCAGTTTAGATATAGGCCTATAATTAGTTATTTCAGTCTTAGACCCCTTCTTATGCACGGGTGTAAGAAACGCATATTTCCACACTCTAGGGACAACACCCTGAGATAGAGACTTGGAGAACAAAATTGAGATAGGTAAGGCAATGGATGGCGCACATTCAATGAGAAATTTTGATGAAATATTGTCAGGCCCTGCACCTTTCGATGGATCCAACTTACGGAGTAAATCGGTCACAACGTCGATCTTTACTTCTATGTGACAAATATCACATGGGGGTGTAGTGGCGACAGAGGAGGAAATAAAGTCTGAATTGGGATTATTAGTTGAGGTGAAGTTGAGGAAGGTAGACAGAAAATATGAAGAAAAAGCCTCACAAATAGAATCACCAGTGAGCAATAATTCATTCTTGTAATTTAGTGTATTAGGAATAGCATTAGAGTTATAGCGATTTTTAACAAAGGTCCAAAAGTACTTAGGGTTACTTTTGATTGATTTTTCCGTTTGAACGAGGTAATAGTTATAACACGTGGCTTCCATAGACTTAACTCTTTCGCGCAGGCATTTAAAAGTTAATTCATCGGATTTATTGCCATATGACTTAATTTTTTTCATAATGACCAATAAATAATGTCCTTCTAGGTAAATTAGGTAAAATAGACTTGTAAATACATTTTGTTAGTCGCCTTTCGTTTATCCTCTCAACATGACCAAACCAATCATAGTCTTCTATAACTATCTAAGCATACGTTATAGGTATCAATATCTAAACAAGTAAACCAAAAAGAGCAGTATTTACCCGACCGCGCCAGAAGAGGGTTCTGTTTTTTTGTAAAAAAAACAACCTACCTTGTATTTGGTAGTTGCAGTAAGTGGTTGGTAGCCGAGGGTCTGCTCCGCGTTACGCTTCTGCTGAATGACATCTCGACCCAACAGGTCGTTGAATCTAGAAAGACCAAACATATCGATGATTTATACCTCATCAACAATCCCTGTATCAGAGTGGACCTAGTTATGGTGACTTCAATACAACGGTCGAAGTTCCAATTGAATTTTTAGTTCAATTGAAAGACTATTTAATGATATCATGATATTTGAGGCCAATTCTAACTTCGTGATTGTTATTAATGATAATAATTTTGTAAATACATATTTGGTGGAGTCGCGTATAATTTTGACCAACATAGACCTGCAAATTGCAAAAAAAAAAGTAAGAAAGTTTGAATTTTGCGGACTAACTAACCGTATCCCCATAAACATCCGTGAGCGAAAAGTTGGCTTATTCGTTGTGTACCTTTACAACCGGATAGAGCGTTAATTGGTTGTCCGTTGGCATCATATTGTACTTACAAGCCAAATAATAATTACCTCTGCGTGAGATGCCGCCGCAGTAGAGTCTTGCTAGCTGGAATGTTTAGTAAAGCTGCCAGAAGTTCCGCCGTGAACCGCGGCTCCAGTAACATCAGGCCTCCGTGGACACCTACCGACAGAAAATTATGAAATATGGCACTACAATTTTACAGTTGTAGTGTATTTGCACTGAGCATATACAGGGTGTAAATAGATCCATCACATAACCGTCAACTACATTTGTATTTTTTTTTTTTTTCGTAACGTGAATACTGTGGTTTTTTTTTCTATTTTGCTGTGAATGCTGTGCACGTCTGCAATTGACGTAAACACTAGTCCATGTCTCTGTTCACTTTTATTTGTAAATGTTTGTGTTGTTGACGTGCCTTAATAATAATAAATAAATAAACTACGCATTCTGTTCATCAAACTATGTGACATAGCACAAAAATACTTGTTGGGATACGAATTTTATTTTTGGTGTGAAATATCGCTGTTTACGGTAGTGCGCAACGTAACAACGCACGCAAACCAATGTGTTTATGGGTGCATACAACGGTACAGGGTTCGTGGGGGTATTTAATAAAATAAAGAACTAAAGAACTAATTTAGAACATTCAAACCTTATTATAAAAAACGTCACTGAAAGTTGGAATCTTGACCTTCAATATCTCCGTAACCAGAAGGTACTGATGGCAGGTATGGTAGGTCCATGTATGACTCGGCTTCGTTAAGTGTCTATACACCCGTTATGTTCAGTCAAAGATAATCGAGGAATGGTGTTGACCTGTGTTGATGCCACGTGTACGCTGCGTATATGCAAACGCTGGGCTATCGCGTAGACGTGATTGTACTGAAACTACGTCGGGTTGACGCGGCGTTAACGTCGCTTTTACGATGAATATACGTTCGACGAACGCACAATTCGACGTAAAGTTTTTATGTGCAATCGCTGATGTAGCTCAATACATATGATGTATATGATTAATATATATGATTGTTACCTGCGCCGCGCAGATTAGGCGCGTACTCCGAGAGGTCGATCTCCTTGAGCCACTGCATGACGCGGTGCGAGGACCAGCGCGCCAGCAGCTCGGCCGGCACGCACGCCTCGGGCTCGCCCTCCGCGCCCACGGTCTCGCCCTCGGCCGCGCGACGGATCATTGTCTCGGGGTCGAACTTGTTGTCGCGGAGGACTTGGATACCTGTGGAGTGTGGATATTAATCGGTTGAAAAACACTGGACGAGACACAATATAAGTAAATGATAAATTATTTTATTTCTGTAAGTAGGTTTGTACAAACACTTTTACACGTCATTTTTTTTTTAAATATATTAGGCCGGCGTTTCCTATCTGACTACTCTGAGACGAAAGACCGAAACAAACTCAGAGGTCACAGTCTCTTTTAAAGTCCAGACAAAATCTTGGTCAGATCATGTGAAGGCTATGTAGATCGGTGTTTGAAATGGTCTTTTGCGGAAAGAACCACACAGTTTGAGTGGACCTGTCCAGTCAGTTCACGCAATTGTCAGCAATCGTGCAGCTCAACCCGTGAGCTCAACTCAGAACTTGCTCAACGATTCGACGAACAATACCAAAGAAATGACATTTGAGTATTCCGCATAAATTACTCAAACTGCCAGATCATGATTAAACTAACTGAGAAAAATACAAAAAGCAATGACCGACATAGTTCTCATAGGTTCACCCTTGTTTGGTATAACAACGTTTTGTCGAAAATCGCTTCGCCGAATTTCAGTTACAATAAAGTCATTTCGTATAATTATTCATTTGACCGAATAATTAATTGGTAGATTTTTATTTAGCATATTTATTTCTTTGAAATAATGTCATTTGACCGAATTTTCAAATGCACTAATTTTATTTAAACTAATGTTTCACTAGACTAATAATGATTTAGTCGAAAGATCGTATCGAATATTCAGTTCATTAATAATTCGTTTCCTTTCATTGTCTATAAACTAACATTGTTCTTTCCCCGCCGGAGATGCTCGACGGAGCCCCGCTTCGCGGGGCTCCTACTTCTGGGTGGTTTAAAAAAAAAATTACCACGAAGGTGATGGCCGGGTCTGTTCGCTCGCTTCGCTCGCTCACTAGACCCTGCCATCCCCTTCTAACCTAACCTGTCCTAGTCGGGGTGCCCCAAGTCCCGAGCTCGCTTCGCTCGCTCTTGCGCACAATAAAAATTTGCGAATATTTACATGTTTTCTTTTCTGCATTACATTACACCAATTGAATATTCGATAAAATACATGTTATACCACCTGAACATTACACCAAATGAACATTATACCTTTTGATCAATAGCGCAAATGTTGTTATCGCAAATAAATATTCGATCAAATGAAAATTATATTAATCGATATTATACAAATTGATTATTTTCTTAAACGTTGTTCGAATTAGTAAAATTACATCAAACGTTGTTATACCAAACAAGGGTGAACCGTTCTCACATTCACAGAAGTTTTATTGTTAATTATTATTACGTCTCAGGGTGTTTAATGTCCTACAAAGTGTTTGTAATAATAATTTGTATTATTTCTAAAGTAATGTACAAAGTATGCGCAACATTTACAGCATAGGATCCACTCATGATGAACCCCATGTTAGATGGAATCTGTATTATTGCGTCAAGTATTAGCCGCGATGAGTTGTAAAACATACTGTACCTATAAGTTTTTCTTCTACACTAATATAAAAAAGGTCAAGTTGTTTGTTTGTAAAAGGTTATCTCTGTTAAAGGTAAAAAAAAAAGTCAAAGTTAAATAATTTATTTCAAGTAGGCCATTAAAAGTTTCATTTAAGGGTATATAATAATATGTTTTCTGATTTGAAGGCTCTGTTCTGGCTCTGGAAACACTTCTCCGATTACAGAAATTCTTTTACTGATGGAACACTAAACAATGTATTATGATTCTTCGAAACAATAAAACAATACATTTTTTTTTAATTATTAGCATTAAGTTAACATTATGTCATTGCTTTTTATTTAATAATTTGCTGTGTAGACTCAACTTTTAATTTTATTTTTTATGGTTTTTTCTCCAAACCATAAATATTTTGTTTTGTACGCCATAAATGGCAAAACATGCAGATCTACCTGTTATTTTAAGACCTTGCACATATTCTTTGATGTATACTCATGTTTTACAATAAAAATATATTCTATTCTATTCTAACAATATTTCTTTTGCCAAAGTATTCAAAGTTCAATAAACATTTTTTGATTTTTAAATTCCGGGATTTCAGAAGGCGGTATTATCCACTATCTTATTTACTTCCTTTAAGTTTAGGTAAATATAGTTTGCCTATTTCTATCTCCGATTATTAGGTAGTAGCACAGAATAGTTGTAACGGGAAGCAGGGCGCGGTACCTCTGCGGATGGACAGCGCGTGCAGCGCGTGCGTGACCCGCAGGTGCGCGTGCAGCTCGGCGTGCGTGAGGCGGTGCAGCAGGCGCGCGTCCAGCGCCGCGTCGGCCGCGCCCGCGCGCGCGCCGGCCGCGCCCACGTCCTCCAGCCAGCGCAGCGCCCACGCCGAGTCCAGGCGCCCCGCCAGCGACAGCATGGCGTCGCCGTGGCCTCCCTGGGGATATAACTATTATTATTTAAACGAAATTATGTTTTTCTTTTGGGTAAGAATTAATAGAGTAGGTCGCTTTACTAAATATTTCTAGTTTTACACTAAGAAATCGCTAGGAAAATCTGACCAATCTGCTTGCCGAAGGATACTGGATGGAAAACCTATCTTTGAGCAAGAATTACGTCAAAATCTAGACTTATCTGTGAAAGACCGTAACCCTGTTTATAAGAATTAAACCCGCTGAACAACAGACCACTAAATCAGTCAATACAAGAATAATCTTTGTACGGGCATCGCCACATGATATTAATTGTTTTAGGTTTTACCTGAATAAGCATTGACCCACTCATCGATTACTTGTGTATAGTCGCTGACTAGGCTATTGCACCCACCACAAGTAACCTACTTTATGTTTATATAATTTAATGTTTTTACGAATAAACTGTCAATCATTTACGGACACAAAACAGTGATTTTATTTCCTGTACACATCCCGTGTGATTCGTCCATCTACATACTACATCTACGTGTACGGAGTTTACTGCCCGTACATTTTGGTCCTTCGAGCCGGATCCTCGCAACTGGAACAACAGTCCTGCAACTCTTCTCAGGTACGACGTGTTTCTATTTACGATAGCGAATCGGTTTGACTGGTCTTCCACAAGCGGATCGCCCCAGTCAGATTGAGAAGGCGCACATATCGTATTAAAGACACTGTCTGATCCTGCGACCAGGAGAACATCAACCGAGAGTGATCCGGAAGCTATTGAAGCCAACAAGAGTTAGTGTTCCACAAACATTATGGACGCTAAACAACAAGAGCTTCTCAAGCGGCAGGGAATCATCGCAGAGGGCATCCGGAAAATTGGTGTCAACTTCGGAAAGGATGGCCCTGACCGCAAGATCGTCACTTACATTAAAAGTAGACTCGATACTCTCCAGGCACACTGGAACGAGTTCGAGATGAACCATGGCGTGCTACAGAGCGCCACCGACCAGACCGACATATACTACACCACAAAAGTGTATGACAGGGTCAAGGCGGACTACGTAAACATACAATATAAACTGCAAACATGGCCTACCAGCCCGGCGGAACCCGCGAGTCACCAAGACAAAGAGAACAAGAACACTGGAGTACTGTCAAAATCGGACGAGCTTAAAACTCAACAAGCAACCAACTTCAGAGCCTTCTCCCGCTTCACTCGCAACTTGTGTACTGCGAACATTACCGAGAGATGGGAGATAGAAGACAAGCTCAGGATCCTTGAATCACGATGGAAGGTGATTGACGAAGTACACTGGCAGCTTGATAACCTGCTCGTGGGTAGCGACGTAAACTACGAACTTGAGTTCTCGCAGTTTGAAGAAACGTATGAGTGTACAAAGCGAGATCTTAACCGCCAGCTGAACGCCGCAGTCCAACAGCGTGACAGTACGCCGAGAGTAGAAATACCGATATTCTCTGGTAACTACACACAATGGCCGACATTCCTCGATCTTTACGTGGCGGCCATTCACAACAACCCTTCTCTCTCGAAGGGGCAGAAGATGCAACATTTGAAAGGGAAACTAAAAGGCGAGGCTGAGCGCCTTGTGCAACATTTGCCGGTTTCCGACAGCAACTACGACTCCTGTTGGGAAATCCTTCATCATAGGTACAACAACATGCAGCTGCTATTCACCAAACAAATACAAGTTTTGATGAGTCAACATACGATTCAACAACAAAACGCCTACGAATTAAAGCGCCTACACGACACCAGTCTCGAAGTTGTGCACGCGTTGCGTAACTTGGGCATCGACACGACAACATGGGACCCAATTTTAGTGCACATCCTGACGGGAAAACTGGACACTCAGACCTACTCCGATTACATGGAGGCGAGAGAAAATCCAAGAGGGCTTCCTGACTTCAAAGAATTCATCCAGTTCATTGAAGGGAAGTTCACGGCGCTGGAACCATTGATGAAGAAAACAAACAAACAAACAGACGTCGACATCTCCTCGAACAAAGGGAGCTCGACGACAACATTACAAAGGGATGCGTACAACAAACACAGGCGCTACCCCAAGGCAACCCATACATACAAGCTCAGGCAGAAATTGTCTTGTCTGTAAAACAAACCACATATTGCTCTACTGTAAAGCGTTTCAGGAAATGACACCAGACATAAAAATGAGCACAATTGAGCAATTGAACATTTGCAAAAACTGCATGTATCCGCACAACGGAAAGAAATGCAATTCGCAGAAAAGATGCAAGGTGTGTAACGGCGCACACCACACTACGCTACATGAACTAACACATGATTCTACGTCAGCGAAACTGTTGTCAAGTCAACTGAGCGACAACGGGAACAATAACAATTCGCAGCGAAAAACCAATCACGTGTCAGGAAATTTTAACGAAGTGCTACTAGCTACAGTACAGCTTAAAGTAAAGGCCGCAGATGGAACTTACATAGTACTCAGATGTCTTCTAGACCAAGGCTCCCAACTGAACCTTATAACAGAATCTGCTGTGCAGCGACTTGGCCTTCCGCGACGCAGCCACAACTCAACAGTGTCGGGAATTGGAACGTTTGCCAGTCAGAGCAATGGAACCGTTCAGTTGTACTGTGAGTCCCTTTATGGAGATTATCAATTTACGACACCGGCATTAGTAATGACCAAGCTACTCAACAACCTACCTAACTACTCCTTCGAAAGACAAGATTGGCCGCACATAGAAAATATTAACCTGGCCGACCCACAGTTCAACTTATCAAGGCCAATTGACATCCTACTTGATGCCGGAGTATACGGCGACATAGTCATGAGCAGCGTCATTCGAGGAAACATATACGCACCTCTAGCACAACAAACTAAGCTCGGCTGGGTGTTAGTCGGAAATACAAAAACGTTCAACTGTCACGTCGGTCGTGGTGGACACTAACGACATCTCTCGCTTTTGGGAAATTGAAGAGATAACATCAGACGACAAGTCCACGAGTGCCGAGGAGGATTACTGCGAGAAGCTGTATGCTGACACAACAACAAGACTAGAGGATGGGCGATACGAAGTTAGAATCCCCATGAAGATCAACTTCGAACAAAATTTGGGTCGATCAAAGCCTCAAGCAGTTGCGCAATTCAAGCAGCTAGAAAAGCGTTTGGCTAGAGACGAAACCCTCGCTGCAAGTTACAAGACTTTCATCGACGAATACAAAGCGCTACAACATATGAAAATGCGCACAGTGCATTCCTCGCAACACGTAAACAACCAAGCGCCCTTGCTGTGTAGCTTTTTCCATTCGTCGCTGCAACTTGACACCTCCGTGCGGCATGTTGATATCCCTCGATTGTTTATTATGTCTGCTTCGCGCATTTTTTTGGCTGTTTTTATACCGTATATAGGTAGGTCAAGGTTGCATAGTAGCAGCTGATTTATGTTTACTTGGGTGCATGATGAAAGATGTTGTTGATCCAGGGGTATCATCATGTCCATTTTTAAGTTCACGGCTATATATTTAGTTGTTGGGATTATGTTCACCATGGAGGCTCCCCTTATGTTGCGGATTGGGATGACTTCGGTTAGTTCATATAGTTCGTCTGCTACTAAAGGGATTTTTACTTCAAAAATAATAAAATCTTCTGTTAGTTTTCCTTGCACGCTTGCTAGTTTATACATTTCCCGGATACATTTGAACATGTTTGAGCAGGGTAGTGATAATCCTTTTGGTACTTGTCCTGATATGATGTTCAGCTGTTTTTCGAATGCATCAGGTTTCAGCAGGTGAGTGTCAACTTTGCCGTGGCGAAGATCTGTGACTAGGTCGATCAACATGTCTTGTATTCTCCGCAAGTTTGCTACCATCATGTCTGCGGCAAGGGCAGTAGCTGTAAGGAAAGTTGCTTGGTCTTGTTCTGTTTTTAGTTGTCGCAGCGAGTCTCTGAGACTTTTGTTGATGGTGATGAACTGTCGGGTCATTACTTGTTCGTTCCTCTTCAGGAGGTTGTATTCCCCTTCGATTATGGAAGTATGTTGTTTGTACAGATTGAATAAGTGTTCTTCATTGTTGTGCAGTAGTTTAATGTCGTTGTTGTATTTCGCATGTTCAAGTCTTCCTCCCACTCGAAGAATACCTTGTGCGTCAAGTATTGGGCTCAAACTCAACAGCTTGCTTGTGGCCCGTACCTTGTTATGTTTGTACAGGTACGTTATATCCTCGCCAAAGGTATTGTTCTGTATAGTTCTTACTATCAGGTTTTGAGTCTGCATTATGTCTTCTGTAATTAAGTGTGACTTGCGGTTGGCTCTTGTTGCGTCACGTGAGTTGTTTAAGAATCGTATGATCCAGCTGATGACTCGGGTTGCGTAAGTTATTGAACTGTATTTTTGCAGTAGTTACTCGATGAGTGGCGCATGTGTTGTTTGTATTGCGCAAGTTTGACCTCGTTTCTTTTTCTCTTCGTTCGTTGTAAACATACCTTGATTAGGTATGTTGTTATTTTGAAGCCATGCAGGGGCGTTCCACCATAGTACGTGGCCTATTAAGTCTGAAGGCGAGATTCCTCTGCTTGCGCAATCTGCAGGATTATCTTCGGACTTGACATGTTTCCAGGAGTCGGGTGGAGTTATTTGTGTTATTTGCGTAACTCTGTTGGCTACGAAACTCTTCCAGCGACTCACGTCACCATGTAGCCAGCCAAGCACCACCATGGAGTCTGTCCAGCAATGTATGGTGACTGCTTGCGAGTTGATCGAGTCTTTAACTTTTTTGATCAGTCGAGCTAGTAGTACTGCGCCGCATAACTCCAACCGTGGCAGAGAAATAGGGTTTTTCTGTGGGGCTAATTTTGTTTTTGCTGCTACTAGCCTGATCAACTGTTGACCTTCTTTATCTGATGACTTCAATATACGACGCATCCGTAAGCTCTTTCTGACGCATCACAGAAGCCATGGAGTTCGAAGGGTTGTTGGGTGTTGCCGAACCAGCGTGGTATGGTTATGTCGTGGATGTGGGCGAGTTGATTGCGGAATTGCTCCCATTCTTGCTGGATATTTGGTGGGAGTTGATCATCCCAACTCGTTGTTGTTGCCCAGGCGTGTTGAAAAATTAGCTTAGCTTTCACTATAACCGGTGATAGCCAGCCAAGTGGGTCGTACAGTTTCGAAATATCCGACAGTAGTGTGCGTTTTGTGTTGACGTCACGTTTGCCACAGAGTGGTAATTGTTTGTAGGTGAACTGATCCGTGCGCGGGTTCCAAGTGATGCCTAGCGTTTTGTTTGTGTCTGCGTCTTTAAAGTCGAACATATTTTGGCTTATTAAATTATCTGATAAGCCTTCGAGTAGGCGCGTTTTGTTGCTAGCCCACTTTCGTAAGTTGAACCCACCGCCCTTCAGCATTGTTATAAGTTCACCTTGAGCTTTCTGTGCTGTTATGAAGTCGTGACATCCGCCTAGCAAGTCATCCATGTACAGTTGATTGGAGAGGATAGCCGCCGCCAAAGGATATTGCGCGCCGTCATCCTTAATCAGCTGCTTAATAGTTCGCATTGCTAGAAAGGGTGCGGATTTGGTGCCATATGTTACTGTAGTTAGTTGTAACTCTTGTAATGGCTCTGCGACTGAATCCCTCCACACTATTTTTTGCAAATGTTGGTCTTTTTCTTGAATACGTATTTGTCGGTAGAATTTCTCGATATCTGCTGTGTACACGTATTCGAACGATCTCCATCGTAGAATCAAAGCTTGTAAGTCTTGTTGTAAGTTAGGCCCGCATTCCATCAATTGGTTTAGACTGTGTCCGGTGCTAGTGGTTGCTGACGCATTGAAAACCACTCGCAGTTTGGTTGTCGTTGAGTCTGGTTTCATAACGCCATGATGGGGCAGGAAACAGCTCGGTGTGTCTGGCTGAGGAATGCACTGTGCGCATTTTCTGTCCAGCTGGGATTACGTCACAGACATTACAGAATACAGGCATAATCACACTAGCGACAGGTTGTATGATGCGCGGCGATAATCACCTGATTCATTCGCACTAAGTGATTGATTCATTCGTCCATCTACATACTACATCTACGTGTACGGAGTTTAGTGCCCGTACAATCTTCTTATGCAGCAGATGCTTGATGGCCAGTTCCTTCTCTATACCGTGGTGCGAAGCAGCCACTAATACACCACGTACACCAGTGGTAGAACCTAGCCATGCGCGCGCACCAGGCATGTTTACTTTGAGACCGAGGCATATTATTTATAAGAATTATTCTAGATACTAACCAGCAAATCAGTCAGAGCGAGTAGAATTTTCTTCTTATGTAACGGATGCTTGATAGCCAGTTCTTTCTCTATAGCGTGATGCGAGGCAGACGCTAACACTCCGCGTGCATCAGGCGTGGAACCTAGCCATGCGCGCGCACCGGGTATGTATACTTCGAGCCCAAGACTCTCTAGCCACCCACAAGTAGTCTCGCAGTCCCATTCGCGGACGTCTGTTGTTTCCCTAGAAGTATAAAAAAGGTGTTTATTATTTTTTTATTTAATAAAGAACTCAACAGTATACACACATCAACAGGATCTATATAGGGATAATTTAGTTACTCATGTATGGAAAAGAAACTACCGAGATAATCTTTTAACATACCATTTTTTTAAAAATAAAAACGGCGCTGTTGGCGCAGTGGTTAAGCTATTGACTGCTGCGGTGCATGTCGCGGGTTCGATTTCGGCACGGAACAAATATTTGTATGACCTACAAGTAGTTGTTCCGGGTCTGGCTGTTTGTGTATGTGACTTTAAATGTTTGTAAAGGCACCCACAATACAGGAGAAATTCCTAATGTGGGAAAATGTTCTTAAAAAAAAGTTATTAGTTATATATATTATGTATTTATTATAGTTATATTTTTATGTAATTTCCTATTATTGTTGGGTTTTGAGAACCAATGAAAGACACAGTTATAATTTCAACTGATTAATTTATTATATTTATTTGGCAGGAGAGGTGAGTGTGCACTCTCGCTTGCTCCAGACGGAACACTAACGTCTAAACTATATTAAAGTTATGCACATATTGTTGGGTTTTGAGAACCAATGAAAGACACAGTTATAATTTCAACTGATTAATTTATTATAAATTTATTTGGCAGGAGAGGTGTGTGTGCACTCTCGCTTGCTCCAGACGGAACACTTACGTCTAAACTATATTAAAGTTATGCACAATGTACATATGTATTAAAGAGTTAAAGACTCTCAAACTACTTAAGTGGGACGGATATATTTTGTTATATTCCAACAATTATAGTATCTATATACCATATCATTGCCATACCGCTGTTAAACCCGCGATAGTTTGTGTGGTATCTTTATAGATTAAAAAAATGCATGTAAACTGTTTTTTGATTAAATGAAAGAAAATAAAATGGAATATACAGGAGGCACTTCACATACTTAAATAAATCAGCACTCATGCATGACACACCCTATCGAGTATCGCGTCCTATTTAAAACCATAGCCATAGCACCCCGCGTTCTATTTAAAATTCAGTTTCCTATGTCACTTTTGTTTGGTGAACGCGTGGTCGCGACGACAGAGGGCGCTTTCCGGTTTTTAGAACAAAAAGTGACTGAACGCTACGATTGCGTATTCGGGCGACGATCGCTTTTAAGAGCGTTTATACCTTATGAGTGGCAACGTCGCAATTTAGTGTCATATTTCGTGGTTTTCAATTTTTATCATTTAATCGGAGCCATATTTAAAAAATCTGTTTAATTAACTTTTTTATAATTACGTGAAAGTGTTTAAAAAGTAAGTAACCGTAATGCTTACAGTTATTTTACAATGAAAATAACGCCCTGCAAGTTTCCAGTGTATTATTTGCATATAAATAGAATGTAGACGCAACAATTTCTTACCTTTTACACAGTTTTCACATAATTCTAAAAAGTTAAACAGATTTTTAAAATATAGCTCCGATTAAATGATAAAAATTGAAAACCACGAAATATGACACTAAATTGCGACGTTGCCACTCATAAGGTATAAACGCTCTTAATAGGACGCGGCCTTAAAGTGCTTGATGCATTTTATTTCGAAATTATTATTAGAACTATTTCGAAAATGTCTTTTGAAAAAGCATAGTGTGCAAGCGCTCGGTCGCGGAAATCGACGAGTTCTCGAATGAAATTGTCTTCCCACGACATTAAGACTCGTTTGCACCACAAATAATTAGTTTAAAACATTGTTTCCATTTCTGTCAACTTAAAAGTTGACAGGGACAGAAAGATGCTTTAATATGTTTAGCGTTAAGGCCGGTGCACATCTGGCGAGGCGCAGGGAAGAGCTTTCGTCAGTGCCAAACAAATATCGTTCTTGCAACGCTTGAAATAAAGTTGAAATAAAATTCTTTAAAAATAACTTCCATTAGTTCGAGAGCATGTCTAAGCGGAAAAAGGCGCGTGTCAAGAGGCCTAGTCTTAATGCCCGTCAATGAAGATACGGGCCCATCCGAAAATAAACTCTGCTCCCGATGAATTATCTTTTGCGGACGGGTAAATACACATCGGGAGCATGCACAACTGTCAAATTTGTTGTCATCCATTATTAGTGCGGGCCGCGAAGTAATCTTATGGCCGTAGGCGATACGGAGGAGAAGGAAACGCCCGTAACTTCGGCCGAAACTACGTATTTCACGCTTTGAGAGTAGACTCCCAGGTTTATTTATTCTCAACGTTATTTGTAGGCACGCCAAAGTTGTTATTTGTTTGGCAGTAACAACAGCGCCACGCTGCGCCTCACCAGGTGTGCGCCGGCCCTTAAACGCATTTAGTGATTAGTGGTACTAGCGGGCCTGAATTACGCGAGATTTCATTCCCTAGTAACGAGGGCTAAAGGGTAATAAACATGATAGTTACCACGCCATAGGAGTAGTGCGCAGACGGGGCGTGGAAGCCCTGGCCGGGCGCGTGGCGTCGCCGCCCTCGAGGCGTGCGCGCAGCGCGGCTGCCGCCGCCGGACTGGCGCGCCCGGTCGCCTCCTCCTTCTCCGCTAAACATATCAAGCACGATGAAGTGCATACTTTGCTTGGGATTCATCATAATACTATACAGACACTCTGTACAAACATTTTTTTGAAGACAGCCCTGCAATAATTATACTTGAATACTCAATCGTATTGCAACTTAATCAACAATCTAATTATTATTCTGTATTAATTAAATTATTATTTTTTATTCATTAAATTATTATTATTTATTTATTAATCTATTTAGTTTTAACAAACAATCAATTTGTATGTAGTTGAGTTAAGTTTTGGTTGACATATTGTAATAAAAAAGGTCGCATATACATAATTTCGCTGTAATGGAATTTGAACTTAGTCTTTTGTGACATTGAGTTTGTGTTCTCAAAACTTCATAAATATCTTAAATTCTGAATTCAAATATAGGAGTTATTATGAGACTGGTTATACCATCGTTGGATCCCACTTAACGTTAAATAAGTGGCTCATCTTATTGATGACATGTATAATAAACATTTGTTGCAAAAACTGCACATAGATGCAATTTTTATCTTAGTGATATTTGCAGTATGTTTTTAGCCCGAAAGATGCTGGTTCGTGGGTTCTTGAAATAATATTTTATTCGCCTTTCGCGACAAGCATGCGTGAATAATCTGTTCTTTATTTTTACCGCAGGGCAGGTGAAAGTATGGAGTGCCTGTATAATATGTAATCTGTCCTTTCTTTTTCTTATAAACAAACTTGTGTCAAAACTAGCAAGCCAAAGCCGAAAGCCTGTAGCCCACTGACCTCTATTAAAGATAGAGGTCAGTGCTGTAGCCGATCAGACTTTCTTTTCGGCCTGCATTTAATAATTAATCTATAACAAATTAATAGTTCCAATTATTGTATAGCTGTACAAGGATCTTTGGGCGCGTGGCTAAAACCGGAACTAACGCCGCCATCTTTTTTTTTCAATACTTTTCACAAAACAGTATCGCACTAATGTTTACCACTGATAAGGCAAAACGTTAGGGTAGCCCGTGAAATTCAAATTTTCATACTTTTTTTTGGCAATTTGCAGGGCAGTGTCGGGTTGCATGTTGATCTAAATATGATTCGCGGCCGTAAAAAATATGTATTTATGGAATTATAATCATAAAAATTATGATTAGAACTCTACTTCATATTACCCTATTTAATGAAATCTTGACATTTGAGGCCAATTCTAACTTAAGGAGCTTGTATTGCTGATTTTAATTATTATAATTCTGTAGAGCCATATTTTAATCAACATAAAACCTGACACTGACCCACAAATTGCAAAAATACTAAAGAATATTTGAACATCGCGGGCAACTTTAGCGCATCCCCTTAACGACATCTGAACGCCAAAAGATTCTTGCAGCTGTACGATCAAAAGCTACATGCACTTATAAACCACCGAAGTAATTTTATATCGTTTTTAGGGCTAAGGCATAATACAACACATGCTTGGATATTATTTAAAATATTAATTTTTATTTACATACGACACCCATACAACAACATTGACGTAGGCGAAGAAAGCGCGGGAAAGCTGGTTTTTATATCTGGGTCAATTTTCTTCCAATGGACTATTCTAGGAGCTGGTAAAGCTCGTAATTCTATAGAGGTATGAGGAACAGGGTGTTAAAAGTTCACTCATTCCTCCATAGAAAAGGGAGGATCCTACGACCAGACGCGGGTGTCGTATCTGGTGGGCAACTGCCCGACGATTGATGTCGGGACATTGTATATATGCTAGTTGCGCGGTAAACTCTGCTTGCGCGATGCAGGATTTTGCGTGACGTCACTGTGATGCGTAGTTCGCATGTGACGACGTAGATACCGCTACAATCCCAAAACGGATAGCAGAGGTTAACTGTTGAAGTTAGAACATGACGGCATTAGGTCATGTGAAGGAGCGAGTGATAAAGCTAATTATATCAATACAGACAGTAAGTAGGTTGTCTATCAAATAAGCAGGGCTGGGAGATTAACTATTCATTATCAAATTGATTACAAAACTGTTAGAAAGGGACCCCTCATTGAACGATGCGGCAGCTTACGTGTTTACGTAAAATATTGCATCGTTAAAGTGGGCCTGTGACTGCATAGGGCGGGAATACGCTTAAATTACAGGTTATGTCAGGATGGGCCTATATTACGGCACAAAGCAGGATCGAGCCTATGTTACAACATTTAAGGCAGATTTCTGCCTAGCACAAGGCAGGGTCCATGCTAGCGAAGCTATCGTGTTGCTATGCCAGAGACCTAGGTTCGGCACAGAGTGTCCGCGGCCGCGAGCCACCACCATGTTGTTCTGTTTACCGAACGCGACGCGCGCCTCTGACGTCACCACGGACGAGCGCGGCAGCGACGAGTACATGTGAGTGTTGCGCTCGATCTGACGACCGTAGTTTGCAGGCGGCGTCTGGAAATTTTATGTTGTATCGTTAATTTTGATAGGAATGTATTTTAGTATTACCACGGTCTGTCTGGACTGCTGCTCACATTATTTCAATGGTAAGTCATACGCATTGCGATTATAAAAGTCCCGAATAAAAAAAGAAAAAGAAAACATAACTTTCCTAAACCATGATATTACGTTCAGTACAGGTAGTAAAAAAGTTACACATAATTAAATACAAATGATTAGGTACCTAAAGTGCGTAGAACATCGATATTTATTTCTTGCCTACTTACCTTTTTTCTGACTGTACCTACATAAAATAAAATAAACAAAATCAAGAGTAGTCTTAAACAATTGAAAGGTAGTCAGTATTCTAATTCTAATAAGGCTTATAACATACTCTGGGGGGCGCAGGCCTTGCCACAGGCAGTGGAGCGACGGGCTCGGGCGGCGGCGGCGAGCGTTCCAGTATGCCGCGCTCCGCCGCACGCAGCCTCACTTCGCTTAGTTTCGACAGCAACTCCAACTTCTGCGTCTCCAAAGACGAACGTTGGAGCATTTCCTGAACCAATAAAGACCATAACTGTATACTGAACTATCTTCTGCCTGCAACTTCGTCCGCGTGAAATTTCTTGCTCCCCCGACCCACCCCGTCGCATCGCATCGCCTGCCGGCGCTATTACTTCGTTTTCGCTCAGCGTTCACTCAATTTTTTTTTTGGTTATTGCTCGTTGCCTCCAAGTGTCCTAGCGTAATGGTAACCTAGCTATCAAATGCAATAAGAATATCGCAAATCCGACTGGCAGTTCCAGAGATTAGCACGTTCAAACAAACAAACTCTAGAGCTTTATTATTAGTATGATGGATAAATTACACATTAAAGGCCCTCTGCATCACCATCGCTAAATCATAGTGGCCATCACTAAATTAAATAAACACAACGCTAAATGAATTTAAAACATGGTTTAGATCGTTTGAAAATGACAGAGACAAATTGATGTTTTAAATATGTTTAGCGCTAAACGCATTCAGTGATTTGTGGTGGAGGACATATCATCTTTCACACAACATCTATGGTTTCTCTAGTTTTCCGCTAATCTTATCATCCATATTCACATACACACACACATCTTATTTCCCTCACGACGTGCTCTTTATTCCTCCGTATGGTGTGTCCATACCAGGACAACCGATTTCCACACAAATTCTCGGTTACTGGGGCGCCACTTTCAAACGTCTTCCTGTCACACACGAAAAATTAGAACTCCTATCAAAGAAACATTGGGAAACCAAATATACGTAGAAACATTACGCTCACTCAAAGGTGATGACCATGTGTACGAACTCATTAACGTGTTATTCAAAAATACAATTCCATTCCATTAGCTGAGATGCCAATGTTCAAACAATTTATATACAGATTCCCAGATTCCCTCTCGTCAGAGAAACGGGTTAACTTTTACTGCTTACTTTAAGTTTATAAATAGTATGCTGGTGCTAAACTACTTTCAGTAACTCGTCAGTATTAAACAGTGAAAATGGACTTACATACAGGGTGTCCAGTAAATAGCACGACATACTGCAGGGGGTGATAGCTTGGGTCAATACCTACCAAAACAACAATAGAAATGTTCTGCAAAATCTTACGGATTTACAGTTTTACAAATTTTCCGATATATCGAAGAATCTCTACCTTGAAACAGATTTTTAAGCATGTCGTAATGAAAAATTCCTGTTCTAGTATTTTTTTCATCAAATTATTCTTGAATAGTTACTTTACTCATTGATAAGTCTTTTTTCTATCAACAACAAGAACGTTTTCAAGAAATACAATTTTTTGTTAAAATTTTCAAAGAAGTATTTTCTTATCGCTTAACTTTAACCTACATTGGTGAAAAAAAAATCCGTAAGATTTTGCTGAACATATATTGTATTGTTTTGGTAGGTATTGACCCAAGCTATCACCCCCTGCAGTATGTCGTTTACTGGACACCCTGTATACATTCTAGAGTTGAATAAACGCATCCATACGAATACTCTAAAAGCTAGACGTCTAAAAGACCAAATATATTTCAGCTTCTATTTTAAAATAAAGTAAACGTAGGCTGGAGCTGTCTCAACCAACTGTGCTTCTTAGAGGACCTCTAAATCGAAACGTCTAAACAGCATTGACTTATTCGAAATTAAAGTTCAGTCCGATAGGAATTTTATAGTACGAAGGTACGAAGCCTGCGAATCTGTCTCTGCTCGTTTGTTAGTTGTTAATAAAAAAGAGGATCTGGTAGTTCGCGCGATATACACACGCTACCTACACATTGCTCGCACGTAAATGGACTACGGAAATAGAACGTTTAAAACGGAATGTTTATTTTATTTACTCATAAACACGTTGATTGGCATCTCACCTAAGTTTTTCGTGCCATTGCTAATTCTTATCTAAGTTTGGTTGAAATGATCGGAAACATGTTCTCGCAAATCACGATTCGTTCTTTACTCTCGAAAAACGAGAATCGCGTGATTTTTGCGCACATTACATTTAAACCATTAATTTAATCTAACAGATAGTGTTTAATCAACAACATTCACATTTCGTTCAATTTTACAAACTACTTGTGAGTTTAACTGTTCCTAATCTATCACGTTGATTGATCCGTTGGCACTCGCGGGTGGCCATGTGTGTAGGTGAAGCAATCATTATTTTCTGTGGAGCGACTATTTTATCGAGTTCCTGTCCTGGGTGTGACGCATCGTTTCTTTTAGTTGCACTATGAGATTGAATTCCATTTAATTTTCTAGGTGTCAATCATGGGAATAGAACGAATTTAGAGCTGGTTTTTTATAATATATGGAGCCTTCGATTATTACGTGGAAATAATTAAAGATCTGTTTATTACAAAATAACAAAGCTTAGGTCGCGTCTCAAACCCGATCAATCTTAGTAGTTTGGAGAAGTGTATGATACTTAGTAATGATCACTGAAGCAAGATGGGAGGAGGCACAAATCTCTTGTCATAACTCGGTGTGAGTCTATGAGACAATGAACAACATTCTCGCACGCTGAGGCGACTTGACAACGCAATTCGTATAATTTGCATCTACAAGACACGCAACAATAGTGATTCGGTCATAAAATTCGCATAGTAAACAACACGTCATCTAAAGTCTGTAGTAAAGTAATACATACAATCAAACAGTATTTGTGTAGTACACAGCCTATAATTCCGATAATACGTCTATTGCAAATTGAAATAACATAAATCAATAGATAAAATCCAACAAGCGTTATAGCAGATGGCCAGTTCTTTAGTTACTTGTTTAGCACTATCGCAGTAGATTTTTTATCGATGATACATAGAAATGCGGTTAGTAAACGTTATATTTTGTGTAGTAGGTAGCTACGACGGCTATAGGTACCTATATAACGCGAGTTAATTTAGCTTCATTGTCATTCTGCAAAATATTACTTTTGATTCGTTAAAAAAGCCCAGCCAGAATTCGTTTGTTATGAGATAAAACAATGGTGAAAAGGATTTCATTCATTAACCTAATTGAATACGAGCGGGTTCTGGTACAGCTAGACTTTGGCAAAACAAAGGTAATCCTAAGATTACAACTCTACTAACAACGTCCGTCGGAAATTGGTGCATGGAACCGAACTAACTCCTATTCGACGAATTCGTGAAGGCACTAACTCTATTCGAAAGGAAAAGTTATCCCTGAGCCCATGTATCCCCTTACGGACCTATGATACGACTTATTACTTAATCTGTAGTTCCAAGTGATTGTGTGACGGGCACGCCGAGCTGAATGCGATAAAGAGATCGGGCACCGCCTGAGGCGCGCGCTAGAAATTGTGCGGCCCACACCGATCATGATTATTCAATAGCCCCGTTCCACCGGGATCTAGGCCGTGCTGAATGTTAAACAGTTTACCGTCTTGCTATCATATTTATTAATTCAACTGCAAATCCAAACGAGCTAACAATGTCTCACCGTTCCGTAACAAATTGGATACGGTACACTCCCAGACTTGTTTCAGTAACTCAAATTAATCAATTTATTGTAGGCCTTTTATGGAATGTTTAGGAAGTAAATGAGATTGTTAAGTTTCACAGTAAATAACGGGTGACAAACACGAAACTTGTAAAGTAGCAAGACAAGCGCGCAGCGAAGTTGTAAAACAAGCGAGTCTGTTAGAACTAACGTGACCTTTGTAGCGCCTAGTTTCTAACTTAAATAGTACAAGCTAAGTATAGATTTTTGGTTGTGCAAAACTCCGGGACAAAAATTAAACTAGGTATTATTTCTGAATTAAACACGAACAATAAAACATCAGCATCTATTTTTTGTAGGACATGCTAAACAAGAAATGTAGTGACGTTAAATCTTGTCCCAGTTACATTTTCACGAGTTTTTAAGTGGAATCCAGCCCGAAGCCGAGTGCAAACCCAATTTCAACGTTACGTTATTTTGTTGTTAACCTAGTATTTTCGACATGCCCTGGAATTGGGTTGAAAATTCGACCCGAATTTTTTGCATGCTGAGCTGAAATAATGTGATGTTTTTACCTTCTGCAGCCTTTGTTCAGCATCGTCGAGCCTCTGCCTTGCATCCTGCAAGGCGCGCTCCAAGTCCGTCATCTTCTCAGCCTGCGCAGAGATTTGTTCCGACAACACTTGCACCTGAAGATGCAAGCTCTCCTTGTCTGCCTCGAGCCGCCGAACGCGATCCTCCGCATCATTCTGTAATGTTCGTCACACTCAATACAGTCACTGTTATACTAGGCTCTGAAGAAACAGTCTGCCGTGCAAAAACAATATTAAATGTACAGCTCTGCTTTATGATTCTGATCATATTTTACAGGGCATTTATAACAATACAAGTTAGTGTAACTATTAAAAAAATATTTATTTATCATGGGGTAACCGTGTTAACAACTCGTACCGGTGTTAAAATCACATTCACAACAATTATTTATGTACATTTGTTTATGTGTATTATACCAATACCTAGACCTAAATTAGAACGAGATCGCTCGCTGCACTGCACCGATTTCTAACATTCCTTTTCTCGAAACCCTCGGTTTATTGACACAAGCTGGCGAGTAGGAGGTGTAGTGAATTGTATAAGAGCGAAACGTGTTTATTAACGCTCTAAGTAATTTCCTAGCTCAATTCTCCAATTGTCTGAATTATATTTTTGTCTACTCTCTGTTCTCGTACCTTATTGTAACTTCGTGTGGGCATGGGCGGAAGCGAGGGGTTGGACGGCCAAGCTCTGTCGTGCATGAAGCACGGCGGAGGTACCGGAGGGCCGTGACACCAACACATAGGCGGCCACCAGCCACCCTCCGGCCATCGGAATTGCTCGTAGGAGTTCCATCGCCTCTGTAGCTCTGGAGGTGTGTCTTCATTCCGAGAACGCCGCGGTCGAGGAGACGCGCGCACGCCTGCCGGGTGTTGTGGCGGTTTGGATGTCAACGACGACCTTGTTTTACGGTCGCGATCTTGACGGTCGCCCGGCGCACGTCGTCGTCTTTCCAAACTCGCTGCCGAATAATCATCCCCTCTCGGTTCTGAGACATGATTGTCGCCTTCGTCCACCATATTTCCGGTAGGCATCCACATAAAATCATCATCGCGTCGAGTGGAATTATCCAAACGCCTGCTAGGCGTCAGTGTGCGGTATTCTGCATCACAACCTCGAGGTTCGTACTCTTGTTCATCAGAATCGTCGCCGCTGGAGGAACTGGATTCTGTGTCAGATGAGCCAGTTCGAGCCGCGGCTACAGCACCATCTGGCCACGTCGTGCATTTCACTGTGGCCTCATCAGGGCTGTCCGAATCACCGCCTGTCACGAGATAAGCGATGAAAAGTAAATAAAACGCGCTGAAGCCTCATGAGCGACGGCAACTCACCCATCGGGGAGTACATGTAGGAGCGCACGGCGGGGTGCACGAAGCCGGCCGCCGCACGCTCCTGCTCCTCATCGAAGGGCTCCGTCAGATATTCGCAGTCGGACATGAGGCTCCTCTAATGCGACACTGCGCGACAAGCTCTCGGCACGAGTCACCTACGTGTCTCTATTTTAAAGTTTGGCTAAGTTCCAGTAATATGCTACGTCAGTGACTCGTCCGCAGATCGCGTGTTACGTACTCTCCTGTGGGGGCGGCTCCTCACTGGACTGCACGGAAGCGGAGTCACGTTCGGAGGCTTCAGACGCGGTGGACACAGGACGTTCGCTGCAGCCGGACGCTCTCCGAGAGCGAGTTTCACCAAAATTTTCTTCTCTTATAGAGCGCGCAACATTTCTTATCTCCGCGGAGGTCGATCGTGATTTGATCGGCCGAGGCTTTTCCTCGACTACGGTTCGATTGTGCAATGCCGCGATGGTGGCAGCCACGAGTGAGCCCCCGCGGCCGAGCTCGCGCATGTTTTAGTTCAAAATGAACGAGGCTTACACGAATAGGGCCGACGCCCGCGCCCGGAAATAGATCGCGGTATATGCGCCTGATGCATTCTGGACACCCTTCTCGCGTTGATCCGAGTTTTATTAGGGTTAAGAAAAAATTAAGGTTTCATTATGTAATCAAACCCATTCTCTTTTACGTCAGCAACAAACGCAGTCGGTTAATTTTAAAACGAAATGTTGAAATATACAGCATTTTGTTTATGTACACACATAACACACAGCAACAAGGCGTATTGGTAGTAGGCAGCGTGCGACGCGCTGCACACAAGCTGGCGCACTCACCGGCATACAGTTGACGCCTTCGTACAAGGAGCGGCGGGCTCGCCCCCACTCGTCATAGTTTTCGAAAGTATTTCCAGCGTAGAACTCGCCATAGTAGGTACTCCACAAGTTAGCAGGATCAAGAACCGCTGTGTCATCATATTCAACATGTTCATCGGTGAAATCGGGGTTGTAAGGTAATTGCGGTGGATAGTAAGGCGGGGCGCTTGTCTCCGCCAGATTAAATTCATAGCGGCCCTTACACGAACCCAAACAATTCATATTGGCCCCTCTGAGTCCTCTCTGTGTCTGTGCGCAGTATAAGCAGCTATTTAAGATGATATATTATTCACAATCATTCTGTTATTTATTCATTGAATTGAACGAACCTTGGGATCACAAAAGATCCTATTGTTATAAGTACTTATAATTATTCATAGGTTAGGAGGACAAAGTTAAACTTAAAGACCACGACGTTCCTAAATTAGCTCTACATATCGACAACAATAAATTACAGCATGCCTTCCTCCACTTAAACGTACAACTTATTAGACGACGCTTACTAATAATTATATCCAAACGAAACTAAATTATTTACAACACAAGTTATTCAACATTCATTTTATGTTGATTTATTAAATGTTATCAACAACATCCAACTAAATTCATCTTGAAAATAAGATAACTCCCCTCATGTCGGAAATAGCTCGACAGCTGTTCCGTTGAGAATATCCGACAAAAGACCCATTTTAATGTTCCACAGAGGGTGAGCACGTGTGCCGGAGCCCTAAAAATAGACACATGTTGAAAACTTTCGCATTCATGAAGCAATTGTTGTTACTAACGTAAACAACTTCTGAAACTGGAAGATTCATTAAGAAGACGGTTACACTGTAAAATATTCTGGGATTTGTAATGCATGTCATTCTTATTGCAATCCAAATTGGATTGTAGGAAACATAAATTCTGCTTCACTCAACAGTTCAACACAAGTCTGCGTAACCAGTTATCGATATAACTAAACTAAGTTTATTACAAGTGATAAATAAAAATACTATAAAAGATGGACTGTACATGGGACGATAAATTCAATGAACGATTTAATAAATTAAATCCCGGGACGTTCTTACTGAGAGTGGGGTACGTTGGGGTTATTTTTGTTATTATCATTTTTACGCCATAGGGAGAGGAAAATGAACATTAAAATAATTAGATGGGGAAAGTTTGGCTGTTTAACGCACCTTAAAAGATTATTTTCTAAGATATTTTTCGAATAAGTAGGTGATTCTTAGAGAATAATACCATCTTAGAACAGACGAATCAAAAAATGGGCGATGAAACGCAATGAAATCATGCACTCAACTGCAAGAGTATGTAATTGCTACAAATTGGTTAGAAAACTCGTATCACATTATTATCCCCTATTATGTATGCAATAGACATCGTGTAATTACTAATAATGAAACATGATCGTTTACGTGCGTGTTCAGTTTCAGAACATCAATAAATTTTCTTAATGTAAAACCAACTCTACTGAAATTAAATTTTCCATCTATCAGTCAAATACACAAACTCGAATTGGTTAAATTAAGGAAGAATCCTCAGAATCTTATTTGAAATAAAATGTCACGAACTCACGATAAGGTTGACAGGAAAAGCACAAGCCGAAGGGTCGCAAAAGTTGGGATTCTATAATTTTGTAGTCGAGTCTCCGTACGGAATGTCTCCGTGATCGTGACACGGGCTCAGTGAAGCGAACTCTCAAATGATTCCGGAACACTGACATTGTATAATTCCCGAGGGTACGTACAACTGAAGCATTCAACATAACCACGCCGGAAAGTAAAAATACGACTAGTCTCGTGGTAAACTGTAGTAGCTTAGTAATAGTACCGAAGCACCCTCAAATATTTTACAGTTCTAAGCGATGCGGCTCGAATTCTTTTCCAATATCAGAGATTGAGTTGCTTGCCAATAACATTATGATCTGATACAATATCGTCCAATTGATTTTAATAGTTGACTGCTTTGGTCCTGTTTTTGAGAATATCTTTAGAAAAACCTGTATTAATTTGTATAACGTGATATCTAAATCAATTAGTAATAAGGCTCACACCAGGAGGCCTACTCTCCAAGTCCGTCAACGAGCATACAGGCCAGTCCGAAAGTAGTTCGATACTTAAAAGTGTGCCCTACTCCCGATTAACTGTCTAAACGTTTGGCCATTAATTTTAAGTTCGGGCCCCGGCCTAATCTTAGGTATGTCCGTAAGTGATACGAAGTGTGAAACGTCCGTAACTTCGGCCGAAACGACGGACCTCGTGCTTAGCTTGCCAAGATATTGAATAAATTGCTTACTAAAATCTCGATAAGGTTTAATACTGAAAATCCATATTTAAAATCTAAACAGTTTTTATCAAATGATTAAACCTACAATAGTACCTACATAACAAGAAACATTTGAATGAATTGATGATCGCAGTGCCTATAGCGTTATTCAAAGGGGAATGTTGCCACCCATAGCTGCTGCTGCCCATTCATCTATTATAATGCCTTAGTTGCCTTTAGCACTCCAGGAGTAGTCACGGGGTCGTATTTATAGCTAAGCTACTAGTTATTAGCTTTAAATACATGTAATAATGAAAAGTGTAAGTAAGCAAAGGAGTTTTTTTATAGTGCACTCAAATAGCTTTCTGGTAATTAAACCTAACTGGTGTTTATAGTTCTATCAAAATAGGTACAGGCCGTCATTGTTTGAACAAGCTCGTCTTTTGTAACTTAGTAAACGGTTCAGTGGAAGTCTGAGTTGCGGCGTGTGTTCAAAAAGAAAATATAAAACTTAATGGCAACTTAGTCTGAAGTTGACAGCGACTGACTGCCTGCCGCGGTGAGACCGGGTAGCGAGACGACGCGACGCGACGACGCAACTTTTGTCCTTCTTTTATACTTTGAGATACAATCGATTAGCCGTCTGTTATGCTATGACTCATGTTACCTATTTTCAGGGAAATTGTATTTACTATACTCACGGTTTATTATTTATGTCAGAAACAAACGAAGGCTAACATATGAAAAATATTTTTTCGCGCCCGATTTTTTTTATAATTCACAAAAATAACACTCCAATTTCACAAATCACAATATTGCTAACTCACAATTAAAAAACTACGGCTGGCGACTGCGTTACGACTGAATGCTACAAACTGCTGCTAAAAATTCGTCACATCACTACGTAAACGCTTTGGGTCATTAGTGGTGCGAAACATGCGCTATCTGAACAAAATAATATTTATGACTGAATTTTCAGTTCTCTGCAAAAATATTGTGTATGAACAATATTTAATAAGGCGGAAGCGCCAGGTTGCCCGCGAAATTCTAATTTTCCTACGTTTTTTACATTTGCAGGTAAGTGTCAGGTTGTATGTTGATCCTGCAAAAAACGTACGAAAATTTTAATTTCGCGGGCAACCTGGCGCTTCGTCCTAAAAATATAAATCACTGCGATAGGGGGTGATGTTTTAAGCTTTTAAGCACAATGTGAATTCCACCGCAGCAATTTTTTTTAAACTATGTGTCATATTTTTAATCTACATTTATTTTTACAAGAACACTAATAGTAAGAACTTAATCTTATTCATCTGTACCTACCTAAGCAATATTCAATATGACTTTAACATTACAAATACTAATTACTTAAGTACAAGAAAGTCGCATTCATTTGTAAAATTCCAATTTTCATTTTAAATATGACAACTTTTATTTACTACTTTCTCGATGATGTAACAAAAAACATGACAACAGAGGGATGAAATGTAAATTATAAAAATAAAAGGAAGAATAAAAAGGAATGGTTATATTTTTTTCCACAATAAAATGTAACAAGCCCAGTGTGCAAAACGCGGGTCGACACCCTAGCGGCCCGGTGGGCGGCAAATGGAGTCTTGGGCGAGTGACTATAAATATCACTTGTTACTATAATATACTGTGCTACTTAATTATTGGCTGTTGAGATATAGGAACCTAATGTTTTCCGCGTGATACAGAGCTAACTGGGTTAATCGCGCCATTGTTTATGAATTGGCCAAATAAACCATCGTACAGAAGCGCGCCATTGCTATTTTAAGAACATTCTCCAACACAAAAAGAACTAACTCGGGAATAGTCGGGATTGCCGGGAATTCCTTGCGCGCCCCACTGCAACCATAAATTAAGACGAGAAAACATGAAATACCCACCATGCCTGTGATCTGAGGAAGGGAATGTCGAAGTGTACTACAGATCACTCGACAACTTATCTCAACAGCTCATAAACTTCCACCGCTGTAGCACCCATGTTTACATGAGTCGGTTGTATCGCCTGCTAGTGTACGGGCGTATAAACGAGCATACACTTGCCTAATGCCTACGCTCATTACCGAATTAGGCACAACCACTTCAAGACCGTAACCAACAATCGTATAGCCTTGCAGAAAGCATCACTCAATAATTATGTACTTTTCGGATGAGATCCCGGGTCTTAGAACCAAAATGGGATCTTGCTAGACTACAATAAATTACAAGAATATCAAATTTGAAAATAATGTTGAAAAAAAAACAACAATTACTAGTTATGTTTTTTTTTGAAAGGTGAAGGGATTAAATTACTTACTTAATCCCTTCACCTACGCAGGTATGAAAATTGACGCCATTATCAAAAAAGTTAAATTAAACTACATAATTGAGTTTCTCGGGCGCCATCCATAAATAAATAGTTTACAAACGCAGCTACGGAAGTGAGTTGAGAAACAACATCGCAAGCATGTACCCCAACATTGATACTTATTTTCCTTTTATTATGTAAAACATGATGAATCGAACAGCTGTGAGTCTGTGACAAAAGCATACCACTCATCTTTTGCTTTGATAAATAGGCTGTCTGTAAAGGCTGACTTTTAAAGCCTGCTCTTTCCTATCTGGGACACGTTGGTATTTATTTTATTATTTAAGTACATAAAGTAAAACAGATACAGATACGATATATTAGAATTGAGTACAAATGTACTGCTTATTTTGTAAGAAATTTCTTCCAGCAGACCCGCGAAAGGAGATAGGAAAAAGAAATGTAGACAATAGTGTGTGACAACAAGAAGAGAAGAATTTGGTTTTGTGACTAAACTATACATCTACATATAATGCTATAAAACAACATAAATCTATATAAATTAAACAATGACTGGTTTGTTACAACACTTATAACTCGAGATCTGCTGGACCAATTATCATGGTTTTTGTTTTTTGGATTTGTCTCCGCCCCGAATAGCAGAATAACTGTAGAAACGGGAAAAATTCAAGAAAAATATTATAATGAAGATAACATTCTGAGGCGGTACGAAGTTCGCCGGGACAGCTAGTTATTATAATAAAATATTGATCACATAATTATATTTCTTATATTATTATAAGTGGGATAATAATGTGACTTTTTCAATTCATACGTACTTTTTGAATCTATCTTCGACATTACTGACATCGGTGAAGGAAAACAGCGGGGTAATTGCGTGACACACTAACAGTAGCAATAGCATTCATTTTGACAGTTCAACAACATTCATTGCGTTATTTACGTTGTTGAGCAGACAAATTTTTCGAACATATGAAGCAATGGATAAGCAATATCCTTCAAAATCATTCAGATTGTGATGGAAAGTGTGTTACGCAATTAGGGTGCTGGACTTATAGTTATAGATATTATAAGTCCTGAAATCGTCAACCCGCCTTGAGCAAACGCGGCGCGGTGATCAATGCTTGCGAATATATTTCTTCTTTGTTGTATGTCATTGCGTCAATTATTAGAATTTTTATTTTTTGTTTGTTGGCACCATGTTTTTATATTCATGTCATTTGTTATAATTTAATTGTGCTTTTGTGTGTTGTGCTACGTCTTTTGTGTGCACTGAATAAATGGTTTATCTTTCTTGTATGAGAGGGGCCTTTGCCCTGCAATGAGGCAGTAATATGCTGGTATTATTGTTGATGAAATCAATACGAGTTTTTTCGTGAAATTTAAAATTCAGCATCCATTAGTAAACCAATTTAGAGCGAAATTGGTTTTCACTGTGTGCTTTTGCAATAGAAGAGATAAAAGTGCACTTCAGTTACGCCCGGTTTTATAGGTTTTTGATGACATCGAATACATAAAATTCAATTAGCTAAAACTATTCGTATTTAACTGACCTGACAGACGTACCTCTGTCAAAACTATAATAATTATGGTCTTGAAACCATACAAAAATCCCATAGAAAAGAGAACTTTCAGTTTTTCTCTCATATTCTAATGTTCCCGGTATTTTTTTCTTTTTTTCTTTCCATAAAAACCCTTATTAATACCGAATATTACAAACATTTTAAAACAAAACATTGCCAAATCGGTACAGCCGCTCTCAAGTGATGCGCTTACCAACGAACAACATTTCAGATTTATGTATAGGTATACAGGATGTCTCAAACTTAGTGGTCCAAGGGCAAATGGGGTAAATCGGATGCCAGTCGGGGGTACAACGAATGTACAAGTATCTCCCGGGCCCCCGACTCATGGGACTAGAAGGAACAGTGGGGTTTTAGTCAGTAGGAGTACGACATAACCCTCCGTTGTTCCCAGGCGGAGGGTATCCACGAGGATTACCCCACAGGAAATAAAAGGTCATCATTTAAACATTTAAAGGTTGTGGTATTCTCAACAGTTTAGAAAATTTCGCTAATTTAATAATTTTCAAGTTTTCGACGAGGCGAGTTCAAATCTGGCTGGAAGATGCCTTGATAGTGTAGGTACAAGACCATGTACTCAATTCCGTTCAGTGTGGCTCGGCAACGACTCCGTTTTTTTTTATTTGTCTTTACTAGCTTTTTTATAAACTTTAGCGAAACTGTCTAAGTGCTGACTTAAAAAAACATTATTGCGAATATCTCAACTTATTTTTTTTTTTAATGATAGGTGTCCACCTCCGTTTTATCCAATTTGCCTTTGGACCACTACGTTTGAGACACCCTGTATACATAGAAGATCTAACGATGGATCCTAAAATGCAGCCATAATAAAAATACGGGCGATATCAAATAAGGCGTTTAATTAAGTATGAATATCGTTGTTGGCTGTAAATAAAGAAATGGCCGTGCCTTCATGCAATAAAAATATAATTACTCTAACTGGCTTTTATTAAGTCGCTCGTTATCATCTGACGCACTTACTCTTAGTTTTATTTTTCATACTTGGATCTCTACGTTTTATTTCAAACTAGACTAGCTTCTGTGAGGGACAGTCATTGTTGATGATTTAAAACCTTGTAGTAGCAGATATGTTATCTTCTTCTTTGCATGTATTTAATTGAATACCAAATATTTTCCATTTTTATTTCCGGAGAAGCTTATTTATTAAAAAAAAAACTACCATAATTAGGAGACCAAAAGTTTTTAAAATATCACATAAAGGTGATCATCATTAGAAGATCAAAAAGTTTTTTAGAGGATAAATTAAATATTTCCCCTACTTCTTTTTTGCCTATCCAATTAAGGTTGGCCATCAACTCTGAATATTTCTCCTTGTCCTTCGCGCTCTGAAGGCTATGGAAAAAATAAAAATCCCATGGCAGGATCCCAGTCATTGCGGGAAAGTCCGAGAGGGATACCGTGGCCCCTGGCACTGGCAACTGAAGGAACACGGGTGAGTTTTAGCATAACTATTTAGTAATCTGTGGCTTTGTCAGTAAGAGTCTTTACTAATATACCAGCTAAAACGACGGAAGCTTTAAATTCCTCACCTGATGTCTCCATTGATTTATTAAGAGCGAACGTTTTAGGCTGCCCGGTTGAATTTCAATTTAAACATATAAACCCTATGATAGTTATAAAAGCTTTTCGGCAAATAAAAATCAAATTGACCGAAGATCTATGGGGAATGTCTATCAAAGTTTGTACATCAATAATCGAGACTATAGCACCATACTTAGCTTTAATATTTAATTTGTGTGTAGATCAAGGAGTCTTCCCGGATTTAATGAAATACAGTAAGGTTATACCACTTTTTAAATCTGGGGACAGCAAAGACACCAACAATTATAGACCAGTATCTGTTTTGCCAGTATTCAGCAAGGTGTTCGAAAAGGTAATGCTCAATCAAATGCTTAATCATTTTAACACCAACAAAATCTTACACGGTCAGCAATATGGTTTCACCAAAGGACGTTGTACGACTGACGCCGGTGTCACTTTATTAAAACACATATTTACAGCGTGGGAGGAGGCCCAAGATGCCATAGGGATCTTTTGTGACCTCTCCAAGGCATTTGACTGCGTTGATCACGAAACCTTGCTATTAAAACTTGAGCATTACGGACTAGGTAAACTCGCGCTTAGTTTAGTACAATCTTATTTAAATGATAGACAACAAAAAGTGCAAATAAATGGTGTCAACCTCATTTAAAAGTACAAATGGGTGTTCCACAAGGATCGATATTAGGTCCCTTCCTCTTTTTAGTATATATTAATGATCTACCCCATTTATTTAAAAACCAACCACAAATGGTGTTATTTGCTGACGATACTTCTTTAATCTTTAAGATAAATAGACGTGCATCAAATCTTGACGACGTAAATAATGCCCTACTGCAGGTACATAATTGGTTCACTGCTAATAATTTAGTATTAAATGGGAAAAAAACGAAATGCATAAGATTTGCTTTACCGAATGTTAAAAGTAGTGATTGTGACATAGTATTGAACAACGAGAAACTAGAATTTGTCGATGAAACTGTTTTCCTGGGGATAACGCTCGACTCAAGGCTGCAATGGGGTCCTCATTTGACATCTCTTGCAGGACGGCTAAGTTCAGCAGCTTATGCTGTAAGGAAAATCCGTCAATTTACTAATGTAGATACCGCGAGGCTAGTCTATTTCAGCTATTTTCATAGTATCATGTCTTACGGTATTTTATTATGGGGACGGGCTGCCGATATTGAGTCTATTTTTATTCTGCAGAAAAGAGCTATCAGAGCAATATACAGCCTACGCAGGCGCGATTCTCTAAGGGAACTGTTTAAAGACATTAACATCATGACAGTACCTTGTCAATATATTTATGAAAACATCATGTACGTAAGGAAAAATTTAAATATTTTCAGTAAAAGAGGTGAAAGACACAACTATAGGACTAGAAATAGGGACCAATTAGTTCAACCAGGTTTCAGACTGGCTAAAGTAGACTCATCCTTCATGGGGTACTGTTTAAAATGTTACAATAAAATACCTCCCCACATACTCCAACTGAATGAAACGAAATTTAAATCTTGTATAAAACGCACACTATACAGCCAAGCATATTATAAGTTGGGGGATTATATCGCTGACAAAAATGCTTGGCTCAGGGCTGGTCCTGCTCCACAAGGGCGCGTAAACTAATTAATTAGCATTCGAAAATAATGTTGGAGCTGATGAAGATTGTACAACCTATCTTTGCATTGTATAAATTCAATCTCTTAGTATTGTATAATTGCATAGCACATGTGTGAGCACTATGTACCCACTATAAAGCTTACTGGGTTCGTCTTTCATTGACTTGAATGTGCCCTGGCGGCTGAGAGTATGTCATGCTCACTCAAATGTGTCGCTGGTGGTGGCGTGTGTATTGGATCATTGGGTTCCCTTCAAAATGGTTGAGCTGAATGGTGCTGATCCATACGTCATGTTCGTGAACGGGCGCCGTCAGCAGGCACTGGTCATTTCTTAGCTGCCACGGCTTATTTTAATTCCATAATTGTTTTTATCTTTTTATTACGGACGCTTTTAACGTGCACGTGTTTCTACATCGTTCTCACATGTATAATTACAACATGAATGATGTAACCACTTTTTTGTAACAATATTTTGATTTAAAAGAGTGTCCATGGAGTTTCTTGCCCGTTCTTCTCCATAGGTACCTACTACGCTTTGGAATGGGCAACTAGCTTCATCTTTCTGACTGACCGACCCCTTGACAATTCAAAAGTGCCTGTAATTGGTTTATTTGAAATAAATGCTTTGAGTTTGAGTTTTTGAGTTTGAGTCTGACACGCCCTCTCGCTCCGCCCAGAGCGGGAGAAGTTATTTGATGATTTCCCACCCTCAAAAAAAAAAAACCATCCCAGTCATCAAAACGCTCTCACATATAAAATTATATTATCAAATAATTTGGACCGATTTGAATTCATATTTCAAGATGTCTTGTAATAAATGAGCTGCCAACATCTGTCACAAGCTTGCGTTTAGTCAATAGACGCATGAGTTTGGCTCCACAACGTTCCGTACTTGACCCAGTACTCTAGGACTTAACTTTAGAATGCTCAGTAAGCACTTGACCTGTATAGAATCTATTTACAATGCTAAGCGACTCTTCAGCGTAAAATGCTCTTAAGCTGAGCCTTGGCTCAATGTCAATGTTCATTCTAAGTTGATTCAGAAATGTGCTTGGAAATCTTATTGTTTTGCGATAAAATCTTATAAAAACTACGGAACGTGTACCTTACCTACAACGTAAGTAAGTAAGTAAAGGTAGTATTTTTATTTTATCCAATAATAATTTACCTAAGTGTTCTTCAGGATGATTGACTTATTTCAACATCGAATAACATTACACACATTCGTACCTACAACATGATACTGGGCGTTGACGGCGGCTTATGTACGTACACAAAAGGACAATTTCATGAAAATAATTGGCTTTATGTCTCCGAGGACCAAAAGCTCAAATGTGTCCCATCTAGGATTACATTGATGACGTCGGGGCCGAACACAGAGTGTTAATTCACACAACATATTTACAACAAACAGACCATAAACAACAATATAGTTTAAAAAAAACAACATAACGCACAACATGTATAACAATGAGGCAATAATGACCGACCCGACGCGACTGAGGCGCTCTGAATTTTAAATTACTGTTTGCACAGGCGAATTCACTGAGCCAGCTCGTAAACAGCCTATGTCGATGACTGCGCAAGGAAACGTACCCCTTTTTACGTTTTGTCATGATAAAACGTATTTATTAAGGGGATATGTTGTCTTTGGGCCTTGTTTTAACAAAAAACCTTTATTTTTAAAGTGTCATCTCCATCTTTATAAAGATCCATCTTTACCCTAAAGCGATCCGTTGACTAAATTATAAAAATCAGATCTCCGTTAATTAAAAACGAATTCCGCGATTGTATCTCGAAGTTGAAGACAGCGTAAAAGTTGTTGGTTCAAGCTTCTTCAAATTTACATATCTATTACCGAAGTAACGTAAAAGCTTTTCATACAGCGATTTGTGTAGCTTCTTCAAAAATGAATAAAAAAATGGTACTGCTAACTTTCCAGACGATTGCATTGTAACTCTCTAGACTGTAGCTAGACGAGTTTTGAACCCCGCTTACAAATAGTTTTAAGAACGAATGAGTGTACAGTAGCCAAACAGTAGCTTGGTACTTATCGCCATTATACATTCGTGAAGTTAGCCGAATTGGGCCAATTAAATCCAAACCGATTTGAAGGGGTTTTAATTATGGCACCCTAGCCGAAATACCAACATTGACGGTTGGACACAAATTGAAAGGGATCGGGAATCAGAGTATGCAATAACATTTCACATTCCATTTCCTCTGAAGTTGCTACAGCATTGTTTCCCCGGGGAAACAGCCATAGACTAAAAAAATATGGGTAACTGGATGCTTACGATTCGCCTTTTACCTATCTGAAACTGGAATAATAAGGTAATAGCTAAAGGTAGAGGAATTCATCAAAAGATTTGCTATCTGATTCATTCAGGACGGGTCGATTCCAGAATACTGTTCAGCGGAAACGGGTGACAGGCATCGGATGTACGACGAAGCCTACTTTCACGCCCGTCGCGCTGTGGAGGCCAATGCCGAGGGCAGGGCACTGTGGCCTTTATATTTGTTATTTATATTATGTTGTACTAAGCCACACTATTGCCCCAAATTGCTTATATGACGTGTATGAATGCAACCTTAAAGTTTTTTTTTTATGTTAAGTACTAGCTCCGTTACATTTTGATCGTTTTAATCCATATAAGGGGTAATTGTACTCATATTATGAACAACTTTTATTATGGGAACAAAACTGAAAACGTGAAAAAAAATCTGCTGATCCATACATTTTAAATGTTCGCATAATTCGACATTATGAATACATCAGCGTATAAATTTTCACGATTTCAGGGTTGGTAACGGTGTATAGGTATAGGGTAGATACACATTCTTGTTAACCTGTCTATCATTAGGTATATATTATATCATTTGGTAGAAAGAAGTGAAGAAATTATAACAATAATATCATAATAATTAAATGATAAGTAACCCCATTATCATTCATTACGTTCTTGCTCAGGGAATTTCAATCACGAAAAAGGGTTTTCTTATAATTTATTTTTTGTTTTTTTCCGTCTTCGACCTGTGACAACCTGCCGTCACATGATGGGGTATTTATTTTTGTCGTTTTTTTTAAATAATAGAAAGGTGGAAGGATAGTAAGTGGAGTAGAGGCCTTTGAACTGCAGAAGAAAATGATTGAAAATAAAATGATATTGGTAGATGAAGTTGGTCTGAGCACAAATCTACTGAAACGTATCGTGGCTCAAAACGTTTAAACAGTTATTTCGAGCCATATACGTAACAGTTTAATTTTATTAATAACTGAATCTGTTAACGTTTTTGTACGTCCAGTGCAATCAATGTTCGACATAGCACAAGCACATAGTACGAACGACGTCGACGGGCGAGATTACACAATATTAAACATTGGGGCAGGGACACATAGTGCTGCGGACACAAACCAATAAGCTACATAAACTACTTACGATATAACGATATGATACTACGATGCCATGTTGATGCTAACGTGTTGGCCCGCATCGGAGTCTCAATTTATTACCTATTATTTAGCAGAAATAAATTCGAGCCGCGCTGCCCGCCTGAGCTTCCCGATCAAACGCCGAGTGCCCGATTTTAATTGAAATACTTTTGATGTCGATCCCATCTTGCAAATTAAAAAGTTACTTTTTATCAATTTCTGTAATAAAAAAAATTGTCAAGCGCCACATGTAAAATCTCCACAATTAACATTTCAATATCGCAGTATTTGTTTACCTATGAACCATACAAAAGACAATGAAAATTCTGGCCGCTTCAGCAAGTACTAGCTCATAAGCTAAGTAAGGACTTAATCCATACCTCGTCGACTCAAACTAACTAGGTACGGCTCTCCAGGCAATTAAAGTTTCTTCATTATATTCTACTCACACAGCTTTTCCCCGCCGATTCATTTTGTTTCCGTACAAAATACAGAATACATTTTCTTTCCAATAAATAATAAGCTTTGCCGTAATACAGCCTCTAAGCTTCCTAGTCAATCAATGAGGGTATCGCACTCCTTCTACCGGCACAATGGAACAAGAAATTTATAAAATCGGTTGCGGTGCCGTAAATTTTAAACAGGCCAATGAGACTCCTTGAAAACTCTCCCAGTTCACGTACGAATCGTTAACTTGGAACGATTTTATTATTGGTATAGATATGAGGCGTGAAACACGGCTCCCGGGTGTGGGGGCAGGGGGCCTGGAGAAATTCTAATTAGCGCTAATGGAACGCGCGTTCACCTGGAACTAGTCTGCGGCGAGCGCTTCGTACCTTGTGAAATTAATGTTAAATATTTTACAATGCACAGGGCTATGATCACACGAAATTAACCAAGTACCTACAACATCCACGTCAAAGTTATAACGTAACAACAAACTTCACTAACCCAGTTCTTAAGGGCCGTTCCTAATTATGGCCTATTCCCAGGAGGTATCTAGGCTGAAAATAACCAGCTAAATAAGTAGTCCGATTTGGAAGTTAGATCAAACAATGACCATTGTGGTCTGTATTACAACAGCGGGACGACTCTATAACACAAACATTTCATTATGTAGGATATGATATTAAATTATATTTAACTAATCTTGCCTTTCCAATAATAATTCTATTAACTATTTACACAGAATAAACGAAGTTGAATCCTGAATATGAAAACAAGTGAAATCGGCGATTGAATTTCAGCGGTCAGATTACCTTAAATTAAACGGGTAATTTCTCCCTTCAGTTTACTTACACAAAGTAAGTAATTACAAAGGCAGCTGAGAATAAACTAATTTACAGGATGAATAGTGTCATTAATAGGGTTTGGGAAGTCTCGACAGTCACAGTCTCGGGAAACGAGACTACCCGAACCCAAACCCTAGTACCTAACTAGTCGAATACTTGCAAACTCTGAACAAAGCAGTTTTGGCCAAATGTCTCCGTAACAATGTTGTGTTTTTTTACAACTTACTTACATGTGTTTTTTTTTTCAATTTGGTCTTTACATTGGCATGTCTTTTGAACAGAACATGTTTGTGAATAGCAAATGGTTAAGTACGTCAGTCGGGAGCCTAAACACTTATCTTCAAATTTAAGCTCATTTTGTCTTACCGGATGAGCACAACTACAATAACTTCGACAGTAGCACCGTAACTAGCCAACTCGTAAGCTACTCCAAGGCATACACTTGTCAGATATCATTGAAATATTTCCTTTTGCATACAATACACTAGATTGTTAAAGTTACTCGATAGCAAGTTCAGACAAGCTCCATATTGGTATTCGATTTCCACAAATTTATACACGAACTATTCGAGGCTTTCCGACTGTTTTATAATATGCTATAGTATTAACAGAGCATGCAGCGTACAAGCGAGGTTAGTTACCCCGTATGCTGTGAGGGAGGCAGCCGGCAATGAATGCCTAAGTGGTGCACACGGCTTATGAGATCCATTCATCCACGAGGTTCAATGCTGGTCAGCAAACAGCGCATTCATGGCATACATGTCACCTCGTAGCCCAGTGTTCATTTGCGAATATCGAATTATTGGAATAATAAAATTTGACTGGGAATAATAAGCCTGTAGGTTCATTTACATGATAATGAAATTATGTACATTTTCGGAAGGCAGATACAGTCGGTTCAATATATGATTGGTTTATTGACCATGTAATAACAAAGTTTAAAAAATGGTGACCAATTCGTTAGCTATGGGAACTATAAAGATACCAATCCATTTTCCCACACCATGCCGTAAAATCGTACGGTTGAGTGATAGGTAACCAGGGGAGGCCTTATTAATAAAATCTGTAACATTTATTGAAAAAAATATTTAGTTATGTACAATATTATTTTACTTTAGAGAGAACCCAAAGCTGAACAAGAACATTTTCATTATAAAGAGTGCTAGGAAAAAAATGAGAAATATAGAACTGATGAGAACTGACAAAGTTATATGCTACTTTTGTCTCCGTTCTGCCGTTCTGCGAACTTTAACATTATTTATTTAAACATCTTGGTCAAAAAACTTTTTTACAAAAAAAAAAAGTTTTTTACTTTTTAGTTATGGTACCTACCCCACACGAATTCGAAAACGATCGTCTTACACCTCCACGTCCGTTTGAAGATTATTTTTTTTTATTTAAAAATAATTTATTGTTGTTTTTTTTTAAACCGCTCGACCGATTTCAATAAAAAATAAATGGAACCACCTGGGAAGTATACCCTTTGAAACAAAAAAGGAATTTTCCAAATCGGTTCAGACGTCTTCGAGTAATCAGGGTAAATACTTACTTACATTAAAAAAAAATATACCAACCGAATTGAGAAACTGGAGGAGTTTCTCAATTCGGTTGGTATATTTTTTTTGAAGTCGGTTAAAAATAGACTCTACTACTGATATTTTCAATTAAATAATTGTTTATTGTTGCTGCCAGCAGGTGGTTAACATTTAAAGTTGTATAAAATAAAAATAAGAAAATAAATAAAAAGAATTTTCTTACATGGATAGGATGACAAAAAAAACTAAATTATGTAAGTACGGTAACTATTATAAGTACAAGATAGAAATAGTTAGCAAAGATTTACTTAAAGTTGTTACTACACTAAAATATCGTTATTGGCGTAAACCACAAAACCATGATCATAATCACTCCAAAATAGTGTGTTAGACCACGTTCGCACGGACGTAAAAATATCGCGGCGAGATTCTATCGCGCACTGGATTTTCAACTCTCGGTGTTGAAATGAGCATTGAGAATCCAACAGAGTGCATCCCAGCGCGTCGAAAAACATAGGTACTGTTGGATTTTCAACTCTCGTAGCTAAGCAGTGCGTTGAAGATCCAGTGCGCGAAAAAATCCCGCCGCGATATTTTTCCGTCCGTGCGAACGTTGACTTAACCTGTGCGATCCGTCACGTAATAACGAGCCCTGCGTCACGGCGTGTTCATTGAGCTGAAAGCCACTTGGGTAGTCACAGACAGACGGCTACTGACAAGCTGTGGCGACGGGAACAGCCCGTTGTTAGGGAGCGACAGGGCTCATGCACACGCTGATAAAGGATCGATAGTTATACGATTGTTGTTTGTTTACAGTGGTAATCGACTGTAAAAGGGTAGTGCAGTTCTTAGCTGCCACGGCTTATTTTAATTCCATATTTTTGCATCTTTTTATTACGGACGCTTTTAACGTGCACGTCTTTCTACATCGTTCTCACATGTATAATTACAACATGAATGATGTAACCACTTTTTTGTAACAATAAGTATTTTGATTTAAAAGAGTGTCTATGGAGTTTCTTGTCCGTTCTTCTCCATAGGTACCTACTACGCTTTGGAATGGGCAACTAGCTTCATCTTTCTGACTGACCGACCCCTTGACAATTCAAAAGTGCCTGTAATTGGTTTATTTGAAATAAATGCTTTGAGTTTGAGTTTGTGCGAAATACACTATAAACGCTAATGATAAAAGTTTAAGTGAAGGTAAGGAATGGTGTTTTAGGTAACTTATGTTAAACATTCTCGTCCCTTAGTGCGTACATTGGTGGCTTAATTAATGTGGGTGTTCTACAAGGTGTTGTTTTGCATCCTCGTCAAATTCGAGGAGGTAACTATGCTAATGATTCTCGACACGAATCAATAATAAAATAAGTAGGTATTTATTATTATTTTTTGTATTTTTCGGAAATCGGCATGTGTAGGGCCCGTGTGATACCGCCCTGTAACTGTAACGCATGCACACAGCGACATAGTCGTACGACACTGCCTACCGCATACGCAACGGGGCGATTTTGTTCTTTGAAAGTGGAGTATTCTGAAATACTGTAAAACTAAAATACCTAAAAAAACAAGTATGTATTAATTATTGAGCAGGATCGTAATTTTATTTGATAATTAATGTCTTTCATAACAGCCTCCCGAAATTTGACGAGGATGCAAAACAACACGTTGTATAAGTACACCTCTACCTAACCCCTTTGGGGTACACAGGTGTAATGTCGTATATATTTTTTAATAACAAAGGAGAATACACGCTAAGTAAGTAAGAAGCTAAGCCAGAACTTTTAAAAACAAGCATTTTTCTTCCGCTTCCATTAATTCATAAAGTTGTATGACGTAGTAAACTATTTTTATAAGTCTTTCAGATAATTCTGATCGGTTTTGCATGGTATATTTACTGTAGCGGTCTTTAAGGGGCTTATGTTCAGAAATATATACCTTTCAGGCTGATCATATTGCGAAAATATCATGATTGTAAAACTTGTTCAGGAAAAAAAGGGACTTCGGGCGGCTTAGTCCATGCCTGAATCACAGAAAATTACTTCCTGTCGAAACCACTTAGGAGTTTGCAAACCATCACAGCACTAGCGCTAACTTCCCTTATTTCAAATGCCAGAAAAGCATACCTTTATTTTTATTATGGGTTCTTTCTTTTACCATAAGAGAGAGCAGAGATACCTCGCATTTTTGCAGATGATTCGAGCTTGGACTTGCTTTTGAATACAATAAAAGCATACTTACTCCTGCAAAATTTCATTAGAATTCACAATTAAATTAGAAGGAACAAAGAGCTTGAGAAGTAGGGACGGCGGGCAATATTATACGTTGTTAATAGTCACGAAAGCTTGCTAATTTAATTGTTCATTAATGTGAAAAATGTAGGTAAAGAAAAATCAATTATAGGAAGTGCATATCGCAGGGCCCGCGTATAATTGAAATCGGATTAATTGAATCGGTGGTTATCAGCTCCAACTTCCACTTGAGAGGTGTCCCGGTGACAGGTAACCAAGTTACCCCGTATAACCGTTCGACTATGCGTTGAATATTCATCGTTTCGTTATAAGCATGCAAATTCTCCATATTTAGAGCGTTCAATAGCAAATGTTTGTTTAGAACGAAAAACAATTGGCAAACAAACTGTTTCCCTAAATTTTATTAACACGCTTGAGAAGTTTCGCCTGTGACGGCATTAGTTTAATGACGTGCCTGAAAATGTAAAGACAGAATCAGGAGCGAAGTAGCACGTGCTATATTATGTAATATGTATGTACGCTTGTTGTGAATGTACTCACGTCAGCGAGCACACGTACCTACCATGGGTGTGCAATTAGTTCCCTTCCGCACACAGCTTCCAAAGGCTTTTATGACTGTCGGAGTTTTAAACGTAAGCGTAACCAAGGCTTGCTCGAGCGAGCACCGTGCCCCGGGTCGAAATACTGAGTTCGCAACATTTTAAAACCTGTTCTAAGTAGTCCTTGATTTTGAACGATTATTACATTATTGGAACAATTTCGTGACCAACTGACTAACTTGCTAGAAGATGCACAATCTAAATTGACGGAACATGAGAAAGATTTGTTTTCATTAAACATTCATAACAAGGAGTAGATGTGCACTATGTGAAAGGATTTTTCTTTTGAGCGGAACATAGGGGGTCCAGATTTGTCTATGAACATGCGTTTATTAAGAACAACTCCGAGCGTTTATACCTTATGAGTGGCAACGTCGCAATTTAGTGGCATATTTCGTGGTTTTCAATTTTTATTATTTAATCGGAGCTATATTTAAAAAATATGTTTTAACTATCTTTATAGAATTACGTGCAAGTGTTTAAAAAGTAATCAAATCAAATCAAATCACTTTAAGAAATACAGATCTTGAGTTTAGTGAACAGAACGCTATGTTATGCCAGGAGGCGTACAAATATGGTGTGCGCACCTATCTAAATATTATGAATTTAAATAAACAAAAAAGATGTTTGAAAATCATGCATAATTAAAATTTCAAAAGAAATCATACCAATTATATATTATTGTTTAAAAATTTAACGATGTCAGATTTAAATGAGGAATTATTTAGTTATCAATGTCAAAAAAAAAACTAGGTCAGAATAATAATTGAAAATGTCAAAAATTATTAAATGTCAATATTAATTAAATTTCAACCTCAAATTAATTCATCATTTAAGTTTTTTATATAACATAGAAACAAAGCACTATATTGAGCCATCATTTAAGAATTCATCCAGTGTGTAGTAATGTCACTAAGCAAGCAAGCAAGCAAGCAAGCAAAAGCAAGCTAAGCAAGCAAGCTAAGCAAGCTATTAAGTGGCTTTTTGAATTTTACTAATGGCATATTTTTAATGGCATCTAACCGTAATGCTTAGGTACAGTTATTTTACTATGAAGATAACGCCCTCCAAGTTTCCAATGTATTATTTGCATTTAAGAGCGTTTATACCTTATGAGTGGCAACGTCACAATTTAGTGTCATATTTCGTGGTTTTCAATTTTTATCATTTAATCGGAGCTATATTTTAAAAATCTGTTTAATTAACTTTTAGAATTATGTGAAAACTGTGTAAAAGGTAAGAAATCGTTGCGTTTACAGTTCTATTTATATGCAAATAATACATTGGAAACTTGCAGGGCGTTATTTTCATTGTAAAATAACTGTAAGCATTACGGTTACTTACTTTTTAAACACTTTCACGTAATTCTAAAAAGTTAATTAAACAGATTTTACAAGTCTCTCTTTGGTAGGTAGGTACGAAGTTTTACTAATGACAGATTAGCAGAAAATTCATACAATATTATAAATTCGAAAGTAACTGTCTGTCTGTATGTACTTATTTTACCTTTTCACGGCTTGACCACTGAACGGGTTTCGATAAAACTTGGCAAGGAGATAGATGTGATCTTGAGGAAGGACATAAGCTACTGTATTAAATATTATCATAAAAAAGCTCGATATAGGGGATGAAAGTTTGTATGGGAAATATGGAAATCCCAGCATTTCTTAAGTTAGGGATATGAAAATTAAAATGTATGCTTTCAGTAACAAAAAAAATCGTATTTCAGCATTTTTGAAAAATCGTGATTTTAAAATTCACATGTAACAATTTTTGTGTAAATAAATACTTACCTCTTTTTAAGAGATTTAAGGGATTGTAAATATAGTCATAGTTCGTCTCTTGAGGTAACATTTAGTCTTTATTTCATTAAAATCGACGTTTAATTGTTATTTTTATGATTTTGGTTTTTATTTCAATATTTGTACGCCTTCACGGCAAAACATAGCGCACATATAATAACCTAAGATCTTTATGTAAATACCTATGTTTCACAAATAAACACTCTGATTCTGATTCTGATCCCGTCAAAAGTTATTAAAATTTAAAGTCATAAAATAACTTGAATAACCTGTACATGTAGGTATTACGTGGTCAACGGCGCGATGGCGGCGCTAGAGTAATTCAAATTAATAGTTATTTTAAATTTGTTATCGGTCTGTTGGTCTGTTACATTGTCACGCCTCACACTGGATCGAAAATCGTGTCTAGAAGACTTAGAGCTTCGAAGTTTTAAGTGTCGTTTTTTGGGCTTGAAATGGTTTCTATTTAGTATTACTATGGTCAAATATGTCACAATAAAATGAAGTAATTTGGCTTGAAAACTGAGGACTAATAATTTTACTTAACGAAAATAATGTATGGAGCAGCAGCCTAATTGCGTAACACACTATCAATCAGATTCTGAATCATTTTGAAGGACATTGCTAATCCTCAGCTTCCAAATTTTTCGGACATAAAATAAATGAAAAAGTGGGTACAACAATAATTGTTGAAAAATTATGTATTTATCTTGAAAAAAAAAAATCTTAAGGTAAGTATTAAAATGTATATCTTTTAAATATACATAGTTCTTAATAAAAAATAATTGTGTACGGCGATATTCTAAATACTCGGTAAAATAAAGTACATAAAGTTACTAAAATCAATTAGCATAAGAAATAAAAATTGCAATTAGTACAACAAAAACTTATCCTAGCCTAATTTCATCGTAATCCAATTGCCAATCTGGCTCTATGTTGGTCATATCCCAATATTCGATTTGGGTTTTCTGAAACTTAATTAATTCTAAAGTTTCAGTGAAGAGAGACTTCTTTTTTTTCTATATGAGGTCTTTGTACGCTAATAAAAGGATCGGAAGATAGGAAAAACATATTGAGGATATCCTCGTTATAAGCTTCTCTACTCTTTTTCTGAGAATGATGTTCCCGAAACCTCCGAAATACTTAGTTGCGAGCTTCTGAAGCTTCTTGTGATAAGCTCCCAAGTGATACAATTGCATTGCGTTCGATGCTCCATGGATCAGCAACTTGATGAACGTTTGATGACCATGTAGAACCAACCATATAATCCTACGTACCTTTGGGCTGTCATATATGCAAAATCTTTGAATTTGGTGACATCAATTACCTCTCCAGATGTTATGGCTTGCAACAAGTTTTAAACAACCGTTTTAAACTCAATAAATCTTTTTTCCGTGTTCCCATCGTAAGTAGTTCGTGATCTTTGTTTACATATATCGAATAAAAGATTAAGATCATCTTTAAATCCGTCCTTAATTTAAAAAAAAATCTTTAATTTAACATTTCTCTATGGTCATCTCCTCTTGCAGCCCAATTTTTAAAATCGAGTCTGTAAGAAATATCTAACTCGACTAGGTTCTAGGCTTTCTGAAGAACACATTGTCACTCTCAAAGAATTTTGTCGGAGATTTAAACGTGCTGCTGAAGAGAGGTGGAAGAAAACGGAATAGTGAGAGATTTAGAAAAGTATACGAACATTGGCTAGAGGCTAATAATGTAGATTGGCTAAGCTGCGTGCAAACTATCGTTCACGGCCATCCGTTTTTGAAGAGTCATCCAAAGAAGATGTTATAGCTGCAAATCCTTCAAGTTCATCCTCAGTTGCAACGGTGACAATAAGTTCTCGAAAATCTTTCAAAGAAAGAAGCAGAAAAAGAGAAGGTCTAGCGAACATAAAGGCCGACCGAAAAGAACTTGAAGACCCGACTGAATTGAAAACTTATGAAAGAAGATGATAGTGAAGATTTCGCATCCGCTATTGAACATGCTCAAAAATCCTGAAGCAGCTGCAAAATTCAACGAAATGTTTAAAAAACCCGTTTCGTCAGTTAAATTTACGTCAGAAAAAGCACTGGGTCTGTTGCTTTCTATAAAATTACTAAAAACTTAAGTAAGTACCTAGTATTTGCATAGAAGTAGTAGGTATGCGCAAACACCAATGATTTTATTCTTGGTTTTTCTTTAGTTTCTAGAACACCTCAGTAGTTTCTTTTGTTGTTTTTTTATAATTTTTTTAGGAGTTCATCTTAAAAGCTAAGCTTTGGAAGCCTGAAAAATTGGCATTAGGATCTAGAACCATGATTGTCATCGAAACTGTTACCAAGCGATACCATATTTACTTGTTACTGCGTTTATATTGCAGTATTTATTGTCGAGGATAAATAAAAACATTTATCATTTATTCATTAAAAAAATGTATTTTTGATGTCATTCATATTAAAAAATATTTTTAAAATAAGAAAAAATACGTATGAGGATAAAAAAGTGCTGTATTTTCAGGAATATGTATGTCAATAAATCATAAATAATTTGTACTATATCCGTCTAAGGATAGAACGGGAAATATTTCAGTTCCAGAGATATCCTGATTTTTCATACCTGCTCCATACATATTTATCTTTAAAAAAGTACAAGTCCTCAGTTTTCGAGCCGAGATTACTTCATGTGACATACTTGACCATAGTAATACTAAATAGAAACCATTTCAAGCCCAAAAAACGACACTTAAATTCGAAGCTCTAAGTCTTCTAGACACGATTTTCGATCCAGTGTGAGGCGTGAAAATGTAACAGACAAACAGACAGATAACAAATTTCAAACAACTTGATAATAATACCATTAATTTGAATTACTCTAGCGTCGCCATCGCGCCGTTGACCACGTAATACCTACATATACAGGTACATGTTATTCAAGTTATTTTATGACTTCAAATTATATCTAATAACTTTTGACCGAGTGGACCGATTTTAATGAAATAAAAACTAAATGTTACCTCAAGATACGGACTATGACTATATTTCCAATCCCTTAATTCTCTTAAAAAGAGGTATTGTAGGTAGAGGCTATCTTCGATCCAGTGTGCGCCTTAACGACTGAACAGATTTGGATGAAAGGCATAGGATAGGCCTTGACCTGGATAAGAACATAGGATACTTTTAATCACGGTAAGTAGTAAGTTCCCGTGGGATAATTTCTGACCTCCACGCGGGCGAAACCGCGAGCAACAGCTAGTTAAGTTTATATGTTTAATAACAAGACAAATAATTCATAGCAATTTTGTAAGAGTGGCTGAACTTGAAACTGCCTTACACCAATGTACCTATATGCTTGACGTTTATAGAGTTATACATAACTAGCTGACCCCGCGAACTTCGTATCGGCTAACATTATTTTTTTTTTCTCTCCGTATGAACCATCCTCGTACTTCAAGGAATATTCTAAAAAAATAATTATCAAAATCGGTCCATCCGTTCTTGAGTTACAAAATTACAACAAAAGTGGCATTGATTTTTATAGATAAGGATTATGTTCTTGCAATATCCTGTTGTTTACAGATTGCTACTGAGCTTTTAAAATGTTATAAATTGCAGACTTTATTCCACTAGCCATTTTCTGAAAATAATAAGGTTCTTGCAGACTTGTTGAGCATACACAACGTGGAAGCTGTTACGTTGCCGCTCACGTTGTATGCCGAGACAGGAGCTTATCTACGAGGTGAATTGCATTCCGTTTGTGGATACGACATTAAAGATGTCTTGGATCTTCTAGTAAACACTAATATTTAACTAAAATAATAGCCACAAGGAGGAGTCAGCTCGAATATCGAAATCTACTTTTTTTTTAAATATGTTCGTAAATAAGTGAAAAGGATATTATATTTTGTTTTGCTATCGCTATTGGTTTTATTTTTATCTGAACGATATTTGAAAGATAGCAAGCCGCATCTCCGTTACGGTCTGATGACTATTCAGTAGATTGTGTTTTAATTGAATGGGGGAGCGACCTAATCACTTTCTACCAATGACTAACACAAAATTAAACGACTCGCATTCTAATCACAGTAATATTCATCACAAGTGCACAACATTCATTCTTACTACAGATAATAGTCACAGTTCCAATACGACTGCGGAGAAATTTTAAAGTAAACAAAGTAAGGAAGTAACTTCTTATCGGTAGAACAAAGAAAACAATACGTTAGGTACTAACTAATAACTACTACTCACTAGGGCAACGGAGTTGTTGTTCTGTTGAAGCCACCGCAGTATGGCACTGGCTGTCGTGAAGTCAGGCCGTGGGGGCGGAGGCACTGCGTGTTGGAGCGAACTGGCCAGTTGCTGCGCCAGCTCCAGGGCTCGGGCGCGAGCCGCTCGACCTGGCCCTGTCGTCGCCGAACCACCCGTACCGCCTGCCTCTGAAACATCAAACAGGATTTCATAAGACGAGATTTTTAAATTAACCTATGTTATCCCGCTGCTGGGCAACGGCCTCCTCCATACTTTTCCAATTTTATTTGTGTTTTGTGTTCTCGACTTCTCGGGCCATCCGGTCAGGAACGAGTCCAAAAGACGTTACGCGAACATAATTTTTAGTATACAGGTTGATTTTTTTGGCTTGGGCACTTTTTTAGGATGAGATCAAAAAACTATGATAAAAGACCAAAGTGGTAAAGGAAGAATCAGCTCGAATATCGAAATATACTTTTTTTAGAATCCATCATTACATGTGGAGTTGAAAACAAAATAACATCGAGAACAAAGACGAGGGCAACGACATCACTGCAACATAAGTATGATGCAATGAAGTGCTATTTAAGTATTCAAGCAACGATGTGTTAACAACTGCATTTCCACATAAAAGTTACGGTAATTATGGGTAACTTTGACATTGTCCATACTAAATTGAAAGAAAAGTTTTAACCTTATCTTACTATCGGTTCATTTTAATATACCTACACATACAACGAGAAACAATGAAAACCCAAGAAGACACTAAAGACAGACCAAGTAAAAACTTGTTTTGAACCTAAAAGCCTATACTGAGCGCTAAAGCAACGCAATAGATGGCGTTATTATACATGTCGCAAAACGTAGCCGAAATAAATGCGATTTACAAATAATTACACAGAAAATATAGGTTTTTATAGTGTAATATATACCAAAATTATTATATCTACGCAAGTTATACAGTTCTTAGCTATGCTGTCTTCTAACATATCAATTCAACTAAAAAGCCTGAATCGCGGTATTATGATTTTCACAGTGCTTAGTATATAAAGAAAGAGCCATGCTAAACCGATGGAAGTGTACGTCTTCTGCTGTGTCGAAACTTACTGGGCATTGATCGCTGTTCAATGCAGTCGCATCTGTTCAGTAAGAATACGTCACGCATTTCACGGTATAGTTTAACGGTGTTAAACCGGCTGGCTTGTAGCGTGCGCCGACTCCCGTTCGCCCGGACGGCCGGCCGCGACGGTGAGGCTTCGCGCACATTCCCTGACCGGCCTTTGCAATACGCGTTGTTAGTCTAGACACCGGGTTTAGAAGTCTTGAACACTTCCACGCGCAGGCGCTGACCACGTCAGGCGCCAGATTTTTGTAATTTTAATTTACAGCTGGTGCAGCAAATCCACAAGAATTGGAACTGTACTGACCAATGACATAGTGTCAACTACCTACTTAGCTACCTTCGTTACCATATCAATATCAGGTATTAAATAGCTGAAAGGAACACTGACATTCGATACATCGACGTGATTCAATGCGCATTATTATTATTATTATTATTATTATTGTATTTTCGCAGTCATGTACAATATCACCTTCAATGTATTTACAGAACTCGCTCTGATAATATACGCGACCTCCACCGCATAAGCCAAGTTTTGATGCAGAGTTAACAAACCAGCGGGAGAAGAGAATTAACAAACTTTTGCATTCACCGTAATGCGGAGAATAGGATTTGTTAATTTTGTTGTAGGATTTGTTTTTTTCCATGCGGGTCTGCGAGAAGATTGTTTCAAAGCTCTCATAACTTTACTTATAAGTAAAGATGTTATGTGAGCTTTCCATTGCAAAGGACCACTGTAGTGTACCTATATACAAAAGATTTGAGTAAATTTGTTTTACAGTAAACCTCTGTCAGCTACACCGCAATGGTCTGATAGATGGTAACGCGGTGACCCGCGTAGTCATCGCATCGTTGGGTTTGATTCCTGACCTGGATTAACCCAGTGGAGTTAACACTTTAGGAAATCCTCATTGGCAGCCCGATGCTAGTAATTGTGACTGCTATACCACAGGCTCATCCACTTCTATGTAGAATTGTCAAGCGTTTTCAACAAAATGCGGGTTCGCACAGGTACCGAACCCACAGCACACTTAAATTATGCTAAACATTCAGGAAAATTATTTGTACACAAGGTTGATGTACCTATTACAAATGAGCTCTTCTACTCCTCTTGATTAAAAATCTTACTAGATACATTTACCTACTTTCCTTGATTAACAAAGTTAATCAGGAAGAGGTCTTTAAGGCATTGTATTGTTTAACATGGGTAAGTATTTTGTTCGTCACGGTGCGGGAAGTACGATGATACACCATTTGCTATGGATATTAGTTTGAGATATATTTAGAACGCGAAAATAAAAAAAAACATAAAATAGGATCTTATAAATCTCCATTCATTATCCACCGTACAGCCAGCATAAGCGCCACGACACAAATCTCTTCGAAATTACTCCACTCGCGCAAATTGCGCGGGGACCGAGTGAATTGCATCCGCCTAGGAACAATGACGCTTTTGCTGCGAGCAAAAAAAAATCTTCATCATTTTACCCTTCGTTATAATAGTAGGAACGTTGCGATATCTTCATACCGCGCTGCGCCACCGCATATAATATGAGCAGCTCTTTAATTTTCAGGATTAAATAACCGGACACGTAATTAGCACATGCACACATGTGACCCCGCATTCACGAGTATAGAGTAATATTATTGTTGCGGTTCGGGACGGAGAGGAAATACGTAGCTAAGCTAGGTAGGTAAGTGAAACTTGCATACGTTGCGGTATCTGGGAATCCGTAGCATCTGCATCACCGAACAACCGCTGCGTACAGATGTCCAGCAGCCACCACCTGGTCACATGTTCGGGTAAATGCCAACACCCCGGCATTGCAATCACATCAAACACTCATTTTAAACTTATCACTGTTAGCACTCTATGGAGTCAATTATGCTTTGGCATTTCCGGACATCACAAAGTACTATCTAGTAGTATTTTCGATGACTGTTTCGGACAAATCATCGTGTATCTTAAAATATAGGGGAAGATTATTCACACCAAATTAATAACACGGAAATCATAAAAAAAGAATAACAGAAGCTTTCATCCGGTGTAGCGGAAAAAAACATTTTATTACGAATATATAAATTTTCCCGGTGACCCGGCTTCGGTTTCACTGAAAGGCAATTTTTACGTTTGACTCGTACGGTGTACTTTGAACATGTTTTCTTATTGAACTCTTAAGTGGCTTATGACGGGAATGTAATTTTACACGGAATAGTAAGGTACTTAAAATGCTTTAAAGTTTTCAAATATCTTTTGTGAGAGAAATTTTTGAAGAACAGCTTATTGGAAAGTGTGGTGGAAACACGAGTGCTTTTGTGGTCACAGAAATTTGACAAATTTAAAAGAAAGGCGGGTTCACTGTTACGTTACGCTAGACTTTTGTTTAATTTGGGACCGATGAACATTACTTCAATATTTAAACAAAACGCCTTGACAAACTATAATTAAGATATTATTCGTCTTTAAAGGCGTACCCAGACTGCCCAGAGATGAGCCGCATCCATTTGGTCTTAGTGGATACTGGGAGATGAAGGGTAGGATTTACGAGCGCTGATGAAAATGTTGAGCAAAAAATACGGATGAACCTGTTGAACACACGGAAAATGGTAGTAAAAAGAACCCACAGAGAGGGTAGTAATTACGAAACTTCCTAAGCTCAAATAATAAAAATAAATAGAACTAGTAAACGGAGGGAATAAGGCACACCATTTGTTAAAGAGAAATTGAACTAGACGTTGGTGTGGCACCGTCATTAGTGCTACTATGCTATGAACCTTAATGGGAACAAGCACTAGGTGGTCATATCGTATAGTGCGTGACTGACAAGATAAACGTTTTATCTGTATATCCCTTAAGATATGTATATTAAACCTACTTAGTCTCGTTTAAGGATAGAGAAAATTATATAGGTATTTAATTAGGGACGTGTCTCGTAAATTCTCCAAACAAATAAAATATACTTATTTAAATACCTAGACGTGTGTGACGTCGCATATTCTATCAATTTAAAATGTTTTTACTAAAATGACCCTTTGTGCCTAAAATTAACGGTACGTATCAATAAAAAGGAACATGAATTTGTAAAATGGTGACAAGATTTTAAAAATATCATAAAAAAGTAAACAAGAAGAGGAACAACACAAAAGCTTCCTAGCAAATATTTGTGAAATGAGGATGCCAGAGATAAGAAAAACGCCTGAAAATTTAAGCTTGACGCTATCCAGCTGAGATTAAATTCTCTTGTTTGTGTTCACTATATCAAGAGAATATTACTAGTAGAGCTCAGATATGATCTGAGTAGTAGAGTATCACGGGAATTCTAATTCTAAAATAATATATATGTTTAAGTATGTAATTACGCGCCCAAATTATAAATATTACAATGTCTTCTCCACCTCGTCAATTATGAACCTATAAGGGATGGGAAGCGAATTATTACTGCTTTCACAGTTAATTTTAATAAACGCAGAATGTAATCCAGGGTTGATCAGTCTTTTAACAAAAGGATCGCGGTGTCAATTGTTGATACTCGGCTATTGCAAACTCGTCTTGAGTTTATTTTTTTATTTTTGAACAAGATGTTCAAGAAAACAAAACAGTTTTTTTTAATATCAGTTATTTATGATATTTTTTTTATAAATGCAATAACAATGGTTTGAAGATTTAAATTAATCACGCCAATAGATTAACGAATACGTCGTACTGAACATAGTTTAATTCACAGTATTTTAGAGTGGGTATGCGCCCACTCTAAAATACTGTGAATTAAACTGAACCTGAACAAGAACCTGTCATTCTGCTGAGCCCGTTGCTCTCTAAAAGAGTGAAATACCACGAGTCTCGATAAATAACAACGTATACAAAATATTACATTCCCATTGGATTTGACTTGGCTATAAAAATATTAATTGGTGTGTTTTAAAGTAACGGTTAGTGACCATTATTTTAATTAAACGCAACTTATAAAAGTAATTAAGTGATTACTTGGTAACAATAGCGAGGGCAATTTGTCGCGTGCAGATTATTCGCAAGGACGACGGAGCGTCCGCGGAGGCTGCGTGCGGGCGGCGGACTGGCGGCGCCACGCCACCCTCTGTTCAACAGTTTGCACCCTCTCCCACGAAAATGTCACCCCTATATCCTGTAAAGCCTACAATCCGCCTATTACACTCGAAGATCGTTCAAAATGTACTTCTCACGTATTTTATAAGTAGGTTAGTACTTTTAACGGACAACTACTTACGCAGTATTAAGGATATCTATGAACTTGAGAATGATAGAAGTTTGGAAAAAAACTATCTGAAGAAAAAAATAACAAGTGCAATATCTATTTATCCTGTCACATACAGTATGCAATGCATTTATAATTTACTAGTTACTGCCCGCGATTTCGTCCGCCTGAAATTTCTTCTTCTCCCGACCCACCCACCCCGTCGCTTCGCATCACCTGCCCGCGCTATCACTTTGTTGTTTCTTAGCGTTCTTTCTGATTTTTTTTCGATTTGCCCTGCTCCTATGGGTCATAGCGTGATGTTAAATAGCCTAGCCTCGAGAATTTGGCTATAAAATGCAAAAAGATTTTTTTCAAATCCGACCGGTAGTTCCAGAGATTACCCCCTACATACAAACTTACAAACAAACAAATACTTCTTTATAATATTAGTATAGATTGTACCGAAAATGGTCTACTGTCTTACCAAACAATTGTATGAAAAGTTTAATATTTGATCATACAGATCAAAAAAATCATGATTCATTTCATATTCATATTCATTTATTCATAAAATATAAGCTAACAGTTTACACCAAATCGCTTACTTTGACTTTAGGATTTACCCCTTGTGTTCCAAAAGGTGTTGTATATTTTTTGAACATTAAATATTAAAAAACAATAAACAGCCTGTATAATCTACAACCTCCATATTGAGAATATAATATTCATGAATGAGTCTCACCTAGTTTCACCTTTTTTTTTTGAGGGTGGGAAATCATCAAATAACTTCTCCCGCTCTGGGCAGAACAGGAGGGCGTGTCAGACTCTTACTGACTAAAACCCACCCGTGTTCCTTCAGTTGCCTGTGCTAGGGGCACGGTATCCCTCTCGGACTTTCCCGCAACCCTAGCAGGCATCGGCCCTTGCGGACCCCGTCATTGGTGCTGACATCTCTGTGAGGCGCGCGTGGAACACAACGCGCCGTCGACCCGGGCCTGGTCCTTATCGAACGGCGAGCTGCCCATTGCTCGCCGTTCGCAAGCCCATGCTTACGGTAGCCGGGAATGGGCCTGCGATTCCCGACGCCCAGGGCGTCTCCTGCGGCGGCTAGGGGCGTGAGGGCGCGAATTTTGCCTCTCCCTCACGGGTTCCGCCTCCTCCTTCGCGAACATTACTGCTTCGCAGAAGGAGGTGACGGCTTCCCAAGCCCTCTCGCTCCGTACCATGGCCTGGACCAGGGCCGGACGCGAGAGATCGCCACCGCCAATCGCCTCCACGAGGACACGGCGGTGCTCCGCCCAAGCCGGGCAGACCTCCACCGTATGCTCCACCGTGTCCACCGGGCGATCCACACAATGGTGACACCCGGGCGTTTCCTCCCGCCTTATCCGGAACAGGAACCTCCCGAAACAACCGTGTCCGGTGAGGACCTGCGTCAGGCGGAAGGTGATAACGCCGTGGCGCCTCTCTAGCCACTCCTCAAAGAGGGGACTTATCGCCGCAATTGTGGCGTGCCCAACCTAGTTTCACCTAAGAAGGAAATTACTAGCAAGGTATTTGGGGTCCGTAGACTCAAAATTGTTTGAGAATTTAATAAACATGTATTAAGTATTTCAGGTAGAATTAATTGATTAAAATGCATATTTTATGAAGAATTTGTAATAAAAAAACGGATTTTTTTTTACCTTTTGTTGTACAAAAACACTTATCTAAACACCATGCAGCGTTACAACTAAGGAAAAGAGTGTTTTCGATGAACTCTGGCACCCAAAGTAAGATTTAACTTGTGTTTAGGGTGCCAGCGTCCTCGCCTATAATTTGAACATATATCAGTAGTTGTAGGATGAGCACAGCTTATTATTATTAAGATAACTACTAACTAGTAAATAACTAAATACATAATATATGTAATGCACCTTTATCTCAGCATTTAACAGAAATAAGTTTTCTTAAACTGGCACTTAATTATGTAACTGGCAAAATTTTGATGTACTAGGATCTACTAGGTATTAGGACCACCTCTGCCAAACCCTGCGGCGTATACAGAGGTGTGATGTTATATTATATTATGTTTATTATTTAACAATAGTAAAGCAATATATAATTATGACTAAATTGTCTTGATTCTTGCCTTTTGCCAACTATGTAGGGTTTGTTTTCCAGTCTAACCAGATGCAGCTGAATACCAGTATTTTACATGGAGCGACTGCCTATCTGACATCCACAACCCAGTAACTGGGTAATATGATACCCCTTGGTAAGACTGGATGTCAGACTTTCGTGCTTCTGACGACCTGTAACAACTGTTATGCTGGATCTTTGCCAAGAATGATAAACTGTCTGAAAAGTAAATTGTCTTGATTTTCAAGACAAATTTAGTAGTATTTTCATACTACTGGCCAGTGAACTAATTTACAATGGTGTTAGAATTAAAATGTAAAATTAATGTTTTTCGCGTATTTATATAAATAAACGTGCTTTATTTCGATAGATTTACATAAAAGTAATAAGTATTTGTGTTTGTGAGTTATTTCGCTGAAAAATCAATCAAAAATCAATTGTCTGGTATCAGCTGTCATCCAACGGACGGATTTGAAATGAGCACCTAACCCGGGGAGTATTTCTTTTAACTTAAGCCTATTTATAAAGAATCTTATTAATTCCTATTGCACCTTTCCCCCTTAACGTTTATACTGTTCGTCCCAGTGAGCTACGTCGTAAACTACCCTATGATTCTCTTTATTGTGTTTGACATTATGTTCATACATTAGTATGATAAAATCACATAAAATACATTAGAGACCCCATAGAAATCACTGTACTTTATCACTAGAGATACCTCTGTTACGTTTAATCACCAAATTAGAACCTCTCTATGAAATTAATGTAAAAAACTGGATTTACAATAAGTTGACAATAGTACCTACCCTCAAAATTTTATAAACTTAATTTTGTTGTTTTTTCCTTTTAATTGTTGAATATTATTATCTCAATTAAGACATATCTACAAACAATACAAATTTTATCCCATAATTGAGATTACACACTCTTCATAACTTTTATTCCTTTGTTTTGTTCACTTCTAATTTTAACTTCATAGTATAGCCCTTCAACCTAGTACTTACTATCCACATATCATCCCTCTCTCTTATTCCTTTCAAACACTTAGCTTTCTCCTCTCTCATTCCAGGGTGCCTCTAGTGTTGGTCTGTCAATATGTTGACCCGTAGAGCTGCATCCTTGGAGGAAAAACTGAGGGCTACATTGAATGAATTGGAATCCAGTAAAAACCAGTGCAATCAGCTGCTACAGGAAAGAGATGACAGTGAGGTGGAAATACAGTTAATTAATAATAAGAACGCTGAACTTAAGAACCAGTTGGCTGAACTGCATATACAGCATATGGACATACTTGACCAGCATCAACACCTCCGTCAACTTGTGTCAAATTTCCAGGAATGTAGTGACACCCACGAACTGGCTTTGGGACGCATATCAGAACTAGAATTGGAATTGAGCAGGGCCCACAGCACAATAACCCGTTTGGAATCTCTCAAAGCCAGTGAAGAGTCTGCGATCACCTGCAGTCTTTATGATGAGTTGGTTGGTAACGGGACCGGTCCCATGTGTGCTGAGCCAATAACCATAGACTTAACTGATGATACTGTCATAAAAAGCAAATTGTTTGCTAGTCACAATAAGTTAAAAAAATATATTAAAATTAACAGATTAATTAGAAGATATCAGAAATCTTTAAAATGCCATAAAGTTAACAAATTAAACACAATACTTAGGCATAAATATCTCAATTTAATAAAAGAATTAGAGAAGTGTAATAGTGAACTAGAATTATGTACTACTATGTATGACACTGACACTCAGCGCCTTCAGGATGAATTGTTTGTTAGGGAATATGCTCTAAAAGATATCTTTAGCAAATATGAGGCTACTCAACAAGACCTGAGTAAGCGCATGCAGGAGGCTAATGAGTTAGCTGACCTGGTCAAGCACAATGCAGAGAGGTATGAGTCTCTGACAAATAACATGTCTTTTAGCTGTGCATGCTCCCTGGCACCCCAGCCTCAAATTATTACACCCACACCCTCAGTGGCTCAGCCAGTAGGTAACACTACTTATGTATTTTCTGACAAATTTGGTCAAGGTTTTGGTAGTATATTTAATCAGTGTTCGAATCAATATGTAATTAATAATTGTTTACCTGGTGCCAGTATTAGCCAATTAGTTAATAATATTAGACTGACAAAAATAAACCCCAGTTCAACTGTTATTTTATTGTATGGGGATAGTTTAACTGTAAGGAAAAAGGACATAATTGAATGTGTCCATTTGATGTTATATCTCAATGAGACCAATAACTGTAAATTTATTTTATGTGCTCTGCCTTATTCTAGATATTTGTCTGATGAGCAAAATAGGCACATTTATAATTTAAATATGTTCATTTATAATAGGACTTGTCGACACAGTGACACTATTTTATATTTTGATTGTAATCAATTTATTACTGATTACAAACTGACAAATAATACAATGTATTTGCCACCTAGTTGTAGGAGACACATTGCTAACCTATTAGCATACAATATACACAGTGACACTGGTACCTGTAGGTTACCGTCGATTACTGTTAGTAGTGGTACTAACACTACTATTGATACGCCTTGTAGTTTAAACTATTAGGTGCGACAACGGGTCAGCCGCATATGTTGAATGTTGTACATCAAAATATGCAGGGTCTGTCCGGCAAAGAGTTAGAGTTAAGTTTATTTATGGAGAACTATGATGTTCAGGTGCTATGTTTGACTGAACACTGGTTGAAAGAACATGAAGTAGTGTTTATCAATGATGATAATTTTACCATTCAAAGTGCATTTGTAAGGAAAAGTGCTATTCGCGGTGGATCTTTAGTTCTTGTTTCAAACAAGTTGAAATGTAAACAACGTTCTGATTTAGTTAATCTTTCCATCGAGCGCACTATTGAGTTGTCTTGTGTTGAACTCGAGCGATACGTTATAATTTGTGTTTATCGACCCCCCTCTGGGGATTTTATTCGTTTCGAATCGGTAATGGAGGATTCACTGAATAAATTAAAATCAAGTAATAAAAGTATAATTTTATGTGGTGATTTTAATATTAATATTTTAGAGGTTACTCCACTAAGTATTAGACTTCTTAATCTGTTTAGGTCCTTTAATTTAATTAACTTGTATTTTGAACCTACTAGGATAACAGCATCTTCATCGACTTGTATTGATAATATTTTTAGTGATTGCGATGCCAAAAATAAATTAGTGTTAAGTGACTTACCGTCTGACCACTGTGGATTATTAGCTAGCTTCCCTATGCCAATACATAAAAAGCCACATAAAATAGAATGCAGGCCTTATACAGCTAGTCGTTGCAACAAGTTTAAAAATAATATAGCCCTTAGAATTAAACCGTCGATTGTAGAACATGATAATCCTAATATAATCTATGGAGCCCTTTTTGATGTTGTGCAAAAAGAATACCAATCTACTTTCAAGGCCAAAACTATTAATATTAATGGCACCTCCGCTGGCTTCAACCAATGGGCTACTCCAGGTATTTATAAAAGTAGAGCGAGACTATACGAGTTATATGGTTTGAAAAATTACAGGTTTGATACTCCTTTCCTAGAGTATGTCAAAAATTATTCAAAATTATTTAAAAAGATTTGTGTTTTTGCTAAATCTAAATTTTTAAGCGATACAATTAAAAATTCGAATAACAAAGTAAAAACCACCTGGAAAATTATTAACAATGAAACGGGTAAGTCGGTTAAACAAGATAGACAATTAGAGATTATGGTCGACAACAAATTAGTTAATACAGCAGCTGACGTAGCTGAAGCATTTAATGAGTTTTTTGCCAACATACCTATAACTACGACTCGCTCCTTAAATTCGTCCCCATCTGAAGCTGAAAACCTTTTGCATAATAGTGTACCTAAATGTAGTCGCTTATTTAGCTTCGAACATGTAACACCTCGTGATGTAATTAGTGTTTTTAACACACTCAAGTCAAAAAACACTGGTGATTACTGGGGCATCTCAATTAAACTTGTAAGTAATATAATCGACATCGTAGCCCCCTATCTAGCTGTTACTTTTAATAAATGTGTTGATTTAGGAACTTTTCCTGACCTCATGAAGAGTAGTAAAGTCATACCATTATTTAAATCGGGTAATAAAAATAACGTTGGCAATTTTAGGCCTATTTCTATCTTACCTGCATTTAGTAAAATATTTGAAAAATTAATACTCAAGCAGTTGCTAAGACATTTTAATTTAAATAGCCTCCTTCATGATGAACAATATGGCTTTACAAAAGGTCGTTCGACTACAGATGCGGGTGTTGCTCTGCTGAAACACATATTTAGCGCATGGGAGAGCTCGCAAAATGCTATTGGAGTTTTCTGTGATCTCTCCAAAGCCTTTGATTGCGTGCACCATGACACGCTTTTGCGTAAACTAATTCATTACGGTATTCAAAACGAAGCTCTTAACGTATTAGATTCATATTTACATAATAGGCACCAATGTGTAGATGTTAATGGTGTGAAATCTTCCGGGCTACCAGTTCAGTTAGGTGTACCTCAAGGCTCTATACTGGGCCCATTTTTATTCTTGGTGTATATAAATGACTTACCATTCTATTTAAAGGGCATCTGTGACGTTGTACTATTTGCTGATGATACCTCTCTTATCTTTAAAGTAGACAGGAATAGACAAAATTTTGACGACGTAAACAGTGCACTATCAATGGTTACAGATTGGTTTACCACAAATAACTTAGTTCTCAATGCCAAGAAAACGAAATGTGTAAAGTTCGCCTTACCGAATGTTAGAAATCTAGGACCCAACATCGTCTTAGATAAAGAGGTACTTGAAACTGTAGACTCGGCAGTATTTCTGGGCATAACAGTTGATGCCAAGCTTCAGTGGGGATCACATATATCATGCCTAGCGGGAAGGCTCAGTTCGGCCGCCTATGCTGTCAGGAAAGTAAGACAATACACTGACGTTGATACAGCTCGGCTAGTCTATTTCAGTTATTTTCATAGCGTCATGTCCTACGGCATTCTGCTGTGGGGCAAAGCCGCTGATATTCAAAATATATTTGTTCTTCAAAAACGAGCTGTACGAGCAATTTACCAGCTAGGTGCTAGAGTTACTCTGAGAGATTTTTTTAAAGAGATTGGTATTCTCACGGTGGCCTCACAATTCATCTTCGCCAACATCTTATATATTAGGCAAAATATACACTTATACACAAAAAACAGTGATATTCATAATATTAACACTAGAAACAAGGAGAAACTACGTGCTCCCTTTCACCGGCTTCATAAGGTCCATAACTCATTTGTTGGGCTTGGTATAAACTTTTATAACAAGCTTCCCTCTTCTTTGTTAGAATTGCCTTTTAATGCGTTTAAAGCTAAAGTAAAATCCAACCTTTGTTCAAAGGCATACTATTCAATCAACGATTACTTAAACGATAAAAATAGTTGGTCGCTGTGATTAACTCAAGACAATGTTTATGTTCTTTCTCCAAAATTAGCTTACCTACTGACAAGTTATACGAGTTCATATAATTGTTTATTTTATTTGACTATATTTATTAGTCACCTTAGTTTAATTTAATTTTTATTTATTATTGACATAATCTACTCATTTCAATGTTTTTTAATGAGTTGTATTGCAATATATGGTTAGCTAGCGACCTCGACAGTTCATCATATTATTCTTTTGAGCAACCGGCAGCAAGTTCGTCATGCTCCCTTAGATGTCAATGCTTGCGGTAGCGTCGGGGGTCGGGTTGCCTCCTTCCCTCAAATATGGCGAGGGGGGTAATGGCTGATCTTTGCGTTATGCTCGTGAACGGGTGCTGCTTGTGGTGACAGGTCAGCTTGCTGACTATGGTTTTGTTATTGTTATTAGAAATTAATGTTTCTTTATTTTACTTCGAAGGTCCTAGTTTATCATTTGTGGCTACTAGTTACAGCTATATACATATAAACATAATGCAGCATTGCATATGTAAGCGGGCACGCCCTTTATGCCAGGAGGCTTTTTATTATGTATTAAGTTCTGTTTGCGTTTTTGTTTTATTATTTATTTATGCTTGAGTATAGTTTTAAATATTGGCGTGTGCTAGCTGACATATGGCAAATAATTTTAATATTTTTGTGTTTCGTAATGTTAATTTATTTATTACTATATGTATAGAATCCAGTTCTTCTAACTGAACAGACAGCAGTGCTGCTGGGGAGTTTGTTCCGCCACTTCTTCTTCCCAGCTAAAGCACTAGGAAGTGGTGAAGGGTGGGCGTTTTGGGGGGACTGTCTTATGTGATTTTGACGTTCAAAAAGTGCTGATTCTCAGCCTAATTTGAATAAATGACTTTTGATTTTGATTTTGATTTTGATTTACATACTAATTTCAACACCTCTGAAAGTTCCTTTTTCAAAATATACAGACGCATAGGCTGAGCAATGTGTAATAGTCAGTTATGGAACTGTTATCTTAAAATGTGGCCAATAAATAAAATATTAAATAGAGCACAAGGTTTGATATATCGGAACATAGGGCAGGTTATGAGACACTACTGGTGCCGATTCCCTTGTTCACAAACTAAACTAAATTTAAGTTGAGTGCATCTTTTACTTTCTATTTCATTACGAAAAGGACAGAAGATAAATATTAGTTTAGTCCTGTCAAATTAGTCAGCACCTGATGTAATTTGATGTAATTTTAGTAGTCAACTTTTTAATCACATCTTAACTTGTATGGAGTAGTGTCAGGCGCTGATTAATTTGACAGGACTTAACTAAAATTTATCTTCTGTCCTTTTCTTAATGAAATAGAAAGAAAAAGATGCACTGAACTTAAATTTGGTTTAGTTTGTAAACAAGGGAATCGGCACCAATGTTTCTTATGATTGATTGCGGCATACAAGAGGTTGATTTAATTATGCTGGGGAATTTATTGTGCCACTTCTTCCTAGCTCAAATACTAGGAAGTGGTGAAGGGCTGGCGTTTCTGGCGACTGTCTTGTGTAATTTTGAGGTTCAAAAAGTTCTGATTCTCAGCGTAGTTGGAATAAATTAATTTTGATTTTATGGATTCATCTCTCTTCTAGTCAATTTTCTATATCAGTTTTCTAAAATTTGTCTACAAAAACTTGAAAGTTTCATCAGTGAACACTTAACACTCTCACCGCCATGTGGTCTGCTGGCCGCCCACAAAAATGTCAGTGCAGCAAGCCACTATAGATTTGTACATCTTTACCAGCAGGCCATGTGGTCCGCGGTGATCCCACAAATTCATTTATTTCTATAGAGCTTGGCTTGCTAGATAATAATTTAATAACGTATCTTGCCGGCCGTCCACATGGCGTGCTGCAATAGCCTAGCGTGGCGTGGTGTAAAAGACATTGCATGGCCCGCGCGCCGCCCACATGGCCTGAAGTTCTAGAAAAACCTTAAATGTGTATGGCGGTGAGAGTGTTAAACTACTTGATATTATTATTATTAATTCAATATTACACAAAATTTGTGGCGTCTTTATGTAATTAGTGGTCAAATCAACTAGGAAGTTATTAAATGACATTTTAATTGATTACACAGACAATAATGTTAATTAAAATTATATTAGTGACTCCAGTGAATTAAAAATGTTTCTACCGACAATCAAGACAATTTTTTTACAATTAAAATAATGCAATTAATTTATTATTTTAATGCGGATGTGGGTAAAAGTGTGAGAAATCCATATTAAGTAGGAATTAATCCACAATTTATAATTGAAATACCTAGACATTAACATTATGTATTGTGTGTCTATGGAAAGTTGAGAAAACAAAATAAGAAAGTTATCATGAGTAGGTAACTTTTAGCTGAGGTTATAGTCTTTTTTGTCAACTATATTAGTTTGCTCTTTGTACTACAAATGTCATAGTATCTCACTTAAACGAGTTTTACAATTATTTTCAGTCATGCTAAAGTTAAATTATCAAATAGACCCCATTATTCGATGAACCATGAAGTTATCAAAGTGAATGTTACTTGCTGTTGAAACCCATTAAACTGTATAAACAAATTACTCTAAAACATTTATTGCCAATTGTACTTACCAGCTATAATCCCATCCATCTGCAACAAAGCAGCTTCCAATAACTTTGATGGATCAGATTCTGGCGAAGTCGGGTTATTATCGCCATCAACTTCTGTTGTTTTTCCCATTACACCGTCAGTAATTAGTTATGTATGCTTAAAATATGCTATAATTTATTTAGTAACTTTTCAGACTTAACTCAGAAGTTTTTGAAATAATGGAAAAAGTTAACTTTTTGTCAACAAAACTTTGTCTTGACATTTCAATAATTCAATTTTTGACAGAATGATATGACAATCATGACATGGCTGACATTTTATTTATTTAGCAGTGGCATAAAGTCATTCAGCCTACGAAATTAAAAAACACCGATTTTAGGGAGAATATATTGGGATGGGAATAGAGTGCAGTGGTGGCCCAGTGTTAGCGGCCCTGACTTACGTAGTTCGTGGGTTCGAACCCAGACAGGCGCTTTACTTTGTGTAAACTTTGTACTCTCAAAAACGGTGAAGGAAAACATCGTGAGGAAACCGGCATGTCCTGGAACCAAAACTTCAAAGACTTGTGACATCTACCAACCCACATTGAGCCCGCGTGGTAGATTACAGCCCGTTCCCTCTCGAAAATAGGAGGCTTGTGTCCGAGCAGTGGGAACATTAAAGGCTGATGAAATGACACAGATGAAATTACTGAAATGAATACTGAATCACCATACTTGAGTGCTTCATCAGGCAATGCAACATAGATTCTGAGTGGTGGTATGCGTGATTATTCGATTCGAAAACCGATTGTGAACTGGTCGGTCCAAATCTGTAGTAGGATGGCGGAAGCCCCCTCACTTTTAAATGTAGCTCGTTCGACATGTTCAGGTTCACGCGACCGGTGTAAACTCTATCGCTCTGCTGACACTCAGGTTTTGGCCGGAGCCACTAAACTTCTCTCTAGCCTAATTGACGGTAGTCGGTAAATTACCTTAATTCCCGTCATTCATATTGATAACGGAGTGGCGGACAATTTGTGAAAGAGAACAAAAATTGCAATTATTATATTAGCTATCTCTGTCTATCATCTCCTGTAAAATAGTCCTGACTGAGACTACCCTGGTTATTTTGAGATAAGTAGGTACAGCGGTGTTATTCTGTAAAATGATCACCGTGAAATTAGGTGAAGTGACTTTAAAGTGAGCTGTCAATATGCTAGGAATTGACAATATTGGCTACTCACGTCACCTACTTAAGTTTTCACCGTGAGATTTTTACAGATTAGATCGGCTGGGGTGGTACCAATGTCGATGAGTGGGAACCTTTAGGTACCTACTGTTCACGTGCAAATCCTCGATGATAAGTCATAACTTGTTCACAGAAATTCTGAGGTATGAACTAGATCATAGAATAAAGTAACGCATAGCATCCGCCATCCGTACAGGAGGTCTCTCTACAACCGTTAGCTAATTACCTCTTTATCAGATAGGTAACATTCTAATGTTATCGACTTTGCTGTAGGTAGTAGGTATTTTAGGCGCGATGCTGCTTCCGGTCATATGTACGGTCAGCAACGAAAGTCAATACTGTTACTTTTACATAGGTTACATCTAGAAACTAGACTAACTCATTGAGTTTCATTTCGCCATTTCGTATGATAACGTCTTACATTCGGCTTCTGGAACGAAAATTATCGACGTCAAAAGATTTAACGCAAGCCAAGTGATCAGATTGGCGGTTGATAATTCAGTCAACCAATCACAACAGTTTCTTGACGCTTAACAATTTGTTTATCATCTAAATAAACATTAAATGACAATATTTATTGTTTATTTGGGTAACTATTATGTAAAGGTGGTGTTGTCGACTTCCGTTGCTGACCGTACAAGCTGTGCCGGCGACTTCATGGATGTCGGAAAACTACTTAGAGGAAGAGGGATGTGTGCTGTTTAGTTTTTGTGTAGCTGCGGTATGCAATGTGTAGTAGTTACTAAACTAGAAATCAGAATATTTGATGATTATCATCTTTTGGAACTAATAAGTTTGTGTCACACACAACAAAGTTCAAATTCCATTGCGTTATAAAAGACCTTGTTCTTACAAAGTGGTTCACCAAAAAGCAAAATAGAATATATAAAATTAAAGCAGATAGCTGAGTATGTGGCAAAGAATTATAGTTGACAACAATTTAAAACAAACATCACTAAAATAAAACTTCCTTTTGTATGTCATAGTTTATTAATATTTCATTAGACCCTTTACCAAATTATTATAAAGTAAATAAATAGAACTACATATTCGGTAGTAAGTACCATTTGTATATAACCCTTAATCGTCACATAAAAACGACAAGAGCAATTTTATATCAACTGCAAATAAACTTTTCTATGAAAACAAGCATAACAGCCACATTGTATATAATGTATTCTTCTATACATAAATAAATAACATTCGATTTGATTTCCCAGGTTCTAGTAGGTGTATATAAGTTTTAATGTGAAAATTTTAAAAATGCACACTTCTAAATAAAATTTCATATTTATGATAATATAATCAATATTAAACTATTGATCTAAGGCACAATCTGCTACAATTTGATATAGTAACTATCACTCATGATTCCAAACTGGTTCCTCGTAAGTAGTAACCCTATGTTATATTAGTTTTAGTACTTGATATTATTTGTCTTAATATTGATATAATAAAGTAACAGAAAAATATCAACGACAAATTCAATCTGCTTATAGTTACTAATTGCTTTCAACCTTGTTAACTTCTCTATCTTATATTACATACATAACAACTTAAAATAAAATTATAATGTTGGTAAGCTGTGTTTTGGTATTAAGGTGAGGATCGCTACACTAAATATTCTGCTTTTATTATTACATATTAAATGGTGTACATTATAGTGTTCCTTTAAGATACAACCAAATCTATCCGTTATTGTTTGTCACGCTGCTCTAGTTTCAAAGTAGGAATCAATCAATCAATTAATCAATCAATTATGTTTAAATGACAATGTTCAATTAGGAAAAAGTTCCCGAAATGTTACTTTAAAAATACTGTTTGTATCTACACAATTGATGATATAATTTTAGGTCAACAATATTCTAAAACAACGTCGAATACTTTACAGTTTAATTTGTATTACTACCACAAAAAAAATAATTAAATATTTACTTCAAACCGCAACAATCAACAATGTTATTGCTGCATTGCAAATAAATCAAACCAGAACCACTGCATACCTAACACAAGGTGGCAATTCATTCAATGAGTTCTATGTTGATTTTTTAACAATGCAAGCATCCATGTAATAGAAGTTTAATAAATACAACTACATCTTTAAACCTCTGCATTCTGAAAACATTTTATATTTAAGATCTGTTCTTAATTACACCTAGAATCTATAAAATATATTACTCTATTAAATATTAAAGGCAATATCTATCATTAGATATGGACGGATTAAGTAAAGGCGCCCAACGGGGGTTACCGATTAATAATATTAATAGCTCTTATACTAAACCTACACTTGTATTAACATTAATTGCGGCGCGACGGGACCAAAATATATAATAAAACATTCAAGTTATACATAACCAACAATTGAAACAGCATTATATAAGAATCTCTATAAATAAATATGTGTTGCTCATTTCAGGTAACTCACTATGTCCATGCAACTCACGGACGGACTACCGCGTGCGCCGACTGCTAACCTAGTACCAATGCAATAACAAAACAAAATAAACTTCGTTGGTAAACATAATTTCAGTTCCATCTAAGTCAATTTAGTAAACTTATCAGGCAAGACCACAACCGATATTAAGTACTTAATTGCTAAAGGAATGTAAATCTCAGGTTAAAACAAAGAATGGAACAGATTCACCGATGTTGTGAATTACGAATACGCTGTACAAAAAATGTAAGTACCTAAAAATGGGAAATAACATCTATAATTATGTGAAACAAAAATACGACACTTATTTTCTTAATTTCGTTAGTGGATAGTCTAAAAATTTGATTGATTAAAATCCTAATCCTGACGATAATAAAAAAAAATGTAAATGTTTAAAAGATAATTTAGTAGTAATTGCTACAAAAAAGATGATAAAATCGTTTACCACAAAGTTGAGCATTTTTCTTAAAATAAATTATTTACCTATTTTGATTAATCCATAAAATAAGGAGCTTAGAACTCAACAATGATTAACAAATCTGCCTGCTTGAAATTTGATATAATATTAATAAATAACGAATCTATCTTAACAGGCACCAATAAAAGCACATGCAACTTTCTGTGGAGTATTTCGAACTATGAAAATGTATGTGAACTAATATTATTATGCTTTTGTGCGAGTACAACACTCAACATGCTCTGTGCTTGAGCTTAATTGAGCAAGATGTGCTAAGTATAGCCACTCGTTAATTTGTTGTTTCAAGTTACAACATTTTAAACTTACTTTATTCGTTACTTTTATCTCAAATGGGACTCGAAACAGAAAGTGCTTTTTGACTACAAATAGTAGATTGACTTTTTAAGTACATAATGAAATTTATAATTCTAGGAATGTAAAATATGTAAGTATTTTAGAAAAAAATAAATAATAACAACAAAATAATTTAACTTGTACATTAAGTATTAGTCGTGGACTTGCATCACATGCACTTTATAAAAGGAAACATAAATAAAAACGGAATGTAGAATTTATAATTCCTGTCTGTACACAATCACAATAATTAAACCATCACGGATATCATAGGCTTTGCCTTTCTATAACTTCTCAACAGCGAAATGTAAAAATATATATTAATTTGTACACTCTTCACCATAAGTTTTATTTTAATAAACATTTGTAAAATTCACTATCGCACCAAAATACTCTAAAATGGATTTTTTTTTAAATCACGGTAATTTACAGTTAAGTACTTCAAGACAAAAAATAAATATAAAATATTTTAAAGATAATTTGAGTAGGTAGTTACTTATTCCCCACCAAAGACTGAATAATTTTCGTCAATCTTACGAAATGGAATGTATACGTCATAATTTGGAATGTAAGTAATAACAATTACTGCTGAATTCCAGCTTATTTAAAAAAGTCTTATTATAACTCAAATTTATTAGACATGACCTCATTTTTTTTTTAAATAACCATCTCATATCCTTTTTTATTTAAGTACTAAAATATCCATATAAATATCTTCGCACATTAACTATTTTAACCACTAAATATACCTTGACATAATTTGCACTTTAAAAATAAACAATAGCTTCGGGGGGACGTTCAGCATAATATAGCATATTCGAAGCACTTCAACATACAGTGCCTGCTTTAAATAAGGAATGTAGTTACACACACAAAACAAGACGAGAGAAACAATTGTATCTAATAACCGTAAATATGTTAAGTATAAGGTGTAGTATCTTCGAAGTGCTTACGGACTATGCACACATAGCGTACGAGTAGTGCATCATCAAACCAAAAGTCAGTGATCGAACGGCCCCCCTGCAAACAGTCATTGATGGCTCTTGCTCAGCAGGTGGGAGTTGAACTCATACACGTTGCAACACTGCTCGCCGCAGATATTACACTTCCAGGGGTTGGAGTCGCAGTGGCAGCCTTTGTGGAGGAAATACAGCGTGGAGTCCGGGAAGGTTATAGAGCAAAACGTACATACGAGAGACGAAGGCAGCATGGCGGAGTCCCCGTGTGTCGACGTGATCATGCCACCCTCGGACGGAGAGGCACGCGAAGCCTGCAATAAAAACAACAAGGCTGAAGTGGAACATTTTGGCATATATGAGAGAACAACTACTACTCTCTATTCCAAATTCAAAAGATTATGTTAATTCTTAATGATTGAACTCGACATAAACGTACGCTAGAGCCCCGAGCGCGTCCACGAGCAGAGATGCGCCGGCGCAAATCTTCTCTTAATAAACTTTTTAGCGGTGACACCTTGATCAGAGAAGACAGACTCGAGGATACGCCTCGTTTATCGCCCCCATTAGTTTCGCCTTCCCGCATATCGTTATTGCCTGATTCTTCTTGAGTGTTGGGTTCCTGAAAAATTTAAAAACAAAATATTATTTTAGGATTGAAGATCTTAAATTCATGTTGTTACATCATTTTAGTATTGTAATATTTTAATATTAGGGAATAGGGGAGAGGTGATACTTTAACATGGCTTACCTGTTTTATGGGTATCAGAGTGATGGACGGAGTTATGTTAGTAGGTAATCCAGATGATAGGGAGCTGCTAGCGATTGCGCTGTCGCCGGATTGTGGTGAGCTGGGGCCTTCGCCGTTCATGCGCGATTCTATAACACATTTAAATATGTCAATTTACATAATTAAAATAGTCAAGATAGTTAGTTGTGCATCAACTAAACTTAACGTATTTCTATCCCTAACTCGCAATTAAAACAAGAAAGAGACGAAAGAAAATAACAGCTGCTGTAGGTTTAACTTTTAATTAAAATCTGACAAATAATTCTTCAAAAGACCACCGACAATATGCTGTCTCTTTCGCGATCTGCCTGGTAGTAAAACATAGCAATACTCATTTTAGTGTGGCAGTACGCGACGAATTTAAATGTTACTTACAGGAAAGTACATTTTTTGTAGCAAAAAATAAACAACAGAATTAAAATTAAAAAAAAAAAAAACTGGTAGATACAAGTATTTTAGTAGAATTGTTTTTCTTTTTAAAAGTGGCTTTTTCATTAGGTTATTTTGTAGTCAATGTTATTTTGTGGGTAAAAAGCTTGTTTTTATATGCGCAAGCATAACAGGAATGCCTGAATTAAATTAAAGTTAAATAATTTCTCACAGGTGGTCTCCATATAATAGTAGGTAGTTTAGAATGTTCGATACATATAAGACTTGACTATCTGATTAGCCTCCATAGAAAACTGTACTTTATTTAAGCCATTGATCAGTTATCTGTTACACACGCCTGCCTAAGAGCTTCCTATAGTCCCAATACATAAGTTTGTTGTGTATACATAACCTTGTAGATACGTTTATTCCTACTTAAATAAACAAAACAAAATGTTTACAGTGTAGTTACCTGAGTTGCCTAAATGGTTTTGGCCTGGAGAAAAAGTCTCGTTATTGTCGGCCATAGAAATCTCAACATGTGGGGTCAAATAGTGCATGGGTGGTGTTGCATTATCCACGGAGCGGGCGCCGTTGCTGTCGCCGCTATCTGAGTATGTAGCAGCGACGGAGACCGAAAGGCTGGACCCTAACGCGCCGAGGGCGCTGATAGCACTGGGATCCATTGTACCATCAGAGTATGCGGCATTGGCAATACCCGCAGCAAGGAGAGATACTGAAGAGTTATTGCCTGGACCAGGGTTGTCCAAATCAATGCCATGTCTGTAAAAGAAATACCGAGTCATAGGAGGTTTCTGTATATATTTATCTGATAATTTGTAACATAATATTCACACAATGCATTCAAAATAAACCAGTCACAAAAAAGGCTGCTGTTAGCAAAACAAATCAGTAATGTCCTAGAAAGATTCGCGACACGAAAGCGTCACTCCTGTTCATATAGTTAGGTAAAGAAATTAAATTACCTGTTAAAGAAGTGAACCCTGAGGCTCTTCATGGTGGGAGCGCGATAACTACACAAAGGGCAAGTTTTCACGAGGTCATGCTGTCCAACATGTTCGTTTTGGAAGTGCGCACGCATGGCAATTTGGCGCTGGAATCCTCGGTTGCAGATTGGGCAATGATACGGCAAGCTCTTGGTGTGAGTTGTGAAATGTTCTGCCAAGTGATCTTTCCTGAAAAATCTTTTTTGGCAAACGCGACATTCGTACGGCTTTACTCCAGTATGCCGCATTTTGTGTCGGCGCATGTTGGCGCCATTTGAAAACTTCATGTTGCACACGTCGCATTCAAACAACTTTCTGTGAGGTCGGGGATCGGCATTTTGTGCAGCTGCCACATTGTTGTTGTCAGGGGAACATTGGGCCATGTGGGTGGTTAGGGCTCGGCTACTTAAAGTACTAAAACTATTGCATGTGGTACATTTTAACAATGTACCACCCCTTTTTGGAGTTTCTTTGCTGTTGGTGGCCACCTGAAAATGTTAATATAGTATGAACACTACAGCCTGAAGCACTGCCAAAATAAATAATGAATTGAGACTTTAGTTATAGAAAATATTGTTGTGGAAATAAGTTTTGACAACAGTATTGTACATGAATTATATGTCTGGTGTGAACAACAGTGGATACTGTTCTAAATCACATGATGCATCTCCATTATGTTAGGTCTAAAGATAACCTTAGTTTGCAGCCAAAGGGTAGTAAAGATTAATTCTTTTCCTCATTTACATGACATGATATTGGTATAAAACAATCTCAACCCGACTCATTGCTGTCCTAGCTGCAAGAATAGGATGCTGAGTGAAACGTTTTAAGTTTAATTCTATGCAAGGCAAAAACTATAAAAGCTAAATTGGCCAACTTTCAGCCAAAAAATATATTATTAACAGAATTAAATGGCAATAACCACTTTAAAAATGGGACAGCTGTATCTTAATAGCGTCAAAAGTATAAAGTCATTAGTTTATGTGAAAGTTAATAAACAGATAGCTGATGGCCATTTAGGTCACCACTTCGTAAGAAGTGGCCTAAAAATGTATTTAACCGATAGGTAGGTCTGATAAAATAAAATAGACAGCATTTTGGTGTTCTTTTGCAAAGTTAATAATTTGATATGCATGAAATAATTATTTCAATTTAATGTTTTTAGATGTTAACTTAAGGTTAAGAGGGACAGTACAGACATTAAAATTAACATTCAACACATTCTGGCTATATCTGTATGTCGATTCTGTAAAAATGTGACCGTGAAGTGAACACTTAGGTGGAGTGAGCTGTCAGTGCCATCCCACTGATGCTAGGGATTGACCAAGCATTACATTTACAATCATAATCGAGATTTTAATTATTTTTTTATGCTAATTCTGCTGATCATTTTATATTATTTCAAGGCTACTATTTAAGTGGCAAAAAATTACTATTTACGGGTTTTTTTAATAAAACAGCAATTCAGTTTGAAACTGAAATAATTTATTTTATTTTGATTTTCTAAACTAGTTTCTGACTGCATTTCTGTGTTGCTATTTTGTTAAAAAAAATACGCTAAATAATAATATTTAGACACTTTTATACTAGATTACAAATAATATAAAATTATCAACAGAAATAACATTAAAAAACATAATTAAAATCTCGATTATGATTGTCAATGTAATGCTTGGTCGGTCAATCCCTAGCATCCGTGGGACGACACTGACAGCTCACTCCACGCTCACTTCACCTAAGTTTTCACGGTGAGATGGTTACAGAATCGCAATGCTGGTTCGCAATAGTGCAGGTGTGACATACTTTTGAATGCACTTGTTTTATTGTTGAAATCAATGCCACAGACCATTTGCATATAAAGTAAGCTATATTATTATTTAGCACAATTATTTCTACAACAATTCCTTTATTTCAATAATTTGCATAATATTATATTTAAATTAATTATACTTAGAAAATGCAGACTAGTTTCAAAAACTTATATGTCTAAGTTCTCAGAATACATTATATAATTTCAAAATAATGGCATTTAAACTGTTTTATGTAAGGATAGCTAATTTGTTTTAATGATCAAGTATGTAATGCAATCCTATAATGATTATTAGAATATCATTATCTTATTTAAAAAATTAGCCCCACTTACAATAATTAGTAAATTTTATCAGTAAGTAATGTCAATGTTATGGGAAATCCCACTTGGAAGTTGATTTGTGTGTATTATTATTAAGATAAGAAACATTCTTAATAATAAATGCAATGGGAATGCATAACATTTTATAAACACCAGTGTTAAATAATATTTTAGCAATACTGTTAACTTGCCCCAGTTATCCAGAGACAAGTTTTGTATATTGGATATTTGACTAAACTTTCTCCTTTTTTATTTTACATACTCTAAAAATAAAGTTGTGTTGCTACAAAAGCTACAAAAATGAAACAACACAAATATAAATAGCTCTCAGAATGTCATCTCTCACAATGATCCAGGAGTTATTGATAAGGACTAATAAGTTCATCAATGACACTTATCCCTAAACTTATCTGTATCTTAGTTTGGACGACATTATTTATAATTTAATAAACTAGGTAAACCTGACTGGCCTACACATAAGTTACAGTTAACAGATGATCACTAACCGGTTCATTTTTGACTGCAGATAAATTCGGTGACACGGTGCCGGAGTCGGCCTCTGTTTCCCCTTTTGATGACATCACATTACCATGTAGTGAGCTTTCTGATCATCACTCTCCCGCCTTCCAAGACTACGAAAACATAAGCACGTCAAAACAAAAACGAATCGACTATATTCAAACGTTAATTAACACAATACACACTAAACACCGTTCCAAACAGCTTTAAAACACAAAACAAGTTGTTTCTCATAAGAATGGCGAGGTGACCCATTTACGAAAACATACGAATTATCTACTCACGTTATATTACTTTTTTATACACTATCTATCGTATATTAGGTTTAATACCATATTCCATGTATTGTATAAGAATTCAAGTCGCTAAAACACACAGTAATAAATCACAAACTCACGTTAGCTTGATACGTCGACAACCAGAACAGCGGTATTTTAGGGAGAGATCGCTATGTGGCCTAATTCAATGCTTGAGTTCGATGCACAAAATACGTGTTACGCGTCTAACTGTAAATGCATAAATAAATGGATCCCCGTTTTTATTGTGTTATTTTGGCTTTAATATGCAATGTCTGTATTTACTATGAAATAAGAAGGAATTTCCTAATGAAATTAAAAACTTTTAACCAAATCCATTTTGATAAAAAACCGAACACCTGTAAAGTGTTTTTTTTTTCTTCTCTCAAATTTTTCAATATGGCAACATAACAAATTTTATGACGTCAATCTGTCTGTCTGATGAGTGTTGAACCCACATAGACTTATTTTTGACTTCATAGATATTTTACCGTTGTATGATGTACTGTGGATGTACCTCTCTTGCAGGCACGGCTCACCAAACACTACTAAATTTTCTATAAAATATTATGTAAAAAGAAAATCAAAATAAAAAAACGTAAATAAAATTCAAGTTAGTTTAATACTTCAGCAGTGCTCACGGTTTCCAGTTGCTTAATTTTCAAACTTTACCCTCAAACTCTTTTGAGTAGATGGCGTATTATCAAAGCGTTTAGAAGCACGGTTTCCACAATGAGCGTTAAGTTTTTTGAAAATTGCATAGCGCGTAAAATTTAATGAGCGTATTATCTGTAATACTTTTAAAACATTAGGTCCCATTATGTAGATTACTAAGTAATAGAAAACTATGTATTTAGATAATAAGATGTTTTAACTCCATAATAGTGGAAACACTGATTAGTACTAGTCATCCATCGTAGACGCTACACATGCGTTTAAAAAAGCCATGCATACGCGGGGACGCGAGACGCCACAGATTGCTTACTGCTGAAATATACTAAGCAAGCCGCCGCGCGCCGTTTTCGACTGGTATTTTTCTGAACAGCGGGCTAACCACGAGCTCTTAAAGCAGGGCAGAAGTTGAACTGCCCTGATTTTTTGTACTATAACAACTCATTAGCAGGTCTTTTTTTTTTTTGAGGGTGGGAAAGCATCAAATAACTTCTCCCGCTCTGGGCAGAGCAGGAGGGCGTGTCAGACTCTTACTGTCTAAAACCCACCCGTGTTCCTTCGGTTACCTGTGCCAGGGGCCATGGTATCCCTCTCGGACTTTTCCGCAACCCTAGCAGGCATCGGTCCTAGCAAACCCCGTCATTGGTGCTGACATCTTTTTGAGGCGCGCGTGGAACACAACGCGCCGTCGACCAGGGCCTGGTCCTTATCGAACGGCGAGCTGCCCATTGCTCGCCGTTCGCAAGCCCACGCCTACGGTGGCCGGGAATCGGCCTGCGATTCCCGACGCCCAGGGCGTCTCCTGCGGCGGCTAGGGGCGTGAGGGCGCAAATTTTGCCTCTCCTTCACGCGTTCCGCCTCCTCCTTCGCGATCATTACTGCTTCGCAGAAGGAGGTGACGGCTTCTCAAGCCCTCTCGCTCCGTACCATGGCCTGGACCAAGGCCGGACGCGAGAGATCGCCACCGCCAATCGCCTCCACGAGGACACGGCGGTGCTCCGCCCAAGCCGGGCAGACCTCCACCGTATGCTCCACCGTATGCTCCACCGTGTCCTCCGGGCGATCCACACAATGGTGACACCCGGGCGTTTCCTCCCGCCTTATCCGGAACAGGAACTTCCCGAAACAACCGTGTCCGGTGAGGACCTGCGTCAGGCGGAAGATGCTCATTAGCAGGCCTGCTGCAGGCTTGTTGCGTTGACGTTCACGAAAACCGTTCACTTTTTTTTTGTATAGACTTTTCATACCGTTAGTCCATTACGCGCTAATTGACAGCCGCAAAACGACTATTGAACGGCTGTACCGTCAAAAGAAACCATCTTGAAAAAGTAACTATTAGATAAGCTTTTTCAAAACTGTTTTGTAATTCGAGCGTTGAGGTTCCGGCAATTGGGACTCGAGGTGGCCCTGCACATATCCGAGGCTATGTGTTTTCATTGTCCTCGGAACGCGCCACCGTTGGGTTCCGAAATAACGGTAGGAGGGGTTCACATCGGCGTCGAGTCGACGATGAAGTACCTGGGACTCGTCCTCGACAGCCGGTGGAACTTTGTGGAGCATTTCCGACGTTTGGCTCCCAGGCTGGAAAGGACCGACCGGGGCTGCCTTGAAGCGGCTCCTACCCAATCTAGGAGGGCCAATTTCGTTATTGCTCTAACCATTCGGATCCAGACTTAACAGTTCCTTCGCCTGCAGAATTTCATAATTCTGCAACCCTTTTCCACATTCGCTTGTAATGCTCCTAACCTTGGGTGGATTTGTTATACCCAACTGCAATTTCTCTATGATTAGATTGGAACTACCATAGGTGAAGCAGTTGAGTCATACTAACACGAAGATTTGTTCGTGTTTCACTAAAAATAAAACCACCACCACCCAGAAAGGATTTGTACCTAATTCTACAGATTCCCCTTTCCCTGACCATTTGCCGATTTCTCAGTTAGTCCGGTCAGTAGGTCGTCGGAAGTTATTCTTTATGTAAAATGTCGTAGGTTTGAAAATATGGTGTACTTACGTTACAAAATGTGGCCTAACAGATTCATTTTAATAAATGTGGTGGTTTTATTTTTAGTGAAACACGAACAAATCTTCGTGTTAGTATGACCCAACTGCTTCACCTATGGTAGTTCCAATCTAATCATAGAGAAATTGCAGTTGGGTATAACAAATCCACCCAAGCATAGGAGCATTACAAGCGAATGTGGAAAAGGGTTGCAGAAATATTAAATTCTGCAGGCGAAGGAACTGTTAAGTCTGGATCCGAATGGTTAGAGAAATAACGAAATTGGCCCTCCTAGATTGGGTAGGAGCCACTTCAAGGCAGCCCCGGTCCTTTCCAGCCTGGGAGCCAAACGTCGGAAATGCTCCACAAAGTTCCACCGGCTGTCGAGGACGAGTCCCAGGTCGTCGACTCGACGCCGATGTGAACCCCTCCTACCGTTATTTCGGAACCCAACGGTGGCGCGTTCCGAGGACAATGAAAACCCATGGCCTCAGATATGTGCAGGGCCACCTCGAGTCCCAATTGCCGGAACCTCAAACCTCGAATTACAAAACAGTTTTGAAAAAGCTTATCTAATAGTTACTTTTTCAAGATGGTTTCTTTTGACGGTACAGCCGTTCAATAGTCGTTTTGCGGCTGTCAATGAGCGCGTAATGGACTAACGGTATGAAAAGTCTATACAAAAAAAAAAGTGAACGTCAACGCAACAAGCCTGCAGCAGGCCTGCTAATAAGATGTCATAGTACAAAAAAGCCGGGCAGTTCAACTTCTGCCCTGCTATAAGAGCTCGTGGTTAGCCCCCAGTGTCGCTGCAGTTTGTGGGTTTGTGGTCATCTGTTACTCTGTGGGTCATCTGCCATGGTTGGCAGCACTGTGTGCTGTCAGCTGAAACTTCAGCTGCCACTGTCACTGTCAGTGTCAGTTGTACAAGAAAACTATACTTTATTACTGGTTGTGGCTGACAAAACAGAAGACCTCGAATATTTTATCATTGTGAAATATTGTGCAGTTCTAATCTCATTATATTAACGAATTAAGTACTTTACTGTTACTGTACCCTTCGACACTAATTTGTAGAATGCTTATTCGCTACATCAATAACTAAAAAGCAAAGAAATATTATGTTTGGCATGTAAAGGGTAAACAACAGTTACGTTTTTATAATGTGTTCTTCCACAATTGTATCTTTTTTAAGACAGTGGAGACTATGGATTAGGCCTTTCTTGATCGCAATTTATGTTGTATTAATTATAGTATTAGTACCAATACTAATAGCCCATTCAATAAACAATGGGTTTAAGAAATCCGATCAAGGGTCTTTGGTTGGTGGAGGATTTGTTCTTCTCGCCGTACCTATCTCCATATGGCAAATAACACAACATGTTGTTCATTATACCAAACCAATATTACAAAAACATATAATAAGGTAAGTAATTTATTTGATAATCACCTATAACACAATAATATTCAGATAAATAACAGCAAAAATCGATTCTAATTACTGACAATGGAAACTTGCTAACAACCAATAACATTATAAACGACATGCGAGCTGTAGTTAAGATGATTAATTCATAAACAATTTTAAAACAGGTAGGATATCATGCAATTTTACTTAAATGATTGGCAGTGTTAAAATAAATGTTACATACTGTTAATAAATTTTATATACTTTCAGAATATTGTGGATGGTACCAATATATGCTTTAAATGCCTGGATAGGCCTGGAATTCCCAGAGCAATCAATTTATGTTGATTCTCTTAGAGAATGTTATGAAGCTTATGTAATTTACAATTTTATGAAGTATCTGTTGAACTATCTTAATGAAGACCATGATTTGGAGGCACTCTTGGAAACGAAGCCTCAAATCTATCACATATTCCCTTTATGTTGTTTAACACCATGGGAAATGGGACGGTAAGAAACGTTGGACAGTTGTTAGGTTTCACTTAATTAGGCAATTTTTTGCCTTAGTCCTTAAATTATGTATAATCCTAGTTATTTATAACTCCAGCTGCACATAAATGTATGACATAATATGTGACACAACTGACATCAGCCATCCCAAAACAAAATATCTTATAAACCACTAGCTGCACCCCTGGTTTCACCCACATAAGTCTCGATCTCATGAAAATATTTGGATAAAAAGTACCCTTTGTCCTAATCCAGGTCATGGTCTACCCATGTGCCAAATTTCATCCAAATCCATTCAGCCATTTTAACATGAAAGCATAATAAACAAACATACCAAAAATGTAATCTAAATTATCTTTATGTTATGAAGTATTTAGAAATATTCTAGTTCTTACTTTTGACTAAACTTTAAAGTAGAGAGTTTGTTGTACAGCTGTTTATTCACAATTACAGGTTTACAGCTATTCCGCAACCATTTAAAACCAATGTCACACAATGTCTATTAAGTATACATTACTGTAACATCTGTAACTACATACATACACACATGGAAAAAACAAGTACTTATATAAATAAACATTTTAATATGTGGCATTCTTCAGTTTTTGTTCATATCATTATGTATTATCACTTTAATTGTCTATTTTGGTAGCTGACATGACATCACTAAAATAGTCAAGCATTGAGCACCTGATAAAATAATTGTTATTAATAAATTTAAGTTAGTGATAAAAACAATACATGACATGTATACACATTTATAATAATAATTTATTGGTGAAAGCAATTTAAATTCCACTATCTTCTGCTACTATTACTATAATATTAATTCATTTATTTGTTTCAGTGAATTTGTTCATAATTGCAAGCATGGAATTCTTCAATATACAGTAGTGAGGCCCATAACAACAGTTATATCAATGATATGTGAACTATCTGGGGTCTACGGAGAGAGTGACTTCAGCCCAAAAGTTGCCTTCCCATATATGATAGCTATAAACAATCTATCACAATTTGTTGCCATGTATTGCCTTGTTTTGTTCTACAGAGCAAATAAAACTGAATTAAAACCTATGAAGCCTATTGGTAAATTCTTATGTATAAAAGCTGTAGTCTTTTTCTCGTTCTTGTAAGTTTTTGTAACCTAATTAGCATTTTTTATTTTTTTAACTCATTAATTACTTTATGTCAAACTTCTCAATTTCCAGCCAAGGAGTGATAATTAACATATTAGTCTATTGCGGTGTGATATCAACTATATTTGATATATCAGATTCTGATAAGATAAAAATCATGTCTTCTAAGTTGCAGGTAAGTTTCCCATGTTATTTTAAATAAATTCAACATTAAGAAGCCATTTAATAAGCAGTTGTCCTTGAAATCTATCTCCAATCCTCTATAGTGTCACATAAAATTCTAATTTGCTAGTTGACCTTTTAACAAATATTCATTTGGTTCAAGAAATTACTTGTCTCATAAATAATTTTTTACAGGATTTTTTGATATGCATAGAAATGTTCTTAGCAGCGATAGCTCACCACTACAGTTTCTCTTACAAACCGTACGTCTCCCCACAAAACCCGTCGCCGTCGTGCCTCGGATCTTTCCTCGCGATGTGGGATGTGTCTGATGTCAAGAGAGATATATCTGAGCACCTTGGTGTTGTTGGTATGTTGCAACATAATATACCATACTATTGTGATACATTGAGAAATTATGAAAACTTGAGGCCAGGCTAATAGATGAATAAATACCAACATCATTCAATTATTACACCCATATAATTATTTTATCATTTAAGTTTGTACTTTGGACAGTAGCTAATGGACCATGATTCAATAGAAAAAGAGTCGATATGAATTGAATGCTCACGACATATTAATCCATTAATTTCCACATTGGTTTAGTGATTGCACAGCGACTGCTGAGCGTATCATCGTGGGGTCGAATCCCCAGTCGAGTAGTGTTTTTGGGTTTTTCGTTAAGATAGTCTTAGTAGCAGCCAGCCGTCTATAAAATTGCCATTAAAATGCGAGTCTCAATGCACCTCTGCCTACTCCGTCGTTGAATACAGGCCTAACATTATTTTAAGTTTAAATTTATGCCCAGTGTCTAACCGGAGTTTTTTTTAAATGTTATAAACCTAATACTATTTTCTTTTCCCACAGGGAGCTCATTTAGTCGAAGACTTCGAGGTAAATCGATGTATCACATGGCGCGTGGATACGATGAAAATTCAAGATTGATGAGCGAGCAACCAATCCCGTCTAGTTCGGCTCCGAACCTCACTGTAGATTTGGAACCACCGCCTGTGGAAGTGAGACCGTCTGCCTACGGATCGCTTGATAACACTCTAGCCGCGGTGTCAACGAACTCTGAAACAGAACCTTTACTTGACCTCGATGATCACCCTAAAGTATAAAATGTGAGACAAAAATGATAGTCATTTTGCATATTAGGGAAATCGAATATAGTGGCTTGGTGCTACTTAATATTGCTTTATAGAAACTAATCGAGTATGCATCACACTCAGGAATATCTGACAAAAGATTGATCACAAAATTGTACATTCCTTATTTTTTAACCAAAGTATGAATATCCTGAATTGTTTATTATATGATGATCTGCAATAATATCGTATATTAGTATGAACTAACCAACTATGAAGAATAATATTAGTATAAATTGTGATATTTACGTTAATCTGAATAGGTAATTGTAATTATTATATGTTAAGTTTTAGAAATAAAGTATTTGTTTAGCATAAACAACCCTATTTCCCTACTTAGTTCTAAATACCTCACTATGAGCCGTGTTCTTGGCAGGGCTGTTTCAGAAGTGTTCAGATGTTGGATTTATGCAAGTCGGACATGGGTTCTGTACTGTGCTGTGCCATACCACACATCACAAAAAAACAAAACAAAATATGAGTATAAAATAGAAACAGAAAGTTAGATCAGAAAGTAAAATTAATAATTATTTTAATTCTTTATTGTTCAAATAAACATTTTAGCAACTCCATTAAATACAATAATATGAATATTAGAATACTGACTAGTGAAAGGTAGTTTTAAGACTGAATAGAATTTATATACATTATCTTAACAGTAAAACGATTTTTTTGGCTGACAATGGTGCCGATTCTGTTGTACACCGAACTAAACTAACTAAACTATCACTAAAATTCCTTACTTTTGGCTATGAGAATCTTAACGCTATTCTGCAAAATAAAATCTCTAAATTTAAAAATAATTTTGACACATCTAAAATCAAATTTGACAATTATTGCGACTCCACGTGGTACTTGTTTGCCGTACCACGTGATCTTTTTTTATAGCCGTAGGCGCGCATTATGTGCGGCCTCGACTTGTTTTGTATGGAATTTTTTACTTTTTGTATGGAAAATATAAAAAAATATTACCAACACGTTGAGTTTTATAGGTTTACGGGTTGCAAAGGGGGGTCGAAATTTTCATTATTTTTGCGATACGACACACCGTTTTCGAGATATAAGCAAAAGAAAAGAAAAAAAGATACAGTACTGTTTTTGCATCTGAAGTCGAGGTGTTGGTGTGAATTTTAGTTCATGACAACTAATTTTATTCCACACCTTTTTAATCGTGATTAAAAATAGTCAGATTTAGTTAAGACAATCAAAATTTTAGGTGAAAAACGTAAAATTCAGAATAGCAAAATTGCCATTTTCACTAAATTATAATCTCAGTGCCATCTTAGTGCTGTCAAACTAAAATTTAGTTAAGTTGTGTCACTTTAGTCAATTTCAGAATGGGAAATCGTCGTTTGACAGGAATAAACTAAATTTTGGTGATTTTTAGTCTAGTTTAGAGAATTTTGTGACAAGAGAATCGGCACCAATGTCATCTTATAGTATAAACATGCAAATGATTAAGATATTGAATAAAATAATAGTGTAGTCTTATTTTCTAAGTATGCTTAAAAATATTTAGAAGAAACACTTGAGCATCATCGAGTTTATTCAAATCATAATAAGAATCAGAGTGTTTATTTGTGAAACATAGGTATTTACATAGATCTTAGGTTATTATATGTGCGCTATATAATACTGGTTTAATTTTCTCCTTAATTTACTTCTTCCTATTTAATCAAATAGGTACTATGTAAAGTATAATAATCCTCCTATGTATATATGAATCTATGTATACAGGGTTACTGGTAATTCGACGTATATCCGTCAGGGGCTGATAAGGGGGCCAAAATGCAACAAATTGAACCCCCCATATGTATGGCCGAAATTCAATAGTTTTCGAGATATTAGAATTTTTAAGGGTTTTTCGATATTTACCCAAAATTTGACATTTCATTCCAAATAAAATAAAAACTACATATTTGAATGGGTACCATTAAAAATGATGTTGTAGCTGGCACTTCAATTAAGCTATGGAGTATGGACATAATTAAAACTACTTAATTTAACAAAATAATGAAAATAATGAGCGATATAAGAATAATATCTTACCAATATTTTCATTTTACGCTTCAAAAATGTTGTCTCGTCACAAAAAATTCTATGACATTAATCGTACAAATAACTAAAACAACTTGCTTATCCTGTAAGCTTTCCAGAAAGGTATAAAAGTCAATTTTAAAATACATAATTCGTGGCATGGCATGTGTTTGAACCGGCGCGGGGAGAGAAATTATCTGTGTTTTTAGTTTATGATCCTCGCTAAAACAACCGATTTTCATGGCAAAATTCTTCGCGATGGGGCGGGGTGTGCGGGCGGGGGAGTACACGGCGTCTGCTGCGCTCGCGTCGCCTTCCTTAGTAAGTTTTGACTCTCCGCCGCGCAAGCACGTGTGTTGTTATCTTGCTACCAATCTCTCATCCCGTTCATTTGTTATCGATCATTATTGTTAATTCTTGTTTCTCTTGTTATTCTTTTTGTTATCATTGTTATTTCGGATAACATGGCTTCGTATCCTAATAACGAATACGCAGACATAATGTTTTGTTATGGTTTTGCCGATGGAAACGCGGCTGCGGCTCGGCGAGAATACCAACGCCGCTTTCCCGATCGTCGACTTCCCCACGTTACTGTTTTCGGGAGCACCTATCGACGATTGTCTGAAACTGGCAGTGTTCAAAGAGCACAATTCAACGCTGGCAGACCTCGACGGTACACGGCTGACGAAGAGGACACCATAAACCGAGAAAATTCGAGTCGCCTGGCAGGATCTCCCTCGTGCAATGTTTGAACAGGTTGATAATGGTACGGGTGTCTACCTGATAGATGTACTACCGACCACACTTTCCACTGGGACATACCGAGCTGTCTTGCAACAATGTTCGTTGAGATGTTTGGGTCATCAATAAAACACTGATGTCCTCTTCGTCAGCCGTGTACCGTCGAGGTCTGCCAGCGTTGAATTGTGCTCTTTGAACACTGCCAGTTTCAGACAATCGTCGATAGGTGCTCCCGAAAACAGTAACGTGGGGAAGTCTACGATCGGGAAAGCGGCGTTGGTATTCTCGCCGAGCCGCAGCCGCGTTTCCATCGGCAAAACCATAACAAAACATTATGTCTGCGTATTCGTTATTAGGATACGAAGCCATGTTATCCGAAATAACAATGATAACAAAAAGAATAACAAGAGAAACAAGAATTAACAATAATGATCGATAACAAATTAACGGGATGAGAGATTGGTAGCAAGATAACAACACACGTGCTTGCGCGGCGGAGAGTCAAAACTTACTAAGGAAGGCGACGCGAGCGCAGCAGACGCCGTGTACTCCCCCGCCCGCACACCCCGCCCCATCGCGAAGAATTTTGCCATGAAAATCGGTTGTTTTAGCGAGGATCATAAACTAAAAACACAGATAATTTCTCTCCCCGCGCCGGTTCAAACACATGCCATGCCACGAATTATGTATTTTAAAATTGACTTTTATACCTTTCTGGAAAGCTTACAGGATAAGCAAGTTGTTTTAGTTATTTGTACGATTAATGTCATAGAATTTTTTGTGACGAGACAACATTTTTGAAGCGTAAAATGAAAATATTGGTAAGATATTATTCTTATATCGCTCATTATTTTCATTATTTTGTTAAATTAAGTAGTTTTAATTGGGAACTATATTTTCTATCACCAAAATTTATATTTGTCATCAAGTTGTATCACCTAATAAATAGATCTATCGCCACGAAATATTTTCGTTCTCAGATAAACAAAAATTGTTCCCAGGTTGATATCTCAGGATTTTAGGTGATTTATTGTGGAACTGATTTTGCATTGTTTGGTGACTACATTTTGGTGACAGATCTACTATTTGGAGGACAAACCCTATTATTTAAGAAACACAAAACTAATTAAATTGGTAATAGCTTAAATGATACCCGAGACAAATTACCAGGAGAAACTGGATGCAATCTGGACTTTAGGGCACCCCGACTCGGACAGGTTAGGTTAGAAGGGGATGGCGGGGTCGAGAGACCCCGCCATCCCCTTCGTGGTTATTTTTTTATAAACCACCCAGAAGTAGGAGCCCCGCGAAGCGGGGCTCCGTCGACCAAGCCCTACCGTCGACATATTATGTATATCAATCGATCCGTGGTGAATAAGAAAACTACTACTATTGGTGATCTCTTTAAATTAGTTTGCTTAAATACTTATTAGGACACACCTATTATAATACATACAAAAACATTTATTTGGTACTAGACCTTATATCTCAGGATTTTAGGTGATTTATTGTGGAACTGATTTTGCATTGTTTGGTGACTACATTTTGGTGACAGATCTACTATTTGGAGGACAAACCCTATTATTTAAGAAACACAAAACTAATTAAATTGGTAATAGCTTAAATGATACCCGTTTTAATTATGTCCATAGCTTAATTGAAGTGCCAGCTACAGCATCATTTTTAATGGTACCCATTCAAATATGTAGTTTTTATTTTATTTGGAATTAAATGTCAAATTTTGGGTAAATATCGAAAAACCCTTAAAATTCTAATATCTCGAAAACTATTGAATTTCGGCCATACATATGGGGGGTTCAATTTGTTGCATTTTGGCCCCCTTATCAGCCCCTGCCGGATATACGTCGAATTACCAGTAACCCTGTATATGAAAGTAGTATATGAATCTCGAAATCGCGATAAAAGTGGAATGTATACATTCCTTAAAAACATATTACTTATAATATATTCTTTATGTAACTTGATATGCAATTATTTGATTGTGTTCTAATTCTAATAAACCAAGCCTATAATTATTTATCAATAGGAGTAATTCTTCAATTGAATCCTCGTCCTGCAGAAATTTTCTAAGGCACTCAGTCCAGCTTTTAAACAATTCATTTCAATTTTGTGCCATATTGTTCCCAGTATGAGATAGTAGAAGCAAAGGCCAGTAACAAATATTTTAATTATGTCATAAAATATACTGTTGGGCCAATAACCCACTGTGCCAATTATGAATATGAGTAATAGTCCTCCAATAGTTAAATATAATGTTTTGAATTTAGATAAGTTGACCATTGTCTCCTCACAAACTTTAATAGCTTGCATAGCAGTTTCATCAAATTCATTATCACTGCTGCAGCAGCGAACATGTCTTTTTATTAAGGTATTGTCAGTTGGTTTCACATGTAATTGTACAGAAACTGCATTGTGGTCAGAATATGAAAATTCTTTGCCAGGCACTCGGTCAGGTAATGGGTTGCCAAAATTGGTTACTACAACCTGAAAAATAAATAGAATTGAATTAAATCTTGTGTTAAATAAAACCTGAATCATGCAAAATATTGTAAACAAACATACCTCCCATGCAGGGTTTAGTTTATATAAAATATGATCTATTCTCTTTCCTTCAGGACAAATCTTGACTTGTTTAGGATCCGCATAGCTATTGTTAGCACTGTCGCTAGTTCCTAAGGCCTTTGATTTTGCTGGGTCTTTCAAGTCAAGGTCTTTGTCATATGCATCCACAAGTGGGGGAAGCTGGGTCACTACCCTGAAAAAGAAAAATAATAAGTATAGACATATTATAATGTGATGAGGCTAAGAAATAAATTTTCAAATTTACTATCACTATCTAACCACTACATGAGGACAAAATATAACAAAAAAACATTACTTGAATGATAGATCTCCAGGTGCTGCATTTAGATCTCCTGCCAGTATGGATATGTCAGCAGGTGCAGTCGTCAAATTAACAAATTCCGCTGTTGAGTATGCTTGTAGTACTCTGTGTGCCAAATAGATATCATCCTCATGGTATTCTGCATGGAGCTGAAAAAAAGTGCATTGGTTAGTGCCATGTTTATTGTTTTATCAGGTTTTGCTTGTGTGTATTTACAAATTTTCAATATTTTCAGCACTTAAAAGCTTTGGCAAAGTTTTTTTTCTTTTTAAAAACTGCCCTGCACTAGGAATTGCTCCTGTATTGTGGGTGCGTTTACAAACATTTAAACTCACATACACAAACAGCCAGACCCGGAACAACTACTTGCAGGTCATACAAATATTTGTTCCGTGCGGGAATCGAACCCGCGACAGGCAGCGCAGCAGTCAATCGCTGTGCTGCGTGTCGCGTGCGCGCATTGTATAAACATGATAAATGTCACAATGATTGATCATGGATATAGCAATAGTCACCATTGACTTCACACATTTTTTTTTTCTTACTCAATTTAGGTACAGTTGTATGAGATAGTGAGAGAATACTCTATCTACAATCACTTTATTATGAAACTTCTATATGTTAAATTACATCCATATTATTATAAATTCGAAAGTAACTCTGTCTTTAAGTTACCTTTTCGTACCTAAACTACTGAATGGATTTTAATAAAAAATTTGGCAAGGAGATAGGTGGTATTCTGGGGAATGACGAAGGCTACTTTTTTGTCACGGTAGCACGTTCTCGTGGGATAATTTCCGACATCCTCGCGGGCTAAGCCGCGTGCAGTAGCTAGTTTCAATATAAAACACCTAAACTGGGTGCAAATACTAAAATATTTTCAAATACCTAAATCTCCATCATCATAGGCCAGTCTTGCTTATCCCCTAGGATTTGAAATGATGTTAATTAGGTATATGAAATATTAACTTACTACTCACATGTGTACAATATACATTAATTAGTCTATCACCATACTGAATACGGCAAAGACCGATTCCTTTCCCTCCAAACCAGTCACCGTGATGTATTTTGTGAATGTAGCCATTTAACGGCCACTGATGAAAGAAAACATCTTGCATTAACCATTTTGAGAATATACAGAGGCCTGACCCAAGTACTCCACTGAAATATTAAGTTCAAAATTAATGAAAATATCCTGCCCAAGATGATCCTCTGACCATAATATTCTACATTACATTTGCTACATTCTTTGTATGCACGGCTACACATCAAGCTATACATTTCCAGTTTACACTGACCTCTCATTGTAAGGAAATCCTATACACTGCGAGATCAGCTTATACTGGAATAGTATAACTTGATGTGTAGCCGTGTGTACAATGATGATTAATAGTATTTTTTACTATTCATTATTTACAAAAACATTTAGGACAGTTCAGTTGCTATGATAGAGATGTATGAAAGAAAAAGACATGTTGCACCAACCCATCATATTTTGGGATAAGGGCAGGAGAATGATGATGAGGACTGTTTTAAACCGAAGGACCTAATAACCAGACATTATTAGGCACAGTGATGACAAGTGGAGTAAGGCAGTGACCAAATGGTGTCCAAGGATTAGGAGACTAAGTGTTGGTCATGCCGCGGCGAGATGGGAGATGGGCGGTGTTGTTGCCATCGCAGGTAGAACCTGGATGACGCTGACACGGGAATGTGGAGATTGCCACAAGACAGGCGTGGCCTATGCTCAGCTGTGGGTGAAGTCGGGCTGTGGATGATTATAATAATGTTGTTTACCTGTAAAAGTAGTGTGAATAAGGTAGATTGCTTTTCAAACTGTTCTTCAAAAACAAATAATCATTTTCACTCCATACTTCTTGTAAACACACTATAGTATGAGAGCTTTCTTGTAAATATTTAGCTATGGCTTCAAAACGCTCCTTTCGGTTTTTTGATACCCCTGGTATCCCCCTGTAAATGTATTAGTGGTTATTATTTACGTAAATTAAGCGTGCGAGTTGCAGCCTACTTTAATACAATATACCAACAACAACAACAAATATACAACCAATATACCATTTATTGTATTTTATGTTTTTTTTTTATCAATTTGTTTTATCAACCAGTTTGCTCATAACCATGCTGTTGATAGTGTGTACAGAGAGGGTAACCATAGAAACTTTACAATTTATGCAGTATCATGCCATTTGATAGAATTAAGGTAAAAGTTGTGATAACTTAACTTACCAGCAGTTTAGAGTAAAGACATTTACGGTGAATTCCATAATAACTGAACACTGTTTTACTATGACGAATGGATTTTTCAATTTGTAATCATAAACTATATTGTACAAAAAATGTACTCTGTGATATTGTAGTCTGTATCACAGATAACTATATACTAGTCGGAGACAGATAGGACAGTACTATGGTTGACGATTAGTTCCAAAAATATGCGCCAAGCGCTAGTGTCGTAATGTCACTGAGGGATGACCCACAGCGTACTATAAAAATGACGCTGACCATCCGGCATAGAATATCGATAGCATAGTGATGTGCCATGGAATATTCTTATTGGGTTAATTTTATTATTTGCAATGTTCAATGGTTCTTCCTATATGTTCATTGGATACGAATATAACGAAAGAAATGTAAAAAAAAGACTTCAGATTTTACTTTTTATTTATTTTTTCGTCTTAACCTATGGGCTTTATATTTCTCAAAGGCAATTTGTTGAGGTGCACACATCACAAGTTTTTCTTGTACACCTCCATTTAAAATTTTATTAATTATGTTGCACCAATTATGAACATGGATGCGTATCATTCAATTAAGCAACCATTCCTTTACTTCGGTGTTATGACCTGTACACCCCAACCAATTTAAATCAAATTTCTTTTTTATTTCTATTTTTAAATGTTTTATTACACATTTTTTGTATGCATACTTATTCAAGTAATCATGTGTATAAGGCCCGAGATATTCCTATATAACATTAGAAACTTCTTTGATGGATATGTTAAATTATGATGTTTTAAAAGGGTATATTCTCGTTGTTCAATCCATTTATGAAATACATCTCTTTTTGTTTGCGTATAAAGTATCAGAGCATCTCCTACAATTAAATTTGTTTGTCACTCTCCTGCACATATACCCTGCTGTATATGCAGAAGAGAGCACGCGCAATCTTTCGTTTACTGGATTTAGTGATTGGTTACTGCTAACGTTTTGCGTCATTGTTATGGGTCTACTACACACGGCATTTTTTTTATCTTCATCAAATGTTGATGAGGAACTCTCATCAACATTGGATGAAGATATGAGTTTAAAAAAATCTACAACTGTGTTTCCTGTTTTCCTCACAGTTTGCGTATATTGAATGTGGACCCATAACGTTGGACATTAGCAGTGATTTAAAAGCATTCAAAAAAGTATTTGCATCAGGATTGACGTTCTTGTAGTTGATGGCTCTGATCCTACCAAAAAAATTCTCAAGAGGATCCTGATTAACATTTCTAGGATAAAAATATTGTATATCATATTTTTCGAACAACAGTTTAGACAACCTTTCAAAACTTTCTATAGTTGTAACCCATCCATTAAGAGAAGGAACTCGAACCTTATAGATTTTATTATTTTTGAGGGCTTTCTTGCTACTATTATCAATATATTGAATATTATTTAATATTTGTTTGGCTTCTGTCCAAAAATTGAAAATTTGATGGGCGTTTGGCTTTATTGGTCCACGAAGTTTGCCCCGGACAGTACTCCCTCGAGATCCATTCACGCTGTCAAAGAGCTTGTCCATGAATTCCACAGCTTCGCCTGTTGTGGCCATTGTCTCACTGACATTTTGACCCGAGGCTGTAGTTTCTGAAATACATAATTATATATAAGTATAACAAACAAACAATGTTTCCATTTCCATTCTATCAGACTACAAGAAAGTGCAACTGGTATTATTCTTAGTATATTAGTTTAAATCAAACATCTTATTAGTCATAATGGCTCAATTGTAAAAATTAAAACCCAATTATTAAAAACCTAATTCTTTTTAACAAATAGTGAATATGTATAGTGTGAATTCTTGTGTTTCTTTTGTCGGAGACCCTAAATAAATTAAAGTAAAGTGAGTAAGTGAGTGATTGATTGATAACAAAGTAAAAACTTACTGAACAATGCAGTGTATTTAAGCATTCCACTGGTTGTTGCACTCAGAGTTTGGGCAGCTACACTCACTTTAATTTTCTTCATTTTTGCTGCGTAAATATGGTGCTCTGTTAGTTTTTTATGCATTCTAGTATGACCTAGTAGGCAATCAGCATCAAATACCGTTTCGATATCCTTCCAAGTGGCAACTTTGCTTTTGAAAAACATCTTTTGTAAGAAGGTTGTTCCTTAGCCCCTTAAGTAAGTGTGGGGGATCATACACTACACGTAGGTGTTGTCCTGACATCTCAATAGTTCCATCTGCAAACAAAAAAGCTATTGAGTACAACTTAATTTGATGGATCACAGTCCTACTAATTTATAAAATAATGTCAAAGTTTAGATGTTTGTTATGCAATTGTGGTTTAACAGTTCAACATATTTGGATGAAATTTGGTACACAGTTAGACCATGACCTGGACTAACATACAGATGGATATTATGATAATTATAATGATGATGGATACTTTTTATCCTAGATAATTTGCAACTGCTATGCAGATAATGTGAACAAAGGCTATTTGTAGAGAGAGTATCTACTCACCATTATATATAATTATGTCTCAACTCAAGCAATAAAGCGATGAGAACGAATAATACACAAACTAACCCAGAGATTCGACACGAACACGAATGACTGAAATTACTGAAAATACAATCTGTCAGTTTGACAGTTATACGCAACACTCAACAGCCAAAATGGCTGCCAACAACATGGCTACCGAAAGTAGCGCCATAACGCATTTTTTGGAACTAAAGCTGTCGCAGGCCTGGTCTGTATTTTGTAACTTTCAAAGTTTCAACACAACAAAACAATAACTTTTTTTTTTAATTTTAATGGCCTGGTTGAACAAACAAAACAATAACGAGCACTGAGCAGTGTTGCCAACTTGCCAGATCACCGCCTCGCCGAAAGCAAGCTCAAGGAAGGTTTGGGGAGAACGCGACTCCGCGAGAGCCTCGCGCTCTCCCCAAACCTTCCTTGCAATTTAATGATGTAATCCCCCCAAAATTCAGGTTTTGAAGAAAAAGTGTTAACGAAATACAATTTTATACTATTTCAGCAATAGTTTCCATTACTGTGTATTAATGTTAGAGCTTTCATAATATTTATTTATTGAATTGGATGCCTGAATTTTTTAATAACTTGTGTTGGTATTACTTTTCTATCGTGCCATGGATAAAAATCATAAATTAGAAGCAGCCGAAAGCTGTAAAAACGTAATTGATAACCCCGGCAAAATTTATTTTGAATCTACCAATTTAAACATCACGGCTAGCCGCGGCTTTTCCCGGATTAGCTTTGGTAATGAAAATCCCACAATTCCGTTCAAACCATTGAGCTTCAAACCCAGCTTTTCCCTCCAATTTCCAATTTTCACTCCACTATACAAAAAAAAATTTTTTTTGGGTTATTCCCCCAGTCTGGCATCACTGTGAACGAGTTGGTTGAATGACTGTTACCATCGATCCAGCGTTGCCAAATTGGGAGCTTTTTTCGCGATTTTGGGGTAAATTTGATATTCGGGGAAAGTTAGTTAAGATAGGTTGACCAAGCATGAAAGATAGTTTGTCTTGGGGTTGACTAAGCATGAAATATCTATCTACACACATCAAAAGTGTCTAGGGATCAACATATATTTTTGCAATAACTTTTCTCCTGATTGATATTAATTAAAATTTTCTTTAAGGATTCATAAAATAAAGTGTTTTCGTTTGTCACAGTAACGATAAACCAAGTCACCTTTGCATTAATAAAGAAATTTGCCATTTTCCTAATAAAGGGATTTTTGACATTTGAACCACTAACACAAAAGTTCGAAAAAAAGACTGAAATAACAGTTTTCTTTAAAATTTTATTGGGTAACTTAAACAATTAATAATCCGTGTTTCTACCGCGAACACTAACAACACAAGAACATCGGTTTGGCATACTCAAAATGAGTTCATCCAAATCACGCTGTGGAATGGCCGCCCATGTTCGTTGCAACAACAAAAAAAGGTCTTCTTGCCACTGGATACCCTCCATATTCGGCAGAGCTCTTCTCTGTAGCATATCCCATGCATGCTCAATCGGGTTCAAGTCTGGCGACTGAGCAGGCCAGGGCAGGACATTGATGTTAGCTGCGGCGAGAGTCTGTCTTACAACTCTTGCGGTGTGCGGTCGTGCATTATCATGCATTAACTGAAATAAGGGACCGATTTGCACTTGTAGAGGAACGATGACGTCTGATACAATCGTCTCAGCATAAATTTGAGCGTTGAGGTTGCCTCTGATCCAAATCAACTCAGTTCTTCCGCCGATCCAAATACCCGCCCATACCATGATGGTTCCACCACTATAAGGATGGACTTCCTGGCAGGATTTTAATCGCTGTTGGCGTCCAGGGGTTCTCCAGTGTCGTATACGTCTTGTATCCGGTCTCATACCAAAACGAGACTCATCAGAAAAGCACACGAAACGCCATTGTTCTTCTGCCCAATTTCTGTGTTCAAGAGCCCATTGATATCGAATCCTACGATTGTGCATTGCTATAGGTGGTACCCGTAGCGGTCTTCGGGAATGAAGGTTCACTTCATGCAAGCGGTTTCTGACTGTTTGGTCACTAATTAAGTTCCCTGAAGAGTGATGAAGCCTCACGGCTAACATCATGGCGGTTATTGTTGGAGCTCTTCGAGTTAAGATTTGAATGTATCGGTCTTGTCTCCGTGTGGTGCAGCGATACCGTCCTCCATGGCGCTCAGCCACGGTACCAGTGCTTCGGTAACGTGGCCAAAGTCGACTGATAACACTCTGACTTGTATTCAGAGCTAAAGCCACAGTACGTTGCCGGGAACCAGCTTCTATCATTCCCACGGCTCTGAGCATTTCTTCCCTGCTTAAATGACGTCGCCGCTCCATAATAACGTTGGTTTTAATCAGTAGTAGGGAAACAGTAGCACTAATAATGTCTTCAATGCGTTGTATGTTTTTATAGGGAAAATATTGACAGCTGATTTTCATCTTTTACTCGAATTTGATTCACAGTTCCTGATTCAAATTATGAAATGCACCAAAAAGGATCCATATAAATTTATAAAATCATAAATTTATTACAAAGCCACATCTTAATCTCAAGAAATCCGCATAAAAATGCTTGATCCCTAGACACTTTTGATGTGTGTATTTTAGACCTAAACCGTGGAGTAAAACTGAATCGGCTGATAAATTTTGGGCTGAAGCTCGTATCATATAAAAATACTGCTGGGGAAATAGCGTTTCCTCACTTAGTGAAATTAGCTACGTCCATGTTGAGTCTGCCCATCGCCAATTAGAGTGTGGAAAGAGCTTTTTCCATCATGAACGTAGTCAAAAACAAGTTAAGAAACCGACTGCTTAACAAAACAGCAGACCACATAATAAGGGCCGATTCACAGTGAGTCACTTAGAACAAGCTGGGTGGACTAAAATATTTTATTTATTTATTTTATTTTTAGGAAAACTTACAGCTAAACAGATACATTGAGTAATAGATTATACAAAATATGGCCAATTACAAGTTTCCACGTGTAGTATATAAATCATATGAAAAAGAAAATTGTAACAACAAAACACTAAACAGAAAAATTACTATTTACGTTCGAAAACGCCATTAGATAAAATTTTCTTTAATTTAGCAATACTATTATTGAAAATGACGATATCAGCTTCCTGGCAAGTTGCATTGTACGTACGACTTGCTCTCACCATGTACGAGTTCCGTCTGTACGTAGTGGTTACTATACCATAAAAGTATGCTACCGCTTCATCCATCGACCTCCTACTTATCTCCGACTGCCAGTCCACACGATTTAACTCGCGTTTTATATTCTCGTAATCAGCAGACTTAAATAAAAACTTTACGTAGGACCGACCTGGTAGTCGATGTAGTTCAACGAATTGCGCGGTAACACATACGGCTCTGTGATGAGGATCTTCAGGTACAAGTGGATCAACACAGTTGCCGACGATATCTTCATCATTAGAAAAAAACCAAATCGAGGATTCTACCATTGATTTTCGAGTGACTATTATATTGCATTAAATTACTTGTATTAAAATTATCAATTCAACTAGTCTGAACATTGCCTTGTACAATGATTCGTCAGACCCACAGTGATTTACCTAGAACAAGCTAGGTGGACAGAAGTCACTTTAATAGAGTGATTGTGTAATTATTTAAAGATAGTGTAGTAAAACAATGTTAATTTTCATATTTGTGTAACTTTCATCGAAAATAACTTTTGTTATCCAAATGTATCCAGTCAATGTTATAGCTACATCATTTAACTTTAAAATGACATATAATGTATACAGTTACCCCAAGCAACCACCTTAACTAATTTTGTATTGTAACAGAACAAGAGTACCTACGCTATTTCTCCAATTTTGTTTAAATTCCAATTTAAAAACTCCAATTTTTAAAGAATGGCTGAATTACGCCTAGGAAGATAAAAATACTCGTATAATGAGTTTTCTGAAACAAAAAGTCAACATCACAAATATCACTCCTGAATCACCGAGGGAAATACAATTGAAAATTTCAAGTATTTCGTCTGAATTTAGGGAAAAGTGGGTTGCATCTAAAATTACAAGGTATTGTTTTATATATAAAAATAAAAGTTGGTTAGAAGGAGCAGACATTCAATTTACCGTAGGCATGCATCGCCCATGTGCTTTTTCATCGTCATCTACAGAGAGTCGACCCAAAAAAGACTTTGAAGATTCTTCATATAAAACAAAAAAACGTAGGGTGGAGGACTTGGTACATTCGCGAAGTGCAAGTGAAACTGTAGCTGCAAAAGTAGCAAATCGTTTATCTGGCCACATATGTGTAGCCGCATTTCAAGTAATTTTCAATTGTATTTCCCTCAGTGATTCAGGAGTGATATATTGTGATGTTGAATTTTTGCTTCAGAAAACTCATAATACGAGTATTTTATCTTCCCATGCGTATTTCAGTGGCTGATCATTACTGTGGAATGCTTGGCGTTTTTTTTTTCATAGAATTATGACTTTGGGGGTGTTGTTAATGACACGTAATTACTAATTAGAGGATTCATTAAAGTGACTTCTGTCCACCTAGTTTGTTCTAGGTAAATCACTGTGCGACTGCTAAAATAAAAAACCGGTTTCATTCCGAAAATTTCTACTCTGCGGGAAAAGAGGATGTAGAATTATTACACTGCTTCGTCCGGTTTAAGCAGTGGGAACTTTTGTGCTTTTTCAATAAATCATAAAAAATAGACAATAGTCTACTTCTTTGTTAATTCCGCTAAATCAAGTTTGAGGGTTTTTTCTGAAAAAGCCATAACTTTGGGGAAAAATAATTTTGAATCTGGGGAAATTTGAGAAATCACATCTGGCAACCCCCTGCCTCGATCCTTCTCTTAATGCGTAGACAGAGAAAACCTGTCTAAGTCACTGACGTATAAATAACCCAATGACTAAAGACTAAGAGTAACCTATCTAAAAAAAGTACTCTGTGGTATAAATCATAATATGATTACAATACAGACTACAATATAGTATAGGATACGTACCTCTTTATCTGTTCTGTGATACGTACCTATATTATACGTACATACATACGTACGTGCATATACGTCAGTGGTCTACGTTCTCTTGTGATCGTAGACAGAGCTTAGAATAATAACTAAAGCAAGACAGGAGCTTGTGATAGATGCGTAGACAGAGAAAACTAATAGATGCGTCTTACCAAAGAGTATAATAACTATAGTCTTACTCATTGAGCTAGGATTATAAGTCAAGTCTGTCTACGTCATTGACTTTTAAACTCAGAACAATAAGTTATTGTTCTGAGCTTTTAAAGAAATACAGATCTTGAGTTTAGTGAACAGAACGCTATGTTATGCCAGGAGGCGTACAAATATGGTGTGCACCTATCTAAATATTATGAATTTAAATAATCAAAAAATATGTTTGAAAATCATGCATAATTAAAATTTCAAAATAAATCAGAACAAATACCTATTATTGTTTAACATTAAGTACATGGTTTGTTACAATATTGAGTACGCAATGGATTTCTTCTGAGTGCAGATAAGCTGACAAATAAATGTGGTTTTTTTTTTACATACAATGCAGTTTCCATTATATAGGTCAATATTTTTAGTTTTTTGAAATACGGAATACAGCTATCTGTCGTTTTTAGACCACACATAGACCTCACACAGCGTTTCTGCATCCTAAATACAATCTCCCTATTAGCTGACTGCCCCCAGAAAATAATGCCGTACCGTAAAACAGAAGCTGCAAGTTCATGGTATACTGTTAACAATGTCTCAATATTAACCTTTTTTGAAAGTTGGAATAATGCATACGCAGATCCAGAAAGAAAGAATCCAATTACCAGAATTATTAGAATCCAGTTGCCAAGTTATTTATCAGAATTTTGTCATTGCTGAAAGGCATTATCGTAGTCTAGTAACCCGTGTAGTAACCTATATATCAGCCTACAAAATTTTGTGGTGAAACCCAACCCAACCTTTTCTTATTTTTTGTGTTTGTGTTATTTTTTACGTCATGTTTACCGCAAATAAACGCATTTTCTTTCTTTCAGGTGGAAAATGCCTTCATTTCTGAAGACCAATTTTCGTACTTAAAAAACTGCAATCTTTTTCAGCGACAATTAATGTTAGTCATTTAATTTAGTAGGTACATACAACCCGGGCGCAACAACTAGACTCGACTCCCCTCCCGCTACCCCGCGCGAGGCCCCGCTCTCGTCCTTCAGTAGCGTTAGCATCACTGTTACCGTTGCACGTAATCTTTCTGAGTTTCGGAGTCATTCGTTTGCTGTTATAATTATTTTTGTTAAGTTTTTGTTATCGTTACGTTTGGACCTGTTATTTGTTTATTGTTATTGGATTTTTGTTATTATTGTTACGTTTGGACGTTTTCTTGTCATTGTTGTGTTTTAAAATACACAATGGGAAAAACCATACACAGCAAAGAAAGGGCCTTAATACTCAAGGTGTTGGCTTTTTTTCAACGTGAGAAGGAAGTTAGCAAATTTGTGATTCCTGTGGACCCTACCAAAAGTGCTCATGAACGTAGTGAGCATCAAAAAGTGAATAAAAAGTATCCCTGGGGCCGAGTTATTATACAAATGCAAAAGTAAGACAGGCGATTACCACGACGAGATTGACACAAAAAATTTTGTTAAGTGGCTGAACGAAAAGTTGTTGCCAAACTTGCCTCCAAACGGTATAGTTGTAATCGATAACGCGCCGTACCACTCGACGCAATCTAAAAAAATACCTTGCCAGTCATCACTTAAAAGTGAGATGCAAAGCTGGCTTACTGATAACAATATTACTTTTGATCAAAAGATGACGAAGCCAGAGTTATACCACATCATACGAATTAATAAGCCAGAAAAAAAAATGTGGTAGACGAACTGTTGATGGAGCATGGCCACGAAGTTGTACGTCTGCCACCCTACCACTGTGATCTAAACCCAATCGAATATATCTGGAATTTAGTTAAACAAAGGGTGGCAGACAAAAATATAGATCAGTCTGAAAGACTAATTGAAAAGTTGACTAGAGAAGCGATACAGTCAATTTCAGTTGAAGACTGGAAAAAATAAGTCAACCATGTCCAAAGACTGGAGAAAGAATACTGGGTGAAAGATCGACTGCAAGAACACCAAGAGAGGGAGTTTATAATATCTCTTGGAGGAGAAGAGAGTTCTTCAGAGAGTGAAAGCGAGGAAGAGGAAAATGTCAGCGATATGTCTGGTATATTTTTTTATATATTTATTTATTTATTGGTCTACCAACGATTGTTTACACCAGTTATGGGCATAAAAAACAAGCAAAAACAGATAAACAATAGTGTACAATCACTTACAGGTAAACTCAGCATGCAAAACGAAAGTTGTACGTACGATAGAGAAAAAAAATTAAAAGAAAAATTCCCTAATTTATATCAACCACTAGTATCTGAATTGTTACATGTAATTTAGATCCTGAAACAGAGAACAAGAAGAGAAAAAACAAAAAAACAAAAAGGTAAGTTAGTATAGAAGAATTAAGCTATGATTCGTCATAATTTTAATAATAAATATAACATTCTTTTTCTTTTTATTTCCGTAAGAAATTTATTGTTTTACCTACTTATTGTCTATGTAGGTACTAAGTATGAACTTGAATAAAAAAAATACATTTGATTAACAATATTGGAAATTAATCCCAAAATAGACTCTAAATAGTTTATTACTGCTCCAATTCGTAACTAAGCAATAAATACTGCATTCGTTATTAGTATACAGATGTTTTATCTCAGTAGGTAATTAAATTCAGTAATACTTTGGTTTTTAGTTAGGTTAGGGTTTTTATTTCAAACCTCGCCATACGGCGGAATTCCAATGGAATTCAAATTATAATGGAAACTGTTATTTATTTATATTTATATATTCTTTATTGTACACCACAAAAAGCATAACAACAAAAATTAAACTGAACATTAATATACAATGGGCGGCCTTATCGCTTTCTTAATATAATAAAGCCTGACCAGAAAAATAAAAAACCAGCACTGGGGGCGCTACATGTATGCACATGTTTACGTTTCTTTTTTGCACTCAGTACTGTAGACAAACGTCATTTGAGTCAGGTGTCAAGTTATTGCGCCCGGGTTGTACATGTAAATATTTTAAAAATATACATATTTAATTAATAAATGAATTAGATAAATTAGCTCGATTCCGAGATTCGAATGCGAACGTCCATAAAAATGAGAATGACCTCTGCTTATACATCAAAATATGACAACCTTCTTTTCTGTTTGATTAGTAATCATAGGACAGTTGAGTTTTAGTTAGTAGACGCCTCTCTGTAAATCACAACCATTGAGATAGGAAAAATATAAGTCAATGATCACAACACTATTATTCCTAGTGGAAGTGTAGTTCGCTTTACCGCGACAATGTAGCCGTAGCATAAATAGGTACTTACTACTAAAATAATAATAGAGGTATTCCTCTATTATTCTATTATTCCATGGTGGGAAAGGGACCATTGACTTCAAAGACATTAAATTATACTAGCAATAGACAGGACATAGCGAACAAAATCGTAATCCGATAGTTAAGTCCTCGTGGACTTAAGTCGCTCAGTCTAGTTTGGCACTCCTGCGTGTCAAATCGTTTTTGTGTCCACTCTATTCAACAAAAGAAAAACATTTACTGAGTAAATATGCCGAGTTGCGCGTTGCGTTATTGTAAATCACGTTACGGTAAAATGACTGGACCTAACTGCGGTTTATTTTCGTAAGATTTTTTTTAATTTACACAGTAATTAATTAGAATTCAATAATTTTCATAAAAAGTTCTAGAATATTTGGTAATTTTGTAATATACGCCCTCTATTGTGGAGTAGCTTAACTTTTTCTTGTAAGAGATGTCCATAATATTGTTGTTTATCGATTTTGTTACCGATATAATTTTATGAGGTAAGTAAATAATTGAACATAATCCTGTTTTTTAATTTAAACTCTCAGGAATTACTGGTTCAAATTGAAAAAATCCTATAGACCATTTATCGAGGAAGGCTATATAACATTACGCTACGACCAACAGGAGCGGAGCAGCAAAAATGTGACGCAAGTGAAGTCGCGCTGGTCAGCTTTGTAAAAAATGTGATTTAGTATGAATGTGGTTTTTCCAAGAGAATCTAAATATTAAATGAAAAATGTATAAATGATGCAATATCCGAAACATTTGTAAAGAGCTGCATTTGAGAACTAAATTATTGTAAAGCGAGTGTTTATAAAATAAGTAGTATACGAAACGTTGGTTTGAAACTAAACATTAATTTATCAATGGTATTTTCCAAATAAATAATTTACTTTGAAACTACTGCATTTTATTGCTTTCCTAACTTTTTGCTATTCATTGAAGAAAAAAATAGAACTTTTATTTATCGATAGTCGATATCTAAATGATTGGTAACATCTCTATTACACACTGGCTATCTGTCAAGATGATAGCTGAATTTAATACATTTAACTTTTATGGTTGCTATTCAAAGCTAGATGGCGTTACTGAGACATGAGATCACAGTTTTTCTATGACATTTGTTCTGATGGCCGCTCTATTGCTATCAATTTAATCTCTTTGATTGACTTATATTCCTAGCTCAATGAAAGGGACACACTAACAATCAGAGTTGTTCCTCTCAACGCCGTTCTTTTCACACGTCTATTCGGTACTGCAAAAGAAAGTTTATGTCTGACACTTCTGACAGCTAAAGTTTGTTTCTATTTACAAATAATTCACACTTCAAAAAAGTTTTGACTGACCAACAAACATGGCGTCTTAAACATTGAACCATTGACTTATATTTTTCCTATCTCAATGCATTGAACGATGTCAGAATTGTCTGGAATTGTCAGATGAGGAATTATTTAGTTACAATTTTAGTTATCAATGTCAAAAAAAAAAACTGTCAGAATAATTGAAAATGTCAAAAATTATTAAATTAAATGCAATGATTTCAGTCAATATTAATTAAATTTCAACCTCAAATTAGTTCATCATTTAAGTTTTATAAATAACATAGAAACAAAGCACTATAATGAGCCATCATTTACGAATTCATCCAGTGTGTAGTAACCACAGAACACTATTACTCCTAGCGGAGGTAGTAACATTTGTCACTAGGCAAGCTATTAAGTGCCTTTTTGAATTTTACTAATGGCATCCGGTATTTTATTATAAATTTTTGGGGCGTTGCCGAAAAAGCTTTAACGCATAAAGGCGGTTTTACATTAAGAAGTACGGAAGACGGGAGGGGCCCGGAGGGGAGGAAACTGTCAAATGAGATATGTGAGATAGAAAAAAAAGTCAATGGTACCCATGGACCTATAAAAAAAGGTCCTTTTTTTATAGGTCCATGTGTGTACCATAGACATAGGTTAGGATATTCATTGAGCTAAGAAAAACATATAAGTCAATGAGGATATTTTACTTGAAGATTACCTGACCAGCAATAATTTTAAACTATCGTCTGCAAGTTGTGACGTGACGCGCTCTGATTCGCGTTCAATGTCACGTGACCAATGACTTTATTTTACCTACGCAATTATTTTTCTCAAATAAAATCTAAAATAATTTACAAAATTTTGTTGTTTTTTGATAATTTTAGCTTTCGACCATTTTACAATACAAAATGAATAAGATATTTTTCTTACTGTTATCTACCCTTTATCTTAGCCATGAAATATGAAGTGACGATGAAACAAAGACATGACGGTATTAAAATCCGTGACTTCGGAAACCGATTATGAATCAATTAATTTCAGGTAGGTACAGTAAGTAGAGTGCGCGCAAAATAAGTCTGACCGTGTTTGACCTTCAAGAGTCAAGACTATATCCCTGCCAGCACTCTTTTAATCACTTTCAGCTTAATAATGGCTTTTATTTACATAAGAAAAAACGGAACACAGCTCACCCTCTTGACTCCGGATGACTAAATCAAGATGGCGGCAAACGATTATTTGCGATTTCGGTCGCACTCTAATAAAACTACGCGCTTCTAATCTTTGTGCAGATCGGACTTTGAGGAGCGCAAGCGATAAGTATTTGTATTTATACTAGATACTTTTCTCCCCGAAATATATTTGGGACGCTCTTTGTGGGATGCAGCGGCCGCAGCGCAGCTTACGAGCCGTCAGTCAGGGTATATATGTTCTGTGCTTACGAGTCGGTGAAGTTAGTTCACAGACTCAAAGCTCAGTGGCGCTATGGAGGGTAGAGGTAAGGAGAACTCTCTGCACAGAACACTATTACTCCTAGCGGAGACTCTCTGTGTATGAAAAGTGTCAGTAAAAATGTGCCACATACGGGTGCGGGTACGTTCCGTTTGGTGTCATGCAAATCATGCATTCGTTCATCATTTACCTAGAGTAAATATTATTCCTAAATACTGGCATTCCCCTTCTCACCATGACTTGGCAGCTAAAATGTTGTTGCCAGAGCAAATCTGTCTTTCCAAAATTGGCTTTACTTTCCCCTTTGTTTTCATGTTTTATTTTATTTTTATTACCTAGCCTTTATTAGCTACATATAACTATGAAATACAGGGTTATTGGTAAAACGCCGGCAATCCATAGGGGAGATCACAGAACATATATGTATACCCTGACGGGGGGGAGATCATTTGCAACCAAATGGCCCCCTAAGACTCCTATGCAAATGTCAACCATTTCCGAGATTTGGCATTCTATATTTTGGCGGTACATATACAAGTATGAAAATTTATTTTAAAAAAATTATGCGACCAAAAAAATACCTGCTTCTACTTCAATACTTAGTAATCAATCATAAAATTACAATTATCTGTAATCTTTTTTTAAATGAGAGTAGGTACACAATTTTCATAATTTTGAGCAGGTTATTTGACACCTGTGGTTAATTTTTGCAAAATAATATGCGATATAAATTTTATCGACAGAACATTCCAAAAATATGTACAGCTTCTCAGGCTATCCAACGAGATACAAAAAGATACCAGATGATTATCTTCAAAAATATATAAAATATCAAATTACTGGAAAATGGTTGACATTTGCCTATGGTCATACAGTCAAACGTGGTGGCTATGTGCCAGGCAGGTGAGAATGTGCAATGGGGCTCATTTGTCTGTCTACGGGGCTCATGGAGTAGAATATTACTGATTTCTTTTTCAACTTTGTCATAAGCGACTTTTTTCATAGATTATTCGATTTTATAAACATTTTCGCATCTCTAGTTCATTTGACAAAACAGTTACTGTCAACTGTCAGTGTCATTCAGTTGACGAAAGTTTTTAAATTATCGAGTCGAACTCGTCAAGAGGCAATGATATTGACTAGTATACAGGGTGGCCGGAACATTGACGTCCAAAAATAAAATTTCGGTCCCTCGTATCGTGGGGTATTCGAATCACCCCCATGTATGTTCCGCGACTTTTCATAGTTTTCGAGTTATGAATTTTTTTCTGAATGTTTGAAAATTTTCGACCTGACCAACCTAAAAAAATTCAAAAAAAAAAGTAGAGGGTTTTATCGAGTTTCTTTTTTTGCAACTGAATTTTCATAAGTAGTACTTTTATGCATAAAATAATCAGCTTCGTAACTGTGGTGAAAGTTATGAAAATGTTGATCTAAAGTGAAAAATTTACGTTCGGTAAATTATGACTTAAATTTTCAACTTCAAATTAAAAATCTAAACAGGTGACTTCATGGTTCTCAAGTAGGCTTCAAGAATGCGCCAGACTCTCAGCTTTCATAATCATTAAAAAACGTAGGACTTAATGGGGCTAACTTTGGCCTTAATCGGCCTTCAAAGACTGCGAAGTGGAAAATTCTTAAAATTAGCTATCTGATTAATAAATTTTTTTTTTCCATTTTCTCGCTCCTAAGGTTATTTAGTTTGCTAACCAAAAATGACTGCAGGAAAGCTAAGATTTAAACACGGAGATTTTTTTAAATGTTAGTTTAATGAATTTTGCGCGATCCGTTCTCGTGGACTATGGGTTGTAAACGAGGGTGCAACTCTTTTACCTGCAATAACAATGGACCGAGAGGAAAAGAGACCGAATTATTGCTATCTCTCTCACGCAAGGCGCGCAACCGAAGCCAACGCAAAACAAGTACCTCAGTCGTACTCACATTGTGTTTACTGCTATACGCGTGTCGCCATTTTGTCTTTACCACACTCGCTTTGCCCACGGACTCCGCTGCCTACTTGTTTGACTACTTTGCTCGTTTATTGGACTGTGTTTTGCATTCTGATTTGGACTTTTTTTACGTGGAAGTGTAAAAAATGAGTTACACGTTAAGTGAATATGCAGAAATGCATTATTTTTATGGAGTTGCACAAGGAAACGGCCATGAAGCAGCGCGACTGTATCGCGAACAACTTCAACGTCGTGGTGGGCCGCAACCTGAGCGATATCCCGACCATCGTGTTTTTATTAACACGCACAACACTTTGATGGCAGGCCGCATTCCTGGTCGACGCGGCAGTCATGAAGGAATCCCTAGAGCTAACCCGGATCGCAGAGAAATGGTGCTGGAAGAAGTTCAGCGAAATCCGTCTACGAGTACGAGAAGTATGGCTCGTGCTCTGAACATCCCAAGGACTTCTATCCAAGACATTCTTCACGATGAAGAATACCACGCGTTCCACATCCGACGAGTCCAAGCTTTACTGCCTACAGATCACCAATTGCGCGTTGATTTTTGCCAAACCATGTTACGAAAAGAGCAAGAGGATCCTGGATTTTTCAATAAAGTTTTATGGTCAGATGAGTCACGATTTGAGCGATCCGGAATATTCAATATTCATAATTACCACACGTGGGCGAATGAAAATCCACTCGAAGTGAGAGCTTCGACATTTCAACATCGCTTCAGCGTTAACTTGTGGTCTGGTATTCTCAATGGCGAACTAATTGGTCCGTTTGAACTGCCGTCCAGACTTGATGGAGAAACATACAAAAACTTTTTGGAAAATGAACTTCCATTGTTGCTGGCAGATGTGAATCTCGAACTCAGACGAACCATGGTGTTGTAAAATGACGGCGCCCCGTGTCACTATGCAACCCAGGTCCGAAATTACTTAGATGAAACATACCCCAACAGATGGATCGGACGCAGCGGACCAATTAGGTGGCCTCCACGCTCACCTGATCTCAACCCCATCGATTTCTTTATTTGGGGCTATTACAAGGAAATAGCATACGCCCGAGACTGTTCAAGTGAACAAGAGCTGAGGCAGTTGATTGCAGAAGCTGAACGTGTTGTGAGAGAGAACAGAGACGCTTTTAGACGATTGCCAGACAATTTCTTACGTAGGTGTAGAATGTGTATTGCTGCTGGTGGTGGCCACTTTGAAAACCTTTTCTAAATGTTAAAAATAAATTAAGTACTTTTTTCACATTATCATCTGTGTTTTATTCAAAACCACTTTTTACGTAAAACTTTTCTTACCCAACTCTGAAACTATTTGTTGGTTAGTTTTCAGTATTCTTATCATTAATTAACCTTAGGAACGAGAAAATAGCCAAAAAAAAATAATTACTCAGATGGGTAATTTTAAGAATTTTTCCACCTCGCTGTCTTTGAAGGCCGATTTTAAACAAAGTAGCCCTATTAAGTACTTCATTTTTTTTATGATTATGAAAACTGAGAGTCTGGCGCATTCTTGAAGCCTACTTAGGAATTATGAAGTCACCTGTTAAGATTTTTAATTTAAAGTTGAAAATTTGAGTCATAATTTACCGAACGTAAATTTTTCACTTTAGATCAACATTTTCATAACTTTCATCACAGTTACGAAGCTGATTATTTTATGCATAAAAGTACTACTTATGAAAATTCAGTTGCAAAAAAAGAAACTCGATAAAACCCTCTACTTTTTTTTTTAGAATTTTTTTAGGTTGGTCAGGTCGAAAATTTTCAAACATTCAGATAAAAATTCATAACTCGAAAACTATGAAAAGTCGCGGAACATACATGGGGGTGATTCGAATACCCCACGATACGAGGGACCGAAATTTTATTTTTGGACGTCAATGTTCCGGCCACCCTGTATAACTACTTATTAAGTAAAAAGGTGAAGAGGTGTAAACTTTTAGGTGTCCAGAAAAGTCTATAAAAGCGGTCGTACTCAAGGTATGTTATGCTTAAAGTATATTTTATTGGCACTAAGATGAATATAAATCAATATGATAACGTTTTACTTTGACTGAAATATGAGAATTTTATCAATATATTGAAACTTCGCGGGTGAAAATGTGCCACTTCCAAAACAACAGAGTTGCCATACATTTGAATAGAATTCTACTATAACTACGATTTTTGTGACCTTTCAGTGCTTACATAATGCCACGGAATTATAAAAGACTTGTTGGGTCCAGACCTTATATAAATTATACTGAAGAAACCTTAAAAATAGTTTTAGAAGAAATTACGTCTAAGAGAATATCAGTACGTGGTGCAGCAGAAAAGTACGGCATACATCGGAATACTTTGACGTCCAAATTAAAAGGCAAAGCGCCTTTAAAGGCTGGAGGACAAACCGTTTTTGTATTTTTGTTACGGTTCCTGGTGGACCATTCTCGGATTGCAACTATGTGTCATTGTGCCAATTCACTAACTGATTGAGTTATGAAGGAAATTGTGAAGGAGCACCTGTCATGGTGGGCCATGACAGGTGAGAATGTGCCACCGTTTTTATTTTTTTTCTTCAAACGTATGTTACTTATAATAGTGGTGAACCTGTATTATGTGAAAATGAATAAATAAAGCTCCTAAGTGTATTTTTTTTCTTAACGAATTCGTTTAATTTGGCTTTATTATCCCTGAAAAACTTCAAAATGTGGCACATAGTAACCCCATTTGACGGTAGCGGGTCATTTGGTTGCAAATGACCTCAGATCATAGAAACACATGACCTCCCCTACATCCCCTTAATGGATTGCCGTCGTATTACAAATACTTGTATTTTCACATTGATGAATTTTATTTATTTAACTCACCCCATCAATTTTTCCTTTACAGGGTGCCTAGTAGGTACTGCCTAGTTAGTATTTATTTATTTTTTAAAGAAACAGGTGATAGGAGCGTTACATCAGTCAACACAACAACCAATGGAAAATTTTGTCGCATTTATTGCGAAACCAGGAACCAAAAACACCTTTGAGGAGTGGCTAGAGAGGCGCCACGGCGGGCGTCCTCACCTTCCGCCTGACGCAGGTCCTCACCGGACACGGTTGTTTCGGGAGGTTCCTGTTCCGGATAAGGCGGGAGGAAACGCCCGGGTGTCACCATTGTGTGGATCGCCCGGAGGACACGGTGGAGGTCTGCCCGGCTTGGGCGGAGCACCGCCGTGTCCTCGTGGAGGCGATTGGCGATGGCGATCTCTCGCGTCCGGCTCTGGTCCAGGCCATGGTACGGAGCGAGAGGGCTTGGGAAGCCGTCACCTCCTTCTGCGAAGCAGTAATGTTCGCGAAGGAGGAGGCGGAACGCGTGAAGGAGACGCCCTGGGCGTCGGGAATCGCAGGCCGGTTTCCGGCCACCGTAGGCGTGGGCTTGCGAACGGCGAGCAATGGGCAGCTCACCGTTCGATAAGGACCAGGGCTGGGTCGACGGCGCGTTGTGTTCCACGCGCGCCTCAAAGAGATGTCAGCACCAGACGGGGTCCGCTAGGGCCGATGCCTGCTAGGGTTGCGGGAAAGTCCGAGAGGGATACCGTGGCCCTTGGCACAGGTAACTGAAGGAACACGGGTGGGTTTTAGTCAGTAAGGGTCTGACACGCCCTCCCGCTCTGCCCAGAGCGGGAGAAGTTATTAATAGATGATTTCCCACCCTCAAAAAAAAAAAAAAAAAGTAACCAAAAACACACAATGTAAAACAAAACAAGAACTTGAAATGGAACATGTTTTTTATTAATTTATAAACTGGTATATCTATCTTTTTTTCCTCCACATTTCTTTCATTAAGTGATAGTCCCCGTGTAGAAAATGTAGCATTTCGCGATTTTGTCTGTTTATCCCTGTGATGACCTGGGCCCTATGGTACCAAAAAACTTTACAAGTCTACAATAAAATTCTACAAAATTGTCAAATTGCGTAACACAGAAATTACAAATATACCATATCAATAACAATGTACTATCTGTAGTACAATCTACAATTCATTCGAATTTTTAAAAGTGTAACACAAAGCATGAGGGCTCTGATAATTTGCAGACTTGCCACTACAATTTACACATTTTTAAGGATTTTCCGTAAAAATAACTGTGTGGCTTAAAGTTTTGTGGTATAGGGCCCTGGTGAGAGTTTACTCATTTATAATACACGGTGACATTTGAATCACAGTTTTGCTAGAACAAACGTTGTTTAGACCATGGTCTACTACCATTCTACAACATCAAATATGTTATTAAAACAATCTAATCTAGGAGTTCTCAAATTAGTCTTATGTTGCTCAAACGTGTAATAATGTTTGAAACATTAACCGTAACATCAAAGTACTCATCACGGTAGCGATATTGCATTCAAGACGCGAGCGCCGCGCGTCGCAGCCGCAATGTCTGTGTTATAGGGCGTAAAAATAATCCCGACATTTTTAACATTGCCTTTTTTGTGTTTTTTTTTTAAAACCAATGACGTTCTTTTTCTATTGGATGCTATAGAATGGGTGTAGACCATGGTCTGAACAACGTTTGTTCTAGCAAAACTGTGATTCAAATGTCACCGTGTATAACACCAGAAGGATAATAAATTGTTATTACAACAAATTTAATACAACAAACAAATACAAAAAGAGTAGCTTATTCAAATTAAATAAGCTTATAATATTCCCAATATTTTACAAAAGAATAATTCAATAAAATGTTGTACTATTTGCATATTTTTAAGCTTATAATATTCCCAATATTTTACAAAAGAATAATTCAATAAAATGTTGTACTATTTGCATATTTTTAACTGAGTTAATGTACTTATATTAATAGGAAATGTTATGGTACCTTTTAAATATACATAGTAATCATTAGGTATGCTTATTAATAGCAGTTGCACTTAAATATATTATTATTAATTAATAAATGATGATGTGTATGGTGTATCTACATAATTTCTGCTACTGCACTGTGGTTTACATTAATAGGAAATAATTTTTGCACATTTAACACCCAGTTTCCGGAATGAAAATAAATGTGTCAAATTAAATGCATGCCAAGTGATCCGATTGGCTGTTGACATGACACACGGCTGACAATTTGTTAGCTAATTTTTGTTCCAGAAACCTCATGTTAATGTTAAAAAAAGCCAAAGCCAGTGTACACTTGCTACCAAATTATTTAGGTTGTAGTTATCTAAGCTTTATACAAGTATGTACCAAACTATTTAAGATTCTGATCTTATCTGAATCTTCAGCTGGCTACTGGATGCAGGTCTCACCACACTTCATATAATTAATTGCATATGCGTTTAAAGTTCAAATATGAACGTCAACTTCAACTTCAATATGTTCCGATTTTACTGACAAATTGATAGGCGAATTCGGAGTAGACTCAGTTTCTTCAGGCACTTCAGTTAATCCAGCTAACTTGAGAGCAGTAGAAATCTTAAAACTTCCTTCATCTTTTCTAGGTTTTCTTTCTTTATTGTTATGTTTTGGTTCCATTCCTCCCTCCTTGTAGTGTAATTGTACATGATAATTTAATTTAGCCTGGAACATGATTTTATATTTTAATACTGTTTCACTTTCTTAGTATTATGCAGATAATTTTAGTTAGAATACAGCATTTGGTTGTCTTTTTGGACAAAGAAACTGTCTGAACTGGAGAATGAAAATATCTAGTTTGAAATCATTTACCTTTGTTGATAGTTGTGCATGGCATAGCATGCATTCATGGTACTGTTTCAAATGTTTTACTAAAATATGTTGCTTTAAATTGCTTTTTCTTGAGTAAAATCTGTGAAAAAATAATTAATCTACAGTAAACTGTTATTTTATTAACTAGCATACTAAACTAAGGATGAAGCTTAGTATATACCTTGGACAATCTTCATAAGGACATGGAAATGTCTTCGAAATTTTTCTTTGACCATGTGTTTTAAGATGCCTCACCATGTGGATTCTTTCCTTGAATGTTCTTTTGCATTCATTACAGATAAACACTGAAATGAAGAGAAAGTTATATTTGAAGATATTTCTATTTATAAAATCAATATCTGACCGCAACCTCAGATTCCTGCAGCAGCAGAAGGCTCAGTTAAGGTCTTATTGTTCTGTAAAAATACCTAGTTTTATAAATCCACAATTCAAAAACTTCAATAGGGTTACACATTTTGTGCTACTGCAGGGCAAAGGTCTCCCCATACTATAAAGGTAATTAAAAGTATAGTTCACCTTCGGCATCATCTTCGGCCGAAGGTGACTGCATCAACCGAAGCTCGGCCCCGCCTGGGGCCCTTAATTTAAACCTCGGTTGGATAACAGTGACATTGCTTTCAATTAACGATTTTAATGATTTTAGATGTCGAGGAGTTGATGAGTCTAAAACAAAGGAAACCATAGTAAAGTCTTAAAGTATGTTTCTACAAATATTATGATAAATAAAAAAATCCCTTCCGTAATTATCTCCTAATTTCAGTTTTATTGATAAAATACTTACAATTCTTTGTATGATCGGTTTTTTTATGTTTTTGATATTTGGACCAATGATTGAAAACTAAATCACACTCCTCACATGTGTATGTTTTATGATATCTCATGTGCCTCTTCTTCAGGTAAAGACTAACAAATGTTTCTGAACATAAATCACACCTGAAATATAATGATGAATTACTTGAACACTGAATTGAGGAAACAAAATTTATACAAGACAAAAAACTGTATTTAAACTTTAACTTATTGTATTTAGTATTTCAATAACCTAAAATATAATTAGCCTACATTGTTCACACTGCTGGGACTCAGGGCATGTCAAGTCTCCACTATGTGAAAGGGAGTTGGCCATAACCCACCGAGCAGGCCTAGTGAACAGTGTGGGCATGTAATTGTATAGCAATAATAGTGTTCTAATATGATTGATTTATAACATTTTTAATACATACTTGAATGCTTTTAATCCTGTATGTTGATACATGTGGCAGCTCAGTTGATTCTTCTTTTTGAACTGCATTTTACATACATCACAGGTAAACTGTGTGACCAAGTGAACTGTATTTAGATGCCTCTTGAGATTCTGGCGATTTGCAAATGATTTCAAGCATTGTGGACAGCTGAAACATTATGTATTTGTTTATTTTAGAACTGTAGTCATTTTTAAATAGTTATATGCAAAAGTTCTTGTTTTACCTGTAAACAACATCATTTTCATGGGGCATATGCACAGAACTTATGTGTCGATCCAAGTGACTTTTGCTTGTGTATGCTTTGCTGCAATTTGGCTCATTGCAAGGGAAAGGTCTCTGAAAATAATTTCAGACATGTACACTTTGTTTCATTACTTTATCAGAAATTAACGGCATGCTACTATACTTACAATGTTATTGTGAGCTAGAAAATGTTGTGCCAGTCTGTACGGTCTATCGAAATAAGACGCACAACCTTCATATGAACAATAATACAATTTTTTCTGATGCTGTTCCTGTTCCTCCATGCTGCCTTAATTGTGTGCTGAGTGCGTGTTTATAATAGTTTATTGGCGATTGTTTATTGATAACTTACAATTATGTGATATTTCAAGAATGGTTATAGTGATATCTATACAGCACACAATCCGTCAGAATTAAAACTAAAAACGCTTTTCTTTCTCGTATTTCCACCAATAAATCCATAGGTATTAGGCAGTCCTCCACTTTTTGAATCCTAGAAAATGAAATTGACAGAAAATCAGAAATCATTTGACAAAAGAGTGATCAAAGCACAGATAAGCTAATTGGTTTGTGGCACAGATATATCAAAGCCTCTGCTAGGAGCTTAGAATAATAAATTAATAACTATCACTATCTAAGGCTAGGAGTAATAAAAAGGTAATTGGTCTGTGGAGTGGAATAGCACCTCAGACTAAGGAAAAGAAGATTAGACATGACATACCTACGAAAAAACGTGCCTACATATACTGTGAGTCTGGCACAAAGATGGCGGCTTGCGGTAGAGCTGCGCGCATTATATTATCAAAATTTTCTTCAAAACACTGAAAGAAACATTGAGCTAGGAATATAAGTCAATGGAAAGAAACAAGTTGCTATGACAACTGATGTACTTGTTGGCTGTGACAAAACATGGCGACCGGCCGCAGTGAGATATGCTGTATCAATGTATACTGTTCGTTATGCCAAGTCCTTTCTTTTCCTTAGTCTGAGAATAGCACAGATTAATGGCACAGACTATCTAAAGAACTACGGTAATAATCAATTTAATTTTAATATTTACGCCATTTAAATATTTTAAAATTAAACTGCGTAGATGGTTGATAGAAAATTGTTTTTATAGTTTACAAGAATTTCTGCAACATAAAGAAAAAAAAATATTCTAAGTTTCCTATAGTTTTGTGGCATGTGTTTATTCAGTTCAACTAATAAAGAATTTATGTTATCTAAAGAAAACATGTTATTTTTAATAGGTTTTAAGTTTTGTTGTGTTTTTATATATTATTGTAACTTAAATTTATCTTGATTTAAGAATTATATTAGTACATAGGTGTATATTTTGTATATCTTATTAAAATAAGTACCCTACCTATGTACCTATTCATGTAAAACTAATTTGCATGACCTAAACAGGCAAAATATGGACTGTACATTAACCACCAACTTTTACAACTGGTAACACCTCTAATTTCTGCAAATATATTAATAATTAGTATATAAAAGGAACTCAGTGGTAATAGTGTTCTGTGATCAAAGCCAATAGTTTTCTCTGTCTACGTCGTAGACAGAGTAAACCGTAGGAGAAAACTATCTCTGTTTACCGTAGACAGAGAAAACTACTGTCTACGGGGTCTATGCATGGTCTACGCCTTGTCTACGCCACTTATACCCCTTCTACTTCAAAGCGCGAGCCTGTTCTGTCAATGTCACAACTTTATTTTTAAATCGTCGTCGTACGGAAGGAAAAGTGAAGCATCGACTAAAAAAACCTACACTTAGTAATACGAAATTAATTAGGAGGAAAAATCTATTGTGTTGTTCCAGCATCGATTCACGATAACAACTATTCGATACCTTTCCGTGCTGAATCAAACTTCAATCAATAATATCGAAGGAGTCCTCTAAATGCCGCGCCGTTCACAAGTCCAAAACCCGGTAAAAAATGTAAATTGGCTTTTATTTTTCTAAACGTTCTAGGAAATATTGCGGGAGTTAGTTGCTCCCACCATGTGTGCGAAATGAAACTAAAGGACTGTGACTTTAGAGGCCATGCAGTTTAATCAAAAGGAATGCTCACGAACTTGTCACGTACGATATATACATTGATGCAATCATAAATTACTAGTCTAGTCACACATTAGAAATAGTGAGGATCAAAAGAGTAGCCGAAGAGTTTGGTATATTGGGAGATTCGTCATTTTTTGTTCCTGTCAAAGCCACTAGTGGTGTCCTACCATCGTAGTGATGTTACCCTCATCATTCAGGAGGACGATGTGCTAATCGCCACACCACCCCCCTACGGAGAGAACAACCCGGCTAAAATGACTAACCTCGTACAATTATAGCATATTAATAAACAGTGAAACAGGAAATTAATCAAAATTCTTAAATCTAACGCGCCGACCCGAGCGTGTGGTATAGGACTGCTTTACTGGCATATGAACCTGTACTGACTGTTGCGGGATTGAAGGCTCGAGGGACTTCTCTCTTACGGCATGCCGTGGAGGAGGATCAGTCGGGGCAGGCGATTGCATAGTGTGGGTCGTTTGCAGATCGGAATGATCAATGAAGGCCGGTTTGAGTCGATCGACGCTTACGACGGCCTTGTTGCCCCTCACCATTTGGGGTGAATGTTTTCCCATCACATGAGCGCTCCAGGACTTTAAATGGACCCGTATAAGGTGGTTGCAGAGCTCTTCGGACGGTATCGTCTCTAAGGTATACATGAGTTGCTGTCGACAATTCCTTAAATATAAATGAAGCTGGTTCGCTATGACGACTAGCTGGCAGTGGTCGTACCAATGACATTTTCTGTCGCAGCTGTACAACGAAATCAACTGGGTCTAATCTTCCTGATGGTAAAGGTTGGACCAAAAATTCTCCAGGGAGCCTGAGAGGTTCTCCGTAAAGTGCTTCTGCTACCGTGGCTTCGAGATCGTCTTTATACGCCGAACGCATTCCAAGCAGAACCATCGGGAGGGACCTTACCCACGAATCATTATGACACATTAATGCCGCTTTAAGTTGCCGATGGACTCGCTCAATCATCCCGTTTGCGCAGGGGTGATATGAAGTGGTTCTAATGAGCTTGGTACCGAATTGCTGCAGTAATCGAAGAAACAAACCAGACTCGAATTGAGAACCCTGATCTGTGGTAATAACGGACGGTACGCCAAATCGAGATACCCATTCTTTGGTAAAAGTCTCGGCTACCTCTTCCGCGGTAATAGATCGCATGGGCCAAACCTCGGGCCATCTGGATACTCTGTCTATTGCAGTCAAACAATAACGGTATTCGTCACAGACGGGCAATGGACCAACGATGTCGATATGGACGTGCGTGAAACGACCGGATGGTATGTCAAAATTACCGACGGGGGTAGAATTGTGTCTTGAAATTTTGCTGCGCTGACATGCTTCACAAGATCGGGACCAGGCTCGGCAATCCTTTCTAACCGAAGGCCAGACAAAACGCTCTGCCACCAAACGCGTCGTAGCTTGAGCGCCGGGGTGGCTCAAATTGTGTAACTTATTGAAGGCAGCGCGGCGGAAAGAAGGGGTCAGATAGAGACGTGGCTTACCAGTAGAGATGTCACAGTAAACCGGAGTGTTGGTCCCTGATGTACTGATTTTGGTGAGTGTTAAGCTGGAACCATCTTGTAATAAATTAGCAAGTTCTTGGTCTGATGCCTGCGACTTAGCCAAAGCTTCATAATCCTGGTCCAGAGTGATGGCGTCTATGTCAATCCGTGACATAGCGTCGGCCACGATGTTGTCTTCACCCTTGATGTACTGGATGTCTGTCGTGAATTGGCTAATGAATGATAGCTGGTTAAGTTGTGGAGGTGGAAGTTTCTCACGTCGCTGTAAAAAGGCGTACAAAAGGGGCTTATGGTCTGTGAAAATTGTTGCATGCTGGACTTCCAAAATGTACCGAAAATGTTGGACACTTTCATAGACCGCTAACAATTCACGGTAATAAGCTGGCCACTGTGCCTGCTGCGGAGTCAACTTTTTGCTGAAAAAAGACAGTGGATACCAATGGCCGTTTAGGTATTGCTGAAGGCAGGACCCAATGTGAATGCTAGATGCGTCAGTAAATAAAGCCAACCTGGCGTTGCTGATTGGATGTTGCAGCAGTGTTGCGTTGGAGAGGCTCTTTTTACAAGTTTCAAATTGTTGCAAGAGTTCGGGTGACCATGGAAATGGCTTTGCACCTTTAGTGTTGGTTGAAACCAATGCATCAATCAATGGGGCCTGGAATTTCGCTGCATGAGGCACGAATCGACGATAATAATTAAGCATACCTAGAAACCGGCGCATACCTTGTACTGTCTCAGGTGGTGGAAAATCTAGCAATGTTTGAATTCGATCTAGAGGGGGGCGTGTACCATCACCACTAACGTGGTAGCCCAAAAATACGGCTTCGTTGACACCTAAGACACATTTCGAAGGGTTTATAACCACTCCGTAGTCTTGCAGGCGTTTGAAGAGGACACGCAGGTGCTGAAGGTGGGTAGGCTCGTCTTTGGAAAATATGAGTATATCATCTACGTAAGGGAAACAGAATTCAAGACCCCGTGTGACCTCATCGATGAAACGCTGAAAGGTTTGACCAGCGTTCCTCAAACCGAAGGTCATATACGGGAATTCGAAGAGGCCAAACGAGGTCACGATGGAAGTTTTTGCAATATCCTCTTCAAAAACCGGAATTTGGTGGTAAGCTTTGACGAGATCCAGTGTGCTAAATACCTTGGCACCAGCGAGGTTATGGGCGAAATCATTGATGTGCCTAACCGGGTATCGATCCGGTACGGTCCTGGCGTTCAGGGCGCGGTAATCGCCACAAGGGCGCCAGGTGTTGTCTTTTTTTACGGTCATATGTAACGGTGAAGACCACGCACTTTTTGAGGGCCGAGCTGTCCCGCATCTTACCATTTCCTCGAATTCATTTTTAGCTGCAACTAGTTTCTGCGGCGCCAAACGTCGAGGTCGACAGGAGACAGGTGGTCCGTCTGTGGTCTTGATGTAGTGCACTGTGTCATGCTTGATGACTCTAGGGAGGCCGGGAGGTCGAGTGATATCTGGAAACTCCGCTAGGAGTTGAGTAAATATTGACTTACCCGAGGCTACTGCTCGTACGCTGGGTTGGTCAATACTAGCGGTAGAAGCAGCAGATGTTAGTCCAGTAGTACCGTCGACCAATTTCTTATTTCGGCAGTCGGGTAAAAGGTGATAAAATGCTAAAAAATCAGAGCCAATAATGGCTGTACTGACGTCGGCTATCACGAATTGCCAAGTGAAATCGCGGCGCAAACCAAAATTTAATTTAAGGTTTACTGTACCAAAAGTTTGTATACTGCTTCCATTAGCGGCACTTAGTTCATAATCAGTAGGCTGCCTGCGTGACGGTAACCAGCGGTGCGGAAAACAACACAGGTCTGACCCAGTGTCAATTAGGAAACGGCGGCTAGACACGTGGTCCGTGACAAAAAGGCGGCGGCCGATGTTTGCGCAATCAGTTGCCGCCGCTACTGACCGCTGCTTGGGTTTTCCGATTCCCAATCACATGGCCTAGTACATCTAGTTGCTTTAGCACCCCATCTCCTGTGGTACCAGCATCGCTTGGAATTATTCGCTGACTTACCGAAAGATGCTGACCGGCCGGAAGATGCGGACCGGTCACGTATGGGACGGTGTTGCTGCCTCGAGAGTGCAGCTACTTGATTACTCACATCTTCTAATTGTTGAGCTAATGTAGCTAAAGTTAAAGTTGAAGTTGCCGATGTGCAACAAACAGTAGGTGATGGGGCTAACTCCACGATTTTGTCAGCTAACTCTGACACTTTATCCAAGTTGAGATCGGCCTGTGCTGCTAGTATTGCTTGAGCTTGTTGTGGCAGACGGCGCAACCAAAGTTGGCGTATGATATCATCGTCTGAGAGAACTGTTCCGGCAAGTGAGCGAAGGTGACGAAGAAATTGGGACGGTTTCCGGTCACCGAGCTCTTCATCACTTAGAAGCTGTTTAACTCGTTTCTCTTGGGAAATTGACAGTCGTTGTATGAGGACTTCTTTAATTTTTTTATATTTCCCTTCGGCTGGTGGATTTGTTATTAAATCCTCGACCTCCCCTGCCAGCCTCTGATCTAGGTGACCTACTACATAATTGTATTTGGTAGTATCACCAACAATATTAGCAATTTCGAATTGGGCCTCCACTTGTGCAAACCAAATTGCGGGCTTGTCAGTCCAAAATGTAGGTAATTTCACTGCTACCCTACATACCTTTGCCTCCACTTCATTCTGGCCTAATCGCTTTTGTAGTGTTGCATTTTCTGCCATCAGTTGCTCAAGTTGTGCCTGAAGCTGTTCATTCGCCATTATTAATGAAACCTATACATTTTCTGCCATCAGTTGCTCAAGTTGTGCCTGAAGCTGTTCATTCGCCATTATTAATGAAACCTATACACAGCAAGTAGCAATAATACCACACACCCGAGCACCGCACAACAAAAAAATAAATAAATAACAATAATAAATTAATTAAAATTGTTACTGCAGTACCAAACCCAAAAGTAATAAATGTTAGCAGTTGGTAGGCATTCAAACAATATACAAAAAAATTACAAGATCATAATTCACACAAACAGCTGAGTAATATTAAACATTAAGTTTTATAAAGTACCCAAGTCCTTTAAAAAATTGACAGAAAACCCTTAAGTCCTGTTGATTTATGATAAGTCCAAAACTTATTTCAATGATGTAGGTATGCAATTGCACCTTATAATTAACACAAGGAACAGAAAAAACACTGACAGAACTGTAAAAACATGGCTACTTCCTATAGGCAAATAACAATCAGAACTTTAAGCAAGTGCAATGCAGAGCGACAAAATAGTATTGGTGCAATCTGATGTTGTTAATAGTATGTGCCTGAGTAGGTATTAAATGCATGCAGACAGTAAGTAGGTAAGTACCAGAGCCCTAGGTAAGTTTGTAAATAAATGGTTTTAGTTATCAGGTAGGTACTCAAAAAGTATTAACAGGAAAAATAGAAAATAAAACTTGCGTGAGGCGGCAAGGAATCTCCAGTGCTGCTTATAATTTGTTCAGATTTCACTTTGCAGTTGCACTCAAAGCACACACACACAGACTACAATATAGTATTGCACACACAACATGCATTCATGCACTCTGGGCAGTTCTTCCGGCGCTTGCAGTCATTAGGTACAGACTGCAAGTTGTAGTCTGTACTTCTACAGAAACGTGATGAATTCTCGTAGCGTAGATGTACTCGTAGACACGGCGCAGCGTCGGGTCTTTGGTTGCGCGTCGGTATCAACGTCAAAATAAGGTACCTAAGTATCTGGTCTCGTTTGAAAGGCGACGACAGACGCAGGGAGTGGGCACTCCGGCGCCGGCGTGGGCACTTGTTTGTCTAGTTACCGATCGCAGTTTACCTTCTGATGCTGCTTAGTCAGCAGGAAACGTGAAGTTTTAGTCGCGGTCACCAATGCGGGAGTTAGTTGCTCCCACCATGTGTGCGAAATGAAACTAAAGGACTGTGACTTTAGAGGCCATGCAGTTTAATCAAAAGGAATGCTCACGAACTTGTCACGTACGATAGGTATACATTGATGCAATCATAAATTACTAGTCTAGTCACACATTAGAAATAGACTTGGGTAGTTCGCGAACGATTGAAGTAAATGAAGTACTTCGTTTCACAAAATAACCCTATCTTTCCTTCAGTAGTCATTCAAATGTGTCTCTACTTCATTTAGTTCAGTGTTTCTTTTCGCTCGCACCAACTCAGCATTCATTTCGCTCGCATGACTCGTACGTGTAGAATATTTTATTTGCATTCTAGGTAAATTAAAATTGATGTTATTCTCATTGAGAGAGTTTATTGTATATAACCCAGAAAAAATACTACTTAAATAAATAGTTAGATATTTGTGTAGTTTTGCTCACTTCTGAAACTGTTAATTTTATATTAAATAAAGTAATTATTTTACTCTTTTTAGGTTTTTTTTGAAGTCGGTTTCATATTTCATGGCATTCATGGTTGACAGTCCTAAGCCTGCATAAAGTATGAAGGAAAATCAAGATAAATATAAAAGTGAACTAATCAACTAAGTGAAGTGCATCATTCGTCGTAACTTATCACACTACGCGAGCTCGATATCTCATTGACTCGTTCTGATTTGGTGAACTAATTGAAGTACTGAACTAAATGAGTGGACTACTTCATTGAGTCAAAAGATATACTTCAATCATTTCTTTTCACTGACACATTTTGCGCATGTCTAATTAGAAATAGTGAGGATCAAAAGAGTAGCCGAAGAGTTTGGTACCTATATTGGGAGATTCGTCATTTTTTGTTCCTGTCAAAGCCACTAGTGGTGTCCTACCATCGTAGTGATGTTACCCTCATCCACTGACCTCTATTAGAATACGCTGGACTGGCTATCGCTATCAATTTCATGTGCCTATTTGAAAATCGCCATTTTGGCGCTGACGGCAGCAGTGTGGGGGAATGGAACTAATACTAGTGATGTATAACATAAGGTTTTTTATCGATCAAAAAAATTCTGATATCGATCAGGTTTGTTATCGATCGATAGAAATATTACCAACGCTATGGTTACAGATTTCCTATAAATTAAATTGGTTTAGGTAATTATTAACATGTAACATTCGTGTTGTCTTTTATACGTAATATGTTTTTAAAAACGTGAAATACGTTTTATAACATATTAAAAAATATAAAAATATTTACTAAAATTGTAGATAATTGATTTGAAACAATATAGGCATATATTTTGTTAAATGTTACTAAAACACAGATAAAAAGACATGTCTGCACTAGTTGAGTACCTAACTAAACTAATGAACTATAGATAGTCGTAATAAGCAGATATTTTACGTAGAAAACATAACTTGAAATAGCAGTACCTATCTAGTACTGTTTATGGACTGTAATAATAAGTATCACATGTCCGGTTGACCCCTTCCTTCCTTGTTCTCCTAAATCGGATAACAGTTCACTATAGGATCAATAAATAATAAAATTCTGTAAAATAGTAAATTACTAAGATAGAAATAGTAATTAATGAGATAATCCCTTCCTATAAAGAGTGCACAATAAGATATTATTACTAGTCACATACCGCATGTTGCCATGTGATAAGAGACACAATAACTTTCTATTAGGTCTGTAATTACGGCAATTAACTTGTAACAACTTAATTACCGCAGGGGAGGGGGACAGGGAAATAAAAAAAGCATTCTCAAATCACTTAATTTATTAAATTAAAAATTACTGTCGAGCCATTTTTTCAACGTAGTCCGTGACTGAAGAAACAGGCTTCCGTGAAGTGTTTAGAACACAGATAATGATACATTGTCGGAGTCCAGTTGACAACCTTCTAATTTTTTTACCAAAGTTTGAGAGTGTAATCGGAGGGGAACCTGTAATTAAAGGAAACATTATAGTAGGTATGGGTAAAACATTATAAATCATAAACATATATCTATAATTATATAGAACACTTAATGAGAATTATGAATCATAAGTGTTAAATTATTTGTTATTGACTCTAATAATAATAAACCTTTAAGTGTTTTGCTATTATTAGAGATCATTATAATGTGCGTATCATTATTTTAACAATGATGAGCATGACTTTTGTTTTACATCATAATATTACGAAAGTATCGATATGAATTTTGACATCCCTAACAAAAGTTATTGGTTATAAAAATGTTCGTAAAATCCCGTAAACTCGAATAGTTTACGTTTATTATTGTAAGAATACACTGTTTTAAGCGGTTTTCTAATAAGTATTTATGTTTTAGATTCACTTACTTGTGAAAACTGACACCACTGCCCTTTTCGTAATCGTGTTTTACAATATACGCACGATTTCATGTTGGATAAACAATACAAGCTATGATACAATCACTGTCACTATTATAACACTTTAATTTATATCACAATCACTGTAAACACTTTAGATAACTTTTTATTCCGCAGAGACACTTAGCGTAAAATCAACAAACAATCTTATTAGTTCTCAGAACTCTCAATTCTGTCACTGGGGCCGCTTTGAATCGGCACAGCAAATAGCTGTCATTTTGTACGGGATAGCCAGTCCAGCGTATTTTAATAGAGGTCAGTGCCCTCATCATTCAGGAGGACGATGTGCTAATCGCCACAATATTAATAAAAGACTAATCAATTATTTATAGTATTTTATTATAGTTTGTAGTCCGTAATAATGACGTATAAATAATGAAATGCCTGATTTTATGCGACTTTACCCGACCGCAGTGAAGCTCCAAAAGAGGGTATTGTTTTTTTTACAAAATAAAGTAGCATAGTCAATAAAAAGTCATTTATTAAAACTAGGCTGAGAATCAGCACTTTTTGAACGTCAAACGATCTGTCATACGACAGTACCCCAAAACTCCCGCCCTTCACCACTTCCTAGCGCTTTCGCTGGGAAGAAGAGGTGGCGCAACAAACTCCCCAGCAGCACAGCTGTCTGTTCAGTTAGAAGAACTGGTTTCTATACAATAGTAAGTCATTCATTAACATTTTGAAACACAAAACATTAAATTAAATTATTTGGCTTATGTCAGCTAACACAAGCTTTCTACCTATCAACAAAAACATTGAAAACTATGCTTTCTTTTTGAGTAAATAAACATTACTTTTATTTATTTATATTTTATATATATTTTTTGATATATCTCGGGACCCAAAGGTCTCGGACCTTTGAAAGGTGTACGAGGAGCCAAAGCCAATTCCCTGTGCCCCTTAGAAAATTTTGAGCGTTGAGGCACCAACCGACGATTATCCCTGTATGCACTATGCAAGTGCACCCAAGGACAACCCCCGGTTGGTGCAGGACTATTGCAGAAGGTTGTGGATGTCAAGGCTGAGCCGGTTTCCCATGACCCTCCCATCACGGCGATGCGAGAACACCGCTGAGTTTTAGTGGGTATACTGCCACTCTGACAGGGAGTCCCACATACTCCGTCTCGTCCCCGACGAGCGGAATGCGTAATGTCATTTCTCAGCGATCAAAAAAAAAAAAAAGGACTATTGCAGAACATGGAAACAAAACATTGGGCTATGGGTTTGGGTGACTATAGGGTATTGGTTGGAAGGACTATATGTAGACCCTGCCCGATCAATGTTTTATTATACACGAAAAAAAAATGGCAGGGCGTGACTTACACACACAATAATGGGCGCCCGGACACTATCGCTAGCACTTAGTGACGTAGCGACAAGGTGGCAACATATCCTGAGGTGCTTCAGGAGTGGAGAGGTATTCCACGACTATCAGGACAACCCCAGTGCCCGGAAGATGGTCAAGATCCCTACCAGCACTTACTGGAATACTTCCTCCCTCCAAGCACGTTTGCTCTTGCGAATCTCCACTCAAGCCGACCAATAGAGGCAAGAAAGAGGTGGGAGCTCTGTTCCTCGACAGTGTTCACTCCAGCCGGTTAATAAAGGCAACCCAGAGATGAGGAACAAAACTTCTCCCGGGAGATAGGGTCCGTGGGGTCGCTACTGCCCAACAGCTCGCGACATGCTGCCCTGTAGTTTTCTGTATCTCTCTTGGTCTGGCTCCTCACTCTAGACCTGTTCCAGCAAAGTATATTCTACTTGCACCGACCTAGAGTTCGGAGCGCGCAAGCCCCACCACGACGTCAACGTAGAGATACGTCTCGGTGGGGTTGTTATTATTATTATATACTCAAGCAGAAATTAATAGTAAACACGTAAACATAACTTAGCTAAATAGAAGCCTCCAGGCATAAAGGGCGTGCCCGCTTACATATGCAATGCTGCATTATATTTAAATAGCTGTAACTTGAAAGTCGTATATGATAACGTAGGACCTTCGAAGTAAAATAAATAAACAGTTAATTTACTAATAACAATAACAAAACCATGGCCAGCAAGACGACCTGTCGAGCATAACGCAAAGATCATCCATTACCCCTCTCGCCATATTTGAGGGAAGGAGGCAACCTGACCGCCGACGCTACCGCTAGCTGTGACATCTAAGGGAACATGACGAACTTGCCGCCGGTTGCTCAAAGAATAATACGATCAATTGTCAAGGTCGCTAGCTAACCATATAATTATTGCAATACAACTCATTAAAAAAACTTTGAAATGAGTAGATTATCTCAATAATAAAGGGAACTATATTTTCTATCACCAAAATTTATATTTGTCATCAAGTTGTATCACCTAATAAATAGATCTATCGCCACGAAATATTTTCGTTCTCAGATAAACAAAAATTGTTCTCAGGTTGATATCTCAGGATTTTAGGTGATTTATTGTGGAACTGATTTTGCATTGTTTGGTGACTACATTTTGGTGACAGATCTACTATTTGGAGGACAAACCCTATTATTTAAGAAACACAAAACTAATTAAATTGGTAATAGCTTAAATGATACCCTTATGTATATCAATCGATCCGTGGTGAAAAAGAAAACTACTACTATTGGTGATCTCTTTAAATTAGTTTGCTTAAATACTTATTAGGACACACCTATTATAATACATACAAAAACATTTATTTGGTACTGTATAGTCAAATAAAATAAGCAATATATGAACTCATACAACTTGTCAGTAGGTAAGCTAATTCTGGAGAAAGAACATATACATTGTCTTGAGTTAACCACAGCGACCAAATAATCTAGGGGAAATCTAACAAAGAAGAGGGAAGCTTGTTATGAAAGTTTATATCAAGCCAAACAAATGAGTTATGAACCTTATCAAGCCGGTGAAAGGGAGCTTAACTACTGGATACTGACTTGGAAGTCATAAGGGGGAGGCCTTTGGCCAGCAGTGGGATGATGCAGACTAATAGTAACAGTAACTGACTTGGAAGATCAAGTTGTCAATGTCATTGTAGGATACTATGAGATTGCAAGAGCAAGCAAAGCGAGCCCGAAAATTGGAGCATCCTGGACCGGGATAGGTTAAGTTTTTATTGTAATTTTACTAAGAGAATGCAAGAGCGAGCGAAATGAGGTAGAAAATTAGAACATCCTGTCTTGGATAGGCTAGACAGTTTTGCTAGTTTTGTTTGTTTACTTTTGTGTCAATCACAAATGAAAGGAAAACTAGATAAATATCTATGAGACTTGGAGTGTACGCACGGCTACAGATCAAGCTATACATTTCCAGTATAAGCTGATATCGTATTGTATAGGATTTCCTTACAATGAGAGGTCAGTGTAAACTGGAAATGTATAGCTTGATATGTAGCCGTGTGTACAACTATTAAAAGACGAGCTAAGGAAAAGGGAAGCGTCTGCCACTGGTCAGCAAGCAGCTGTAGTGGAAAAGACAATAAATTATGAACGTGTAGTGACATAGTACCTGTCACACAGTCACCAGAAAAGCAGTTACCACATACCACCGAACCAGTTACCACATACCACCGAACCAGTTACCAGATACCACCGAACCAGTTACCTTACCACGTTTTTGACAGCCCGCAAGAAGCAGTGAAGCAATCGTCTTGAAAAAGTCGAGTTCAGTCAAAGAAATAAGATAGCTCTGACGTGGCACGAGCATCATCACAACACCGTACACGTTCGCCGGTTCGCTTCGAAAGAAGCGGTTTGTAAGCGCAAGCAGAGCAAGCGAAGCACCAGCACCTCCGCATCTTCACGGCACGCTTCGGGACAAGTGGACACGACGCTGACGACACACGTGTTCTGCAGACAGTCTTCAAGATCTTCGGTCTTCACTCGACGACGGCGCCCGGCAAAAAGGACCGCCGCGCCAGGGGGTGGACACTTAGAACATTTACCTTTAACAAGAGAACGTAGGGCCATCTATATTACGGAACTGGGAAACTTATTCAGAAGTATCAAAAAGTGGCGATAGATGTCACTACTATCACAATAAAACAAAACTAAAACGTTTTATTTTATTTATTATTATTTATTACTCAAAAGATATAGTACATTTAAATAATATAATAATAATGGGTGACGTCAGTGTGATGCGTAGTTCGCATGTGGCGATGTTAATACCGCTACATTACTCCCCTCCGGAGACCGGAGGTCGATAGTGAGCTGAGTCGTGTATCTTGCGATGCTTGCCAGTGCCAGTTGAAGTTCCAGTGGGTCGGAACCGGGTGTCGCATAGTTCACGGTGAGTCGGAACTGTCTGCGGTGATTCCCCAGTGAGTCAGGGTGGCGCTGCGTTATGCTCCAGTGCGGCGGATGTGGTACAGCGCCGGGTTGATGCTGACTGCTGGCGTCGACCAGGAGAGATGTGAATAGCTCTGCTTGTTGACCGGCCGAAAGTACAGTGTGCTGTGCCAAGGTTGCTGATGAGGCCGAGGGTGATGGCCAGGAATGCGCGTTCGCTGCATGGTGGTGGTCAGGATACCCGTTTGTGCTGGCTGGCTGAGACTTGCCGCTCGAAAGCTTGAGGATGCAATGTTGATGACGTCACGCTGATGTAGTTGCACGAAGGCTGCGCTGACGTTCATACTCGGGTTCACCAGTATAGAGGCACGAGGAACAGGGTGTAAAGTTCACTCATACCTCCATAGAAAAGGGAGGATCCTCCAACCAGAGGGGTGTAGTGTCTGGTGGGCAACTGTCCGACGATTGATGTCGGGACGTTGTATCTATGCTTGCGCGATGCAGGATTTTCGTGACGTCACACGGTGGGCTGAAAATCAGCTTTCATAGACTTAGGGATTTCAATCTGCAAGTGCCTGATTTTTTGCCAGAGATCGCTTCTATTATTTGTTACTATATTCAAAAATGACACCCGAGGTAATTCTGCACAAAAACGAAGGAATTATAATTTTTTTACGAAAAATTTGTATGAAGCTAGTATGAAAAAGTTAATTATCTCGCAAACAGCAAGGAAAACCGTAATATCCTTACAGGTGGTTATAATACTAATTATTTATGATTTTTTGACATATAAAAATCGTCAAAATATTTTTATTATTCTTTAGTCATTGATTTTTACACATGAAACTGTTTTAGTCGCAGTGTTGTAGTCAGAGGTTTTATAGTACATCCACACTTGGACAACTATGTTTGAATTAGATATTTATCAATACAAAATGAGTTTTAAAACTTTACATACATCCAAAATACCAAATAACAAATTGTTTAGTCTTCTAATAAGTCTGAATAGGTGATTAAATGATTGTTAATGATTTCTGATAAGTAAGCTAATTTGTTGATTAGTTGTGCTAAGAGTTCTAAGAAATGTTTTGGACGATTATAAATTTTCATTAGCACATCTTTTAAAACTCTAATGAGGGTAGTTAACTAATTATCGACGTTTTGCAATAAAAGGGCAAAAATTTTGCTTTATAATTTAGATTGTTCACAACGGTGTAACTGCTAACACTAAATTTTTGCCCTGCGACTATAAAATCTTAAAATGGAAAGTTTAATCCCCAATTTAGACTTGTTTGTTCTTCTAAAAAAGTGAGAGTACTTCATTTAATCATGAAGTATTGTTTGGTGCAGTTGTATCCCGCATAGGCGATTGCCTTTCTACCGAAGATCGAGTAACTCTCAAAGAATTTTGTCGAAAATTCACGCGAGCTGCTTTACAGAGATGGCAGAAATCCAACCGATTCCTTGATCACTTCAGAAGACTGTACGGAAATTGGCTGCAACAAGCAAATATTGATTGGCCAAGTTGTATGCAAACTTTAGTTAATCAAGAACCAACTGTTGATGAGATACCAAGAGCACAATCAGAGTCTCAAGAACCGTCGTCGTCGGCATCAAGGTCCGTTCGCGTTGGAACAATGACAAAAAGGTACCGAAAATAATAATAATAATAATATGAGACAACATCCACACAAGGTCTTCAGGTCCCAAACTAGGCAGAGCCTGTACTACGGTAACCTGATGACTGATATACATACTTATATACATATACACACCCAGACACAGGTCAAACAGACATGTTCATGCACACAAATGTTTGACTTGTCCGGGAATCGAACCCGGGACCAGCGGCTCAGAAGGCAGGGTCGCTACCAACTGCGCCAACCGGTCAGTCAAAATCATTCGAAGATTTGGGATGTAAACAGAAAAAGAGAAGATCTGATGATCATACAGGCGAAGACTCCAGTGAATTGGCATATGCAGCTGCAGCGCGTTTTAAAGAAGAAGGGCATGAGGATATCGCATCTGTGATCGAATACATGATGAACAATCCTGAAGCAGCCGTTAAAATTAAAGAAACGCTTGAAACCAGTGAAAAAAGTCATATTTACACCAGAGAAAGCGCTTGGATTGCTTCTTTCACTAAAACTGTCAAAGTGGCAATATATTACTTTGCGAGAGGCTGCCATTCGGGAAGGTGCTAAGGATATTTATCCATCCTACTATAAAGTGCAACCAACTAAGTTTGATTGCTACCCTCCGAAGCAATCAGTGTCAGTTACGGATTCCTCGGCTAGGATTACACTTCAAGCTTTACTTGACATCACGGTGACGAGGATCCTTCAAAGTCTTTCTGACTATGCGGATGTGCAAAATAAGCAGCTAAAGCTGATATCCAAGTGGGGATTTGATGGTGCTTCCAACCAAAGCCGATACAAGCAGAAAATGGAGGGTGAGCAAGATGATGCAAGCATTTTCATGACCTCCTTGGTGACACTAGAACTGACAGATGGAGATAATACTGTATGGTCGAACCCAAAACCATGCTCAACTTTGTATTGTCGTCCAGTTCAGTTTACTTTTGTAAAGGAGAGCGAAGCAGTTGTCATTGGAATTTGAGTTCAAAAGACAAATGGATGATGAAATTGAGGCCCTTAACCCCACAGAGTGCATTAATAATAACATGGTGACTCATCAACTAATGATGACAATGATCGACGCCAAAGTCTGCACGTACCTTTCTGAGGCCAGATCAAATGCATCGTGCTACCTGTGCTTAGCAAAACCTACGGAAATGAACCGCTTAGATGTTGTAACATCAAACACTGTGTGTGCTGACATATACGAATTTGGCTTGTCATCCCTACACGCACGTATTAATTGCATGGAATGTCTGTTACTTAATGCGTACAGGCTCGACTTCAAACGGTGGGCAGCGAGAAGTAATGAGGACAAAGAAATGTTGCAGAACAAAAAACAATCTATTCAAAATAAATTCAAAGATCAGCTCAATCTGTTGATTGATATTGTGAAACAAGACTCGGGAACTACCAATGATGGGAATACCGCAAGAAAGTTTTTCGAGTTTCCCAATAAAACTGCAGCTATTACCGGGTTTGACGAAGATCTTATTAAAAGATTTGCTGTGAGTTTGCAAGCGATAACATCTGGCGAGAAGATCGACGTAATAAAATTTAAAGATTTTGCCCGCAAAATAGCAGAAAAGTACGTGGAATTGTACTACTGGTACTACATGTTGTCAACCGTACATAAATTATTAATACACGGGGCTGACATAATCGAGAAAAATGATATTGTGCCGATTGGGACTCTCTCGGAAGAAGCCTCGAAACAAAGATTTTAGGAGGTTCCGGGAACATCATTCGCGGAAAAGAAGCAGGCAAGATTCTAATCAAGATATCTTAAATATGCTTATTGTTTCTTCGGATCCTTTCCTAAGTGCACAAAGGCCTAAGTTAGATGCCAGAAGAAAGCAGAGCTTTTTTGCTGAAACTCTCGACTTAATTCAGTTTCAGGAAAGTGAGTTCGAGTTTTTAGATATATCCAATCTGGATTCTGACTTAGAATTGGAGTCCGACAACGACAGTGATAAGGAAAATGTTTAATATTTGATTTCATATTTTATATTTTTTTTTATATTTTTCGTTTTATATAGTCTTAATATTTGGGTCAATAAAATTCTTCATAATTAACAATGTTCTTAATTTAGTCACTAAAAGGAACCGTTTCATATGTAAAAATATTTAGAGGATTTAAAAAAAAAATAGCAGCTTTAACCGTTATATGTACGTACCATTAAGATCATGGAGCCTTGTACCTATGGTTTTAAATTCCTTGGGTAGGTACGACGGAAAAAGCATGGTTGGCGTCTTGCCGGCGTCATGGCTAAGCTAAGTGCATGGCGGTTATGCAAATGGCCGCCATCGCGATCCCAATTTCCCATGGTGCATTCACCCTAAAAAATAAAAAAAATTATATTATTTTAAATAACATCAAAGTTATTAATACTAAGAGCATGCAAATAAGAAAACACACCACACCACACTGTACAGTTCATAGCGTTTAGAGTTGTTGTCATTTGTTTTTTCTTTTTTATAAAATTGTGTTATGTTTATAATTTATGTATTCATTAATTTTATAAGTTACCTAAAAATACAGATATTTATATATTTATCTTTATTTTATCTATAAAAGTACACACTATGATCAGATTTAATCACACTAGTTTAATTCTGCGGAAAGCTAGACTTACCCGATTCAGTCACACGGTGGGACGTCATTACGTCATTCGAGAGGTAGTTGCTGAAAATCAGCGCTGTTGACGATAAGTTCGTCCGAAGTCACAGCATTTTGCTGAGCAACGACCTTTTCTTGCACAGATACGACGCACGGCATAATTGCTTATATTATTGTTGTTTTTTTTTTGTTACAAAAGTAGTTATTTTTCCACTTGTTACGAGGCGAACCTGCAAGCTCGGCACATCTTACCGACAAAGTGACCGATCGCATTACGACACCGCGCTTCCCACGTCACCGACTATTGTCATAGCCTTTCTTTACCTAACTTCGGTGGGAACGGACACTGTTATATTAAACCTAACTAATAAGAAATCTATTTTATAATTTTAATGTGAAATTTGTGTACTTTCAAATATATTTCGTAACCTAAAAGGACTTACTTATTGGAGAGTTCCCCGACACACGCCCCCACACATATCTGGCGCAGTCGGTAGCTCGTCACAGACTTAAGGTGTGGTGTTGTGAAATACCTAAAAATCAGGAAATCGCCGCATCAACCGTCTAGACGAAGAACCTATTGGAGGCCTGTCGAGGAAGCTGTTGCTACGGAGATCGGGAAATCCAAAAATCGATGAAACAACGCTCGCCAGCAATGCTACTCATGTAAGTACATAAGTCCTAGTATTGGTTGCTATATTTTTAACGCAAGGTACTATAATTTTCCAAAATTTTTCATCCACGTAGTAATAGGGACCTTAGTCTTAGTAGGCGCAATCAACTCCGCATCGCGCGAAGTGACGCCTTTCGTAATTTAGAAGTTATAACAGAAAATTTTGAAACCATGACTGAATCGAGTAGTAGTTCTACATTTGACATGAATCAGATATATTTATCAGATAAGATTTATAAATCACTTAGACTAGTTCCGGAATTTGACGGAAATCCTAATGTTTTAACTAGATTTTTGAACTTGTGCGATCAGTTAGTGCTCACTTATATCAGTCCAGAACCAGGACGTCAGCTTTCAAACTTATCTTTGATCAATGGGATTTTAAATAAGATTACTGGTAACGCTGCACGTACTTTGGCAACTAACGGAATTCCAAGTGACTGGAATGGTATAAGATCAACCTTAATTAATACATTTTCAGATCACAGAGACGAATCGTCGTTATATACTGATCTTTCTCTCTTAGTTCAGGGAACCGATACGATACAATTATTTTACGAAAAAGTTCAACATTTATTATGCACAATTATGACGTACATCGAATTACACGAATCTATAAAAACTACCATAGAATCCAAACGAACTCTTTATAAAAAACTAGCTTTACAGAGTTTTTTGAAAGGCTTAGAAGAACCACTGGGTTCTAGGATAAGATGTATGAGACCATCAACCCTTGAAAGCGCTCTTGAATACGCTCAAGAAGAATTAAATATACTATATCTACAGAAAAGAAATAAAATAGTACCATCAAAAGAAAAACCCCAAAATTTTGTGCAGGTTAATCCTTCTATTTCTTGGTCACACCCTAATTTTCGTTCGGTTAGGCCAGAAAATCAAAATACAATATTTCAAACATACTCGAGACCCCAAATCCAGCCTTTGGTATTTCAATATCCACCACAATATCATGCACGACCAGATCAGTTCAGACAACCCTATCCGAGACCTACAAAGACTCAACAAATGTTCAGAGCACCCCCTACCAACATGTCAACTGGATTTCGAATCCCACTACGCCAAGCACCTCAGAATAATTATCCAAAACCTATGAGTGGCATTAGTTACCCTGTCGCGCGTACTCTGCCACCCACGAACTACAATGGCAGACGCAGTTTGGCGCCGATTAATATTCCACAGGTTAAAGAGGCGAACTTCAATGAATCTTTTAACGATAATTATTGCTACTATGATTACAATATCCAGACCACTGATGTTACTGATACAAATACAAATTATCCTAATGATTTTTTAACCGACCTTGACGTTGACAATCAAACTTTTGATGTCCAAGACCATCAGAGTACAAATTTTTACCCAACCTTGGAGAAAACTGCCCCCGAATAGAACTAAATTTGCATAGCAAACGCCATTTACCTTATATTCAAATAAATGATCCACCAATAAAACTTTTAATCGACACCGGAGCAAATGAGTCCTTTATAAGTCCGGAAGCTTATGAAAAATTTTACCCGAATATCCAACTTAACTATGAACCTTTTTTGGTCACAAATACCCACGTGACTACTCAAAATTATTACGCGTTAACTGTGCCCTGTTTCGATGAAGTTAAAGATAAAATTCCGATAAAATTATACCTATATAAATTTCATAATTTCTTTGATGGATTGATAGGTTGCGAACAATTAAAAAAATGGAACGCAAAAATCGACCTTGCTACGCACACGTTAGAGACTAAGTTCGCAAAAATTCCCATAATTTTATATAATCCCGGATGCATAAACTCTTCAAAATCAAATCAAATTACTATACCTCCACAAACTACTCAGTTAATCAAGGTGCCTACTAATATTGCGCAAGGAGACATTTACATTGAAGAACAATCAATTTCTGATTGCTACATCAGCGAATGCTTATCATCCGCTGAAAATAATCATACTAATGTACAAATTTCAAATCCGACGGATAAAGACATTGTAATTTCTATAAAAAAACCTATCTTCGCACATATTTTTAACGAAGAAACAATTCCAGTAACTCGAGCATTAGACACGACCGTGAATACCGATATGCGAACCCAGCAAGTCTTATCGCACTTGCGCATAGAACATTTAAACGCAGAAGAGACAGCTAATTTAATTAATCTTTGCAAAGATTATGCCGACGTATTTTATCTCGAAAATGAACCATTAACCTTTACCAACGAAATCAAACATCATATCAGAACCGTAGACGATAGGCCGGTATACAGTAAAAGCTACAGATACCCTTACGTACATAAGAAAGAAGTACAAAACCAAATAGAATCGATGCTACACCAAGGTATTATTCAACCATCTTCATCGCCTTGGAACGCCCCAATATGGATAGTACCAAAAAAAAGTGACGCGTCTGGCAAAGTTAAGTGGCGCTTAGTCATTGACTTTCGCCAACTCAATGCAAAAACCATTAATGATAAATATCCGATCCCGAACATTAATGATATTTTAGACAAGTTAGGCAGATGTTTATACTTTTCGACATTAGATTTAAAATCTGGATTTCTACAAATTCAGCTAAATCCGTCCGATATTCCGAAAACAGCATTTAGTGTAGAGCAAGGCCATTTTGAATACGTTAGAATGCCCATGGGATTAAAAAATTCTCCGGCTACCTTTCAGCGTGTGATTGACAATGTCCTCCGCGGATTACCAAATTGTACCACATACATGGATGATATTTTGGTATTTTCAACGTCCTTGCAAGAACATATAGTTAATTTGCGCGCCATATTTGAACGTCTTAGAAATTCAAATTTAAAAATTCAGATGGATAAGTCGGAATTTCTCCAACACGAAACGCCCTATCTTGGTCACATAATTACTACAGACGGTGTGAAACCAAACCCGGATAAAATATCAGCTGTTGTAAATTATCCGATTCCAAAAACCCCTAAACAGATTAAAGCATTCTTAGGTTTACTTGGTTATTACAGACGTTTTATACCGGATTTCGCACGTGTCACTAAACCTTTTACGTCATGTCTAAAAAAAGGCGCTAAAATTAATTTGACTCCAGAGTACCTGACCTGCTTTGAACACTGTAAAACTCTTCTTACAAATGACCCTATTCTAATATATCCAGATTTTAGCAAAGAATTTATGTTAACCACAGACGCCTCAAACGTGGCCTTGGGAGCAATACTTTCTCAGGGACCTATCGGTTCTGACAAACCCATAGCCTACGCGTCTAGAACTTTAAACGATAGTGAAATTAATTACTCCACGATCGAAAAAGAGCTACTCGCAATAGTTTGGGCTACAAAATATTTCAGGCCTTACCTTTTCGGCAGAGAATTTAAAATAATAACCGATCACAAACCTTTAATCTGGCTTATGAATCTTAAAGAACCAGGTTCACGCCTCACTAGATGGAGGTTGAGGTTAGCAGAATATGATTATACTATTGTTCATAAAAAAGGTACAACCAATACTAATGCGGACGCTTTGTCACGTATTCAAATCAACCAAAATGAAACTATGTCCTTGTTCGTTAATCAGTCTGAAACGACAAACTCCGATACATCTTCTACATTAACTGCTGAAGGTAATAGCCCAAAACAATCATCATCCACGCTCACAGCTAGCCCAATACATTCGTCATCAACCCTCACGGCTCACTCAGTTATTGATGGAGGATCGAATGACCCACAGCATCTAGAAGGTACAGCCTCCCCACATATTGAAACCATACACACGAGCTTAGAAAACCCTGTTCTGGAAATTCCAATATCGGACGAACCTTTAAATAAATATAAGAGGCAGTTAGTCATTAATATAATAAATAGTAACCCTAAAAGTAGACCAACGACAACTCAACCTTTTCAGTCCTTTCAGAGAACTACTGTAGACATTAACGAACATAGCATTGAAGGAAGTCTTATTAACGTTATAAAATCTCATGTCGATCCAGAACTCCGGACAGCGATTCTTGTAAACCCTATTGAAAAAATGTTGAGTATCATACCGATTTTACAGAAAACTTTCGAATATTCATCCATGAACTTAGTTTTAGTCAAATATGAAGTACTTAACGTTAATGATCAGTCAAACCAATTAGAAGTAATAAAAAAATACCACGAAGGCAAGACCAATCATCGCGGAATCAACGAAACCTATCTTTCGCTGACACAACGTTACTTTTGGCCGAAAATTAAAATAGATATTACTAAATTTATAAATGAATGCAATATATGCAGATGTGCGAAATATGATCGAAATCCAATACGCCCGCAGTTCAGAGTTGTACCTCCACCAACTCAACCGTTCGAATTAGCACACGCAGACGTTCTGACTATTGACCATGACAAATACTTAACTATCATAGACTCATTCTCTAAATACGCTCAGGCGTATCTTTTACCCGATTGTACTGCACCCAATATATTAAAAGCCCTTTTAACTTATAGTACTCACCACGGTTTTCCTTTAAATATAACTACAGATCAAGGTACTGAATTTAAAAATCAAGTACTGTCAGAATTTCTCCGTTTGCACAAAATAGAACACCATATGACTAGTGCTTATGCACCCAACGAAAATGGCATCATAGAACGTTTCCATAGCACGCTTTTGGAACACTTACGATTATTTAAAATTCAGCATAAAAACGAGCCCATTCGAAATCTTATACCGTACGCGCTAATCGCCTATAATAGTTCTATCCACAGTTTAACTAAGTGTAGACCTTTTGATGTCATTTCTGGACATTTTGATCCTCGGAATCCTATTGATTTAAACATAACAGACCGTTATCTACAAACTTATATTCAAGAACATCGTAGTCGAATGGAAACGGTGTATAAAATTATTCATGATTCTGCATTAACCGATCGTATAGGTATAATGACGCGGCGTAACGTTGATAGGGAACCCGTTTTAGATTGTGAACAAAATCAAGTCATACATGTACGAAATCCAATGGCAAGTAGACAAAAATTGGCACCTCGGTTTATTCAGGACAAAGTAGTTAAGAACTTACCCGTACATATATACACTGCAAAAAGTCGTGGTCCGGTCGCAAAATCACGGTTAAAAAGACCACCAAAGAAATGATTCTTCATATCATTGTTACAGGTACTTATTATTGCTGCCGGTTTTCCTAGCTGGTGCTCAAGACATACGTTTTGATAGCCTAGACAATGGACCCGGCATACTACCATTTAAACTCGGCACTACCAAAATTATATCTCACTTCCACACATTCTTACAAGACATTGATCTTGAAGAAATTGAGTCACATGTTAACACTATCAAATCCCAACTCGCTGTCGCTACACATAAACTATCAAATAGGGACCGCGATCTCTTCAACCTTCAGATTAAACATTTATACAAAAAGTTAGATAAAGTTTCAGTGCAGTTAGATACATTTAGGCCAACCAGAGTTAAGAGAGGCCTGATCAATCCGATAGGCACAATCATCAAAAGTATTTCTGGAAATTTAGACAACGATGATGCTCTGAAATTTGAAAATGCATTACGTATCTTAAATAAAAATGATCAAACTTTGTCACAATCATTTAATAAACACATTACTTTATATAAAGAAATGACGATTCAGCAAAACCAGATAATCCGCAATCTTTCGATTAATCAGAGAAAATTGGAAGAAGCTCTTTCTTATGTCATGAATATGACTAATAATGATAATGAGCGAATAATTCATTACGCTCATCTTGTGCAACTTTTCGCGATTTTGATCGAAAATGTACAAGAACTACTGAGTGAAATTAATAGAATAGAAAATATATTAGCTTTTAGTCGAGATAAATCAGTTCATCATTCTATACTTTCTGTCAAAGATCTTAAAAATATGATAAGCCAACTAAAACGCATTTATAGTTCCGACGAAATAATTGATTTAAATATTAGAAATTATTACGAGATTCTTAACTTAGCTTCATTTTTTACTGAGTCCACAGTTGTAGTAGTCATAAAGTTTCCTATTACATTTACTACTGAGTATCAGTTATATGAATTGTGCCCCGTTCCAAATAAGAATAACGTAATTATAGTACCACCTGCACCATATATAGCATCCAATTCTCAGGAATTTGTGTATATAGAGGCTGAATGCCCGAAGGTCAACTCCTGGCACCTATGCGAGCAGAGGATTGTCCATCAAATTATGTCAAAAATAGACTGTATTCAAAAACTTATACAATTTCAGGAGATAGATGTAACGTGCAGAACCACGCCTATCTCTCTGACCAAGGAAGCTCTGACTGAGCTAGACAGTTACCATTACATAATTGCTTTCCCCAACAGTACAAAAGTTAAACTATCCTGTGGCAAAGAACGATATCAGATGTTACAAGGAAGCTTTCTGGTCACTGTTCCTCAAGGTTGCAAGATAAAAACCCCAGAGATCAGTATAATCAATTTGGATAACAAATTAGTCGGGCAACCAGTAGAACTCATGGCTCTACCGCAATATGAGATATTAGCAAAGACACGCAGTTTTCATTTGCGGACTACAGATCTAAACAGTCTTCGCGAAATTCAGAACCAAATTACCAGGCAAGACGAAATACAAGTTGAATCATTAGACACGATTGGAATGTACCATACCACAATTCCATTTTACACACTCATACTATTCGGTGCAGGTGCACTGAGCATCTTATATATCATTCGTCGCCGCCGCCGAGCTGCAAAAGTGAATATTACCACTCAAACAGCTAATACCGAGCTGACAGAAGATGAAAAAAGAGCCGCAACTTTTGGCGTCAAGGTCACCAAATAGTTGCTCATTTGGCAGGGGAGGTGTTACGAGGCGAACCTGCAAGCTCGGCACATCTTACCGACAAAGTGACCGATCGCATTACGACACCGCGCTTCCCACGTCACCGACTATTGTCATAGCCTTTCTTTACCTAACTTCGGTGGGAACGGACACTGTTATATTAAACCTAACTAATAAGAAATCTATTTTATAATTTTAATGTGAAATTTGTGTACTTTCAAATATATTTCGTAACCTAAAAGGACTTACTTATTGGAGAGTTCCCCGACACACGCCCCCACACATATCTCACTCTGCAATTGGCATTTTGATTTTGTTTTGATTCGTTTGTGATTGTTTTGCAACTTTTGTTGTCAACTGTCAGTGTCGCAGACGCTTTTTTTTTTTTTTTTTTTAAATTAGTTCCTAACGGAACAGGCTAAGGTCCGAGACCATGCTGCCTAGTCATCAGTTAGCATTTTTCTTGGGTTGGGTAGATCCAGTTCAATTCATCAGTGTGTAAATCCATGATAAGGATATCCAAAAAAATTCATTCGTTTTATATTTATCCTTGAGTAAGTAATTCCAGTTTAAGTCATTAGTATTTATCCATAGGTAATCAATCCAGGTAACTTCATCAGTTTCTTATATTCCATGTAGAGTTAATCCGTATTAAGTCTTCAGTTTATTTTTAAAAAAATCCATGTTTATTTGTTATTCCACAAAATCTTGGGTCAAGTCCGAGTAATTTTCATTCAATGTTTGTGTTATTTTGTAAGAGCCTAGTGTCAAGTCCTTATTTTTTTTTATTCCCAACTGACGGGAAGCCAATACGGCAATACCCTTTATGGTATATATGTTCTGTGAGCCAATAGCAACTGATAACGATAACAGTACTTAGGAAGAAAAGCGCAGGAATCATCGAATTTGGCGGACGTGATTTTTCTTTCGTTTTCTTTTAAAAATTAAAAAAACGCTTAAATTGGAGATAAGTTGTGTAAATATATGTAGATATTCATTAGATTAGTTAATTTCATTGTTTGTATATATCGTTCTTCATATTTAGGGTAAGTTTTTTGTATTTTATATTTTCTGTCCGAATGGACAAAGAACCGCCTGATCCGGGGGGCACAGTCCCCTCGGTCGGGCAAAATATAATAATTTATGAATCCAGTATGGATACAGATACGTCCTTAACTAGGTCGGAACGGAAAAGGACTAGAGCTCCACGTAAAGTGTGCAAAAATTGCAACAAAAGAAGGCGAAATAGTCACTCGCACAATACAACAGAATTAAATAAAGGGACACATTGTCATTGCGACAATGACTCAGTCACAATTAGTTCAAAAATAGCATCAAACGTACCGGTACATCCTATTTTAGTTCAAGAAACCACCCCACGTTCTGTGGATGGTCCCCAGACTGAAAACCTCAAAAAGTCAGATCTTCCCCAGAAGGCGCCACAGGTTGCTAGGACTTTGTATGAAGCCACAGACCTGTCGCCATACGTTGTACACATCCAAAAAATTGTTGACACACAAAACTCTGCTCAAACATTACACCCAATAACTTTAGGGCACTTTCTTAAAAAACGAAGGTTTAACAATATAATTAACGGATCATTAAAACGCATTGGTCGTAATAGAATTACTTTAAGCTTCTCCCGTTACATAGATGCCAACTCTTTCTTAAATGACCCAAGTTTGGCCAAAGAAAAATTGAAGGCATTTGTTCCATCAATTAATGTGTGTCGCATTGGAATTGTTAAAGGCGTACCTACCGAATGGTCTCCGGAGGAAATAATCGAAAACATATCTGTCCCCGCTGGATGCGGGAAAGTCATCAAAGCAAGGCGTCTCAATTATAAAGTGCACGAACCGACCCCTGTGTGGAAACCATCGCAAACAGTCGTGCTCACCTTTGACGGACAAATTTTACCAAAACGTGTGTTTTGTTGTTACAATTCCATGCCAGTAGAATTGTATACATTCCCAACAATTCAATGTTTTCATTGTTGTCGTTTTGGCCATACAAAGGTACAATGCAGGTCGAACCCTCAGTGCTTCAAGTGTGGGGAGAAGCATTCTGCTGACACTTGCAGTATTGAAGATGAAAGTAGTAGTAAATGCTGTCATTGCAATGGCATTCATTACGCCATCAATAAAAAATGCCCAGAATTTGAGAGACAAAAAGCAATTAAGCATTATATGGCCCATAGCTGCGTGTCTTATGCTGAAGCGCTACAACTACATCCACCAATCTCAAAATTGTATGCAGATGTGGTAACATCTGCCCCATCACATACCACTAAAAATTCTTTCTCTTTACAACCTTCGCCCCAACCACGTAACACACCAATTGTTTCCTCACAAAGAAAAACCATATTTCTTAAACCTCGGGATCCCCCAAAAACAGCTAAGGGGTATGACCGGGTAGCTCATCAAGGATTAATCAGTAACGAAGTTTCTGTGTCAGGGAATGGTGTTGCATTCCAAAATAAAACAACAGATAATAATGAGAGCCAAATTTTAAATTTAATAATCATGCTAATTAATACTTTATCTAAAAATAATAATATTGAACCGTCCAACGTTGCCACTGTAATTGATACTTTGTCTAACTTATTTAACCTTAATCATAATGGATCCAAATCTTCCCAAGATTGTCCAGTGGAACAGTCGCAGCATTGTGAATAAAAAATCTGATCTGTCCTACATACTGAACAAATATGAACCCTTCGCAGTCGCTCTCTGTGAGACATGGCTTAAACCAGGGTTCTCCTTTAGAATGCCTGGCTATGCGTCTAAGAACAGACAGAAGCGATGGGTATGGCGGTGTCGCCATACTTATTAAAAATAACTTGTCTTTTCAATATTTTCCTCTTCCAAGTCTCAGTGACGAAATATCTGCTGTCGCTGCTATTGTAAATAAAATCTGTTTAGTATGTATATATTATTCTCGTCCCAATGTAAATATTCTTTCTGAAATAAATAATCTTCTTTCAGTTTTAGCTAAACCATTTTTGGTAATGGGCGACTTTAATGCACAACATCAGTCCTGGGGTAGTTCTATTTCCAATTGCTATGGGGAAAAGTTATTAGAAATTCTAGACTTTAATAATTTGTGTATTTTAAACACATGTCTCCCAACACGCCAAACAAATCCAGATGAGGGAATAAGCGCCCCTGACCTCTCAATCTGCACACCTGAGTTAGCATCAACATTATCCTGGTCTCCTTTATTGTCTTCTTATGGTAGTGATCATTACCCTTTAATAATATCTTTTCCACATAAAAAACCAGCTGCTTGCAATCTAACACCACGATTAAAGTATAGACTTCAAAATGCAGATTGGGATACATACAAAAATGATGTAGAAGAAAGAATTCTTGGTTTAAACAATTCCTTACAACTACATGATCCTCAGTTATTATCTAATCAAATAACAAGAATTTTAATAGAGGTGGCAGATAATACTTTCCCTATTAAGAATGGTGTTACAGGCAAAATTCCTTCACCACCTTGGTGGGATGCTGAGTGCACTCAGGCCATTAAAAAAAGAAAAGAAGCAGAAAAAAATTATGGTCATAATATGACTCATCACCTTTTTGAAATATACCAAGAAGCTTCTCGTACTACTCGTAAGCTCCTTAGGAAAAAGAAATTTGAAGGTTGGCAAAGATTTTGTGCATCTATCTCGCCAGAAGTTAACGCATCTCTAGTATGGCAAAACATTAGGCGATTCAGGTCAGCATTTAGTGACACAGGGGCCTCAAAACTGCCATTACAATTAGCCAACGAGTTTATGGATCATTTAGCTCCTCCTTCAGTCCCAGAACAGAGATCTTTAATGCACTATCCCTATTTTCCTATTCCTAATTCTGAGTTGAATTCCCTGTTCACACTAAATGAGTTGAAGGGAGTCCTTTCACATGTTAAGGATTCAGCTCCTGGTGAAGATGGTATACCATATTCATTTATAACTAATTTGTCCGACTCTGTTCTTTCAATATATTTAAATCTCATCAATACAGCTTTGATTTCTGGCAACATTCCATCAAGTTGGAAGTCTCAAACAATTATTCCCATTCTGAAACCAAACAAACCTTCCTCTAATGTTACATCTTATCGACCAATTGCACTTTCTACAGTTCTTGCTAAAATTGTTGAACATCTCATTAAGAATCGCTTGGAGTGGTTTTTGGAAAGCAAAAACTTGTTAGCTACATCACAGTTTGGTTTTCGAAAGGGTAAAAGTACGATGGACAGCCTTAGTGTGTTCACAACTGATATTCGTTTAGCCTTCTCTTCTAATAACTCTGTAATTGCTGCTTTCCTGGATATTAGCTCAGCTTACGATAATGTCCTGGTACCGATCCTAGAACAAAAGCTGAATTCATTAGAAGTTCCATTAATGCTGACTAAATTCATAATTAACATGCTTTCAGAGAGATCTTTAAATCTTCATATTGAAGGGTACACATTTTCCCGTTTAGTATGGAAAGGTCTCCCTCAAGGTTCTGTAATTAGTCCAATTCTCTACAATATTTACACTTATGATTTGGAATCCTCTCTAAATGAGTCGGTAAAAGTTCTTCAATATGCAGATGATTTACTTCTTTATTCATCTGGTCATTCTGTTGAGAATATTTGTACTTCCTTAACCTCTTCTTTATGTTTACTGAAGACTTGGCTAGAAACCAATGGTCTACACCTGTCAATAGATAAAAGCAACATTGTCTTGTTTACTAGAATGCGTAAGCCCCCTATAGTTACAGTAAGGTATAATAATATCCCTATGCCCGTTAAAAACCAGGTAAAATTTTTAGGCCTTATTTTGGATACCCATCTTAATGGTTTACCACACTGTGATTATATAGCTGCTAAATGTGAACGAAATATCAACATAATTAGATGTCTTACTGGTATTTGGTGGGGAGCACATCCCTTCTCATTAAAACTATTGTACAACACCTTGATTAGAAGCGTATTGGACTATGGGACTTTTTTGCTGGAACCTGCTAATGTTGCTGGTCTTATGAAACTAGACAGTGTTCAGTCAAAGGCACTTAGAGTGGTTTCAGGTGCAATGAAAAGCAGTCCTATAAATTGCCTTCAGGTGGAATGCGGAGACCCTCCACTTCATTTAAGACGTCAATTTTTAGCTGATAGATTTATGGCTCGGTGTTTGCAATTTACACGTCATCCTTTGCGAAATAAACTTTCCATTCTCTCTGAAGAAGTAATTTCATCCACTTACTGGAGGCACAAAGCTACTCCGTGTTTAGTTAAAAGCTTTAGAAAATTCAATTTAATTGAAGCTCCCTGTCACCAATCTCAATTTCTTCCTTTATTTCACTGTAATTACAGTTCATTAATTATGTCACCAAAAATACATTATAACCTTAACATTTACCGAGATGACGTATGTCATAACCATAACTTCAACTTCACTATGGATAGAGACTGGAAGGGCTGTCAGCTCTTATTTACAGACGCTTCGAAGCATGGAAGAGACTCATGTGTGGGAGTAGGTGTTTACCACTCCCAATTTAATATCATCCAAAAAATAAAACTTCCGCCCGAATCATCTGTATTTACGGGTGAATGTTACGGTCTATTCAAAGCTGTCGAATATATACTTATGATGGGCTTACGGAATTCACTCATTTTAACTGATGCAAGGAGTGCCTTACAATCTTTGGCCAGATTCCCTTTCTATTCTCATAATCCTTATATTATATTTGAAACACGTGAACTCCTTTATAGGTGTTCTAATAAGGGGTATTCAGTGCATTTCGCATGGATACCCTCGCATTGTGGCATTTTAGGTAATGAGAGAGCTGACCAGTTAGCTAATGATGCCGTATTGTGTGGAGACGTTTTTCCGTATAAAAATAACACCCACGATCTGGCAGCTCTGCCCAAGGTTTATCTACAGGAATCCTGGGGTCAGCTTTGGTCCGGGCAATCAGTAAAAGGGAAATTTTATCGTAATATTCAGCCATCCATTTTTGTTAAACCTTGGTTTAGCAAGTACAAACTAAGCAAAAAGATTACAACAATATTCATACGTATGCGATTAGGTCATGTGTGCACTCCTGCTCATCTTGCCAGGCTTGGCATTGTGCAGAAACCTGAGTGTGAATGTGGCGCTGAAGTGGGAGATCTGAACCACCTTATTTTTTCCTGCCCCCTTTATGACCACTCCTCACTTTTCCAAAGTCTTGTTTCCCTCCGAGTCCCTTTTCCCACTTCAATTGCATGTATTTTATTTAATTTTAATGTAGCCAATAGCCATCTATAAAACCATAGCTCTTTTCCTTGTAAATAATGATATATCTACACACATCAAAAGTGTCTAGGGATCAACATATATTTTTGCAATAACTTTTCTCCTGATTGATATTAATTAAAATTTTCTTTAAGGATTCATAAAATAAAGTGTTTTCGTTTGTCACAGTAACGATAAACCAAGTCACCTTTGCATTAATAAAGAAATTTGCCATTTTCCTAATAAAGGGATTTTTGACATTTGAACCACTAACACAAAAGTTCGAAAAAAAGACTGAAATAACAGTTTTCTTTAAAATTTTATTGGGTAACTTAAACAATTAATAATCCGTGTTTCTACCGCGAACACTAACAACACAAGAACATCGGTTTGGCATACTCAAAATGAGTTCATCCAAATCACGCTGTGGAATGGCCGCCCATGTTCGTTGCAACAACAAAAAAAGGTCTTCTTGCGACTGGATACCCTCCATATTCGGCAGAGCTCTTCTCTGTAGCATATCCCATGCATGCTCAATCGGGTTCAAGTCTGGCGACTGAGCAGGCCAGGGCAGGACATTGATGTTAGCTGCGGCGAGAGTCTGTCTTACAACTCTTGCGGTGTGCGGTCGTGCATTATCATGCATTAACTGAAATAAGGGACCGATTTGCACTTGTAGAGGAACGATGACGTCTGATACAATCGTCTCAGCATAAATTTGAGCGTTGAGGTTGCCTCTGATCCAAATCAACTCAGTTCTTCCGCCGATCCAAATACCCGCCCATACCATGATGGTTCCACCACTATAAGGATGGACTTCCTGGCAGGATTTTAATCGCTGTTGGCGTCCAGGGGTTCTCCAGTGTCGTATACGTCTTGTATCCGGTCTCATACCAAAACGAGACTCATCAGAAAAGCACACGAAACGCCATTGTTCTTCTGCCCAATTTCTGTGTTCAAGAGCCCATTGATATCGAATCCTACGATTGTGCATTGCTATAGGTGGTACCCGTAGCGGTCTTCGGGAATGAAGGTTCACTTCATGCAAGCGGTTTCTGACTGTTTGGTCGCTAATTAAGTTCCCTGAAGAGTGATGAAGCCTCACGGCTAACATCATGGCGGTTATTGTTGGAGCTCTTCGAGTTAAGATTTGAATGTATCGGTCTTGTCTCCGTGTGGTGCAGCGATACCGTCCTCCATGGCGCTCAGCCACGGTACCAGTGCTTCGGTAACGTGTCCAAAGTCGACTGATAACACTCTGACTTGTATTCAGAGCTAAAGCCACAGTACGTTGCCGGGAACCAGCTTCTATCATTCCCACGGCTCTGAGCATTTCTTCCCTGCTTAAATGACGTCGCCGCTCCATAATAACGTTGGTTTTAATCAGTAGTAGGGAAACAGTAGCACTAATAATGTCTTCAATGCGTTGTATGTTTTTATAGGGAAAATATTGACAGCTGATTTTCATCTTTTACTCGAATTTGATTCACAGTTCCTGATTCAAATTATGAAATGCACCAAAAAGGATCCATATAAATTTATAAAATCATAAATTTATTACAAAGCCACATCTTAATCTCAAGAAATCCGCATAAAAATGCTTGATCCCTAGACACTTTTGATGTGTGTATGTTGAGAAAACTACTTGAATCTGGGACATCATCAGAATTTGTTATAACTCTAGCTAAAAAATCAACTCTTTCGTTGCCCATCACACCAACATGCGAAGGGACCCACATGAACGAAACCTTAATGTTTTGAAAAGACAAATAAAACCAAGATTCTTTTATTAATGATATAAAATAGTTTGTGTTAGCATTCAACCTATTATTTTTGAGATTTTCAAGAACACTCATGCTGTCACTAACTATAACCCATTGGCAACATCCATCATTTGTATGCCTAATGTGCTTTAGGGCAGCAAGTATAGCCACAGCCTCAGCTGTGAAAATACTTGTGTTTGAGTTTATTTTATAACCAGTACCAGAATTCAATACCTCATCAAAAATAGCAAATGACACTGCTGACTCAGTTTTAGACCCATCAGTATACACAAATCTATGATCAGTAAACTCATGAAATTTACTATATACATCTTCTTTAATGGATAGATTGTGATCAATAATGATGTCAATTGCAGGAAATTTGCTGTCAAAATCCCCCTGATAACATGGAAGAATAGATGACTTATGAATTTGGAGAGTTTCAAGAAAATTTATATATTGAGGAAAGCCCTGGAGTATATATGTTACGTTACAAATGGGTGATGTGCATGATTCTTTCAAATTGGAAAACAAGTGATTATTATTTTTACTATAAAGTTTTAATAGGAACCTTTCCTTCAAGTAAGAAAATCTTATACTTAATGGAGGAAGGTTACATTCAACTTGCATTGCATTGATTGGAGTACTTTTAAATGCCCCGGTAATGAGTCTCAAACTTTTATTTTGTATTTTATCAAGAATATCTACTAACCTTCTATCACTACCAAAACAGAGAAAGCCATATTCAAAATGACTACGGATCAAAGATTTATATAATAACAACAATATTTTTGGGTCAGTTCCCCAGGAGGTTCTACACAAAATGTCTTCAAAATATTAAAAACTCTGTTAGCTCTAGAACTTATCAATTCAACATATTTTTTCCAAACCAAATTATGAGTGAAGGTCACACCTAAAAACTTAGCTTCATGAAAAATTGGTATAGAAACTTGATTGTAATAAACAGAAGGACTGAAATTGCTAGTTCTACCAAATACTACTAGTTTAGATTTAAGTGCATTTATATCTAGATTTAAATAAGAAAAGTATGTGCACAATCCTTCCAATGCCTTATTAAGGCACTGTGTCATATTTTTGAAATTCTTCCCAGACAAATACACAACTAAATCATCAGCAAATTGAAGATTTTTGACTTTGGAACCTAGAATCAAATTTAAACGACGTATGTACAAAATGAATATTAATGGGGACAAAATTCCTCCTTGACAAACTCCTACCGAAGCAAATCTTGGGCCATGTAATTTATCATCATATCTAACATAAACTTTCCTTTCAGTTAAGAATTCATGGACCCAGTGGACAATTTTGTTTGGAATTCCAATAAGAAGTAATTCAGAACAAAGGACATCAATATTTACACTGTTAAAGGCTCCAGCAACATCAAAGAATACTGACATTAAGCAATCCTTGTTATTTAAACTATTTTGGATATCAAGCTGTAACTGACAAATACTTTCACGAGCTGATGTTCCCCTACGAAAACCAAATTGATTAGCAGGTAGAATATTGTTTTGTTCTATGTAAAATTCCAACCTTTGTTTTATTAATTGTTCAAAAACTTTACCAACACAGGATGTTAGAGCAATAGGACGATAGGAATCTGGATTAGACCGAGGCTTATCTGGTTTCAAAATGGGTACCAAACAATCAGACTTCCATGAATGAGGTATATCATTGTTCAACCACAAATTATTCAATATTTTGAGAAAAGTGTGCAAACCCTTATCACTAAGCTTTTTTATCATAATGTATGGAATACTATCCAGTCCAAAAGCACTATCCTTTCTAGAATTAACAGCAGACTTCAATTCTTGTAATGAAAAAGGTTTTACTAAAAAGATATTTTCAGGGTTTGACTCACTGGCAATGGGGAAATTTGACTTATTATTTACATAATCTGGGGTAAACTTTTGCAGAAAATCCTGAATCCAATTGACATCATTATTGTTGCAAGAATATGTTTTATTAAATTTCCGCATATATTTCCAGATTCTGGACAGAGGCGTATATCGATTAAAGGAGCTGCACAGTTCAACCCAACTATTTGACCTTTCTGTTTCCAAAGTAAGTTTTTTGAGGGCTTTTAATCTTTTAAACTCGATAAATGTTTCATCTGATGGATTGTTTTTAAAATGTATATAAGCTGTCTTAGACTTTTGAACTGCTTCTGAACATTTTTTATTCCACCAAGGAAGAGGAGGGGCTTTTACCGAATTCCTATAAGAATTACGGATAGCCGAATCTGCAGAGGAAGAGGGTGGCGTATTATGATAAGGGAGGGACTTATTAATTGCAGAATGCAAAATTTGACAAAACTCTGTATAACTTTCCAATGGAGCAACATGTTGATCCTGAAAAGTAGATAGTTGTAAATCTACATTTTGTTCATACATCTTCCAATCTACCATTTTAAAGTTAGGGTAGATAGGCAAATTTGTGGTATTACTAGTATTATCTATATTACTATTATTGATAAAAACTTTCATAATTACAGGAAGGTGGTAGCTGCCAAGAGGATCGGAATGAACAAACCAATCACAAGAAAGAGCCAATGATGGGGAAACTATGGACAAATCTAAGGCATTTGGACGCCACGTTAAAGAACCGACTGTTGTCACTTCACCATTATTCATTAACACCAAATTGTTATCATCAATAATCTCTAAAATGTCCCTACCTCTTGGATTTGTAGAATTACATCCCCATGATGTGTGATGGGCATTGAAATCACCAGCAAATATTATTGGTTCAGGCACAGATTTTATTAGAGATTCAAATTTATGTTTGTCAAAAGATGGAGTGCAATTTGTTGGACAGTAGAAACTTACAATACTTATTTCCCTATTATTTACAGTAATTCTTACACAAATATTTTGAAGAGAATTATCAGAATATGTTATTATTTTTCTGTAATTTATATTATTGCGAATTAAAATAGCTACACCATTGTGTTTATTTCCAATATCATGTCTTTCTATTTTGTATCTTCTAATGTTAAAATGTTTGATGGGTGTTAACCAGGTTTCTGATATAATTGCAACATGTATGTTATGCTCATAAAGAAATTGGGTTAATAAAAGTTTGTTACTTAAAATACTTTGTGCGTTCCACTGCATTATATTAAGATCCATTATTAGATATGGAAGTACTGTTACGGAAAGTTTGTTGCAGAATTTCTTTTATGGAGGTTGAATTAATGGGATTATCTTTTTGATTTAATATAATTTTAGTTACTTATAGCATTTGTTAAAGTATTCATAAAAAAATCTGATTTAGTTAAATTAATAATCTGTGTTTCAATGTTCTTCTGTGTTAATTTTGGAAAAGAATGTTCATTAAATAAATCAGAATACTTAGCGGCTCTGGACTTGACTTTATTTTCTTCTATTTTCATTTTTTTCTGTGGGCAAGTGTTTGAGATGGAAACATGGTTACCACCACAATTGACACATTTAGCATTTATAGGATCTTCTTTACAAATTTTAAAACTATGCTTGTCTGTACATATGGAGCATACAACTTCATTCTTACAGTATTTTGCTATATGTCCGAACTTCATGCATTGCAAACACTGTTTGACAGGAGGAACGTAACAGCTTACCTCGTGCCTCCAGGAGTCAAGGTACACATATTGAGGTAACTCAGTAGAGGCGAAAGTAACTGCAACAGTTTGAGTGGGGTCATACGTGACCGCGCCACCCTCACTTTGTACTCGACGCATGAAGCGCCTCACTTGTATGACGTTTCTGGAACTTCCAATCAAAGCAGATATTCTTTTATTAGACAAATCCGTAGGGACTGAAGTAAGAACCCCGGTCACCTCAGTGTCGACAGCTGGTATTGTTGCGTTTAAGCCCATTTCATCTAGAAGTTTTTTATTTTGAATGAATACATTGGCATTGTTGGATAGGTCAAACGTTATACCTATTTTGTACTTATTAATGGATTTTAAATGTAATATGCCAGTGACGCAATATTTGCGTATAGCATGCGAAATAGCCAGTCTGTCTTTGTCAGAAAATTGGCGTTCAGTCTGATGAGATAGAAATACTATGTATTCTGTTTTTTTGCTATTTTCAGGATACTTCCTTAAGTATCCGGGGACTTTAAATACTTTATACTTCCTGCTGTTGTCTACTGAATCATCGGAGTCGGAAGAAGTCTCCATGGTGTCCCGTAGTGCTCGACCATCTGGAGGCTCCGCTTTTTTTCTCTTCTTACCACTTCCCCCCATTGCTTATTCCATTATTTACAAATATATACAACTACTATTTTATAATTACAACTAATTTTGAGGTAATTCAACAATAAATAACAAATTAATTTTAAATTATATGAGATTTGGCGCCTTGTTCGTTTCGAGGGTTCCCGCGCTTTTCTGTCGCAGACGCATCTGGATCTGGTTTTTCCTATCTCAATGATCTGGATTGATTTGTATTGTCAATGTCACTTATTACTTAGAGATGTCAACTAAGGTGTCTTGTCTTTGGTCTCTGGCACTGACACATCAAGCAATGGACAAAATTGTCGGCAATATGTATGCTTTAATATGAGGCTTTTGATAACGTTGGATGTGTATACTTGTCTTTTTTTTATAATTTTTTTTTATTTGTAATGTGCGTTTTGTTTGTGCAGAATAAACATTTTTTCTTTCTTTCTTTCTTTATATGACATAATTATGTCAAAAAATCATAATAATTAGTACTATAACCACCTGTAAGGATATTACGGTTTTCCTTGCTGTTTGCGAGATAATTAACTTATTCATATTAGCTTCATACAAATTTTTCGTAAAAAAATGATAATTCCTTCGTTTTTGTGCAGAATTACCTCGGGTGTCATTTTTGAATATAGTAACAACTAATAGAAGTGATATCCAGCAAAAAATCAGGCACTTGCAGATTGAAATCCCTAAGTCTATGAAAGCTGATTTTCAGCCCACCGTGCGTCAGTGTGATGCGTAGTTCGCATGTGGCAATGTTGATACCGCTACAATCCTTCCGTAAACAGACGTGAGTCACAATAATAACAATCGGTTCCTGTTGCGTTTCGTAGCGATCGCCTGCTGCTTACTCCACCCGCGTAGATGACAGAGAGGGCAATTATGGTAATGGTCTCTTTCCCTTGAGAGTCGCAGGGGACAGAGCGGCCCGCTAGTTATCGGAACCGGCGGCGGCTGCTCATTTACTTTCACTTTTTACAATACCTAGTTGCAATTAACGTGTTTATTGCACTAATAATAGGAACTAAACTGGTTTATCTATTGGTTTTAGTTATAATATAATTTTAACAAATTAGCTGCGCACGTCTACTCTCAACAAAGATACGGAGGAAAAAAAAGTCTTTTTATGATTATAATACTAATTTTGCGGGCTATTGTCGCGCTTCACCCACAACACAGTGTCGGGGCAAGGCAAATCAGATTACTGAAAATGTGTCTTTTTCGATACGGCAACAGCACACTGTCTAAAAGATCGAATCGCGTGCCGGCGTGGAAAGTAAAATGGCGTAGGCTCCGCCCATTACATAGTGTTGTCCTCTGCTCATTCTTTGCAATGATTTTGTTCATCGTGTTGATTACAAATCGATTAATCGAAATCACATACATTAAAATAAGGTTTTTGATTTTAAGTAGATAGTAGGTAAGTAGGTTGTTATTCGATTCTCATTCTAGGACGTCGCATTATGGATTAAGTACAAAAAAGCCTGTTGTTGCGTAATCTGACTGAAAAATTGCAAAAATCATCAATTTGGCGGTTCATTTAAAATTAATTGTACTTGATATTATTTACTCTATGATTAATAGTTGCTCGTGATAATCAAGCTAGAAGAAGAGTAAATTAAACTGCAACAAGGAATTCAAAACTATACCGATTATTAACAAAATAAAACAACAGAAATCGATATTATGCATTTAATGGGAGAACCGTTTTATTTCAAATAGATACAATAATATCAGTTTGTAATTAGTATTAAGTACACCAATAATGTGAAATACAATAAAGTCTGCCTGTCTACAATAAATGTACAGGGAAATAATAATGTATTATGACTCAAACTCAAAGCATTTATTTCAAATAAACCAATTACAGGCACTTTTGAATTGTCAAGGGGTCGGTCAGTCAGAAAGATGAAGCTAGTTGCCCATTCCAAAGCGTAGTAGGTACCTATGGAGAAGGACGGGCAAGAAACTCCATGGACACTCTTTTAAATCAAAATATTGTTACAAAAAAGTGGTTACATCATTCATGTTGTAATTATACATGTGAGAACGATGTAGAAACACGTGCACCTTAAAAGCGTCCGTAATAAAAAGATAAAAACAATTATGGAATTAAAATAAGCCGTGGCAGCTAAGAAATGACCAGTGCCTACTGACGGCGCCCGTTCACGAACATGACGTATGGATCAGCACCATTCAGCTCAACCATTTTGAAGGGAACTCAATGATCCAATACACACGTCACCACCAGCGACACATTTGAGTGAGCATGACATACTCTCAGCCGCCAGGGCACATTCAAGTCAATGAAAGACGAACCCAGTAACCTTTATAGTGGGTACATAGTGCTCACACATGTGCTATGCAATTATACAATACTAAGAGATTGAATTTATACAATGCAAAGATAGGTTGTACAATCTTCATCAGCTCCAACATTATTTTCGAATATATGGGTAAATGTAGGCTTACAATGAAAATGTGATAATTTACCTTAGGGAGCCTTGTCGGTAGGTATTGCATTGTCGTGAAGTCTCACTATATCAAGACTTCTATTAATACAAGACTCTTCAAAATGTAGTGAACAAACATTTTCCTGGCTGGAGTCGATATTTTCTTGACCCAATGATTCAAGCCACTTACTTTTAAGTTTATCATTTTTTGGTAACCTAAAAACACAAACAAAACACGCAAACTAACATAAATGTGTATATTTTTTCATGCTAAATATTCAAACGAAATTTGGTTTTTATCGATGCTAAATCGATTCGTTGTGCAAATTACACAATCACAACACTATATTTGTCAATAAAAATACGTAGTAAACAAAACCAAAATAAGGAAATATATCGTTCGAAAGACTATGAATAGGCAATAATCTATGACCGAACAGTAATAAACATGAATTGAGACTAGAAATTGGTATAAATTTATATAGGAAACTTAATAATCTATGAATTCTTTCGACTTACTTGTGCAGGGATATCAGAGGCGCTTTTTTACTGTAATTCGAGCCACAGCCCCTCACACAACACTTAGGCATGGTTTCCTCTATCACAGACAGCCTCAGTCAAATTTACAGCACTCAAAATGTTCTCAAAATGGAAAAAAACTTAATATTTAGTCGCACGATAACGCCAAATGACACTTCATGTACACTCTGAGAAGTACTCAAAACCAGAAACTAAAATGGCGAACCGGCCGATGGGCAGGGCTTCCGTGACGTCAATTGAAATTGAATTGCAATTTTAGAAAACTGACAAAATACGGTTTTCTCTTTTTGACACTTGCAGAATTGCATAAGTTAGAAAGAAACATGTATATGTTTTTATTTCTGTATAGAATCGTATGATATTTCCATAATGTATTTAATTTATATAGATCTTTTAGTTCATGTCCTCTCTTATTCTTTAGTCATTGATACAACCAAGCTAATTGGTCTGTGGTACAACCACAGAGCACCTTATAGTACTGGGGTACAACCTTAGTCTTTAGTCATTGGGTACAACTCTAAATCATTCTATTTTGTCCTCTGTCTACGTATTTTGTCCCGTATTCATTCGACAAATAATGCGACGTAATCCTCGCTTTATTATTACAATAACTATGATTATTTCGTGAATGGTTAAAATTTCGTGTGGCTATAGTGTATTTTACTACAAGTTAATATAAATTCAATCGTTTTACAGTGCATCAGTCAAGTCAGCTGACGTACGTAAACAAAGGGCATGTCAATATTTTGTGCAGTGGTAAAACACCTTCAAAGTGATTTGTGATATAGGCTGGATATTGTTGTTCTAATATAATGGATATAGACGGTTCTTCAGTAACTGGAGAGATTGACCAAAATTTATTGTTACAATTTAGTTGTATGAACACAACAGACAGAGATGAACTTGTTAATCAAATGCAGCGACTCTTGGGTCCTAGTGTGAATTATAATACAGCCACCTTCTTCTTGGATATGAGCAACTGGTAATTACAAATTTTAGGATTAGCAAACTTATGTTATTGATCTATAATTATGGCTGTCTACTAATCAATTACATTTTATTACAGGAATTTACAAACAGCAATATGTTGTTACTTAGACTATACTTTACCACCAAAGCCACCATCAATGTCTCTAAAAGCTGCTCAAAACCAGGAGGCTGCAGTGGGGCCTGGTTCTTGGTAAGGATATCATTATATAATGAGGTCAATCTTTGAACATGTGGTTTTATTATGACTGAATTAAGTAACAATCTAGGAATTATTGTTAATGACTCACCTGTCTTGTGCGATGAAATTTGTTCCTCTTGTTGTTTAATATTTAAACTTATTATGAAACTCTGAAAGTAATTAAACTCAATATGATGTCTTTTATTTGTTGGTTACTTGGTACAATTAAAATAATTTCTTATTTCAGTTTTGAACAAAGTTGGAGTATTGCTAATACTGGGGCAGAAGTGTGGCCCGGCAGCTGTAGATTGATACAAGCTGGGGGTGAACCTTTAGGTGCCACCCCGGTCTATGTTCCACCTTTACCTGCAGGACATTCCACTACAGTTACATTAAAGTTAGTTGCTCCAACTACACCAGGCACTCACAAAGGGTATTTTCATTTGGTGACTGAAAAGGGTGACCAAATAGGGGGTGAGTATCTGATAAGATTAATTGTAGCTTTTGGGTAAATAGTAAATTGTTTATCAGACGCAGTATTAAAAAGATATTTCTCTAATAATACTGTCAACTGCACCATCACATAATACTAGATGAAGTAATCATCAAAAACAGTACCTACTATTGAGTTGAAATTTAAGAATAAAATACTCTCACACTTTAGAAAAAGAGAACAAGAATTATTTATTCAAGTTTTTCATACTACTGAAGTTATAGGAATTAATACTTTCTAAAATCTGTAAAGCTGCTTATTATGAATAAATTGCATTTATTGTTACTGTGCATTAATTTTATTTTAGATACATTATGGGTTGAAGTTACTGTGGAGTCAGAGATGACAATGGCTCTTGTGGAACAGCTGGCTGCCTTACCCGTCCCAAGTAGTAATGGCCAGGTATGTTTGTAAATAGAAATTTACTATTTGAGCTAAGCTGAACAGACTCATTTAGCATCTATGGATTCACTTGAATGGCTTTTTACTTACTAGCTTTCTTTCATAATATCTTGAAAGGCTGTAACAGTAGGGTAAAACCAAATGATGGATGGATTGTTTGAGTGAAAGATGATAATATTATGACTAGAAATGGGATGAATACTCATAATTATGATGGCTGATTAAGCTCTATGGAAGAAGCTGCAAACCACTGAATTGGAATCAGGGCAGAAGGATGATGAATTCCTATATTCCTTAAACTGTATTCTAGGATTTTATTGTTATCATTAAACATACATAGTATTTCATTAGAAGCAATAATAGTAATTGTTGCCTAGTAGTTGTAGTTATATCTCTGATGGTTCCCCTAAAACAACTAAAGTCAATGTACAAACTCTTAACTGTGTCAAAACCCAAACAAATCGTGATATTTAGTGATGAAATTGGGAAAGACATGGGCCAGTTAATATCAAATATTTGCAAGGGTCAGTAAATTACCAATTATTATATGCTTGGTTTAAGTTATGTTGATAAAGTGATAAAGATTTTTAGTTTAAATTTCCACCAGGATACAACTTTGATAATATTAATTAGTAAAAGGAAATGTGAATGAGGACAGTCTGCTTCATTACATTAGCAAACTATTTGAGCTACACTTAAGACAGATTGTTATGTTTACATTTCCCTAAAGTAACAGTTTGCCACAGAAACAAAATTATTTTAGGCACAAATTAAATATAATGTTAATTACTATGACAATAAACAATAATAATTTACATGTCATTAACACTAACAAGTATGTTAGTAAATATATGTGACTAAATACAAATTCATCACTATGCTTTTTTTAATGATTTATCAGCCAAGAAATTGGATAATGAAACTTGCTTCTATTGAGCAATTATCTGACATTTTCATTGATTCAGCCAATCACTTAGCTACACAAGCTGAAATTAATTTAAATTAGAAATTGAGACAATAGAGAAAACCTCTTGGATAATTAAATAGGTACCAGAATAAGTCCTAACACAGTTAACCTGGTGCACCAAAATATTCAAGGTATGTTGAGAAAATACCTTGAAATTGAATTATTCATGAACTGTAACAAGATTGTTATTTTATGTATTGCATAACATTGATTAAAAAGCCATCAGTTCATTTTAAGTTTCAGTAATCACCAAGTTGGTAGTTCGTTCAGCAGAGAAAATGCAATACATGGTGGCATTTAACTAAACAACTTAAATTCAAAGAACGTAAGGATATTGTGAGCGTCTCTGTTGAGCGGACTATAGAAATGGCCTGTTGTGGAGTTGAGCGGTTTGTTGTATTGAGCGTGTACCGGCCTCCGTCATCGATCTAAAATGGCTATGAGAGTATCATGGATGATGTGTTACAAAAACTTGGTAAATTAGGAAAAAATATAATTGTATGTGGTGATTTTAATGTCAATTTATTAGAGGATTCATCAATGTGCCTAAAAAATTATTTCAGTCTTATAACCTTAATCATTTATTTTTGGAGCCTACTAGAATAACCGCCACCTCAGCTACATGTTGAAATAATATATTTACTGATATTTTACCTATTAATAGAAAAGTTATAAGCCAACTGGATTCTGACTACTGTGGACAGATGATTACATTTAGTAAGCAAGATAAAAAAGTGGCTAAGATATATATCACTGTACTTAGTGCCAAAAACTGCAGCTACCCTACTTGCCTTATAGTGATGATCCTAATGAACTGTACCTACAATTCTTTTTTTGCTATGTATTGTATAGAATTTAACTCAACATTTATACCCAAGCAGATTTCTGTTAATGGTTCTGCAACCTTCAGTGAATGGGCAACTAAAAGGATATTTAATAGTAGAATCAAACTTTTTGAACTACATAAATGAAGAAATAAATTATAATAAAAGTAAAGATTTTATCAATATTTTAAGAACTATTAGGTACTATACTTTTGACTGACCGGTTGGTGCAGTTGGTAGCGACCCTGCCTTCTGAGCCGCTGGTCCCGGGTTCGATCCCTGGACAAGTCAAAGATTTGTGTGCATGAACATGTCTGTTTGACCTGTGTCTGGGTGTGTATATGTATATCAGTCATCAGGTTACCGTAGTACAGGTTCTACCTAGTACAGGACCTGAAGACCTTGTGTGGATGTAGTCTCATATTATTATTATTATTCCAAATTATTTAAACAAGTTTGTAGCGAAGCTTAGTGTCGACATTTAAGTTCCAAAATTAAAATTAAGAACTACTTGGGATATTATAAGAAATGATGAGACTGGAACAGATAGAAAGCGTAGAAGTGACTACAGGCTTAATATTAACAATACAGTTGTTAAAAAAGATTTAGAAGTTGCCACAGCTTTAAAATTTATTTGCAGATATTCCAGTCTCAACTACTAAAACTTTAAATTCTTCACCCACTGTTGCTGAGTCTCTATTGAAAGTAAATGTTGATATTTGTAATCATGTATTTAATTTCGACTATGTTAGTGCTCGAGATATTATTAAAATGTTCAATACGCTTTTGTTAAGAAAACTGCTGATCTATTGGGAAATTCCGTAGAGGTTGCAAAATGCATAATTGACACTGTAGCGCCTGAATTGGCAATTATTTTTAATAAATGTATTGACTATGGTGTAATTCCTGACTTAATGAAGAGTTCGTAAAATAATACCTTTGTTTAAATCGAGCAGCACATCAGACCCCACGAACTATAGACCGTTTTCTGTACTACCTACCTTCAGTAAAATATTGAAAAATTGATGCTAGATCAATCGCAAAGACTTTTTAATAAACATAAATTATTAAACATTAAACAATTTGGTTTCACAAGGGGTCGCTCAACTACCGACGCTGGCGTTGAGCTTCTTGCACATATTTTTGAGGCCTGGGAGAAGTCGCATGATGCCGTAGGTATTTTTTGTGACTTGTCTAAGGCTTTCGATTGTGTTTCTCATGATACATTGGTCAGGAAATTGCATTACTATGGTGTTAGAAACACTGCCTTGGATCTTCTTATTTCTTATATATAGAATAGGATCCAAAGAGTGGACGCTAACGGCAAGCGATCCCCGGGTTCTATTGTCACTATGGGAGTTCCGCAGAGCTCAATTCTTGGCCCTTTTTAATTTCTTGTAATGACCTACCTTGCCCTATAAAGAACAGTCATGAAATGAAATAGTGTTATTTGCAGATGATACACATCACTTTTATTTAAGCTTATGCGTTGGTTTAGTGTTAATAATTTACTTTATACGAGAAAAAGACTAAATGTATTAGATTTTTGACACCCTAACATTAAGTAGGTGAAAACCAATGTATTAGTAAACGGGGCGGAATTGGATCTTGTGGACACCACTGTGTTCTTAGGCATTACTTTGGACTCGAAGCTACAGTGGGCCCCACATATAACCAAATTGTCGAAGCGGCTTAGCTCTGCACCCTACGCGGTCTATAAAATCCGTCATTTGACTGATGCAGAAACAGCGCGATTAGTGTGTTATAGTTATTTCCATAGTATAATGTCGTACGGCATTTTGTTGTGGGGAAATGCAGCCGACATTCAGGCTATATTTGTGATGCAGAAACGAGCCGTTCGAGTAATGTATAAGTTGTAGGCGTTCACTGGGGGATAAATTTAAGGAAATAAACATGATGACAGTCGCATCTCAATATGTTTATGAGAACCTGATTTATGTACAAAAGAATATTAATCTATATTCTAACAACAACATATACTTATATTCGACATTCATAACATAAATACTAGAAACAAAGATTTACTAATTGTGACCACGACTAGGCTCCAAAAAAATTGTAAATCGTTTAAGTGCCAAAGTGTACGTTTTTACAACAAACTCACAACCCATGTTAAAGAACTGAGCCTCAATCAATTGAAATCATTTATTAAACAGAAACTCAAGTCGAAAAGGTTTCTATAAAGTTAAAGATTATTTGGATGACAAAAAGGCTTGGGATTAATTAAGCCACTCCAATGTACCCCCAAGCAACAAACCATTTTGTACTATTATGTTTAATGTATAATGTCATTATTATTGATTTACGTGACTTATCTTATAATATTTTTGATGATATTTAAAGAGAAAACTAACTGTGAATGTGAGTACCATGCAGGCTAGATAGAATACAATATGACTTTACAGCTGCCTGGCGATTTTGAGTATTTTATACGGCCTACGCAAATGTCCTGCAGATCTGGTAGCGTCGTTGATCTCCCTAAAATAGGATTGAGCTACACGATGACTGATGCATGCATGCCGTCTGTTAGGACAGGTTAACTCAAAGCTGCAATGGCTCTTCAAAAGGCCCTTCCAGACATGGCCCTGCATTGTAAGACTCACATAAAATCCTAATAGTACAACGTTTGGGACTTTAAAAGAGACCATGACCTCTGAGTTTGTTTTGGCATTTCTTCTCAGGGATCACTCAGCTAGGAAAAGTTTTGAAATATTGACGTGTAAGTGTCTTAAAAGATCTACTTACAGAAAAAAAAAGTGCTCTGTAGTTCTATGCATGTGACCTTCTTGAAGGACAAGTCAAACAAAATTACACATTAATTTATAGTCACTACATTTTTTAAATCTCACAAATTATGCATCTCATAGCAAATGTGATGCATTACACTATCATTACAGATTTTATTTAAGCATGATTGTCCATTGAAGTGTAAAACTGACATGAATCATCAATACAAGTCGTGAAGATAAGTTAGGGCTTATTTTGCTCATAATAATGTATAGTTACATAATTATTTATTGTTTTAATTAATTCAGTGTTTGACCTACTAGACATTGAATATAATATAAAATAAGTTTTGTGAGAAAAGGGGAAACCTGCTTAGCACCTAAAAGTACACAAATTGTATTTCTTTCATTTACTTACTATCATGTAATTACTAAAAGTTATGATTCTTGAAACCGTGATTTAATTCTTGCTGCAAAATTGTTATATTTTTCTTAGTTACAATTTTCTTAATTTATTCCTTTCAGATGCCACCACAGGATGACCAGATGTGTTGATGATCAGCAGTCACAAAATATTTTGTAAAATTTTCATTAATCTAACCTTGATTATGTTACTTCTTACTATATTTATTTAGGCTGATATAGGGCAACCGTATGTCCTTCTTGTGAAATAGCCAAAGACACATTGTAATCACAACATTATTCTTCGCTTTTTTTGGTATTTTATTATTACTATCTAGTTTATCAACTTATGTATTGTTCAACTTTTAACATGGCGGCTGCAATGAATTTAACCTAATCAAAGCCATAGCCAGAGACATTAGTTTTAAAGAGTTTTCTTCTTATTTTTTTTAAACATTGGTATCTAATGTTTTCTTGCGGACAAGTTCGATTGTTTATTGACACCCCTGAATGTTGCTGACTACATTTTTGGTAAGGCGCTTTTAAGAATTTTGGTGCATGTTTTATTCATCAAACTTTGCTATACAAAATCAAAAAGACTCACAATGGAAGGAAAATAATGTACAAATAATACATTATAAACTAAATGTTGATTAGCTGTAAGACAACAAATTAAGAATTTGTTAGATATTGTTGAATTTTACAAAATGTAATAAGTAATGATTTTATTAGGATTAATTATTTTTAGATTGCATTGCCATGAATGTAATATCTATGGGGGATTAATTTTATAGTATACATAAGCAAGTAAGTATAACAAATAAATCATATTGCTGAATTTATTTATTTTCTTGGACTTAACTAATTTCACTTACATATTTTATTTTCGATATACATTTCTTGATCATTAAAAAATAAAAAAAGCATAATTATAAAAAATAAATCAATAGTCATGTACATAAACCTATTGACCGCTTGGTTTTATCTACTGCGGTGTCCACAGCGCCCAGCTCATAAATCGACAAATAAATACCTACGTCGAATAGTGTCGTGCAATGAAATGAATAAGAAAAACGAATATAGGTTCTCAGTCGTAAATACGACTAAGGCTGCAAGGACCCGAAAACATTTGTCGTACTAATCCGACTGGGTTCGTCAATAGGTTAAAAAAAAATGCAAAACCTAGTTTTGCATTTTTAGAAATACCCACGTGATGTTGAATGTCTCGTTGATTAGGCAAAAATAAGTATTACGAATTTACGAATTTTAGTGCATGGGTGATTGTTGTTTCAAACCTGTAACTTCTACAACTAACGCCAGGTTTCCTTTGAGCCCAATAATAATAGTTTGTTGATAAACTAGGCTCAACTTAACGTCTTCCAGCACCCAATATTCTTCGCACCACTGGCATATCTTTATGCTTCTCTGCCGGCGAATTCGCGTGCCCACTGCGGCACTGATCCGCTCACGCAAACTCAAGTTGAAATTGCCCTGAACGAGACGTGTTGAATTATATCGGGATGGCTAAAAGCAACTCCGCTCTACAAGCTCTACCCGTTGGCCAGTATCGCTCCACCTATCGTACGAAGATAAGTCGCATGCGGCGAGCTTTAGAAACAACGAAGCCGATTCCCGACATTCCCTCTACAAACACACAACAGCGCCGGAAGAGCTTCTTCAGCTGTACACAAGCTATGCAAGACCGATTGCCTAAGGTGAGAAGAGACCTGTTGGAGAAAAACAGCACACGCTACCACCAGATTTCGATCAGCCCCAGGAGAACCTGCAGTGGCCTATATGGAAAGCAATCAATCGAAGTAGGCCACTGCAAGCACAATGCAGCGAAATGGAGCATTATTGACCCAAGTGACACCCAGTGCGAATGTGGTGCTCCTGACCAAACTATGCCCCATAATTATGTTGGATAAACCTGCACGTTTGAGGACCTAAAAACGCCACTGATGCCACAATTGGCATGGCTATAAAAATTTCTTAGTAAATCTGAGCAAATTAAATGAGATTAAAAGTTCAAGTCTCGAAGCTGGTGATCTCCTTGCGTGTGGGCTAGATTTTTCATTTCATAGAAGTTGAACTCATTCAGATGATATAGGTTGTTGAACGGAAGGTTTAAACAATTTCAAACCCATTTCCCTGTTCCTGCATTGCTGGCACATGGTGTTTGGATTATATGGTCAGATTTTTTTTATTTTTGTTGCTATGTGAAAGTAATACTTCTTACACAATAATTATATTTTTTATCTACAGGTACCTACCCTTTTCATACTCCAATACCATTACTGACTTCTAATTAAATTAAAGCTATTATTACAAATATATCTTACAATTAGAATTCTTTGAATTAGGTTGTGATAACCTGGATATTGTAATACTTATCGAAACATTAGTACCTACTTTCTAAAACTAAAATTAGGATAAAGTGGATTACATACTAACTTCTACTAAACTAAACAGCCATTTCCATATCAATTTTAGGATGAGGATTATAACCCTTGATAATGAAGTCTTCATACTTGAAGTCATCAATGGAATCAATCTTACGAGCAAACTCCAGTGTGGGGAATGGAGTTGGCACTCTTTGTAGTTGCACCTTTAATGGTTCTATGTGGTTCAGGTACACATGAGTATCTCCTGTAGTGTGGACAAATTCTCCAGGCTGTTAAAAAAAAGAATAAAATTAGAAATAAAGGCAAGTTGCTTAGCGTCTAAATCTTGTTCAGAATTTCAGAAATTACTAGCTGCTAAGGAAATAAATTGCTAGCTAACGTTGTTTTGCCATATAAATTATTTCTAGGGAATTTCTAGTGTCCCTAGAAATAATTTCCAACCCTTATCACTTAGGGGTATGAAAAATAGATAGTAGCCGATTCTCAGACCTACTGAATATGCATATAAAATTTGATAAAAATCGGTCAAGCCGTCTTGGACGAGTATGGTAACTAACATTGTGACACGAGAATTTTATATATAAGATTTACCTCTAATCCTGTGATGTGTGCAATCATGTGTGTGAGGAAAGAGTAGCTGGCAATATTAAATGGAACTCCCAGGCCCATATCTGCACTTCTTTGATAGAGAAGGCAGGAAAGTTTGCCACTTGATACATGAAATTGGGCAAGACAGTGGCATGGGGGTAAAGCCATTTTACTCATATCTGATGGGTTCCAAGCGCACATCAACATTCTTCTATCAGCTGGACGATTTCTGAAACATTATGGCAATACAAATGAATAATGTTGTAAATAATAAATAAAAAATTCTTATGAGTAGCATGCCTTACTTTATTGTGTCAATAACTTTTTGTAATTGATCAATTCCTTGTCCAGTGTAGTCACTCTTTGCATCCACATATTCAGCTCCACTGTGTCTCCACTGAAAACCATAGACTGGTCCAAGGTCTCCTGCAATGGAAAATATTGAAATTGAGAATAACCAAATATTTTGAGGGAGAATATTGGATCTATTTCAAGAATTCTTACCTTCTACTCTATCTGTAAAACCTAAGTTGTCCAAAAACTGTCGAGATCCATTGGCATCCCAAATGTGTACTCCTTTGGAATGAAGTACTTTAGAATCGGTAGAGCCAGATATCATCCAGAGTAACTCTTCAATAACACCTCGGGTAAATACTCGTTTTGTAGTAAGTAAAGGTAGAGTGTTATTTTTAAGGGAATACCTTTGCATTGCACCAAATACAGATAAAGTTCCGACGCCAGTCCTGTCGACTCTTTTGTCACCTGTATCAATTATTTGTTGAACGAGCTTCAGGTACTGGAACTCATCGTGATTAAGAACAAGATCATTTGTGAATCCCATTTTTTGTAAGTTAGTACTGGGATGAAATATTATTTACCTTCCTTCTATTGTATTTTACTTGCTTCGGGAATGAAATGAACATTACTCAAAAAGGCGCGAAAACTGACATTAGAACGACCACAGAACATATATACTCTAGAGAGAGAACGACACAGATAACTGGAGAACGACACTGATTGAGGTCGGACACGTAGTGAAAATAGGTAGTGAAATTGTTGTTTTTTTCGTATGGTAAGTAATGCCGATCCAAATCCCAATATTCCCAATCCGTCGGATCCTGTCAACTGCAACGGTCGGATCCTTAGACCATAAACAATGGTCGGATGCTTTGGTCAGCTGAAAATTGGAAAAACTTTTATTTTTGTGTATTAAGACGAAATATTGCGTACTGCTGATCTTTTTACTTGAGATGTTCCAATTAGTACCTATACTTACATAGTTATCAACTAGTACAGTCGATCATACGTTGCTGGTAATGTGGTAATACTTTGACTATGAGCGGCCTGGCCTATTATGGAGCTTAAATTTTCCCCAAATAATTATAATATTATACTAATTCCATGATTTTACCACTGACTTGAGGCCTACCTGTACAGACAACCAATTGACTTATAATAGGACAACCGGACATCAGTGGCAACAATTTGACATTGACAGCTCCAGGCAAATGAAGCGAAATGAAGCTAATTGGTCTGTGAGCAGATGTTCTGTGGTGCAACTATGGAGGGTAGAGGTAAGGAGAACTATCTTTGTGTATAAAAAGTGTCCGTTAAAATGTGCTACACAAGGGAGGCGCCACAGTAGCCACCGGGTAAATTTTAAAAGCAATAATTTTAGGTTATGTTTACAAAATAATGTTGGACTACGTAAATTGTTGAGGTATGGTACACTGGACTGTCACTAACTACTCTAGTCACTAAAACTATTAAATTGTCTAACTCGGCATACTTCAATCCGTTAATTTTCTAACTCGGTATACTTCAGTCCGTTAACAACTGCTACATTCATACCACACCACTTGCCTACGCTAGCGCCATTTTGGAGGGTTTTGAACTATTATTTACTGTTTATGCTGGTCACTTTTTCAACTATCACCCCCTATGAGATAGTTCTCCTTACCTCTACCCTCCATAGGTGCAACGGATAATTAGTCCGACGGTGCAACTGTTACCTACAGCTGATGTGCGGTTGATGGTATGTCTGCATTGAGCTAGGAAAAACTATAAGTCAATGTATGTCTGTGATGGTTTTCGCGCGGGCAGTTTGTATGGTGGGCAAAGCCACGACGATCGTTGCTAAAAACCATAAAATCCATAGACTTAATTTTTATCGATAATAAAATCGTAGGTACTCATCTACTTCCATAGGTACCTACTTTATTGTTATACTCTCATGATTAGGTGCACAGAGCATGTAACTAGATTAGGTGCAGTTGGTTTCCTACATAACAGAATAAGTACTTCATTGCATTTTCCATAGCCACTTAATAATGTATTAATATAATAATACGCTGTCTATTTCACCAAAAAATAATAATGACGCGTGATTTTCGACGGCAAACAGCAACTGAACACGCCACCCGCCGCCGCGCGCCGGCCCAAACGAAGCGAAGGATGAAAAAAAAATTATCATAATAAATTGCACTCACCAGTGCTTGTCTCTCCACCACCCAAAGGTTGGCTGGAAGAAAATGCCTATTGCATTAAGTCCGTCTCTGTACATTTGTGTGCTTAAAGAATGAAATAAATAAACAAGGACGACATTTTGCCTCGGTAGTGTAGTGCCCGAGTCTGATTAATTCAATAATAGGTAAGTACTCTAGCGAGATTGAAATACACCCGGCAAAAGGACTTCTTCTACAATAGGAGCTTATCCCGCTGTCTAGCTCTGTAGGAAAACGGCCATAGTAGGGTAGACCGTACCTGTATTACTTATATTACTCAATGGTAGACCGTGTACAATTGTACCAAGGTACGGTAGTACTTTTGGGAATATTTCTCTCCGCATACTCATTCTCGACCCCGCGGGGGCTCCTAGAACGCGTGCCGACAAACCGTCAGACGGTCAGTCTCCGGAGTCCGTGTACCAGTATTATAAGGTGCTCTGTGGCGTTGCTCGATGCGGGCGCTTGTGACGACCGGCGAGATGAAATTTATGGGCAGTCAAAGTAAGTTTTTTCCATCAATTATTATTAGTGTAGGTAAGAGAAAATCTAAGCAATACTTTTCACTCAGTGTCAGTTTTAACGTTTCTTACTATTGTTGGTCTTACATTGTAATTGTGTTCGAGTAGTTTCGAGTTCAAAATCACGAGATTTTTTACTTTACCGATGAGAAAAGACCCTGTGGGTACAATTATATACATTTTTCGGAGACGGTTGTAGCAGTACAACTGTCCCGCGATGGAATTGACTCCGTTAGCGCATCTTACCTGAAATCAAGCTCATATATAAATATATAAGCATCCCTTCGTAACAGTTTCTAGGTCTAGAACCCCCTGTTCTAGACCTAGAAACTGTTAACAGACGGATTTTTTCAGCATGTTCCAAGGGCCAAAACAGTTTTAATTTTTCTGCCCTTAACTATATTTCTAGTTAGGCTAGTCGAAGTAAGTTTGAGAATTTCTGCGTTGGTTCGAGAAAATTCTGGTTCTGGCTAGTGTATTCCGATCACTTCGAGATGGCAGTAATTGCAAATAAAAAGGCTAGCGTCGCAACCGCGAGTCAGTTTGCGTAGGAAAGGCGAAGGAAGCGAAGCTGTCTATTGTGAAATAAAGTAACACCCGTGCATAACAGTATTTTGATTTGACTTATTGTTTTTATGTGTGATTTATTAGTATGGAAAAGAAGCGAAAAATAGACAGTGAATGCAGAACGTTCAAAGATAAATGGAACTTTCAGTATTTTGTGATTGAGTCCACTAATAAGGCGCTATGTTTAATTCTTAATGAAACCATAGCTGTTCTCAAAGAATATAACATGACACTATGAATGGAAACATCTTCAAAATTACTGCAAATATACAGGAAGTTTGCGGACGGAAAAATTTTAAGCTTTGAAGCGCGGACTGAAATCGCAGCAATCTTTGTTTACCAAAGCGAACACTGAACAAGAGTCTGCAACTCGCGTCAGCTTTAGCGTGGCTCTTGAAATCGGAAAACGTGGAAAACCGTTCACCGATGGAGAAATAATAAAATAATGCTTGATTGCAGTAGCCGAAGAAGTATGCTCCGAAAAGTTAAATTTATTTAAAAGTGTCAGATTGTCAGCAAACACCGTGGCTCGGAGGGTGCAAGATATCGCAGAAAATATATGATCTCAACTGTCAGACAAAAATGGACATCAGCAGTGGTTTTCTTTAGCCTTGGATGTGTCAAATGCTGCTCAGGTGTCGATTTTTATTTGCGGAGTAGATAAAAGCTATGAAATGTATGAAGAACTTCTTGATATTGATAGTATTCACGGCACGACAACTGGGCAGATATTTTTAAGGGAGTTGAAAATGCCATTAATAAAAAGAACCTTCGATGGAAAAACTTGAAATCTATCACAACTGATCCGATGGAGGCAAAAATATGTGTGGTTTAAATAAGAGAATAGGTTCCACTTGTGTCAAAGGTTGTAGAAAACCATGGTGGTTCAAAACCATTAGTCTTATATTGTATCATTCATCAACAGTCCTTGTGCGGAAAATGTTTGGATATGTCAGAAGTTCTAAAGCCAGTCATATCAGTTGTTAACTTCATCAGATCCACTGGGCTGAATCACCGACAATTCCGCGAGTTTATTGAAGTGATTGGAGAAAATGACTTACCATATCATGCTGCCGTACACTGGCTTATTTGCGGAAAAGTCCTTATGCGCTTTTGGAATGAGAAGCATCGCCCTTTTACCGATTTAGAAAATAGCGAATGGCTGTGGAACAAAGAGATTAAGTAAATTGATAGTATAATTTAATGTCTTTGCTGTGGAAGTTAGTACCTATATTTTATGTCGATTTGACAAATCATATGAACGGACTGAATTTGAGATTGCAAGGAGAAAATCTGCTTCTCCCTGATTTATACAACTATATCTAATCTAATCTAATCCTTCAGGTAGGAAATAATACTATTTCAATCACAATTACGTAAAAAATGTTTCACACGTTTTAAAATATGTGAAATATTCAGCCACACTACAGAGACTGAATTTCCCGTTGATTTTGCAATCGAAACTTTGAGTGCTTATGTTGATACTCGTTACTCAGAATTTCATGTCATTGCGAATTAAATTAAGTTTTTTCATTCTGACATTGAAACCCTAGCTCCGGAAGTCCAAATGGAAATGATTGATTTACAGTCACTGACCTCTACCGGTTCGGCCATATTGGAACCAAATGGTTCCAGTAATTTCCCCATACCGTCAAGCCATATTGGAACCGATCGGTTCCAGTGGCTCCGCGCGGTTTTAAATCTAATTTAACCTTAAAATAAAAGCTAATATTGTTTGTGGGCATTTTAGTCTATGGGCTGTAGTATTATCGTGTGCCATACATCCATTTTAAAAATAAAAATACGACCTGACAACATTATAAAAAATGTTTAGAACAGACGCGTCGCAAATGTCAAATCCCTGTGTGGTCGTGCTTACGTGCGCATATGTTTTTAATTGATTTTGCAGGTTTTTTTGTGACTAGTTGAAGGAAAGTGGGCGAATATTCATTTATAAGTGGTTATTACATCGTTGTAGATAATATTTGCACGAAATAACATCGTAAATACTTTTTTGAGTGAAGAAATGTTACGTGAAAAAACCGTTATGCCAATGTCGTAATTATGATGACGAATTTTGTGTTTTACAATGAATTGAGTGTATCTATACGATTTGTGAGGTTCTAAAACTAATAATAACAATGTATTTTGGTCATTCGAGGCGTTTCGTACTTTACTATTCATATTTCAACGATTTACATAGTATACAAAATACCTAAACTATTTTACGTAATTGAGAGGTTGATATCTTTGTTTTTTTTCATAAACATGAGTAAGTATATAAAGTAATACGAAAATATAGTTCGTTCTTGTGTAGTTTTGACTAATATTCAAATTCTAAAACCAAAAATACAAAGTGAAAATAGCAGTCACAAAAAAATTTCCGATTTGTTCCCTCTTCAAGATATTGTTATCATTTTACAATTCAAAGTGGCATATTTTTATTACATATAGGTAGTTATCAGTCAATAAAGGTCTAACTAGTATCCCAGTAACAAGTTTTTATTGAAACTACTCAATATAACTAGGATGAGCGTGTACAAAGTCGTGCGATAAACAATACGGAAATCAGAAAAACAGCTGCGCGCCGTATCAAGTTTGAGTTTCAATATTATAAAAAAAGTAAGGTAGGACTCTCAAAAAAACGCTGCTGTTAGATAACTTGTCTATTCATAATGTAAAATGCAAAATTTCAGGCATATTGATACAGTAGTTTTATCAGAAATCGACATAACACAGGAACAAACACACTTTCAGCTAGTACTGTTTATTTATCATTTGTTAACAATAACAAATCTCGATAGACGAGCATTGTTTACATTTTATGGCATGCTTTGTATATTCATGGACCCAAAACACTTTAGAATACGATAACAAAGGGCCTTGGTAATACGAGGGGACCTGTTTTTGTGCGCAACCCGAGCCACTTGTCCGCGCGCCGCGGGGGGGCGGTACTTGACGGGTCATAAATCTGTCAACATGACGGCTGTCGAGCGGTTAAAATACGCTGGACTGGCTATCGCTATCAATTCCATGTGCCTATTTGAAAATCGCCATTTTGGCGCTGACGGCAGCAGTGTGGGGGAATGGAACTAATACTAGTGATGTAGAACAAAAGGTTTGTTATCGATAAAAACTTTTCTGATATCGACTACAATGATAGAAATATTACCAACGCTATTGTTACAAATTTCCTATAAATTAAATTGGTTTAGGTAATGAATTATTAACATGTAACATTCGTGTTGTCTTATACGTAATATGTTTTTAAAAACGTGAAATACGTTTTATAACATAATGTCAAGATTTACTAAAATTGTAGATAATTTATTTAAAACAATATACCTAGGCATATATTTTGTTAAATGTTACTAAAACACAGATATAAAGACATGTCTGCACTAGTTGAGTACCTAACTAAACTTATGAACTATAGATAGTCGTAATAAGCAGATATTTTACGTAGAAAACATAACTTGAAATAGCAGTATCTAGTACTGTTTATGGACTGTAATAATAAGTATCACATGTCCGGTTGACCCCTTCCTTCCTCGTTCTCCTTAATCGGATAGCAGTTCACTATAGGATCAATAAATAATAATATTCTGTAAAATAGTAAATTACTAAGATAGAAATAGTAATTAATAAGATAATCCCTTCCTATAAAGAGTGCACTATAAGATATTATTACTTGACTGACCGGTTGGCGCAGTTGGTAGCGACCCTGCCTTCTGAGCCGCTGGTCCCGGGTTCGATTCCCGGACAAGTCAAACATTTGTGTGCATGAACATGTCTGTTTGACCTGTGTCTGAGTGTGTATATGTATATAAGTTCAGTAAGTATTATCAGTAAGTAAGTATCATCAGGTTACCGTAGTACAGGCTCTGCCTAGTTCGGGACCTGAAGACCTTGTGTGGATGTTGTCTCATATTATTATTATTTTTAGTCAGATACCGCATGTTGCCATATGATAAGAGACACAATAACTTTTTATTATGTCTGTAATTCGGTAATTAACTTGTAACAACTTAATTACCGCAGGGGAGGGGGACAGGGAAATAAAAAAAGCATTCTCAAATCACATATTTTATTAAATTAAAAATTACTGTCGAGCCATTTTTTCAACGTAGTCCGTGACTGATGTTTTAAGAAACAGGCTTCCGTGAAGTGTTTAGAACACAGATACATTGTCGGAGTCCAGTTGACAACCTTCATATTTTTTAACCAAAGTTTGAGAGTGTAATCGGAGGGGAACCTGTAATTAAATGAAACATTAAAGTAGATATGGGTAAAAAATTATAAATTATATACATATATCTATAATTATATAGAACACTTAACTTGAATTATGAATCATAAGTGTTAAATTATTTGTTATTGACTCTAATAATAATAAACCTTGAAGTGTTTTGCTATTATTAGAGATCAGTATAATGTACGTATCATTATTTTAACAATGATGAGCATGACTTTTGTTTTACATCATAATATTACGAAAGTATCGATAAGAATTTTGACATCCCTAACAAAAGTTATTGGTTATAAAAATGTACGTAAAATCCCGTAAACTCGAATAGTTTACGTTTATTATTGTAAGAATACACTGTTTTAAGCGGTTTTCTAATAAGTATTTATGTTTTAGATTCACTTACTTGTGAAAACTGGCACCACTGCCCTTTTCGTATCATGTTTTACAATATACGCACGATTTCATGTTGGACGAGCAATACAAGCTATGATACAATCACTGTCACTAATAAAACACTTTAATTTATATCACAATCACAGCAAACACTTTAGAAAACTTTTTATTCCGCAGAGACACTTAGCGTAAAATCAAATTTTGCAATCTTATTAGTTCTCAGAACTCTCACGTCTGTCACTGGGGGCGCTTTGAATCGGCACAGCAAATAGCTGTCATTTTGTATGGAATAGCCAGTCCAGCGTATTTTAATAGAGGTCAGTGGGTTATAGACGTAGGTGTGACAGGGTGACAGGCACTGACCTCTATTAAAATACGATAACCTTTTCGGACTTTCCCGCAACCCCGGCAGGCATCGGCACTAGCGGACCCCGTCATTTCTGCTGACATCTCTTTGAGGCTCGCGTGGAACACAACGCGCCGTCGACTCGGGCCTGGTCCTTATCAGACGGTGAGCTGCCCATTGCTCGTCGTCCGCAAGCCCGCGCCTATGGTGGCTGGGAATCGGCTTGGGATTCCCGACGCCCAGGGCGTCTCCTGCAGCGGCTAGGGGCGTGGGGGCGCAAATTTTGCATCTCCCTCACGCGTTCCGCCTCTTTCTTCGCAAGCATTACTGCTTTGCAGAAGGAGGTGACGGCTTCCCATGCCCTCTCGCTCCGTACCATGGCCTGGACCAGGGCCAGACGCGAGAGATCGCTACCGCCAATCGCCTGCATGAGGACACGGCGGTGCTCCGCCCAAGTCGGGCAGACCTCCACCATATGCTCCACCGTGTCCTCCGGGCGATCCACACAATGGAAATACCCGGGCGTTTCCTCCCGCCTTTTCTGGAACAGGAACCTCTCGAAGCAACCGTATCCGGTGAGGACCTGCGTCAGGCGGAAGGTTGCCTGGAAGAGATCGCAGAAAGCGATAAGGCCGCCCATTGTATATTAAGTAGTGTTCAATTTAATTTTTGTTGTTATGTTTTCTGTGGTGTACAATAAAGAATATCATTATAATTTGCACTTGCCACTGTTTGTCTCTGCATCACCCAAAGGTTGACTGGTAGAAAATGCCTATGGCATTAAGTCCGCCTCTGTACATTTGTGTGCTTAAAGTGTTAAATAAATAAATAAATAATAAATAAATAAATATAAATAAGGTGAGGACGCCGTGGCACCTCTCTAGCCACTCCTCAAAGAGGGGACTATAGCCGCCATACCTATAATGTTTGAATCGGGCTATAAATAAGTAATATGTATTTTCTTGTTTGATGTATTTTACAAGTTTTCACGCTACCACAAAAAAGTACTCTGTGCTACCACACCACTCCGCGCCGTCTCGGTATTTCTCGGTTGAGATTTGGAAAAAACCGGGGGCAGAGACCAGCAATACATCTCTGCGCTCATAACTTCTTCGTCGTTGACTGTTGCCAATAACAACCGACAAACAAAGTGAACTTGTGTATAGAGTACAATAATATTTTTAAATTAGATACATTTTACTATTTTGGTAACGAAGTACGTTTCGGGATTTTTCTGTCGTGATACCTAATCCTACAAATTTTAATAGGTACTTAGAGAATCTCAAGAAAATTTGTAGCATAGCGTGAGTACCTATGTTAGTCGCAGATCGAAAATATAAATAATTAAAGTTAAACTCACATTTGTTTGTTTATCTTCATAAGTATTTGTTTACATTGTTGGTATTATTTGAAATTCTGCTAGTCAGATAGATAATTTGCAATTTCCCAGTAACCCAATGCTTACCTTATTTGATTTTATTAGCACGTAATAAAGATGCCAGCTTTCGAAGCGCCAAGTGTCGAACTGGGCAGTGCGCCCCGAACAATGAGTATGGAGCCGTCACCTTCACCTTCGGAAATCTCTAGTGCCAGTTCTCCTGAACCTCCTATTATACGAGCTACGCCATTATTTCGGTGAGTACATTCTTATTTAAGTCTACATTATTTACTATTTGACCCTTTAACACAATACCTATCACGCTAATGAATATAATTCCCTAAAGAAGGACTAGGCAGAGGTGTTTAGTCATACACCCTACTAACGTAAGTTATGTTAGAGTCCCATGAAATAGAGGGTGAGCCTATTGCCAGTAACAGGATAAACGCAGACTCCTAGCTGACACAGAAATAACTAGTTTGGAAAAGCCAACAGTAAGTACATAACCTAACACTTAGCCCTACGTGGGGATCGAACCGCAGGACCTTACGCCTAGTGTTTCGCTTGTGATCACTAGACCAATCTTGCTCTTATCCAACTTGAAACGTTTAGTAATCCTGAAGAAAGTTCAACTTAAGATAATCAACAATGCAAAAGCAACACACCATTTTGTACTATTAAGTGTTTTGGAATTGATAATGTCATTAATATTGATTTACGTGACATAACTTATAGTAATTTTGATGATATTTAAAGAGAAAACTGACCGTGAATGTGAGTACCATGCAGGCTAGATAGAATACATGACTTTATAGTTGTGTGGCGGTTTTGAGTATTTTATATACCTACGCCCTACACAAATGTCCTGCAGATCTGGTAGCGTCGTGTGACGGGTCGTTGAACTCCCTAAAATAGGGTTGAGCTACACGATGACTGATGCATGCATGTCGTCTGTTAGGACAGGTCAACTCAAAGCTTCATGGCTCTTTCTTCAAAATGCCCTTCCAGACATGACCCTGCATTGTTAGACTCACATAAAATCCTAATAATACAATGTTTGGACTTTACAAGAGACCATGACCTCTGAGTTTGTTTCGGAATTTTTTCTCAGGGATCAGTTACTAGGAAATGCCGGCGCCATCTAGTTTTAAAATATTGCTGTGTCAAAAGATCTACTTACAGAAATAAACATTTCATTTCAATGGACTGATTTTATTCAGCGCTCTGGCTATGCCTCCACCTGAACCGGAACAACCAGCAGGACAAGATGAGCTGGAGCGGCGTCTGCCAGGCTACAGGCGCATCGTAATACCCCGAGAATTAACTTTGATAGAGCTTTTGGTGAGTTTGGTAATCCCTTTTTTTTACTTTGCCGTTGTTTTAAAAAAATATATGTATATATATCGCGTATGATTATCGAAAACAATAGGCAAGCATCTAATGCGGCGTAAAAAGTGCAGGAAGTTATGTCTTCGATAGATGAGTCCGTTTAGAAAGGACGTGAGCACCTGTCTTGCGGAATCGACAGACATTGATGATTGCCCAAGACAGGTAGGTGCTCACGTCCTTTCTAAACAGACTCATCTATCGAAGACATAACGTCCAGCACTATGGCTACGTCCACTATTTTTTAATGAATAGCCCAGTAGCTCAGTCAATATATCACACATTTTTGGTCCAGAAACAAAGCAGCGGTGTGATAACAGACGATGAGGTCTTGCGCATTCGAGAGGCTAAGCTTCGCGTAGTAGCAGATCGAGTTGGCTTGAGAAGACTCCACGTTTTATCTCCAAGACTTAGCACCTTGACGTTAGACGGCAGCGCACTTTCATCTTTGCGCGATCTTGGCATTGGTTTAGTTCATCTGAAAGTAAGTTTAGTTTACGTACGCCCACTCTTCACAACATCTTTCTATCAATTTTAGTGCCTGATTATTTACAACAGTAGGTACTTTAATTGAAAGCTAGCTTGCATGTGAGAATTGCTCAGTTGTTTGTATTTTTTTTATCGCTTTTTATTTTTTGAATAGAATCAGTCAGATGGCGTGGGTAACCGACAGCCTAGGCATTTGCCTAAAGCGTGCTGCGCGTCTTTCAAGTACCCGTCTGTTGTAGACAACAGACGGGTACTTGATAGATTTAGACATCTATCCACATAAAAAACACTTTTTTGACGTTGAACAGATATTGAGTATCAATCGATGCGGCTTATCGACGCTGGACGGTGTTTGGGGGCTAGGAGCCTTGAGAGAGCTGTTTGCCGCTGGAAACCGCCTTCAAGACTTGCAACCATTAGCCGCGTTGCAGAAATTGCACACACTGAACTTGGCTGAGTACGTTTGAATTAATTATTTCATGATCGCAAGAATTAAGCAGCAATTATGTTCATAATCACCATGTCTATGAGCGTCTTATGGAGACGTGTTTTGTTGGGAATCCTTTGACTTTTGTAGATACAGACATTGTAGTATATCATATTTTTCATAATAATTGTATAACTTAATTTCACAGTAATCCTATATCGGACTCTGGTCGGCTGTGGACGCTGGGAGTATGCACTGCTCTACGAAGACTTACTCTTACCGGGACTCCGGCAGCTGATGATTTCGACTACCGTTCTCGGGTTGCCGCTGCACTGCCCATGCTCGTCTACCTGGACGAAAGACCTTTACACATTGACATTGAATGTATGTACTTACCTATTTACTAACACGCGAAACCATAAATGATTATAATGTGCTGAAAAAACTACATCCGAGTGTGGGAGATTAATGATGAACATATTTCGGAGCAGGCAAAAAACTGCATGGTAACAAAGATTATAGCCACACGAAGATTTGTGTTGCAAGTTTGCAAGCGATTCAGTTTTGAGAATGGTTTCGTGGTGAATTTGAGGAGAATTATCCAATTCATCATCATCAACAACTGTCTAGAGGTTGCATTTAAGACTACTGGGCATATACCTCTCCACTTATGGAACGTAGTCCGTTATCACAATACTACATCTTGTAACCACATAGTTATCTTTCTCACACTGACAAAAATCGCAAAGCTATGTGTATTCATTGTTGTTTTGTCAACAATAATTATGTCGGTCTGCAGCAGAAGACAGTTCAAAAAGACTTGTCCACTTTTACTATGGTTCTTTAGATCCTTTAATAACTACATAAGTATATCTACTAATATTTCTGACCCAAAGACCAGGAAATATTGGTATAAATATAATTAAAACATCAATAATTTCGTCAGATGACTCAGATGGAATATTCGACGGAGGATCGTCGTCTTCTGACAGCGAACATGAAGCCAAGCCAGACCTGTTGCCTAAAGTCATTGACCCTGCGCCAGTGAAGCCTGAACCAGGACCTTCCACATCACAAAATGTAAGTGTTATCTTTTCTTAGTTCTTTAGGGGGATCTGCCGGTCTTTCTGTAAAAAATTCACAGTGAAAATTTTGGTGAAGTGACCACCTTGAAGTCAGTTTTCATTCCACTGATGCTAGGGATATTGACACTATTGACAGGTCACTTCAATCAACCCTCACTTCACCTATGTTTTAACGGTGAGATTTTACAGAATAGCACCACTGAAAGCATTTGGATAGCGTGAGTAGCGTCTGTAATACTAACACTCACTTACGGAGTAGGTAGTAAATGATTTTATTTCTGTAAGTAGGTTTGTGCAAACATTTTTACACGTCAATCATATTTTTTTTAAACTAGATGAGGTTATCTGACTACTCCGAGAAGAAAGGCCGAAACAAACTCAGAAGTCACAGTTTCTTTTAAAGTCTAGACAGAATCTTGGTCAGATCATGTGAAGGCTATGTAGATCGGTGTCTGAAATGGTCTTTCGAGGAAAAAACCACACAGATTGAGTGCACCTGTCCAGTCAGTGCACGCAATTGATTCGTGCAGCTCAACTCATAACTTAAGGAACTCAACGAGTCTACGAACAATACCAAAGAAGGACATTTGAATAGGCCGCATGAGTTACTCAAACTGCCAGATCACGATTAAATTATGAAAGAAAAATAAAAAAAAAGCATTGCCCGACATACGAGGGGGCGTTTTTAAGTTCGCGGAATGGGGGGGAGCGGATAACAATAGGTCATTATCGGGATGGCCACAACTTCAGCCACTCAATATTAGTATAAATACCAGGTTGTATCTTAATTGGATCACCCACCAGTGACATCCCGAAATGTAAAAATGCGCAGTTGGCTCTGTTCGCAGACGATACGGCCATTTATTACACTGGGCTCGTCCCCGACTCGATATCTCGCACTCTCCAAACCGCAGTCAACAAGCTTGGCGCATGGTTCAGAAAGTGGAGAATCGAAGTAAACCCCGACAAGAGTCAAGCGGTTCTCTTCTTGAAACCGCGTGTCAAACGCAGACATGACGACGCCCGCCCGATCAAGATGTTTGGCAAGCCGATCCCTTGGGAGAAGCATGCCGAATATCTGGGTGTGACTTTGGACAGACGTCTCTCCTTCGCAGAGCACATAAAGGTGGTTCGTTCGCGAGCCGCCTTTGCTCTGGGTAGACTACATTCCGTCTTAAATGCACGCAGTAAATTGTCACTCAGGTGCAAACTGCGCATTTAGACGGCATGCATCCGACCTTATGACATACGCCTGTGCTGTTTTCGCACAGGCCCACCCCCGGCACATCCACAGGATGCAGACCCTACAGAACCGTTTTCTACGTAAAATCACGGGTTCCCCCTGGTTCGTTCGTAACATCAACCTACATTTAGACTTAAAAATCCCCACCATCCAACAATTCATAAAACGCGCTTGCAAGCGTTTCTTCAATACCGCTGGCAGCCATCGCAACCCTCTGGTTGTGAAGGCCGCCAGTTATGTCCCCTCTAGAATCAGTAAAATCCGCCGTCCAAGGCACGCACTGACCGACCCCGACGACCCCACCACCCTCCTCCAGGAAAGCAGTAGGGCCACCAGTACAGTATACAAACACAGACACAAAACGAAGTTCCGACCTCGCCGCCGAGGTCCTTCGCGTCCGCGTCCGCGTTCCTCCCCGATAAATTCCTCTTCCCCTCCCTTGATCGGATCCACAGAGCCAGCTGGTGGCGTAGCTGAGCCAGTAGTTTTAAACCCCCATAATAATAATGAATCCTGAATGGATTCCAGCCTGTCCCCAACTGGCTGTCCCTCCCCAGCGGCGGCGCCCTAAGCCGAGGTTCGTACCCCACAGGGGGTGCCCTTGGTAATGGTCGCTTAGTTTATAATTAATATTATGCCCCTGGCTGGAGGCTTTGAGTTAGCTCGAAGGCACCACAGGATTGACCGGTTAAGCAGTCACGGCCTCTCAAGGCCAACTGCGAGATGTCATACAAAAAAAAAAAAATTGGATCATTAGTCTTTGAACTATCGTCAAGCAAACAACTCAATTGGGAAGAAAGTGTGAATTATGGAAAAAATCGAGTACCGTGCTGTAATAAAGTTCCCAGTTAAAGTGTCACAATCGGCTGGAAAAATAATGGCAACAGTGTTTTGGGATTCAGAAGGGATCCTGTTGACCGATTATAAAGATAAAGGCGTTTCTATAACCGGAGAATACTATGCTTCTATCCTCGAGAGGTAGAAAGAAAGCATTAAAGAAAAAAGGAGGGGTAAATTGACCAAAGATGGCCTTCTTCTTCACGACAACGCGCCTGTTCACAAGAGCCGTGTTGCGTTGGCTGCCCTGCACAAGGTGGGCTTCGATATTTTAGACCATCCACCCTACAGCCCAGACCTGGCTCACAGTGATTATTACCTCTTCCCAAAACTGAAAAAAGAACTTCGTGGGAAGAAATTTTCAACTGATGAAGAAGTGAAGGACGCGGTTTCAGCTTATTTTTCGGCCAAAGACAAAGCATTTTTTTATGAAGGTATACATAAGCTAATTGAGAGATCTGAAAAATGTATAAGGGTAGCAGGTGAATATGTTGAAAAAGAAAAATAATTTAGTATTTTTATTTTCACTTCTCACCCTCCATTCCGCGAACTTAAAAACGCCCCCTCGTAGTTCTCACATTCATATTAGTTAAAATAATATTATAATACTTTACAAAGCTAATACCGTACCTACTCATGTCATAGTATATATAAAATTCATCAATGTCAATGTGTATATAAAAAGGTACATTGTGTGTCACAAAGCAAACCTTAATTTACCTCTTAGTTCTTATGAACTTGTTACGTGGACGTAGAATTGCGGAAATTGCGGACACCTACCCGTTATACTAAACTCTTATCAAGTGCGTCGATATAAATCCGAAAGGCTGAGAAAGGGGAAGTCACTTAGTCTTACGTCACGACACGATCCCGCTCAAGTACCTACCTACCTGCGGCTACGTGCTAAGTATCACGCTACATAGGTTAAAAGGTAAAGTTAATTAAGACTGTAGACTGTAGGTACTGCAGTGGACTTCGAGCGACCCCGTGTAAAGCAAACATTTAAGGAAAAGTTCTACCTATTTGCTGAATACCTATAAATACTCGGTTGTGGTTGTACACACTGGTGCCGATTCTCTTGTACACCAAACTAAACTATCACTAAAATTCCTTACTTTTGGCTATGAGAATCTCAGTTATTCTGCAAAAAAAAAAAAACTCTAAATTTAAAAATAATTTTGACACAACTATAATCTAATTTGACAGTCGCGATTCCACGTGGTCTGTACTCGTTTGCCCTACCCCCGATTTGTTTTGGAGGCGAAGGCGTGCAGTGGGGGGCTGCAGAAAATATGAACAATTATTTCCTATATGTTAAGTTTTAGGGGTTTATTGGGCATTATAAAGGCTGTCGACATTTTCATTATTTTTGCGGTTGGATACACCATTTTCGAAATATAAGCAAAAGAAAAGTTCCACACCTTTTTAATCGCGGTTAAAAATAGTCAAGATTCAGTTAGACAATCAAAATTTTAGGTGAAAAACGTCAAATTCAGAATAGCAAAATTGGCATTTTCAATAGATTAATAACTTAGTGCCATCTTAGTGCTGTCAAATTAAAATATAGTTAAGTTGTGTCACTTTAGTCAATTTCAGAACGGGAAATCGTCGATTGACAGGAATAAACAAAATTTTGGTGATTAGAGGCATTTGTGACAAGAGAATCGGCACCATTCTCAAACATGTGGTGATTAATACATAGGTAACGTAACGGACGACAGTGAAGCACGAAACACGAAAGTCATCATTATCCCTACCTATGTCTATGTTTGAAAAAGATATCATTGGCTGTTATCTGATAGAGGCATAGATTTGTTCGATATTTAAAATATATGTACTTATGACCCTACTAAAAATAGAGATAGTAGGTACGGTACCTTGTACGACTAGATACTCATCTGCCAAACTCAAGTAGATAATAATATCTACGCACTTTGAATAAGTATTAGAAAACCTCTTTTGCTGTCCAATCCTAATTCAGATAATTTTGTTATGGTTGTGTAAGACAGTTACGACCGCATGGCTTATTGGTTTTCAGCAAGGAAGGGACAACACTCACTCTTACTTGTGCCCCTGTATCATGTCATATCACAGGATCTCTCTTTTTTTTAACAAAATAATATCAATAGTCATTTATTCAAAGTAAGCTTAGAATTGAACGTCAAAACGTTGTTCCGGGTCTGGCTGTTAGTGTATGTGAGTTTAAATGTTTGTAAACGCACCCACAATACCGGAGAAACTCCTAGTGTGGGGCAAGGCAACGTTTAAAAAAAATTAAATACATAAGACAGTCCCCCAAAAAGCCCGCCCTTCACTACTTTCTAGTGCTTTAGCTGGGTAGAAGAAGTGGCGCCACAAACACCACAGCAGCACAGCTGTCTGTTCAGTTAGAAGAACTGAATTCTATACAGTAATAAGTAATTAACATTACGAAACACAAAAACATTAAAATTATTTGCCATTTAATAATATGTCAGCTAGCTCACGCCAATATACCTGTAGCGGTATCAACATCGTCACATGCGAACTACGCATCACACTGACGTCACGCAAAATCCTGCATCGCACAAGCAGAGTTTACCGCGCAACTAGCATATATACAACCTCCCGATAACAATCGTCGGGCAGTTGCCCACCAGACACAATACCCGTCTGGTCGGAGGATCCTCCCTTTTCTATGGAGGTATGAGTGAACTTTACACCCTGTTCCTCGTGCCTCTATATACCTACCAACAAAAATATTGAAAACTATACTCAAGCTGAAATAAATAATAAAAACGTAAACAGAACTTAATACCTAAATAAAAGCCTCCAGGCATAAAGGGCGTGCTCGCTTACATTTGCTATGCTGCATTACGTTTATCTATCGGGTTACTTCGACGTATATCCGTCGAGCTCATAGGATGGGTGGGTATGTGGGTGTACCCTATCGTACACCCACATTTTGTCAGTTCTGTTTAAGTACCATATAATAGGGGGTGAGCCTATTGCCATCAACCGGACACAACCAGGCTCCAAGCTGCTACTGAGAAATTCCTGGTGGTGGATTAATCCAAAAACACTGCCCCACACGGGAATCGAACCCAGGACCTCATGCTGAGCAGTAGCGCTTGAGACTGTTGGTCTAGTGGACTAACGAGGCAGTCTCTCTTTCGTATGACATAAACTTATCAATTGCCAGCGCTTTCTCTGATGCGTACTATTTACAAAAGTACACTATACAAGCTGCTTCACGCAAATGATTTTTTTGAGAAAGTAAGATAAACACTTACGATGGCACACCAAATAAAGGGCTATGCCAAAATCAACATCACAATCGCATCAATTCTGGTCACGATCAACCACAGTTTGCCGACCGCCGCCCGCCGACGTCATGCAACGAAGACGTAGTTATTAGTAATTTTATTATAATGTGCCTACAACGTAGGCATATCCACTATTACGTAGGTACGTACGTCACTAGGGATTCCCTTTTAACCTGTTATGCTTCAACAACATCTTTTCATTATACGAAATACAAGTTAGACGATTGGAATAATACCCACCAATAATATAGTTGATAAAAATTGGGTACGTCTAACTCACAAGGACGTTAATTTACGATTCTTTTATTAGATAGCCTATTAAAATAGGTATAAGTAAAACTTTTGCTCAATGTTACTTAGTTTGATGTACAGAGTGCGTAGAAAACGGCTGAGTGATGAGTCATTTTCAATCTTGTATACCCTAGTTTATTATTTGTGAAAGCTTGTAAAGAGCTAAGGTAAGCGTTTACTGCAGTATTAGATATAGGCTTTCTAAGAGTAAACAAATAAATATAAGTTTCCATAATGTATGAAATAGCTAGTAGCTACATTATATTTGTATGCCAGAGGAATCACGATCCATCTCCTATAGATGCGACTACGTGCTAAATATCACATACGTTACATAGTTGGAATGGTAAAGTTAGGTAATGGACTGTGTACGATTACATCTATTTGTTGAAATAGCGCAAATTACCTACTGCAATGGACTGCGTTCGACCCCTGGTAAGACCAGCACCCTAATTGCGTCGTCAATCTGAATAATTTTGAAGGATATTGCTAATCCATTGCTTCATATGTTCGAAAAATTTGTCATAACGCAATGAATATTGTTGAACTGTCAAAATGAAAGCGATTGCCACTGATAGTGTGTTACGCGATTACCCAGCTGAAGAAGTAAAATCTGAAAGGGAACTACAGAATAGGTACCTATAAAACTCGGTTTTGGAGGTTTTGGGCGGTCATAATACGAAAACAAAAGCTTATAAAAAGGAAGTAGAAAATAGTTTTTATTCCAAAATAATATAAAACAAGTGAGCAGGTAGTAGGTAATGGTGTCGATCAGAGTTCGCTATTGTACACGTGTGTCTTCGTCATTAACTTATCAATTAAAATAAAATAAAAGAAGGAAATAATTAGCTAAACGTATAATTGGACATTGTTCATATAATTAACATGACGTCTCAGAAGAATTGATTCGAATCACTTATTAACATGAACATAGACAACATTATTATTATTAGGTAGTTATGCATATTTACAAACTTATTCACGTATCTATTTCTAAGAGATTGTTCACTTTAGAAATACAATATTTATTTTACGAGTGTAAGTAAGTATGAGTTATGAGGCGTCCTTAGTCATTTCGTCTGATCCTAGGCTATGCAATGCACCTATTACTTACGTAGTAACTATTTAGTAATCTGTGCTATTACGTGATCTTTTGTCTGGAAATTGCTCGACGGCCCATGAACCATTTTCCCAATACGACGGGTTCGGGTTATCCACCGTAGCCCGTTTTTTTCATTTAATTACTTTTTGCAGGATATTCCAGGCCCAGATTGTGATGGTGACAATGACAATGTTAACTTAGAATGCCGTTCGTCACGTATACGAATTCTACGCCGTCCAGCGACAACAGAAAATGCTGGTGTTAGACCAGCGCACCCAAAGCTTCTAATTAGACCGAAAACAGCACTTGACAGACGCAGTAGCAATGATGACCAGCGTACTAGATTAGAGATACTGCATACACTTATGGGTGAGTATTGTAAGGGTCATCTTATATATATAATTCACTAGCTGACCCCGCGAATTTCGTACCGCCTAACATTTTTTTTTCTCTCCGTATGAACCATCCTCGTACTTCAAGGAATATTCTAAAAAAAGAATTAGCAAAATCGGTACACCCGTTTTTGAGTTATAAAATTACAACGAAAAGTGGCATTGATTTTTATAGATAAGGATAGGTACGTCGTGTGTGTTTGTCACCTAACTCCTCCTAAACGGCTGGACCGATTTGGTTGAAATTGTGTATGTATATTTCAATGGGTTCCTGGATGGTTTGAAAACACAATTGGACCCGGTAGGTGGCGCTGCTGACGGTATGTCACCAACTTTTTTTTTTATGTACAAGAGAACGTTACATAATTTTAAGCGGTACTTTTTATTGCCTAGCTAGAAAGAATAGAAAATTATAAGCAACCCGTATTTTTTAATTTAAATTGATGATTAAATAAAAGATTAGAGGTACACGTAGACGTCATTCAACCAATAGTGTTGCTAAGGTCAAAGCTAAGGTAAGCCGAATAAACTGTTAAGCTGCTTACTTTGACATAGCGTTTGTTAGAAAGTGACAAAACCTATTTAAAATAGTTTAATGAATGAGGGCATTAGTCACAGCCGGCAAGCAATTTAGCAAGGAATACCTATGTTTATACTGTTCAAGCTTTGTGAATTCATTTTGCGGCATAGAAATATTATAAATTGTACAGGCCGTCGGTTGACATACGGTATAACTATATAAAACACGCGCAAATCGCTTGCCTCAATGTTATTTAAATAATTATTTGAATGAATATTTATTATTGTGATATAATAAATACCGTCCATTAAATCCAAAGCCGTGGGCTGCGATAATATTAGCCGCCATATGATCGTGACGGCTCTTGATCAACTACTCCCTGCAATCTCCCACATCATAAATGTTTCCCTTTACACCGGTGTTTTACCTTCTCTGTGGCGTAAAGCCCTTGTTCGGCCCCTGCCTAAGATATCCAATCCCTCTCTTCCTAGTCACTTTCGCCCAATTTCCATCCTTCCTTTTCTATCTAAAGTGCTCGAGGCCAGCGATCACAAACAATTCTCCCACTTTATTCACCACAACTCTCTCATCAGTCCATTTAAATGCGGTTTCAGGCCGAGGCACAGTACCGTTACAGCTGACCGACGATATAAGGCGGGGAATGGAAGACAATAAAGTTACAGTCGTAGTGTTAATTGACTTTTCCAATGCCTTTAATACCGTCAGTCACGAAGTCCTTTTATCCATCCTTTCCTATCTTATGGTCTCTCCGGAGGTACTGAAGTGGTTTTCCTCTTATCTTCGGGGACATCAGCAGTCTGTTTATGCTGGAGACTTTTCGTCGAATTGGTGTGATCTTGCAGCTGGCGTTCCTCAAGGCGGTATATTATCTCCTCTTTTATTCTCCATTTTTATTAACCTCATCACCACCGAACTTCTGACTGCGTATCATCTTTATGCTGACGATTTGCAGCTTTACTGCCGGGCAAGTGTTGGCAACATATCCGATGCGATTGAGGAGCTAAACCGGGATTTAGATGTCGTAAAAAACTGGTCTGATCGATTTGGGGTGGCGGTTAATCCCGCATAGTGTCAGGCTATCATTGTGGGGAGCCCCTACAGCATGAGGAAGCTGAACGGCTTAACTGTGCCACCTGTAATCTTCGACAACTCAGTCATCCCGTTTAGCTCTGATGTTAAGAATCTTGGTCTGCATGCCGATACTTGTCTAGACTGGCGAAAGCAGGTCACGACTGTAAGTCAAAAAGTCACCGGAACGTTGCGGTCGCTCTATCGGTTGAAAAACCTTCTCCCATCACACATAAAAGCAATGCTTGTACAGGGCCTTATATTTCCTATAATTGACTATGGTGATGTGTGTTACTATATGACCTGAATGCAGATCTCCTCAATAAACTTAACCGCCTTCTCAATAACTGCATTCGATTCGTTTTCAATCTTCGTAAGTATGACCATGTATCTGCACACCGGCTGCTTTTAAAATGGTTACCCATTCGTCAGCGCAGAGAGTTGAGGGCTCTGTCTACGTTGTTCTCTATTCTGGACAAACCCACTTCCCCTTCTTACCTGACTTCCCAAATTCAATATTTATGCACTGCCCATAGTAAAAATCTTCGTTCCACCAACAATTGTCTTCTACGATGTCCTTCTCACCGTTCTGGTTTCATTCATTCTTCTTTCTTTGTACAGGCAGTTTTTCTTTGGAATGCGCTCCCTCTGAAAATCAGGACAGCAACCAGTCGGTTATCTTTTAAAGTGAAGGCACGTGAACATATCCGTCAGAAGTTGGCTGAAACATCCCAGCGCTGAGTTGCTGGATTCGTTTTCTCCTCTACCGATCGTTATTTCTCCTGACCAAGGTTTATTTTGTTTATATGTATGTTTATCTATATATTAGTATTTATTCTTGTATTTTATAGTCATTTCCGAGCTATCTATCCCGTATGTTGCACCTGCCATGGTATATCTCTGCGTCACCCTAAGGTTAACTGGTAGAAAATGCCTCAGGCATTAAGTCCGCCTTTGTACAGTATTATTTTTTACTTGTGCATAAAGTTTTAATAAATAAATAAAAAAATTCTATTAGTGTGATATTAAAAAAAAAACAAAGAAAAAAATCAAAAAAAGCGGCCAAGTGCGAGTCGGACTCGCCCATGACGGGTTCCGTAGCAGCAAGTAAATGTTTTATTTTTATTTTTATATGAGTTGATGGATTTTACGATTTTACGGTTTACGATATAAGACGTATTAAAAAAAACTACTCACTAGATCTCGTTCAAACCAATTTTCGGTGAAAAATTTACATGTGTCATGTACAAGTACATCATATTTTTTTTTGTTTTATTAGTAGTTACAGGGGGGGGGGGGGGGGGGAGATATTTTATCACTTTGGAAGTGTCTCTCGCGCAAACTATTCAGTTTAGAAAAAAATTATATTAGAAACCTCAATATCATTTTTGAAGACCTATCCATAGATACATAGTTATATATGTAGTTTTACATTCATCGTAGTCATTTATAGTTTTTTTTTCTATTTTTGTGTGAAAATCTTAATGCGGTTCACAGAATACATCTACTTACCAAGTTTCAACAGCATAGTTCTTATAGTTTCGGAAAAAAGTAGCTGTGACATACGGACGGACAGACAGACAGACAGACAGACATGACGAATCCATAAGGGTTCCATTTTTTGACATTTGGCTACGGAACCCTACAAACAACATTCAGTATGCAGAAAATTGGAGCAACTAGATCCCAAGCCTTTTTGTCCTCAATATAATCTTTAACGGTATAAAAGGCTTTCTGCCACTACTTACGTTTAATGAATGATTTGTGTATTGTTGTAATGTTGCTGTTATTGTGATGGATTGTTAAACAGTTTAACAACATGTAAGTACAAAGGACAATGGGAAATGAATGTATGGAGTCTGGGCCCACCCTTCAATAGTAACATCTGATATACCGTTGGATAGGGCTTTTTAAGTGGAACATTAGTTACTAATATAACTATGGTCAAATGTTAGTACTTTCGGAGATACGACGTCTTAAAGTCGTCAGTCTAACATATTCTTTATGGATACTTATAAGGTAAAATAGTAATAATAAGTACACTTTAAAACAAAAGAGATTTATTATTCGTCTTGGACATCAAAGACAATTACATCATTTAAAAAACCCACGGGGGCCACGAATGGTACTGATGTCTCCCAACCCCTAGGTACCAAATCAAAGAAATAGTGTGAGCGCAACTTCCTACAGTTCGCCGTCCGGTCAAGCAAGAGCAATAATATTGTGATATCGCGTTTCTTCCAACTTGGTTTCGATCAATTAATATATAGCAATAGTATATTCTTGCTCTTACGTGGCGTGACTGTATCCTACCACGCAGCAACCACACATTCTCTGTTGGTATATTTTATTCTATTAAATCATGTAAATCGTTTTGTCTGTATATTTCTATAACGTATAAACCGTCTCGAAGATGTTCACTGCAATATGACTGATCGCCATTTGCAAATGCGCCTGGGCAAGCGGCGGGCGCAGCGGGTAGGGTGGGGGCGCAGGTAAGGTGCAAGCAGATAGGTGCCGTCCGTTTTGAGTCTGGCCATAGTTTATCTTATAACGAAGTAAACTACGATCACTTTTATGGATTATGGCAGTATAATAAGTAGTATAACTCCGAAAGTACTGACTTTTGACCTTAGTCGTAATAATAAGTTTTATTCTGCATAAACATACCTATTCATTTATGAGTGTCTTATTCCTATTGAGAGGTGGGCCCATCATTACTCATTCTCCTTTGCAATACAAAAAATACACTAAGATTTAATTCGGCAACGAACATCAACAGTCGCTGCATTGAATGCATATCATACCCCAAAACTTTAATCATTGTGAAATTTGTGGCTTGGAAACGACACATTACATAGAACGCAAAAAAATGGAAGGAAAAGGCTAACTTAAAATAAAAAGAATTTAAAGAAAGGCTTCTCGCCAATACTTCCATTAACATTAATATTTAACTTACTTAACAGACTTGGAAGAAATAGAAGAATTAAATAATTTAGACAAAGGACAATGAGTTATCAAAAAATTATGACTCAACCGTAGACTGGTTAGAAGTAATTAAAGAATGGCAAAATTAAAATGTTAAATTTAAAATATCATATTTAATGTGAAGCTGCTGTTCCGGGCATTTGTCTCTCATTATTATTGTGTGTTTTTTTACCTTAATGTAACAAAAAAGTTAATATAACTCAGCTAATAACTAAACACAACATTTTAAATTTAATGTGAAGCTGCTATTCCGGGCATCTGTCTCTCATTATTATTGTAATTTTTTTTACTTTAATGTAACATGTAACAAAAAAGTTAAAATAACTCAGCTAATAACAAAACACAACATTTATTAATACTAAGGCGGTACGAAGTTCGCCGGGTCAGCTAATCTACATTATATATTTTAGGGTCTTAGTGAAGTTTGTAGTTTTCTATACCCGTCGCCATGAAAGGTTGGCTAGCTGTGTCCTGTGTTTGAAGGGTATAATAGAACAGTCACATAAGATTTGCCTCTGGGATGGCAACCCGACCGGTATTGTAGCTGTCCATAGGCGGCTGTGACCGCTTACCATCATTTTGTGCTGTCGGCTTGTTTACTTGTAGTCTAACAATGGATTTCTTTACTCAAAAGATGATGACTGGTTGGGCAGTGGAAGTAAATTGACGTCTCTGGAGCCAGTCTGTGGAAATATAGCGAGAGGTCTTCGTCGCACTACCAGCATATATCACCGTCGGTCTAAAGGTATATACTTCTTCGGTTTTAGACTTTTTTAAATCTGTCTGAGCAAGACTACTTTGCTTGACCGCGGTCTGCGCCATGATTGTTTTTTTTTTGATGAGACTATGTAATCTCAATGTCGAAAACCTTCGCATCTTGCGTCTATGGCGCCCATATCTAGCTTCGCGAAAATATTAAGGCGAGCTAGCTAGGTAATATTGATTGCCACACGCACTGTTATGAGTTCGGTCATATTGCAAGAGATGGTGGTCATGGAAGTTTCTCAAAATATTTGGCTACGCACGCGAATAAATAGACTTTGTGACAGCAAACAGCGGCAACCCAGCTAAAAAGGCTCATTAGCCATTTATAGTTAAAGTACTCTATGCTCATTAGCTATACGGATTATCGAACAAGCGTATTTTCGAACAAGTTGTAATAGAGAGTTGAAACAATGGGTTGTGGAATGTGGAATGTACCTGACATATTTTTAAGGATGTCAAAATGTTTAAATACTTGTGATGTTTAGACACGCAGACCCACGACCACTTGTTGGTAAGTGTTTGTGCTTTGCACTTACCAACTATACTTTATGTCATAATCATAATAGATTTTCCTCATCACACTATTTTTAATTGAAAAAGATAAATTATAGTTTAAAAAAACTATAAAACACGCTTTTGTAGATAACCGAACTAAAAAGTAGAAAATAATTTTCAATACCTAAGTTTAAAATAAGAATAGAGTGATTAAGATTAAGATAGATACATACCAAGCTAATAAAAATAGCATGCACTTTCACACGACGCAATAACTTTCAAAAACTTTACCATTTCAATATTTTTTGGGTAATATTAACTCAGATAACTAGATTCTATGTTCTTTTATGTGGCAACACCTTCGATTGTCCAGCAGGTGGGAAGTAGATGCTTGAAAGAATGATATCAATCAAACATATTGTTTACATCGGTCTGAAAATATTATGCCCAGTGAAGTAACTTTAGATTGCCCAAACATGAGAACTCGACCTCAGGTACCTCTTCTTAAGAGAGAAAGCTGTGAAATTGTGCGTGCTCTTTGTTAATTCTGCTAACACAGTAGGCTCGTGCGATAACCAACAAGACCTTGTTTACTCTTTTGAAAATAACTCTGCTAATATTTAGAAAGCCGACTATGAGGATCCTACTTATTAGACCGTGGTTTCGTGTAATTTTGAAGCAAATAACAAATGTAAGACAAGTAATTTCTCAAGTTCTCTTAATGATTCTTCTGACTGATTTTAACAAAAGTAATTAAACACAATACTTTTCAAAAATAATTTGCTTATGTAACTTGTAGCGAGCTGGTTATTCTGCTGAACTAAATATTTGCACAATTAACGGTTTACCCCATTTGTTAAAATCTTTTTTTTTATCATTCTGCTCACCTCAAACGCGGCAAAAATATTTAGTTAAATTGAAGCTTCGTTTATTGCGGAAAGTTAAATAATGTATAGTTTTATACATTTGGCAGTTGCAGCTGATGCGGAAAGAGAGTTGGTGGAACAGACCATGGAAGATGCGTCCAGAGCGGTGGCAGCTGAAATACCACGAGCCCCAAGACTTGAAGATTGGGCCAAGTTTAAAGAAGAAACAGGGTAAATATCACATAGATTTTTCGCTAATTCAAATGTTATGAACCACCTTCCTTCCCAACCAAGCGTCTATAAGCACCCGGGAATAAGACCAGGACGGGTGAGATTTATACCAACCTAAAAAATAAAACTATAACAATACTTATATCTTTCTTCAACAGGATTGAAATCAACATAGATTTTAACGACAGACCCAAGGCTGCTGACCCTTCAAAGATACTTGAACGCCTCGAGCAAATAGAGAAGGAAACTCAAGACAGATTTAAAGAAGAGAAATTAAAAGGAAAGACTAACAACACGGATACAACTGCTAGCAGTTCTTCTTATTTGCCAAACCATGCCTTCAACACAATGTCATCTATGAATGATTTTGAAACGTTTCGGGCAGATATGGAATTATTTACAAATACGTACACTGAATCACTTTTGGACGACGCTAATGATTTACACTCTGTGAGCAGTGAAAGGGTTTGGTTTCCCGGTAACAATGACACACCATCTGACTAAGTTATACTTTCACTAACGTGTCTTGATATTACTTTACCTAGAAAATCAGTTCTGGGATCGGTTATCGTAACTGCAGACGTCGATTTCATCTTAAATGGGTATACATGCATTAGAGCGTTTGTCAGTTTGTTTGTGGCTAGATTCAACACGAAAACCGTCAATCTGCCAGAAAAAAAGGAAACCACTGGCGAAGTATTTTTTCTTCGTGTATTTTGTCTTTCGCAAGAATTTATAACTATTTTCCACCGCCATTCAACGTTTAGTCGTTAGTCTTGGTTGGTAGTTAATTTTGCAGACATTTAATTTAATATGATATTAATTTCGTGACTTATTACAATATTTGTCACGAAATCACGACGAGCCGCGACAAGTATAACAGTAAGTGGTAAATATAACAACTTTCAGTACAGGAACAACTTCGAGAGAAACTTAACAGTATCTACTATAAAACATTAAAACGTAAAATACAGTTAAGCCACTTCCACGACAAAGTTGCTCCCTACGGAAAGTTGTTACAATTCATGGGTGAAATCATTAATTAATTACTACAACCTTCTTTGATACTTCGTAGTTTTTTTTTATTTTCTTTGTCGTATAAAATCGTAAAGCTTTAAAAATAGGTAACACTTTATATTTGGTTTTATTGTGGAATAAGCACGTTTTATGTTTTTGTTGTGTAGCCGTAGTGAGAGTTCATGAGATGTTTTTATTGTTTAGCTCCGTAGTCATTTTAGATATTTCAATTTAAGTATTGTTTTTATAATGTCGACTTTATCATATAGTCCCACCAAGCCATCAAGTCCTACGTTTGTAAAAAAAGTTGTCACATCGACGTCACGAATTTGCGTTTTAGATTTGGATTTATAATCAAAAGGTTAAAGCGGGATATTCCGTTTTCGCTTGACCGAGATTTGATGACATTTTTTATTGTAAGTGTTTTGTATATTTTGTGAGTAATGATATTACAAAATATTAAATAAATTTTATTCATCGTTCCGAATCGTTTCAATCCACACTTTCATTAGGTAGCTACTCTTATTTATAACTAAAAATGCGCTGTAGGTATCCGGTAGGTTGCCTCTCGGAGTCTGCGAAAGCGTTACCTAGCCGGAAAATATCATTACGAGACTACGTATGTTCTCGTCTTACGTTACGGTTAGCTTAGGTTAGAACCTACGAACTTTTTTACTATGTACACCTATCTATTTTAATTCATTATTCAGATATAAGCATGATTTAGTAGCCTCCAACAGCCCACTCCTTAAATCTCCAGTGTTGATTTTCGAATTTGGAAAATCTTAATTGAAGCTATAAAAATAGCTTCCATAGAATATTCGATTCAACTGTAAAACAAATCGCGAAGCACCGCAGATGTGTGATTTATTTATAACACGTAAATTGAACTTTTCACTGAACAGAGCCAGATTATAAGTATTTTTCGTTTAGTTGAAGTGCATGTAAACAGGCGGGATCATCTGGCTGGCTTCAATTTAGACGACCACTTCTCGGCCGACTTAAGGTTCTTACAAACCGGCGCGACCCGCGACGCGACACAAAGTCACCGCCTACGCGCCTGTCGCGCGACGAGCGGTGCCTTTGAGTTTTGAGTCACGTGCGATACGCGTCGCGTGCCGCGCCTGTTTCAAGGAGCCTCTAAGCAGCGTTCATAGAGGTCAAGAATTCAAGATCAAGAAATGTTGTGGTGAAATTAATCCATGCTGCATGACAAGCTCCGGTATCCTGACTACTTACCTATATGCTGACTTAACAAGCAAATTTTCTGTTGGATTTTTTAAAAGTGTTTGCCTTAATACATCCTGTAGAAGAAACATAATAATATTATACGTTCAAAGTAGGTAATTGGCAGATAAACTAAATGCTTGAACATATTAACAAACTTTGTTATTAAATAAGTACCCGCCTAAGTAAGTACCAGATTAATAATCACCAATCAACCTTAGCACTTTAAAAGTCACCCTGCAAATCTGCTGCTGCTAATAGTGAACCAGCCTTTACATCTTTCCGGATAAACCGATGAACTAAGTTATAAATTACGGCGTTCATGCCATGCCTCTCCGCCAGCCAGTGAGTGAGCCAGTCATCTGCGAGGAGCGGGCCGAAATACACGTACCTACCTATACGCTCTGCCTGTCCTGTCACCAAGAAATCGTACAAAATGAGTGCGTGTCAGTGCTTACAACGTGTTGTGGTGACGAACTTATTAACTTTGTACTACAGCATTCAGATGCTCTTCGTGTTTGCTTTAGTTTATTTAAAAAATCCGTTCTCTAGTCCCTGGGCTCAGAAATTGAAGCTGGAACCACCAGCGCGACTCACAAACCCTAAATATGGAGTGCACAAGTACCTCAAAGTTAATGTAAGTATTTAGAATTTTCTATAATAAACTGTTGTTTAATTAAACGTAGCCTGTGGAGATGAATTTCACTTTAATGATGCGATAAACGTGTAAACGCTTGCATAAAACCATTTATAGTTTACCGGCGAACTGCTGCAATTTTCCCGCGCCGGTGACGATGCCATCATGTGAAGGTACTCGAATATTAATTAATAATAAAATTGTTTTATCAATGTATGGTTCGTAACTGCTACGATAAACCATAAAATACTGATTACAGCAAACAACTATTTCGAAATAGTCCAAGGGCCAGACTTTGTTAATTAAAGGCTATCTTTGGTCTTAAAAGATTATTAAGATACGAACTGTTGACGTCTTCTTCTTTACTCAGAGGCATTCCCTTTTCAACATCACACCATCCCCACGCTATTTTTAAATAATAATATAATAAATTTAGTTAAGTCTTGAACGTTTTTCTCACATTAGGCCCATGGCATTCAAAATTACACTGTATCTGGAAAATTGCATGTCTTGCGAGTTGCGAAATATAAGAAGATATATTCAAGAGACTATATTGGATTCCCTACCGATTAGGTATGCACAATTAGTGAGAATTTTACTGTTAATTTTTGGCGAGGATTTGGAATGATAGGTCGGTCAGTGAGACAGTCAGACACGGAACTGATTTGAAACTAAAGATATCTTTTAATTTCGACGCGACTCGCGACCTTAGGTGTCTCGTAAAAAATATAAAACTATAGTTAAGATAGTTGGTTAAGAAGCTATAATTATAGTTGTCTCATTAGTCATTATCTACCTCTCATAAAGGTATGGAAATATTTCTGGTCATTGATAGATACACACTTTTATTATTTAATTACCAGATGTACGATATACTGCTACCCGAATTCCGAGAAATGCGAAAACGTAGAGTAGGATACCCTCAGGTTCTGTTATACTGTACTCTTTGGGTTCTGTGCCGCGATGATATTCACCGGCTGGCTGGTAGCAGTGTAGTTGAGGAACGACTAAAATGTTGCGCTATTGGAGAGGCATATGGCCAGCTATGGACTGCTATAGGCTTAATGGTTGATAATGATAATGATAATGTAGCTACTAATTCCGTTAGTTCAATTAATTTTAAATATTTGCGTTACAAACACGACCCAATATCGTGTGGGGAAAAGGTTTGAACTATCAGCTCCAATAATTCTGGATTAGGTAGTTTTGTTTCTGTAGAACATATGCATCCTCCAAGTGGAATCTTCTTGCTAAAAATTGTACCTACTACAATTGCAATCGTTCTAGGACTAAAAGTGAGTTTTATTTATTCTATCCTGACTAAAAACAAAAATATGTCAAATTAAAAAAAGGGATTCACTTCACATCTCCCAAAAACAATCACCAAGTTTGCCTATCTGAGAGACCAATGTCTATGTTAGTTTATTTTTGTTATCGGTGTGTAAACTTCCTAAAAATTCCTATTAGACATCACGCGAACACATTAGTTATCGGTAGTACAAAGTACACATCTTGGACTAATGTTTAAAGCTGTTTAAAGTAGGATCTAAATCACTTTATTCATTAGCATGTCTCGAACTCGTTACAGACCATACCTACTATGGTAAAGTATAAGGTTCCTCTACCATTTTATGAACTGTATTTTACAACCCATAATAACGATAAGCCTGATCCATCTATAGATGAATAAATAATATACAGCATCACTTTGTAATTGTAGTTTCAGCGCTACTTATAATAATCACTAGGTACATTATCATCACCCACAGCCTCACTTCACGTACTGCTGAGCATAGGTGTCTCTTTCCTTGTGTCAATCCCCACTCCACCCCTGTGCCAGCCTCATCCAGGTTCTACCCGCGATGGTAACCGCGCCGCGCCGTGGCGGACGACCGAAGGAACTTGAAACGTTCTTTAAGATGAGAGGAGGTGTAGGGTTGGCCAGAATACTGTAGAGCTGAAATAAGATATGAGACTTCTGGCGAAGACGTATGGGAAGCTACTTGAGCTTTGTATGAAATTCAGAAATGTGATTATATTTGCGCAGGCCAAATATAAATCTCATGCAAAAGTTTTGAAGTAGCTCAAGTTTGTGCCTCAGTGAGATCGAGATAACTGACATCAGCGTAATCAAGGATGGGAAGTAAAAGGGATTGTGCAAGCGCAGTTTTAGTGGCAGTTGGAAGAAAGTTCCTCAATCGTCTCGAGGCCTTAAGTAGTTATTAGATGCAAAAAAAAATGCGAATCACGTCCTGTAACTGGTCTTTAAGACTTAAGCCAAGCACGAAGCGCTCCATATGCCTCTCTGTGCAACTCTCACCCTGTACACAGCCTCCTGCGTGAGCGTCCACCTCTCAGCACCTGCCTACATCCTTATAACTAATTATAATTAACATATTTAATGTTTAATGTGACTTTACCTAACCTATGGTATGTGATCTTCAATGCTAAATGTTGTCTAAATGCAGTTTATTTTCATAAAGAATGGTATCAAATACAATATAGCCATGTCCCCTCAGCCACATATTTTGTCCCATGCTTATTTTATTTTAGATGTGCATTTTGCGCGCAGGCTTCATACAGATATGCACTTTAGAGCGTATGTCGGGCGTGCGAATGCATAACGTAATAACAACAATAATTGATTCAATCGTGAACAGCTACTTATGCTATGCAATAATATAGTACTAGAAGAGAATACACGAAAGCCGTTCCGCTTTCTGTGTTAGCACGTTCGAGTTCTTCCGGCGAGTTGTATAAACTGTGTAAGTAAGTATGTATAAACCTAACCAACCTGTTTTCGCATGCCTCCCGACCACCCGCTCGCGCTGGGATGAGTTATCGTAGGTCAAAAGACTTACTGTAATCAGATAAATTAACATTAAAATTAAATTAAATTTCATTTCTTTCAGGTACCACATAACCCATAATAAAGAACATCTTTAAATTATATAATAATAAATACACATAAATTAATACAAACGAATAACTACAGTATTCATTAATACAACATCCACACAAATTAGATCAATCAAATTCAGATTCATATTCAGTCATAATTAATTCATATTCACTACAGTAGTCTCTTACGAGTGACACTATGTACTTAACTTGTCTGTCACAGCAGTGTCGCACATAAGGACAGTCCACCTATTTGCTATCATGCCCAGGACGGTATTGGAGCTGGCCCGCACTCTGCGCACAAAAGATGCGCAGCGCTTCCGCATGGTCGCATGAAAACAGTCCGTGTGCGCCCATGCGAACATACCTGAAGCACTGCAATAGCGAGGCAACCCAAAATCGCTCTGAAAGCGTTGTTAAATCGAATGCGGAGGGCGCTGTAGCTCTTTTGCGTGTAATTAGCCCACAGGCTGCAGGTGTACATGGACGTGCAATTTTCACGGCATCCGTGCATCGCGTGAACCTGCGGGCCATCATATTAAAGAACAATGGCGACAATGTTTTCCGGTGCCTAATGGTTAAATAGGTAATGCGTGAGTTGAGAGATTGCAATCATCTAGCGTAGGTAACGATCTTTATGAGTTAATTGTACTTGGGATGATTATTATAACCGCAGGTTAAGGGTTTTATTTAAATAGGTACATCCAGAAATACATTCAATTAGTGGTTGGTGAGATTTTTATGACCAAAAAGTAACACTATTTTAATTGATTTCAGTGGATTTCAAGATCCTCTACATGACAAAGTAAGATTTAACCATGTCTCTTCAATAAAATTGATGATTATTAATTAAATATGAGACACAAAAAATAAACAATCAACGTTGCTGTCATATTTTTTCAGCTTCGACAAATACATAAGCAATAATAATTACTCTTCTTGGACAAAAACTAAGCATATAATATGTGTTAGTGAAGTATAGACGTAGATACATCTTGGTAGAATAACTTTTAACATAGGTATGTTAAACTAATTCGGTTTTACACTTTATGAATCCTACATATCCTGCAATCCCATGAGATTTAAAATGTACAATTGAGTGTGGTACGTCACCCAATCAGGGAAACCTTGAAAAGTTCTTGTCACGGTGTTTCGGTTGAATAAATCCAAGGTCACAATGCAAGCCTTATTTCAATGCAGGGTCGCATAGGTACCTGATTGGCCGTTATTAATACAAAGTAGATACCTATTATAGCTCCTATAACTACTCAGAAAATTAAAAGCATAGATCTCCATCCATAAACTATAAAACTCCAAAGAACATTAATATCAAGCAATAAGTATAACAAAAACCTTGACCTCCAGAATAATAATATATTCTTAAAAAAATGTATGTTTTTTTTGATACAATGTTCGTCAAGAAAACCTGTTTTTTTTATACAATGTTCGTCAAGAAAACCTGTTGTTTGCGTTACAAAAACTACGCCAATCGGTATTTTGCCCTTCACGTAACGGTCTTTGACCCTATAATATAGCAGTACTTTATTGACTGGCAAGATCATAATGATGCAAAATATCACAAGCCAGTGTTACTTAAACTTTTATTAGCACTGCCATGCGTTTTGTAGGCACATGTCAACCGTGCCGTTATTATCCCAACGGTATAACGTTTAACGTAAGCAACCTAACGTTTTATATTACCTTGATTTTGCGATTCAGATTCGCCTCGTCATGGTCCAAAAGTTCGAGAATGCGGTGGCAAAATTGACGCAATTGTGGCCCCATAAAGGCGAGAAACAATATTGGGTTTCTTATTACGTAGATTTTAAGTAACTGCTCATTTGCTCTAGTTAAAGCGGTTTTCAAGCGTCAGAAATGGTAACAGGCTTGGCCTATCAGATTGATAGAATTTAATCGTGGACATATACCTGCCTCTACCCTATAGATTATGTACTGTAGAAACAGACTTGACAGGTAATGTATTATTCACTTATCTTGTTCACAGAGCACAGTATTGCACTATGTTGAGAGCGGCGACTCTTCCAAGCCTCTGATGCTATTTCTGCATGGTTTCCCCGAGTTCTGGTATTCATGGAGACATCAACTTGTAGAGTTCCAAAAAGATTATTGGTAAGTTGGTTACCTATTGTATATTTATAAGTAAGTAACATGAAAAGATAAAGGATGAGCTCGTCTAGCAAAAATAAATAAATATGGTTTCTTAGCTATAGCTAAGAAACCAGCAGATGCAGATTTCTTAGGTATACCTAAGAAATCTGCGTTAAACACCGTTAGTTAAGTAATAAGTACTTTAGTCCCATTTTATATACTTGTAATAATATATAATTTGATCAAAGTATCATTAAGTAGTCGTCATCAAGTAATATTTTTTATATTATATTAAAAAAGAAGAATCATGTTAATCACGGACGTTTGTACATATTATATCCGCATAGCAACGAAGTTGCACTACTCCTAGTGCCAAAGCTAGCATAGAAACGAGTTTTTGTGAGCACAGCCGGCTCTTAGAATAGAAATAGAGCGCGTTACGCCGAATGTGCGTAAATTCTGGCTGTTTTTGTTTATTTTAACTCATTCGTCAGTTGGTGCGATTCTTTATTTTATATTATATATAAGTATAGATTATATTACATATATTACAATTGAGAGGAAAATATAGCTACCACAAAGACATTGGAAATGGAAATTAAATGACAAGCGATGGAGGATTGTCATATTATTATTGGCTCCATAAATATATACTGCCGCTTTTCTGGCAATATAGGTCATTACTACGGATTGGTGATCGTGTATAATGTGACGGATGTTACTGTTCCTTCCTTTTCACCTTTTACGGCACCCATTACAGACGATATAGTTGTCGCGTTTTAGCATGGTAATATCGGTCATTGACCCACCTGCATTTTCGAGCATAATTTATTTCAAAATCATAAATAAAGTCCGTTAACGACCTGAATAATTATCTATCGTGATCTTCAACATGTTCCAATAACGAAAAACCATTTGGGTTCCTACGGAGAAATATTAGGGAAAGGACAATCACTGGGTTTGCCATGTTAAAACGTGACAACTATAGGCTTAGATTAGATTATATTCCAAGAACGCTGTATTTTGTGGGTCATCAATTTTTACTTTTTTCAGGTGCGTCGCCATTGATATGAGAGGCTACGGGGATTCAGAAAGACCCGATGGCGTTGCATCATACAAGATAGAACTTCTCATTGAAGACGTTAGGGATCTTATTAAACAATTGGGTAAACATTCATGCAATTTATTTTTATTTTGCTGCTATTACAATAAACTTATTAGGAAATTCATGCTTTGCATCTGCGACGAAATTGCTATGCTTTTATCCTTTCAGAGAATTGCGTGCCTATGTATATATGAATAATTAAGTTTAATGAATTTCTTAGCTTATATTATCTATTTCTAATAGTCATACTTTAATACATAAATGGTCCTACACTACAGCCCACTTTTGGTTTTACGGGTTAGACTGGCATACTTTCTCCTGTGCCCGTAACTGTTGGGGACCGATAGACAACAGTACTTGGGTATTGATATTAGATACGTAAACATGCTGTATAAATATCAAGGGTCACAACGAACCGTACAGTTGTTCAAATAATGATATCACTGGGTGCATTTCTGATATAATTATGCAGAGTAAGTTACCAGTTGCATAATAATATCAGATGTTGTCATGCAAATGATACCAGTATAGTAGGTATCATTTAATTCAGTTAAACATAGTGAGTCATCAGGCAAGTTAAGGTAGTTTTGATGCAATACAAATCATATTACGCATTTTAAAATGAATTTTATGCGAATATAGACATTGCGTTTTTATTTAAAGAAAAGGCTTATAACGGGTTTTGCAACAAGAACTTTGTTTTTTTAAAACCAAATAAAACAAAGAATTTCAATGAAAATGATTCAAAATTTTATAGTACCTATTAAAAAGAGTAAGGTTTGGCAATTATTACGAACGAAAAGTATTGGACAAATATCCACCACGACCACGCTCACAGATGTCGATTCTTTCATCAGAATGTTGAATCACTTTTTGGCAAATGGCGGGTCTACACTCTTACAATAAAAAAATTAATCATTTTCATCTGAATTCTTTGATTTATTTTGTTTAAAAAAACAAAGTTCTTGTTGAAAAACCCTATAGGTACTATGATAAAACAGTAAATGGTTTCTTACCCACTACCTAGTCAGTTTATCTGTGTCTACTTAATTAAGTACTAATCAGCTATGGGAGTTGTCTATTGTATACTTATAGCTTTGGTCAACCGTGTAAATTGATGAAGAATTTCATGCTCATGTTTACTTAAACTTTTCTTTTAGGTCGAGAAAAATGCATCTTAATCTCCCACGACTGGGGTGGTCTGATCGCCTGTCAGTTCCGCAACCAATACCCAGAGATGTTGATCGGGCTAGTTATGCTTGCCAGCGTCTCCAGCACAGCTTGGGTCCGCGAAATTTGGAGCAACCCTGTCCAGAGACGGTGGTCGTGGTAAGTTTTAAGTAATCTTTAATTCCATGTCTCTTTATGGGGGAAGGATTAGCTGGGGAGGCCCTTCACCGATTGACGCCCTGAGGAAGGTCGCGGAGTTAAGGTCAATGTCGTTGTGGCGATGTTTGGGTGAGGCTAATGCTCAGCAAGGGACGTCTTTCGGCTGTCATGATGACTATGATGAAGAAAGGCGAGTTAAGATAGAAATAGTAACAGATAGCAGAAGAGAAGTGAGATAAGGTAGGTGAGTTGAAACTATTCACATTTATGTTATTATGTATACATACCTAATTGATAGCCAGTTTACAGTAGTATCTTCTGCCAGTGCCACCCACCCACCCAGATGCACAGACAGACATAAAGAGAGACGTTGCGTTTTATTGAGTAGGTATAAGTAATTATATAACGCTAATGTATCTCGTAGCCTTGATAGTGTTTTCGCTTCACATAGTACCTACTGTCTCAAGTGGTTTATGATTTAACAATTGTCTGACGGTCATGGCTCTTTACAGTCTGGCCTACCGAATCAGTATCGATTGTGGATCATAAATCTCTATACAGTAGTCAAATGAGATCAAGTGGCTGTTATTAATGTTAAGGTTTCCTAGAATAGCGATGGCTACTACATAACGGCCGCAGTGACGGCCGTCATGAAAATGATGGCACCGGGGTTTGACTTTACGGTGTCAAAAAACGCTCTCTAGGAAAATACATCAACTTTAACGGTGATGTGGTAAAGTTACAGTGACGTCTTTCGACGGTTAATTGCGGACGCTATGTGGCGGCCACCACAGTCTTAGGAAACCCTTAGCTTTAGAAGTAATGTAGAGGTATCTACATCGCCACATGCGAGCTAAGCATCATACTGACGTCACGCAAAATCCTGCATCGCGCAAGCAGAATTTACCGCGCATCTAGCATAATATACAACGTCCCGACATCAATCGTTGGGCAGTTGCCCACCAGACACGACACCCGTCTGGTCGGAGGATCCTCCCTTTTCTATGGAGGTATGAGTGAACTTTACACCCTGTTCCTCGTGCCTCTATAGTATAAATGATGCTGCGATGGTACCTGACACGCACATCAAACATTTGACCTTTGTATGCCTATAGCTTAGAGGCCTATAGTCACAAGATATCAAAAGAGAAATTGTGTTAAGTTTTGTGTGACATAACGTTCCGGTTTTTTGTTAAAAAAATTGCCAGTGAAACTACGTACGCACGTTATGCTATATCATAATTATGCTTAGGTACTTAGGTACTCGTATGACGTACTTTTAAGTATTCTGCGCTTAAATGTCCTTGTGGGTTATGTTTTGTTTACTGCATTAGGTATCGTCATAGATGCTTAATTGGGCATTAATAATAATGGAAGTTTCGAATCAAGTATTATTAATTTTAAGCAGTTCTTAGTACAGCCACATTAGATCCTGTTTGTAGTTGGTAGGTAGTCTTTGAAATAATAAGTCGAGCAGGGGGCCGATTCCACTAATTTGGAATGTTACACGTTCAATTGTGTTTCAACAACAGTTCGATTTCCATCGCCGTTCGATAGTTACCTATAAAGTCATTCTACTATTTCTGGAAACTAAACTTAAACCGAATCGCAACTGAATCGTAACGGGAACGTTAGAGCGGGTACCCTGTGTTACCAACCTGCCGAATAGTATGTCGTAATAATACCACAGAAAAAAAAGTGGAACCTAAAAATGTTACTAAATACCAATAAGTATCACTAAAAGTGTTTTCTAATACAAAAAAGATATCTAGACCATAGATATATATTTGTCTTACATATTTTATTGTTAGACATACAATATTTTCCACATTTCATAATAAATTTCGAAGAACATTTCGTTTTACGTCCCTAGCTGGCCGAAGACATGAAACGAAACGTTTCGGTCATGTCAAAATTTCAAACACTAAGTTAATGTAAATAAACAGCCGAAAGCAAAAACTTTTATCTAATGGGTGTGAGTTCAATAAAATTGTTGATTTACTGTGAGTATTCGTTTTAAAATATTACTGATTATTTATTCATCAAATCAAATATCGCACCTTAAGCCGTTATTATTGTTATTTGGTACATGCGACAAAAGGTTCATGTAAATATTTACCTACGTCGCTCTTGATTTATTAGCTACAGCAAAAAAATGGTTAAGTTAAGTGACCACTTGTTGCATGGTGTAGATTGGTGCATTTCGTTTACTGGTAGTCTGGTGAAAAATTTAGTCTCCCTGCAAGTGTTGGTGTGTTAATACGTACGTAATTTCAGGCCTCATGGAAGATCCCAGACGAAAATCTACGTCAGTTCGGCAACTGGACCTCCTCATTACATTTATGGAGGCCCATACAAACTTTGCCGTAGGACAATTGCGGTCCAAAGAAGGACGAGCCCTTGCAACACGTCTGTGGGTACAATGTGCGGACATTTTAAATTCGGAAGGCGTAGCTAGGACACCTAAAGATTGGTCGAAGGTAAGTTTTTAAGTCTATATTAGCTATTCTTTAAAAATATCAATATGTCAATAATAACAATAATTTTCTATCCATTTTAGGCTTGGAACGATTATAAATGTAGGGTACGGGCCAAGCTAGCCGAAATTAACAGAGGCCATAGGGGTACTGGGGGTGGGCCTTGCAGGGCACCACAGTTAAGCCCTCTAGAGGAAAGGGTTGCTGCCCTTATAGGGAGGGATGTTGGCCCACTTACTGGAGTCCGTCAAGATCCAGAGATTGAAATTGAGGTGATTATATATTTATCAATCATGAAATAATTACCATACAGTGTAAACTCGTTATAACATCTTTTGTAAACTTGTTATAACATCTTTTGATATATTATTTTATTTAGAATAATTTACTAACATATTGAAACAAATACTTAAAAGCATTGTGATAAGTATTTGGTCCTTTCTCTTTCTTCACTCCACATATCGAAAACTCTATACTTAACAAAAAAAATGCTTGGTCCCCTGAGTTTCCTTACAATGAGTTTACACTGTACTTCCCTATACCAAAAATTATATGTGTGTCTTAAACATGTTTTCATTTTACATAAAGTATGTGGAATCTTCGGCATTAGAAGAGATGGAAGTGGAACAGGATGTGGAACTGCCAGCAGCTAACTCACCCATTTTGTAAGTAATAGGGCACTTAACCTTTTTATGTATTGGTAGGTATTTTATTAGCCATTTTTAATAATTTTTTCATTCTTTCTTTCAGAGATTTCTCTGTTATGCAAGAAAGTACTGGAAATAGGTCACCAGCCACACAAGACCACAGCCGAACAATTACTCTGGAATCTGAGCAGAGAGACAGTGCACATGTGGAAGAAATTAACCTGCCAGATCATCAAGGCACTACAGTACCACAAACAGGTTCACATTATTTATTAACTTTATCCAACTGATTTTCTATTATAAGATCATTATTTTAAAACATGAATGAATAAAGAGCAGTATCATGAACAAGTTTGAGTTGGATGCTTTTTAAAAGTCAAATTTGTTCAAATACTCACAGATCCACTTCACACTACACAGCAAATTCCAAACCTCAATAAATATCACAAAAAGCGGCCAAGGGATGTCAAGTGGAATGCACTTGACATCCCTTGGCTCACTAATGACCAACTTTGGATAGGTACTTAGGCGTGGAACACTCTCACACTGCACGCATTTTAAAACGAAACAGCGAGATTTTTTCCGACAAGACTCATTATCATGTACTTTTAAAACATTCAATCATAAAAATACGTTCCTAATCATTGTTTAAATTTTCAGGCAGACCTAGATGCCGCCAACCAAGACCAACACGCCCACGTGCGGGGCGTCGCCCTCGGTTTGTACATCAGAGTAAGTGGCATCTGGCAGTCGGAACTAATTCTTAACCCAATTTTTTTGTTATAACTATAACTAATGACTTATTACAGGTAATACGGCAGCTCTTGATGAAGCAAGGGCAACCATAGCCCGCATTGAAGAGATGCGTACGCGAACGGAGCAAATTGTGGCTACTGCAGCATTAAATATGTCCAATGCTATGACCAGCATGGCAGAAAGTCTGCATACCTATGTATCAAGTTCACATAGAGTAAGTGTTTTAAAGCTATATTTTTTTTGACTATGGAGTAATTGATTGGTGGTATCACCAGTTTTAGAGGATATACATTATGTATTTATTATTCTATACAATACATAACATCACGCCTGTATTCACCGAAGGGTTAGGCAGAGGTACTATAGTACACGACCCACATTTCACTAGTTATGTTTAAGTCCCGTGTACCCGTACGCAAAATACGCGCATTGACGTGGAGTTGCGGACACCAGCCCGTATTACCTATTACCTAAGTCCCGTGTAATAGAGGGCGAGCCTATTGCCATCAACTGGGTACGAATATTATTCTATAGTAGGTACCTATGTATTTATTATTATTGTAAATAATTTCATAATTCAGGACAATATGTCAGGTTCCGTTTTTATTGTATAAAGACTGTGACTCCCATGTCTTTGCTTAAGATTTTATAATAATGGAAATATTGTTTGTTTCAGACTAATGACTGATTGTTGACCTGTCGCCCACTGGACAAGAACCATAATTGTGTGATAATGAGTGACTGAAATAATAATGACGAAGTAAAAGTCAAAGCATTTATTTCAAATAGGCACAAAGCACTTTTGAATGTCAACATTTACATTAAAATATAATTGATTATAGTCGCCCCTTCCAAAAGGTTGTTTCGTATGGAGAAGAATGGGCAAGAAACTCCACCGTTACTCTTTTAAAATGTGTTACAATGTTTTGTATACATTATATAATTATATGTGAAGACCTAAGCACCTATAACAAAATTACCCTACCACAAAGGGTAAAAACTTAAAAAAAATGTAGCAATGACAAATAAGTTAATTATGTGATAGATACATGGTGCTCACATATTTACAAACATTGTAAAAGTATACGATTTTCCAAATTATTTAAACAAGTAATATGTCAGGGTGTGAGGTAAAGTAATCACAGAATGTAAATCAATGTCATAAAAATAATAAACTATATAATTAAAGTAGCAACAAGTATGATTTTATCTAGATCCTAGATTGTCCTATGGAGCTGGACCAGCATGTTTCCAAGCATTCTTATCTTGTTTACAAAGTGACCTTTTTATATGAGTTTAAAATTTTCTTTCATTAAATGCAATATATGACAAGGTATTTTATTGTAACATTTAACACAGTACCCCATAAAAGATGTGTATTAGTGAGGTGGGGATGTGAATTTCCAAGAACCAGACCTTAGTAGTACCTACACACATTTACAAAATTTAAATAAAGGTAAATTAATTACAAATTATACAATAGTTCAATTTATTTATTGCCTTGAAGTCCACAAGCGTTGCACCAAAGCTGCTTGGTAATTACGCCCTTGCTGTAAAAGGTAATTTGTTCGCCGCCGTGACCCTTGATTATCAAAAATTAATCTGGCTGCATCATCTCTTTCCCCACGCTCCTGTTCTATGACTTCTAGGTCCTCACTGTCCAGGTCCAGTGTTAACTGTAGCGAGATGTTGTGCAGTACACAACACGCATTTGTTATCATAGCTGCAATTTCAGGCTTATAGTGCAGCTTTCTGTCTACTAATAAGCACCTGCGAATAGAAAGTACAGATGTGTTAACTAAAATACATGAATGTTACAATTGTAATTATTGCAATAATCTCATAATCAAATCAAGAGAAACAATAAAATGCATACCTAAATCTTGCTTTTAAAATTCCAATACACCGTTCTACAACATTTCTAGCGCTCATATGCTTCTCAGTGTAGTAAGCCTCAGGAGTGTTTGGAGCAGCATTAAGAATAGGAGTCATCATAGCCCGTCTTAAAGGAAATCCCGAATCTCCTGAGAAAAAAAGGTTACTTTTAGAAGCAATTTTTTTATTCCTCACGGACTATTACAATAACATAATATTTTAAGCAATATACAGAAGCTAACAATAATTATTCATATGTCCTACATTACCTTGTCGTTATACTCATAGATGTATAATCCTAGATATAAATAAGATAGTGTTTTAACCCCCATTTATAGGTAGAGATATTATTTAGTTAAGAGCAGTGAAATAATTACCTAATAAATAAAAATCTTCACCAGTAGTGCTAATCATTTCATCTAGGATTGACTTCAGAGGATTATTACTCCATGCAGCACTATCATGTGTTGATCCAGGGTTACTCGGATCAACACACAATATTCGGGCATCTGAGTCACAAATCTGAAACGAGTTTAAATATTAATAATAAACTAGTTCTAACAGCTAGGCTATCTCTATAACGGTTATAAAGAAGAAACAACTTACAATTAAAGAATTCAAGGAATGATATCCCTTACGGTTAAAGTACCGCTCTTCATGAATTGTTGGGGGAACTAAAGCAACATGTGTGCCATCAATGCACCCCAGAACTCCAGAGATGCCAAATTTTCTATAGAATCTGGAAAATATAACACATTATTTATATAAATTAGAATCTAAATCTAGGTCTGCATAGAAATAGAAATGGAAACATTGCAATACTTACCCCCTTTTGATTTCATCACGATCTTCCCTGGAGCTTGGAAATTTGACATATTTCTTAAAAATATGTGGCTTATTAAGTACCTCTGTCACTTGTTTTATTGCTCGAGAAACTGAGGGCTGTGACACGGCATGACATTGCGACTGGCCTACCAGTGTTTGGTACGAACCAGTTGCATAAAAAGCCAGTGCAACCAAGACCTAAAACGAGAATAGAGTTAATAGTGAATACTTTATCACATATGTAGGTAGTATTGGCGCATAATAAAACGATAGTAACTATGTACCTAGGTACTTACCTTTGTTTCCGTATCAATACCGTCAGAACGAAGATTGACGGGCATGTGAGGACTGATCTCAATCAAAGCTTTTACGAGGTCTTTGGAGAGTCGGTACGTCTTAACGAACTGACGATGCGTCAGGTCAAAAGCATTATTGCATATTCTTGACGATAAATTTCTTCCTCTTACCCTTCCAATGTCAACTTCATGGCCAAGTTCAACGAAATCCATATAAAACATCATATTTGTAGGGAAGAAAATGAAAGCAATCCTAGATCGATGCGGCTAAAGTTGCAATTCACCAACTTATGTTCAACCGCGAATCTTGACAGATAAACCGCCGAAGTTCAGTTTTGATTCGATTCTAACAAGTGTCAAAATAATAGTAGAATGGGAGTAACGTCACGCTCGTGTTACGCTCATGTTCGATTTTGTTAGCAGAATAGAGTTTGAAATTGTTTCGATCGATCGTTGGCGTCAACTGAAACGTTACCGCAGTTGGATCGTTGTTCATTAGTAGAATGTAAAAACGCTTAAAAGCTGTGATTCAGCTGCGGTTCCATTGCGATTTTTTTACAATTTTGTTAGTAGAATCGGCCCCCAGTTCCTTTTTAGATATCTTTGGAGATAGTATCTTCTCCTCTTATTCATAAGACTATGGCAGCAACCATGTGTCTATCTACGAACCCACATTTTTATTACAAAACTGCTTACAAAAAGTGATTTCTTTCTAAATTTTTCCAGGTACGTGTTCCTGTACCGCGCTCCAATGATACCGGAGAAAGCCCTCCTGATGAATGACCTGTCCTTCTATGAGAAAGTCATGTTGTTCCCTGACAAGAACTCCACGGATAAGGAAGACATTGAGTGCTACAAATACTGGTTCCGTAGGCCATGTAAGTTTCTAACCGATGCACTATGATTCAAAAGGTCGATTTAGCAAGACAAAAATGGTTACTGAAATTCTATAATAATACTAGCATAAGGGTCAGCTCACACCGAGACGCGACGCGACGCGACGCGACGCGACGTGACCAGTGATTTCGCGCTGCGCCGCGCGGCGCAGCGCAACGTCGCGAGGCGCATCTTGAAATCGTTGGCAACACGACGCCTCGCTGCGCCGCGCGGCGTCTCGCTGCGTAGCGAGACGCCGCGCGGCGCAGCGGAACGTGTAGCTGCATTCGCCACGATCACCCGCCCCGCCCGTCCACCCGCACTCTACCATTTGCAAGCGCATGAGAACGACGTATATTTGGCGGGTGCATTATGGAGTATCATTAGAGACATTAGAGACATATATTAGTCTATCATTATAATTTCACTCGAGCACTCGACCGAACTGCATCAATTCTACACGAAGTCTGGACGAAAATAGTTCGCCACGGTGACCTCGGCTGCGCCTCGCGGCGTCGCGCTGCGCAGCGCGGCGCAGCGCTGCGCCTCGAGGCGCAGCGCCGCTCCTGCACGCCGCGCGCACCGGCTGCCTCGCTCTACGCCGCGAGGCGCAGCGCGGCGCAGCGCGGCGTAGCGCTGCGCCGCGCTGCGCCGCGCAATTCTCACAATGAAATGTGTATCTTTTCGTGTAGAAAATAAAGTTGTATTTTGAGTCGCTCTTTTAAAATGTGCGCGCAGCGTCGCGTCGCGTCGCGTCTCGGTGTGAGCTGACCCTAAACGATAACAGATACTCCCGAGGTCACTATTCCGGTGATAATTTTGTGCAAGTACCCTCCAATAAATTAATAATTAATTTTAAAGTGCTATTACGAGTGGCATGCCTAATGAAATCATTCACTTTCTGCACTTGATGTGTTGTTATTTCAAAGAGGGTATAAAATTAGTTGTTATATATTTAGCGATGGATCGTGAAGTTGATGGTAAGTACTACCTTTTATTATTTATATTGCAAATACCTTTACGGTTGCCGAAAAAAATTGCAGTCTGATGTGATGAAAATTATAGTTTTAGTGCGAATTTTGTGTTTCTTGGCCCAGAAACTACATGTACCAAGGCTGCAACTTTTATATGTGGTAGTCTCATTTATATAGTATTGCTCATAGTAAATTAGGAACTGCGGACAGGTGCGGAACCCCCGCAATATTTTTTTTTCAGAAATCGTAATATAAAAAAATGGATAAAATACCCAAAGAATTAAAAAAAAAATGCGCGTTTATTTGAATATATTTCTATGAGATTCAATACTAACGAAGTAACAAAAGAGTCTATAAGAAATATTAAAATGAATTTTTCCCGAATTTCTCAATAATTGGCCGAAAAGTGGCTAACATGCGGAAGAACAACAGACCGCTTTGAGAAAATGTCGGTGGGTACTGAGTGGATGAATGGTCAAGACTTCAAATTTGCTGTGACAATTTCTTTGGAGGCATTAGACCGCACAATGAAATTTTTACGAAACAACCAAAACCGGTTTGGTAGAGCGATGATTCTATTGGCAGGTGATTTTTGACAAACATTGCCAGTAATGCCTCGATCAACGCCAGCCGAAGAACTTAATGCATATTTGAAGTCGTCCATTTTATGGAAATACGTCGAAGACACTCAAATTAAATATGAATATGCGAGTCGTATTGCAAAATGACGAATCTGACAAACCTGAAGCCGACTGCCTCATTATTAGGAAGTGAGCCTACCCTAGGTCCTGGTCGCCCAAAGATTAAGTTCGACCAAGCATCGTTTAAAACTAAACGAAGACGAGTGGGCGATCTGATTCAGTCCCGTAACCCAATGATCAAAGAAACAAAGAGTTTGCAAAACTGTTAGCTTTTGAGCTCAATCGTGTCCCTCAAGAAAAACGCACGATGACGTTTTCAAAGATTTTGGACTTTGTTAGAAAAATCCGACATGAAGATAGTTTGGGGAATATCTATTTGCCAAGTTTACGATCCCGAGAATGAAGATGAGTAGATATAAGTTGTTTATATAGGTTACGTTCTGAATTTCTTAATAACATTCTTAAAACTATCATTTTGTAATTTTATTTCAGCCATTTTTTTCCATATGAAATTCAGCTCTTTTATTTCTTCTTAGAAATGACGTATTTTCAGCTGGCTTCTATTCACGTAGTAAATCTGCATAAGCAAGGGTCAACTTAACTCCGGTTTTTATCTTTTACTGTTAAATGTAGCAAAAATACATTTAATTATTATTATTTTTGCTATATTTTGACAAATCTTCTATAGATGCAAACTTTAGAGCTAATTGTTACGAATAGTGTCAAATAATATTGTCCAACTAGTAGATCGGCATAGTGCGATACATCAAAATAGACTCGATGGTCTAAGTAGTGCTCGCAGTAAAAAAATAAAATAAAAAAAAGGCTCTACTGCTGAGCATAAGGTTAGCCCGGAGTTTGGATTGTTGCCCGGTTGATGGCGATAGGTTCAACCCCTATTACCTAGGGCTTAAACACAACAGGCAAAATGTGAGTGTAGGTACTACAGGTACACCTCTACATCCAACGTTTCGGGGATTGAAAGCGTAATATTATGTTAGATATATCATGTTATGCATCAAAATAACCTTCACGAGTGGTGACCCAAAATAATGAGTCTATTTACACCCGGTGTACCTACTCTGGGCAGTTTTTACCACCATCTTAAAGTCTCGGGTTTTTTGATTTCATACAGGTTTTTTCAATGACAAATGGACTTTAAAAAAAAAACTGGTAATTTTCGTGATTCATCTTTGTAATTTTGCTCTAAACACAACGGAATATAAAAATAACATTTAATTAATATCATTATTGTATAAAGTTCTTTAGTTTTCTTCTATTTTGAGAGGGTTTACGACCTTACTCACGGGCTATTATAGAAGAATTCAAGAACTTTCGGGTGATGCTATACGTGTTGAAAATGGTGGCTTCTTGGAGCACGCTAAGTGTGTGAGAGACTTCGGCACTACACCGGTAGATGAGTGTACTATAGGGACGATATGGACGGTTTGTGCTTTCCACTGGGCTTTATTTCTATTTGGCGGCGGTGTGGTCCGCATCAAGCACCACAGTAGGCGGGGCCATGGGCGAGGAGGTATGTTCCTCTCTAGAAGGGAACAGAGCGTTCACCACGTCCTCCACGAGCTGGGGCCGGAGACTCTACGTCAGCTCGGGAGCCCATCTAGAATCATGTACAGACGCCAGCACATCAAGCTACTACAATCTGTCAAATTTCTTTAATAGATTTTCAACTTTATCGCTAAAGCATTAAGGTTCAAGGTTGATTGGGAAAATTTGACAGTTTCGGGTAGCTTGATCTGCTGGCGTCTGTACTAAATTCATGGTTTTGCGTTTTGCGCGTCGATGTCTCTGCCACAGAGAACTTTTTAGAAGTTTTCTGCATGGGGATTCACCGACGAGCAAAAAAAAAGTGCCTAAAGAAATCTGAATAACTCCTAAACCACACGATTTAGTTTCATGAAGTAAAAAATATCTTGAAAACAGTATTCACATTCGAAGTCATGGATAAAAAAAATTGTAACGTTTCATAATCTTGGATTCAACTTGAATACTTACTTTTGTTTTTACGTTGATTTATTTATTGTTTTTACCTTTGCGTATAATTTTTTTTTAACTAAAAGTGCTTACGGCAGACGTTGACTTTGTAAATAAAGATATCGTGTACCATGTTCATCACTATAATCCAATTGGGGAGATCCGAGAGACAAACGGCCAGAACAATGGGTGTGAGACATTCTAATGTCCATCAAGTGCTTCGGAGGCTTAGGGAGACTGGACTTAACCTAAGAAGACCCAGCAATGGCAAGCATGAAACGGAGTGAAATTAACAAAAATAGATTTAAAAATAAAGTAAAAAAATATTATTTAAAAATATGTTAAAGTGCTACCTACCTAAATAAGTAATAATAAGTAATTAATTTAAAGTACGAAGTTAATTGAATGTATAAGAGATTCACCGACCTCACAGTTAAACCACTACTACGGTTTTGTGGGGCTTAGTTTATAAGATACTTACATGTAAGATGTAGATAAAAATAAATAAAATAAATAAGGTGCACAACGGCCCGAGAAGATCGTTTGTTTGTAGATTATTTATGCGTGATAATGCCCGGCCCCACACGGCTCAAGTGGTAAACGAGTCAAGACGTGGGAATCCATCAAATGGAGTGGCCAGCGAGAAGCCCAGACCTAAACCCTATCGAACATGCCTGGGACGAGCTTGCCAGACGTGTTAGAAGCCGAAATCCACCTCCAGTCACATTTCATGCCCTGAAAAATGCACTTATTGAACAATGGGAGAATACCCCTCAGTACGTGCTGAGGAATCTGGTACTCCAATCTGGCATGCCAACTCGTGTAGAAGTCGTATTGAGAGCACGCGGATGCAATACGAATTATTGAATGATTCAAAATTAAGTTTCAATTTCGTTAACCCACTCTAAAACAGCTAATTGTTTTTTTGTCCAAATTCTGTTTTATTTTTAATACATTTTTTTTTGTTTCTTATACATTTTGAAGGTTGCTTTTCAGTTCAAGAAGCTATCCGAGTGGGTTCGGAAATATTTTATCATTAGTTAGTGGGTCTTTTATATTTCTCGTCAGTGTATACCTATGGCCTATTAGTTGGGTGTGTATCAGAGTAAAATTATTGAGCTTGTTGAAACGTGACTTCTATATCTGGATTTGTTTCTGGGGCAGCATCAAAGTTAGTTTGCGCAGGTTCAACTTGCCCAATATCTATGTGGTTCAAGAAATTTACTCCGTCTGTATTTAAAAGAGTTCGTGAAACTATGACGGTATTTAAGAATATATTATTTGTTGTGGGGGTGTTTGTAGCAGACAGAGTTGTGAATTTTTGTATGTTGAGTATTTAGGGAGTGTATATTTTCAATAGGCTGTTCACGTCGTTCTTTGTTTGTGTGTATAGATAATCATTATTTAAGTGTTCTATATATTGTGTTTGTGTTTTTATTTCTTAATTCTGTAGCTACCTGGTTTTTAATTTATTCTAATCTGTAGGCTGAAGGGGTTTATATATTTGTTATTTATAATTGCTCTCCCTTGATCAGATAGTCCTTGCATTGTTATATGTGCTCATTCTGGAAATATATTTATAAATTCTTCTTCTAACTGTTTTCTATGTGCCGTTTTATTTGTTTCTAGCTGTGTTGTAGTAAAGTATACTCTGATCACTGCTTCATTATATTTGTTCGTCTATTTCATACGCTGGCCGGATTGTGTGTTAATTTGTGTTCTTGACTGTTTGCTGTATTTGTGGATGAACCATTTGTAGTTCAGCTCTGACTTCCCCATAAATCTGATCTATTGTGACCTGAGGTACCAAATAGTTTCTTTTGAACTATGGCTCTTCGTTGGTCACCTATCCTTTGTCGGCCTACTTACATGGTTCGGTATTTTTCTAAAGACTTAGTGTAAAGCGATGGAAGGTTGCATTTTTATCGGTTTCCTTAAGAGTAAGATGAAGATATGTACGTAAAATGAATTTATTCATTCCAATGCTCCATTTTCTACGATTTATTGTAGTTATAGCGGTGGGTACAACTCACAATATCGTCGACAATATTTGTCTCCTGCACTACACCCGCTGACTGTACATACTGTTAAATGATGATGATGGCGTCGGGGACGTGCGGAAAGATTGTGATGATGATGGAATTAATGGGAAAAAGTATGGAGATGACGAAGATAATTGTGGTGTTTCGTCATCTATCTGGGGCAAAATAGCCTGATCTAGTTTTTTTTTTTAGATCTAGTGTTCATTAGTAGTTTTAAAAGTCGACCACAGCAGAGCCCTGCGTTCACTGTGGCAAGGGTAAATAAAACTGGAGGCCCTTATTATCCAGAGTTGGCACACTAGGGACTAGCGCATTCGCCTAGCCATGCAGCCCTCGGCGTGTGCGACCTTGGCTTAGATTGTAGATATATCTCTTGGCCCTATACCTGTCTCGGCAAAGTAAAATCTACTGACACAGACCTAGAGTGTTTCGGGTTTTTTGGTAACGCCCCTAATTCACATCAGCGGATAATTCGTTTCATAATTAGTTATGCACTTGTTTCATAGTACAGTACGTTAAATAAACGATAAAGTCTTGATACTCCAAGACCATCACGTACCTACATAAATAGTAACACACAATTTTCAAATTATATTGTGGTTGTATGAGTAACTGACCATGTAATAATTACTTGACGTTGTATGTCACATTAATAAGATACTACCTACAGCAAACTGCAGATGCCGTTGTTCTGTGGGCGGTAAAATAGGGTTTTCGTGACTTTTGTTGGTGAGCCTTAAGTGTACCAACAACAACAACTAATTAGAGGTTTCACCCGTAGGTAGTAGATGTATGTCGTTAAGATATTTTTGCAAAAACAAAAGCGCTACGTTAAATTGTCAGATGAAATACTGAAATTAGGTAGTGTAGATACTGCCTTACAGAATTTTATTCAGCCCAGTTATGACTAACATTAACAAAGAGCTTTTTTTTTCCTTTACTTAGTTTATTAATTAAAAGCTAGTTCGTTGAAGATTAGATTAGAATGCTCTGAAATACTAAAAACTATGAATAGTTTTTAGTATTTCAGAGCTATTAATAGCATGAAGATTTTTAGTTTTATGACCCATCTTAAAAGTGCCTAGAATTATCAATTTGACACGCAATTTTTTTCTGCTTTGTTAATTTTGATCGCGTGTTCCGCGAATATGTGTACCTAATAAGACATACCGAAATCAGTTCCCCTTCACGAAATCACTTCCATTTTACTTCATCATACTGAAATACTTTAATATAATTATCAATTACAGATGCTCTGACGCCACCAATAAACTACTACCGGGCTAACTTCAGATTCGACATACCAGATATCGTCGAGTACAAAGAGAACGTGCCCATGCTGGTGGCCCATGCTGCCAGCGACCATTACCTGAACCACAGTCTCCTAGATGCCATGAAGAAAGAGTACTCCTGCATAGAGACCACTATAGTCGATAACTGCAGTCATTTCCTACAACAAGAGGAACCTGAGAAAGTGAACAAAGTTATCCGAGATTTCCTGTCTAAGAATAATATTTGAATATCGAATTTATAATGGTTTTGTTCTAGTTTTTTTTTTTAATATTAATTCCTCTGCTGGTCCATTGGTCACCGCGATCGCAGTGTCTAACAAGATTTGTTATGAGAGTGCAAAGATTTACTGTTATTTTATTTCTGCTTGTGTTCGTATTATTAAATGTATTACAGTTAAATGTGTGCCTTCGAAGTCAGTGTTTTAATATTCTAATGCGATTGATGCTTTGTGTACCTACCTACTAGAAATATTATATTCCCGAAAGGTTTTATTGAATTATAAAATACTTGATAATATTTTAATTACCTGGATAAGTTGTTTTAATTATCTTTTCATAACCTGAACTCTAGTGTAGTGTGGTGTAGTGTAGTGTGGGTAATTAAGTAGTAATTGAACGTTTCTGAACTTTGATTCATTATCATGTCTGTAATGTTACCTAATGTGTCATGCATGAGTTACCTATCTCAATGCATCGCAATCGTCAAGCCATAAACAAAAAGGATTATTTTATTTTATATACATTTTATGGCCGTTTAACGGTCTTTAGACACCTTAGAGCATTAAACCAACACGGATTACTTTAATCAATTTTTAGAGACTTTCATCGTGATATTGGTGCCGATTCTGTTGTACACCGAACTAAACTATCACTAAAATTCCTTACTTTTGGCTATGAGAATTTTAACGCTATTCTGCAAAATAAAATCTCTAAATTTAAAAATAAATTTTGCCACATCTAAAATCTTTGACAATTATTGCGACTCCACGTGGTACTTGTTTGCCGTACCACGTGATCTTTTTTTAGAGCCGTAGGCGCGCATTATGTGTGGCCTCGACTTGTATTGTATGGAATTTTTTACTTTTTGTATGGAAAATATAAAACAATATTACCAACACGTTGAGTTTAATAGGTTTACGGGTTGCAAAGGGGGTCGAAATTTTCATTATATTTGCGATACGACACACCGTTTTCGAGATATAAGCAAAAGAAAAGAAAAAAAAAGATACAGTACCGTTTTTGCATCTGAAGTCGAGGTGTTGGTGTGAATTTTAGTTCATGACAACTAATTTTATTCCACACCTTTTTAATCGCGATTAAAAATAGTCAGATTTAGTTAAGACAATCAAAATTTTTGGTGAAAAACGTAAAATTCAGAATAGCAAAATTGCCATTTTCACTAAATTATAATCTCAGTGCCATCTTAGTGCTGTCAAACTAAAATATAGTTAAGTTGTGTCACTTTAGTCAATTTCAGAATGGGAAATCGTCGTTTGACAGGAATAAACTAAATTTTGGTGATTTTTAGTCTAGTTTAGAGAATTTTGTGACAAGAGAATCGGCACCATTGTGCAATGATTTTCAACTCGAAATGTTTTTATATAAAAATAATCTGTTTTAGACTAATGGGTACAATTGATATTAAAAACAAAAATACTGTTATTTAAGGCGAAACTGTTTTTTTCTTGCAATTTTTTTTTAACTAAACCAATTCAACCGCGAATCATAGGTACCTATCTACTACAAAGTTGTACTCGAAAGATTTAGGTACACTGTGTCCGCCTTCAATCAAAAATATTTTTTGTAGATTCTTCTATTGCACTGCAGTGCAATTATTGAAAACGAGAACGTTGAAAGTATATTTGTGTTGGCAGATTTAGATTCACGCCCAAGTGAGCGTTTTGGTATTGAGTTGCTTTATAGTTTTTCTAATGAGCTAAAATAGTTGTGTGCAGATATTGATATTTATACATAGGTACGTTAGTGACGCTCATAATAACTGTCGTACATGGCTGGTCAGACCACTTACCCTTAGAGCTGACATGCAACTTGAAAGTGTTGAGCCAAAACTTGTTAACAGTAATATCTTTTGTAACAAGGTTAAGTGCGCTACTTGCCCGTGGTCCCCCTTGGAGTAAGTACCACGAACAAATGTGTTTTTATTTTTGGGGGCATAGAGAAGTTAGTCGGATAAAAATATAGAATTGTGTCATAATAGGAGGTTGACTTTCCTTTTGTTTTCATAAATGCTGTGATAATATGTGCCATAACCTGGAGCACATACCACATATATATAGCTCATATAACACTGTTATTAACATTTTAAGTGAGTCAGCAGCGGCGACTTGTTTGTGTCGGACAGTATGGAAGCGGAGGTATGTCACGGGTTGAAACAAGCATGTGAAAGAGGCTCATGCGGAGGTGCGACTTTGGTTTGAGCTTTGGATGCAGTATGGTAAACCCGCTGTGTGGCCCATTTACAACCAAATGCGTGACTCTCCAAAAGTTTTAAGGTGAAACAAAAGTGGTGTCAAAACAACCAGCATCAAATTAAAATGAACATTATTGCGTCTTACCACTCGGCGAGGAATTTTGGAAGCATTTGGCGGGAAACGAAAAGGTTTAATCCTGGGTCGAGTCTTCCCTCGAGTGTTGAGGGTAAAAGTAAGACGGTCGATATTGCGAACTTATTTCGACAGCGTTTCAAAATTGATATACTATACTATAGGTCCTGCAGACCAAATACTGAATGTAAGCTGTAATGACCTAAGTCTCCGATCAAAGAATACAACCTAAGTGTACGTCATTAAAAACCTGTCAAGGGGTAAGTCGCCTGGTAACGATAGTTTAAGTATGGAACATCTGCAGAACGCAGGTGTTCATCTCCCAAGGATTCTTGCCGTACTGTTCAACGTATGTGTCAGTCATTCTTATCTGCCGGCTGATCTAGTGAAAACAGTTGTGGTGCCCGTTCCTAAGAATAAGACCGGTGATATGTCAGATAATATAACCAATTACAGACCGATTGCCATGATAAATGATAAATGATTTCATTTCTGTAAGTAGGTTTCTACAAACACTTTTACACGTCAATCATATTTTAAAAACTAGATGAGGTCGGCGTTTCCTATCTGACTACTCTGAGAAGAAAGGCCGAAACAAACTCAGAGGTCACTGTCTCTTTTAAAGTCCAGACATAATCTTGGTCAGATCATGTGAAGACCATGTAGATTGGTGTCTGAAACGGTATTTTGAGGAAAAACCATACAGATTGAGCGGACCTGTCCAGTCAGTGCACGCATTTGTCAGTAATCTTGCCGCTCAACTGAGAACCTAAGGAGCACAACGATTCGACGAACAATACCAAAGAAAGGACATTTTTGGGTAGGCCGCATAAATTACCCAAGCTGCCAGATCGTGAAACTAACTAAGTAATAAAATAAAAAAAAAGTAATAAACCACATAATCTTCACATTCACAATAATTAAAAAAATATAATACTTTACAAAGTAACTCATGTCATTGTATGTATAAAATTCATCAATGTCAATGTGTATGATGATGATGATGATGATGATAATGGGGACTCCCTTTTCCGCACTTAGACTCTCATTTGGTCCGTTGTGCGTGGGGATACTGGCTAACACAGCCAGCCTAGCTCCGCCCAAAAGCACAGAAGCCTCCTGGGGGCTTCACAGGCTTCGCGGAGCGACCTCACTGTTCCGAGGATTTCTTCCCGTTGAGAAGCCACAGCCTCGCACTCCAGGATAACGTGGGGGGCTGATTCCTCGGCGTCAAGGCAGCCCCTGCAAAGGGGGCTATCTGTGGCGCCTATGTAAAAAAGATGTTTGTTAAGAGGGTAATGGCCCGTAATTGTTCCTATAATTATTCTGAGGTTATTTCTACTCAGGTTGAGAAGTTTTTTGGTTAACCGCGGGTCTACAATTGGTAAAGCCAATTTTGACTGTCTACAGTCTGTTGCCCATCTGTTGTTATGGAGTTCGGTCGATCTTTGGCGAATCCACGCACGAAATTGTGAGAAAGGCAGAGGGAGAAGTGGGTACGGGCCTAGCACTTCCATATCAGAGCCTCTCTTCGCAAGTTCATCAGCGGCATCATTGCCTAAGGATCCACTATGCCCTTTGATCCACTGGAGGGAGCTCTCCAGAGCTAAATGGCACTCAAAAATTAGTTTATGGTTAGTTTGTTTGTTTTCTAAAGCTTTGAGCACAGATAGGCTGTCGGATAGGAATTTAATGCCGTAGTTCCGGATGCCTAAGCGCTTTACTGCTTTTGCGGCTTGTGTTAAGGCAACACATTCACATTGAAATATCGAACTGTTTGTGCCTAGTGGTATGTGAAGGTTAAGGTTGAGGTCAAGGTAGTGTACGCCAGCACCTGAACCGTTTTGTGTTGTATGTACAGGTCAAGGGGAGTTAGTTAAAGGGCTATCTCCATGGATGCAGTTGGGGTGGTTCTCATGCAGCCAGTGGTAGCCGTACAGGCCAGTCGTTGGAAGCGTTGTAGTCTGGTAATGGTGGTCGAGAGTTCAGTCCTCGTCCACCAAACCAGAGCGCCATAAGCCAACATTGGCCTGATTACCGCTTTGTATAACCACAGAGTTATCTTCGGAGAAAGCCCCCATGTTTTCCCTAACATTCTTTTACATTGGTAGAGTGCAATTGTGCTTTTATTAAGTTTGTAGTCAAGGTGCTTGTTCCAGAGAAGTTTGCTATCAAGGATCACCCTTATACTATCATCATTACTTGACTTCGTCTTTAAGTGTTAGTTCAGTGTTGAAGAGTTTTGGAAGCCTATGGGGTCCAAAAGTTCTCTTGTTGGTAAACATTATTAGTTCTGTCTTCGAGATGTTAACCGATAGTTCGTGCTTCGTGCACCAGCTCTCGATTATTTTGAAAGCCCTTCTCATGAGATCACATAAGATGCCTTCAAATTTCACCGAGATCAGAACTGCTATATCGTCCGCGTATAGACTGCTGGCGTTGAGCTCTGCAATGAGCTCATTTACGACTAAATTCCACAGCAGTGGTGACAGCAGCCCACCCTGGGGCTAGCCTCTACTCACGATACCTCGCGTGGTGGCGTTCACGGTAAACTGAATGGCACGGTATTTTAACATGTTATTGATCCATTCTATGAGTGTTCGCGCAACACCGTGCCTGGCAAGTGCCTGCTCGATGCTGACGAAGTTTGTTTTGTCGAAAGCACCTTCTATATCAATGAAGGCGCCTAGGGTTGGGTTTTTGGCTTTAACAGCATTTCCAATGACTACGCTGTGGAGTGCTGATTCAGTTGATTTGCCTGCACAGTAGGCGTGTTGATTCGGATGTAGAGGTCTCTGTACCGAAATTTGGGTTCTGATCCTCCTATCTCCCAGCCTCTCCAGTGTCTTCAAGAAGAACGAGGAGAGGCTTATAGGTCTAAAGGATTTGGGCTGGGTGTAGTCGCCCCTACCTGATTTCGGTATAAAGATTATTTTTACTTCCCGCCATTTCAAGCGGATATAGCGGTGGGCCAGGCAGGTACGAAAAACCTTAACCAGGTAGTCAGCCAGTACATCTTGGCTCCACCTGAGCAGAGCCGGGAAAATACCGTCCAGTCCTGCTGCCTTGTAAGGTAGGAAGGTGTTGATTGCCCACGTTATTTTGTCTTTGTCGATTACTTCCAACGCCACTTCCCAATCTAGACTGCTCGTGGCCCTCTCCATAGGTGGTTCCCAGCTTTGCTGGGTGGCGATCTGGCATCCTGGGAAGTGGGTGGTTAGGAGTAATTCGCTTGTCTCAGCGTCGTTTGTTGTGTAGGTGTTATCTGTTTTTTTCAGGCATCCTATTGAGTGGTCTGTCTCTTGAGCAAGACAAGTTTTGACCCTCGTTGCCTGGTTGTTACTTTCAATATTAGTGCAGAAACGCCTCCAGCTATTCTTTCCTCTGAGGCGTATCAGTTTTTTTATAGGTCTTACGAGTTGTTGTATAGCGGTCCCAATCTACTGGCGACCGTGTGTTCCTAGCTCTGTTGAACAGTCTTCTCAACCTGTGTCGGTGTCTTTCCAGTTCTGGACTCCACCAGGAATGGCGAGCTCCCTGTCTGGGTACCATGAGGGGACACGACTGTTCATAGCTAGATAGAAGGATGAATGTGATGTTGTTTACATGTTCGTCTATGTTGGTTATTGGTATCTCAGCCGGAAGGGCGTGTAATCTGCCTAGTTCAGCCTTAACCAGTTTAGTAAACTTGGCTCGGTCTGTGTTGCGCGGAACCCTTCTTGGCTGTGGTTTAGTTAGGTTGAAGTTAATGGTATAGCGGATCCATCTGTGGTTTGAGCATGATATCTCAGTGGACACATGCCAGTCCTGTATGGAGTTGGATATACCTATGGTTGCTACAGTTAAGTCTATTATTGTTTGCGATCTCGCGTTTATGAAGGTAGGCTCGGAGCCCTTATTGAGTAAAACAAGGTTATTACTAAGAATAAATTCAAGCATTACCTCACCTCGGTTGTTGGTTTTGACATTACCCCAGAGCGTGTGATGCGCATTGGAGTCTGTCGCGATGATTAGTTCCAGTTTCTCCTTTTCACAGTACTCAACCAGTGAGGCGAGCTCTGGCAGAGGCACCTCCTCGTCGCCTGGCAGGTATGCCGAGGCTAGTACAATGTCCGGGAGTTCCTGTTCGGTTCTGAAAAGCCTGACTGCTGTCAAGTCCCTCGAACAGAATTCATTGATTAAAGGGTTAGGTACATGTTTTGGGACAAAAATGCAGGTACGCGGGTTACTTGCGGAGGTGTCTAGTAGCAACTTACCCCCGACGTTGCCAAGACCGCATATTCTGCCACCCCTGATCCACGGCTCTTGGATGAGGGCGATGGTTCTTCCTTGTTGGTTCTCCAGCTCTCTGCGCAAGGTAGCCGACGCAGATTGGCTGTGCTGGAGGTTAGTCTGTAGGATCCTAGTCCCGCAGAGGAGAGGAGCAGAGGCTGCTGTCCTCGCCCTCACTTCTCTCCCCCAGCGGAAAGCAATCCTCATCCGAAGTCAGACCGGACGAGGGTGGATCCCTTGTTGAACCCGCTGTTGAAACAACCTCCATTGCTGCCCTGGAAGTCGCCAAATCCACCGCCTCCCCAACAGTCCCCATCGCGGGAGGCGACGGGGAGCGTTCAGGAAGCGGCGGAACAGACTCCCCCTGGGGCGCAACCGAGGCTGTACGTGATGTCGGCGCGGCGGCATCCTCCCTGGCACCGCCCTCGTCCAGGAAGCGGGTGTATATACTACCCATGAGGTAGTATACTCGCCGTTGCTGGTCATAATGGTTTTGATCATGGGCTCCGGCACACGAAAGAAGAGACAGGTACCCGGGGGCTCCTGTCTAGCCCTTTCTTGTCTGTCCAGGTGTTAATTTTTAGGTTCGAGTTCTGCCTCGCCAGCATCCTGAGCAGCTCCGTTGTGTTCTCGCTGTTCTCGGGAACAAACAACATACACATTACCTTCTTCGGTATGTCGGCTTGAGGTCGAACGGTTAGCTTGGTCCTCGGTAACGGGGAATATGTTGTGTATGACCCTTTTCAGCCAGGCCAGTGTGAAGTCTTCCTCACACCATGTCTTAAGGACGCCTTCAGCGAAGTGGGCCCGACCTCTAAAATGGATCGCGGTGCTGTCGTTGGTATCAGTTGTGTCGGTTGGTTCAGGAGCCATTAGCAGAGCCCGGAGCTGGTTCTCGATCGTCTGATGGATCCCCTCCGCTTGCTCCTGCGTCATTTCCAAAAAATGCTCGGTCATGACGGCAACGCATAGCTCATTGCTCCTGAAAGACGCGGCCGCTTCGGCGTAGCTCACCAAAGTTCCGTCCACCATACGGGAGCGAGCAGGCTTGCTCTTCTTGCCTACCCCAGTTGGTGTGACGGTATCTTCGGGACGCGAACGCTTCTACGCCCTGGCCGGTGGTTCTGTGTTTGGTTTTGTTGGGTTTTTTCGTCCTCTTGGCCTCGCGCTGCGCTTGCGCTTAGCGCCGGTGGCAGCCTCGTCTTTTGGCATCTCTGCCGTTGTCGACACCGCCTTGAGGGACGTGTTTTTATTGGACACTGTGTGCCCTTTTTTGGTGTTCGATGCTCCTGCCAGTGGGGCTTTGGCCAGACTCGTCAGGTCCCTCTCAGGGTCCGCAGCCGTTGACGCAGCCCGTGTTTTGGGCGCATCCACATTTGCAGTACTCCTCGAGTCGCCATGAATGAGTGTTGTCCTTGGCCTTTCGGTCAGGGTCGTGTTAGAAGGCGCATCCATGGACGCAGACGAGGTTGGGATCGCTCGGGACGCAGCCTGTTGTGGCGCATCCCTTACGGGTGCCTTCCTCGTCGCATCCTTGGACGCAGCCGGGCGTTTTTTTATTTTGTAGGGTGCATCTGTGGATGCAGTTTTGGGCAGTTGCTGCTTAGGTGCATCTTGAGACGCAACCCTTGTTTTGGATGTGGAAGGCGCATCTGAAGACGCGGCCCTTGGTGCGTTAGTTTGTGTAAGCGCATCCGACGAGCGGGACGCAGCTTGTGGTTCGTTTATTTTGCGATTTGTCTCTTTATCCATAGGTACCACGGAGCCCTCAGTCGGGGAAGTCACCCGTTTAACGAGCGAACGCTAGAGCTACTCCTTCGGTATAGGATCAACCTAGTAGGAAGTTGACGAGCCCGCACGCGACGGAAGATCACGGGACTGTATACGACACGAGACTATGCCGCAACTCATCCCGAGACCCCACGCCACGCTGGCTGCCGCCCCCCCCCCCCCCCCCCCCCCACTAAGCCGACCCTCGCTTGACATCCCGCTTATGGGATGCCTCAGCCGATTGATCGTGGGTAGCTACCCCACGACCTCCCGTGTAAGAGGAAATCCGAGCCAAAGTGATGTGTTGTGTGCAACCTGCTCCACTCAACCACCAGGATTCCTTCATCCCTCCGTACGGGCCCCCGCGCACGGCACAAACACGCGGGAGGTCATTGCTGTCCATCATCTGCTCTTGTTCCATGGTGGACACCCAGGGGCATGACCTCGCCACCCCTGAGATAAATCGCCCAGTGATTTCTGTTACGTCTAATTCATATGGAATTAGACCAATAACAGGGCGGCAACCTCGAGAAGGAACATCACCAGACTTGCCTTGAGGATCTACACGACTTTTGCGCTCTCCCTCATGACCACGCCACCCTGCCGCCTCTGATGGAGGAGGCAAGGTAGGTTTGCGTCTACAAAACCAAGCCAAGCAAGCGAAGCATGTTGTTGGAAGCCAAAACATAAATTTGCAAACAACAAACCCTCCCCTAAATGTCAATGTGTATATAAAAGTTCGAACATAATCTTTGAGGACCATGTAGATTATTATCTGAAATGGTTTTCTGAGGAAAGAACCACGCAGATTAAGAGGACCTGTCCAGTCAGTGCACGCATTTGTCAGTAACCGTGCAGCTGAACTCAGAACTTTAGGAGCTCAACGATTCGACGAACAATACCAAAGAAAGGACATTTAGGTTGGCCGCATGAACTACTTAAACTGCCAGATCATGATTAAAACTGAAACAATGACCCACATAGTCCTCACATTCACTATAATTAAAATAATAAATTGTACTTCTCAAGGTAAGTATTCAAGTCGTTCTGTTGTAATAATTATCAATTATCAGGGTATGTAACAGAAAAAAAAACAACTTTTAGTATGCAGAAAATTGGAGCAACTCAATCCCAAGCCTTTTTGTCCTTAATATAATCCTTAACGGTATAAAAGCCTTTCTGGCACAACTTACGTTTAATTAATGATTTGAATTTATTAAGGCTTAGAACGTGGCTTGGAAGTTTATTATAAAAGCGTATACATTGACATTTGAACGAGCCACCTATTTTCTTGAGCCTTGTTGTAGGTACAACGAAATTGTGTTTGTTCCTAGTATTTATATTATGGATATCACTGTATTTTTTAAACAAGTTTGTATTTTTATGGGCATATAAAAGATTTTCAAAAATATACTGTGAAGGCACAGTCATTACATTAATCTCCTTAAATTTCTCTCTGAGAGTGTGTCTCGGGCTTAATCTATAAATTGATCGAACAGCTCTTTTCTGCAAAACAAAGATAGTCTGAATGTCGGCGGCATTTCCCCACAACAGAATACCATACGACATTACACTATGAAAATAGCTAAAGTACACTAAACGGGCTGTCTCTATGTCAGTTAAATTACGAATTTTTCTAACAGCGTATGAAGCGGAGCTAAGCTTTTTTGATAATTTATCTATGTGTGGGCCCCACTGAAGCTTAGCATCCAAAGTTAAGCCCAAGAATACTGTGCTATCTTCAGGATTCAATTCTCTGCCCTTTATCAATACATTAGTTAACACCTGTCTAACGTGAGGCAACGTAAACTTAATGCATTTGGTTTTTTTTCATTAAGTAGTAAATTATTAACATTGAACCAGTGAACTACTTTTGAGATCGCGCTATTTACATCGTCAGTAACCAGCTGCTGACGTTTAAGTTTAAATAAAAGTGAAGTATCGTCCGCAAACAACACTATATCATGATTATCCTTTATGAGGTCAGGCAAGTCATTAATATAAATAAGAAACAAAAAAGGACCAAGAATTGAGCCCTGTGGGACTCCCATTGTTACTATAGATCCGGGAGATCTTTTACCATTAACGTCAACGCTCTGAACCCTATTATTCAAGTATGAAGTAAGAAGATCCAGAGTGGTGTTCCGGATCCCGTAGTGGCGGAGTTTCCTGATTAGCGTTTCATGAAGAACGCAATCGACCGCCTTGAACAAATCACAAAAAATGCCCAAGGCATCGCATTTATCTTCCCATGCATTATAGATATGTCCTAAAAGTTCAACACTGGCATCAGTAGTTGACCGAACCCTTGTAAAACCGAACTGTTTACTATGTAATAATTTATGTTTATTAAAAAATCTTTGCAATTGGGCTAACATTAATTTCTCAAAAATTTTACTAAAGGTAGGTAGTACTGAAATAGGTCTATAATTTGTGGGGTCTGATTGAAACAAAGGTATTATTTTACTATTTTTCATGAGGTCAGGAAACTCTCCACAGTCGATACAATTGTTAAAAATAAGAGCTAAAGTAATAATAAACGTCAATAATAGACTTAGCAACTTCTACAGAATTATCCCACAGATCTGCAGTCTTTTTTACGTTTAAAGTGTGAAAGGTTTTAATTATATCTCTACAAGTAATACGTTCAAAATGAAATTCCGAATCGCAAACATTAACATTTTCACTAAGCAAATACTCAGCAACAGAAGGTGATGAGTTTAGTGATTTAGTAGTTGAAACGGGAATATCTGAAAAGAAATTTTCAAAGGCCGCGGCGACTTGTGAGTCAGATTTTATTATGTTGTCATTAATGGACAGCCTGTAGTCAGTATTTCGGTTACTAGACCATCCCGTTTCACTATTAACAATATTCCAAGTCGTTTTAATATATTACTACTGTTTTTAATCTTCAAACTCAAATAACGGGACTTGGAAATACAACAAACTTTTTTAAATAATTTTGAATAATTTCTAACATATAAATTAAATTCAGCAGTGTTTAAAACGGTCCTTTCATTGTACAGGGGGCCGATTCCACTAATTTGGAATGTTACACGTTCAATTGTGTTTCAACAACAGTTCGATTTCCATCGCCGTTCGATAGTTACCTATAAAGTCATTCTACTATTTCTGGAAACTAAACTTAAACCGAATCGCAACTGAATCGTAACGGGAACGTTAGAGCGGGTACCCTGTGTTACCAACCTGCCGAATAGTATGTCGTAATAATACCACAGAAAAAAAAGTGGAACCTAAAAATGTTACTAAATACCAATAAGTATCACTAAAAGTGTTTTCTAATACAAAAAAGATATCTAGACCATAGATATATATTTGTCTTACATATTTTATTGTTAGACATACAATATTTTCCACATTTCATAATAAATTTCGAAGAACATTTCGTTTTACGTCCCTAGCTGGCCGAAGACATGAAACGAAACGTTTCGGTCATGTCAAAATTTCAAACACTAAGTTAATGTAAATAAACAGCCGAAAGCAAAAACTTTTATCTAATGGGTGTGAGTTCAATAAAATTGTTGATTTACTGTGAGTATTCGTTTTAAAATATTACTGATTATTTATTCATCAAATCAAATATCGCACCTTAAGCCGTTATTATTGTTATTTGGTACATGCGACAAAAGGTTCATGTAAATATTTACCTACGTCGCTCTTGATTTATTAGCTACAGCAAAAAAATGGTTAAGTTAAGTGACCACTTGTTGCATGGTGTAGATTGGTGCATTTCGTTTACTGGTAGTCTGGTGAAAAATTTAGTCTCCCTGCAAGTGTTGGTGTGTTAATACGTACGTAATTTCAGGCCTCATGGAAGATCCCAGACGAAAATCTACGTCAGTTCGGCAACTGGACCTCCTCATTACATTTATGGAGGCCCATACAAACTTTGCCGTAGGACAATTGCGGTCCAAAGAAGGACGAGCCCTTGCAACACGTCTGTGGGTACAATGTGCGGACATTTTAAATTCGGAAGGCGTAGCTAGGACACCTAAAGATTGGTCGAAGGTAAGTTTTTAAGTCTATATTAGCTATTCTTTAAAAATATCAATATGTCAATAATAACAATAATTTTCTATCCATTTTAGGCTTGGAACGATTATAAATGTAGGGTACGGGCCAAGCTAGCCGAAATTAACAGAGGCCATAGGGGTACTGGGGGTGGGCCTTGCAGGGCACCACAGTTAAGCCCTCTAGAGGAAAGGGTTGCTGCCCTTATAGGGAGGGATGTTGGCCCACTTACTGGAGTCCGTCAAGATCCAGAGATTGAAATTGAGGTGATTATATATTTATCAATCATGAAATAATTACCATACAGTGTAAACTCGTTATAACATCTTTTGTAAACTTGTTATAACATCTTTTGATATATTATTTTATTTAGAATAATTTACTAACATATTGAAACAAATACTTAAAAGCATTGTGATAAGTATTTGGTCCTTTCTCTTTCTTCACTCCACATATCGAAAACTCTATACTTAACAAAAAAAATGCTTGGTCCCCTGAGTTTCCTTACAATGAGTTTACACTGTACTTCCCTATACCAAAAATTATATGTGTGTCTTAAACATGTTTTCATTTTACATAAAGTATGTGGAATCTTCGGCATTAGAAGAGATGGAAGTGGAACAGGATGTGGAACTGCCAGCAGCTAACTCACCCATTTTGTAAGTAATAGGGCACTTAACCTTTTTATGTATTGGTAGGTATTTTATTAGCCATTTTTAATAATTTTTTCATTCTTTCTTTCAGAGATTTCTCTGTTATGCAAGAAAGTACTGGAAATAGGTCACCAGCCACACAAGACCACAGCCGAACAATTACTCTGGAATCTGAGCAGAGAGACAGTGCACATGTGGAAGAAATTAACCTGCCAGATCATCAAGGCACTACAGTACCACAAACAGGTTCACATTATTTATTAACTTTATCCAACTGATTTTCTATTATAAGATCATTATTTTAAAACATGAATGAATAAAGAGCAGTATCATGAACAAGTTTGAGTTGGATGCTTTTTAAAAGTCAAATTTGTTCAAATACTCACAGATCCACTTCACACTACACAGCAAATTCCAAACCTCAATAAATATCACAAAAAGCGGCCAAGGGATGTCAAGTGGAATGCACTTGACATCCCTTGGCTCACTAATGACCAACTTTGGATAGGTACTTAGGCGTGGAACACTCTCACACTGCACGCATTTTAAAACGAAACAGCGAGATTTTTTCCGACAAGACTCATTATCATGTACTTTTAAAACATTCAATCATAAAAATACGTTCCTAATCATTGTTTAAATTTTCAGGCAGACCTAGATGCCGCCAACCAAGACCAACACGCCCACGTGCGGGGCGTCGCCCTCGGTTTGTACATCAGAGTAAGTGGCATCTGGCAGTCGGAACTAATTCTTAACCCAATTTTTTTGTTATAACTATAACTAATGACTTATTACAGGTAATACGGCAGCTCTTGATGAAGCAAGGGCAACCATAGCCCGCATTGAAGAGATGCGTACGCGAACGGAGCAAATTGTGGCTACTGCAGCATTAAATATGTCCAATGCTATGACCAGCATGGCAGAAAGTCTGCATACCTATGTATCAAGTTCACATAGAGTAAGTGTTTTAAAGCTATATTTTTTTTGACTATGGAGTAATTGATTGGTGGTATCACCAGTTTTAGAGGATATACATTATGTATTTATTATTCTATACAATACATAACATCACGCCTGTATTCACCGAAGGGTTAGGCAGAGGTACTATAGTACACGACCCACATTTCACTAGTTATGTTTAAGTCCCGTGTACCCGTACGCAAAATACGCGCATTGACGTGGAGTTGCGGACACCAGCCCGTATTACCTATTACCTAAGTCCCGTGTAATAGAGGGCGAGCCTATTGCCATCAACTGGGTACGAATATTATTCTATAGTAGGTACCTATGTATTTATTATTATTGTAAATAATTTCATAATTCAGGACAATATGTCAGGTTCCGTTTTTATTGTATAAAGACTGTGACTCCCATGTCTTTGCTTAAGATTTTATAATAATGGAAATATTGTTTGTTTCAGACTAATGACTGATTGTTGACCTGTCGCCCACTGGACAAGAACCATAATTGTGTGATAATGAGTGACTGAAATAATAATGACGAAGTAAAAGTCAAAGCATTTATTTCAAATAGGCACAAAGCACTTTTGAATGTCAACATTTACATTAAAATATAATTGATTATAGTCGCCCCTTCCAAAAGGTTGTTTCGTATGGAGAAGAATGGGCAAGAAACTCCACCGTTACTCTTTTAAAATGTGTTACAATGTTTTGTATACATTATATAATTATATGTGAAGACCTAAGCACCTATAACAAAATTACCCTACCACAAAGGGTAAAAACTTAAAAAAAATGTAGCAATGACAAATAAGTTAATTATGTGATAGATACATGGTGCTCACATATTTACAAACATTGTAAAAGTATACGATTTTCCAAATTATTTAAACAAGTAATATGTCAGGGTGTGAGGTAAAGTAATCACAGAATGTAAATCAATGTCATAAAAATAATAAACTATATAATTAAAGTAGCAACAAGTATGATTTTATCTAGATCCTAGATTGTCCTATGGAGCTGGACCAGCATGTTTCCAAGCATTCTTATCTTGTTTACAAAGTGACCTTTTTATATGAGTTTAAAATTTTCTTTCATTAAATGCAATATATGACAAGGTATTTTATTGTAACATTTAACACAGTACCCCATAAAAGATGTGTATTAGTGAGGTGGGGATGTGAATTTCCAAGAACCAGACCTTAGTAGTACCTACACACATTTACAAAATTTAAATAAAGGTAAATTAATTACAAATTATACAATAGTTCAATTTATTTATTGCCTTGAAGTCCACAAGCGTTGCACCAAAGCTGCTTGGTAATTACGCCCTTGCTGTAAAAGGTAATTTGTTCGCCGCCGTGACCCTTGATTATCAAAAATTAATCTGGCTGCATCATCTCTTTCCCCACGCTCCTGTTCTATGACTTCTAGGTCCTCACTGTCCAGGTCCAGTGTTAACTGTAGCGAGATGTTGTGCAGTACACAACACGCATTTGTTATCATAGCTGCAATTTCAGGCTTATAGTGCAGCTTTCTGTCTACTAATAAGCACCTGCGAATAGAAAGTACAGATGTGTTAACTAAAATACATGAATGTTACAATTGTAATTATTGCAATAATCTCATAATCAAATCAAGAGAAACAATAAAATGCATACCTAAATCTTGCTTTTAAAATTCCAATACACCGTTCTACAACATTTCTAGCGCTCATATGCTTCTCAGTGTAGTAAGCCTCAGGAGTGTTTGGAGCAGCATTAAGAATAGGAGTCATCATAGCCCGTCTTAAAGGAAATCCCGAATCTCCTGAGAAAAAAAGGTTACTTTTAGAAGCAATTTTTTTATTCCTCACGGACTATTACAATAACATAATATTTTAAGCAATATACAGAAGCTAACAATAATTATTCATATGTCCTACATTACCTTGTCGTTATACTCATAGATGTATAATCCTAGATATAAATAAGATAGTGTTTTAACCCCCATTTATAGGTAGAGATATTATTTAGTTAAGAGCAGTGAAATAATTACCTAATAAATAAAAATCTTCACCAGTAGTGCTAATCATTTCATCTAGGATTGACTTCAGAGGATTATTACTCCATGCAGCACTATCATGTGTTGATCCAGGGTTACTCGGATCAACACACAATATTCGGGCATCTGAGTCACAAATCTGAAACGAGTTTAAATATTAATAATAAACTAGTTCTAACAGCTAGGCTATCTCTATAACGGTTATAAAGAAGAAACAACTTACAATTAAAGAATTCAAGGAATGATATCCCTTACGGTTAAAGTACCGCTCTTCATGAATTGTTGGGGGAACTAAAGCAACATGTGTGCCATCAATGCACCCCAGAACTCCAGAGATGCCAAATTTTCTATAGAATCTGGAAAATATAACACATTATTTATATAAATTAGAATCTAAATCTAGGTCTGCATAGAAATAGAAATGGAAACATTGCAATACTTACCCCCTTTTGATTTCATCACGATCTTCCCTGGAGCTTGGAAATTTGACATATTTCTTAAAAATATGTGGCTTATTAAGTACCTCTGTCACTTGTTTTATTGCTCGAGAAACTGAGGGCTGTGACACGGCATGACATTGCGACTGGCCTACCAGTGTTTGGTACGAACCAGTTGCATAAAAAGCCAGTGCAACCAAGACCTAAAACGAGAATAGAGTTAATAGTGAATACTTTATCACATATGTAGGTAGTATTGGCGCATAATAAAACGATAGTAACTATGTACCTAGGTACTTACCTTTGTTTCCGTATCAATACCGTCAGAACGAAGATTGACGGGCATGTGAGGACTGATCTCAATCAAAGCTTTTACGAGGTCTTTGGAGAGTCGGTACGTCTTAACGAACTGACGATGCGTCAGGTCAAAAGCATTATTGCATATTCTTGACGATAAATTTCTTCCTCTTACCCTTCCAATGTCAACTTCATGGCCAAGTTCAACGAAATCCATATAAAACATCATATTTGTAGGGAAGAAAATGAAAGCAATCCTAGATCGATGCGGCTAAAGTTGCAATTCACCAACTTATGTTCAACCGCGAATCTTGACAGATAAACCGCCGAAGTTCAGTTTTGATTCGATTCTAACAAGTGTCAAAATAATAGTAGAATGGGAGTAACGTCACGCTCGTGTTACGCTCATGTTCGATTTTGTTAGCAGAATAGAGTTTGAAATTGTTTCGATCGATCGTTGGCGTCAACTGAAACGTTACCGCAGTTGGATCGTTGTTCATTAGTAGAATGTAAAAACGCTTAAAAGCTGTGATTCAGCTGCGGTTCCATTGCGATTTTTTTACAATTTTGTTAGTAGAATCGGCCCCCAGTTCATAAAGCCGTGTTCTACTTTTATGAATACCAATGGTAGCCCAATCACTGAAAGATGCGTTGCTATTAACCGAGGTAGTCTTGGGAACAAAGATGGAATTAAATTGTTTACAGTATACATTAAAAAAATCATCATATAGATGAATAGGATCAGAATTAATAGATAAAACTGGTAATTTATTAATGAGTTTAACTTTAAAAGCTTCCAAGTATACTATACTATATTGTAGTCTGTGCTTCCAAGCGACTTGCAGTTTTGGAGTTGACAGTGATACCTATACTTTTTAGCCACTTTCTTGATTTGGTTTTGGATAGTAATCCTTTGCCCGCAATGATCAGAATCTAGTAAATTTATTATTTATTTGTGGCTTGGTATAACATCTGTATAAATATTATCTAGGCATGTTGCACTAGTAGGGGTTATTCTAGTGGGCTCCAAAAATAGGTTTACAAGATTGTAGGACTGAAACAGACTTAATATTTTACTACAAGAACCTGAGTTTTCTAATAAATTAACATTAAAATCACCACAAGTGATAATGGACTTGTTCAAGTTACAAATCTTGTTTAACACTTCATCCATTACCTTTTCAAAGCAGTCATACAATCCTGAAGGGGGTCTGTACACACTTAATTCTATTGTCCGCTCAACAGATAGGCTCTCAATATCCTTCCGTTCTTTAAATTTAAGCCATAGCAACGGTTACAGCTCATACAGCTAAAATTATAGATAGTTTACTTGACAATTATTTAATGAATGACAGACAGTTTGGTTATAGGAATGGGTTATCAACCGAGACTGCGATTATGAATCTAAAGAGCACTGTGCAATATTACACTGGGGGGAGGACACCCTGTATGCATGCTTCCTGGATTTATCCAGGGCTTTTGACCTTGTCTCATATGACATCCAATGGAAAAATAATTGTCCAGTGAAGCTAACCGGCCGCAAGAAATAATTAATAGGTATTTATTTATTTGGGACAAAACACAGTTATACAGTACAGCATTTACAAAAAGTAGTTATATTACAGTCGAGAAAACGTATAACCCACACTATTGTCCACGAAGTGACATCGGAGTATGATAACGACCGCGTGTTAAATGAGAGAAAAAATAAAAAGGACATAAGTATTTATAAGAAAAACACTACTTATACAATTCAGCGGTTAAACCGACGGATTGAAAGAAGCGGATGATAAGAGTATCCGACTTATGGGCGACCTGCAAGAGATTGTGAAACCATCCTTTTAAATTTAGATTGCGACAACGCGAAAATATCAAAATCAGTGAATTATTGTGAGTTATAAGTTTCTAAAAGCCGACGGAGAGGCGCTCGCACCCCGGCCTTCGTTCTACACCGCACAGTGTAGGATAGTCGAGTTGCGCGTATCTTCCGCCGAATAACACAATCTATTCGACAGCTCAGTACAATTAAAGGAGTATGGGTAAAGTTGCCAACGACGCCGACGACGACGACGATGCTCCGGAGGTGACCGAGGTAGAGCTGCGAGTGGCGGTACGTAGGCTGAGTGCCAAAAATACCGCCCCAGGACCCGACGGCTTACCTGGGAAAGCCTGGGTCCTGGCCTCGGAGGCTCTCGGGCCTCGACTAAGGGGGCTCATAGCGCATGCATGGAGAGAGGCCAGTTCCCACTTTGTTGGAAGACGGGGAAACTGGTCCTCATCAAGAAGCCGGGGCGCCCAGCGGACTTTCCGTCCGCTTATCGGCCCATCGTGCTGCTCGACGAGGTGGGCAAGCTCTTTGAAAGAGTCAATGCAGACCGCCTCGTCAGGCGGCTGGTGCGTGTGGGGCCGGATTTGGCGGGGAGCCATTTTCGCTTCCGCAGGGGGCGCTCTACGGTGGACGTCATCATGTGCGTGCAGGCCCTCACGACGGAGGATCTGTGGCCCGGGGTGGGGTCGTCTTGGCGGTGTCTCTAGACATCGCCAATGCCTTCAATATCCTGCCCTGGAGTTGCATCAGGGAGGCACTCCGGTATTACCGGATGCTGACCTACCTCTGTGTCGTGTGGTCGGGGCCTATTTGACGGACAGGGCCGTCATCTACCCCGGTCACCAGGGAGTATGGAACAGGCAAGAGATGTCGTGCAGTGTCCCACAGGGATCGATCCTGGGGCCGCATCTGTGGGACATCGGCTACGACTGGGTGCTGCGCTCCGACCTCCCCAGCGGCGTCAGCGTGGTTTATTACGCTGACGATACGCTGGTCCTGGCGCAGGGGAGGTCGCACTCCTGCTCAGGAAGGCGGGGCGCCCTGCCGACTCGCCGTCCGCGTACCGGCCCATAGTGCTGCTAGACGAGGTGGGCAAGCTGTTTGAGCGTATTATCGCAGCCCGCCTCGTCGGCCACTTGTGCAGAGAGGGGCCGGACCTGGACGACAGCCAGTTTGGTTTTCGGCATGGGCGCTCCACCATCCACGCTGTGTCGCGGGTGAGAGTCCTGGCGGAGGAAGCGGTGTCCCGGGGCGGGGTGATGTTGGCGGTATCCTTGGACATCTCCAACGCCTTCAACACCCTGCCCTGGAGTTGTATTCGGGAGGCACTGCGCTATCGTCGGGTGCCTCCCTACCTCCGCCACATCGTTGGGGCTTATCTGTCGGAGAGGAGTGTCACCTACGTGGGACGTGATGGCGGAAACCAGCGCCGCATGTCGTGCGGTGTTCCGCAGGGTTCGGTCCTAGGGCCGCTCCTGTGGAACATCGGGTACGACTGGGTGCTGAGGGGCGAGCTCCAACCGGGCGTAGACCTGACGTGTTATGCAGATGACACGCTGGTCACTGCCCGGGGGAGCTCGCACAGGGAGGCAGCGTTGCTGGCGACGGCTGCGGAGTCACAGGTGGTGGGCCGCATACGTTGCCTAGGCCTGGAGGTGGCCCTCAGCAAGTCGGAGGCCATGGTGTTTCATGGCCCCCGGCGGGCGCCGCCGCCCGGCTCACACATCGTGGTCGGGGGGGCTCGGATCGCTGTCGAGTCCACCATGAAGTATTTAGGATTGGTGCTCGACAGCCGGTGGAACTTTGAGCCCCACTTCCGACGGCTGGCGCCCAAGTTGCTGGGCGCGGCTGGCGCGCTTGCGACGCTGCTTCCCAATCTGGGGGGCCCGAGCGCCATCTGTAGGCGGCTCTACGTGGGGGTCGTGCGATCCATGGCCCTGTATGGGGCCCCGGTGTGGGCCTCTGACCTGACGGCCGGCAGCATCGCTGTTTTGCGAAAGCCGCAGAGGGCGATGGCCGTCAGAGTCATCAGGGGGTAACGCACGATCTCCTACGAGGCGGCTTGCGTACTGGCCGGATCCCCGCCCTGGGACCTCGAGGCGAAAGTACTCGCGTCGTTGTATCGGTGGCGCGAGGAAGCGAGGGCGCGGGGCGAGGGACCGATGCAGCGACACATAGAGCTGCGTCGGTCTCAGCTTCGCGAGGTCCTGGTGGCGGAATGGCGGGACAGGCTTTCACGCCCTACCGCCGGCCTCGTCACCATCGAGGCGGTCCGGCCGGTGCTCGAGCGCTGGCTCGGGAGGAGGCACGGCTCCCTGTCGTTTCGGGTGATGCAGGTGCTCTCGGGGCATGGTTGCTTCGGGAAGTACCTGTGTCGCATAAACAGGGAGCCGGACGCCCGGTGTCACCACTGCGTCGACTGCCGGGAGGACACGGCGCGGCATACGCTGGCAGAGTGTGCCGCTTGGGAGGAGCCGCGCCGTGCCCTCATCTCAGAAGTAGGCAGTGACTTGTCGCTGCCGGCCGTAGTCGAGTCGATGGTCGGCAGCGACGAGTCCTGGGACGCGGTGGTTTCCTTCTGTGAGACAGTCGTCTCGCAGAAGGAGGCTGCGGAAAGGGAGAGGGAGATCTCGTCCTCTCACCCGGCCCGCAGAAGGCGCACCGGGCGTCGGCGGAGGGCGGACAACGCCCTCTTCCAGCCACCCTAAATGGGTCCAGGGGCGACGGACTCGGGGACGTCCGTCGCCCCCCACACACCAGGACCCGAGGTGGCGGCGCGTAGTGTTCCACGCGCGCCCCTGTTAGACGTCGCGGGGGGAGTCAAACACCTCACTCCCCCCCCAGACCCGAAGAGGCCCGCAGTGGCGGGCCGGCACCAGTCGGGGGTTGTGGAAGGATCGTATGTTCCCGCGACCCCCGGCGTAGGTGTGAGATGGAACACCGGGGTGGTTTTTAGTCAGTAAGAGTCTGACAGACCCCGTCGCCCGCCCCAGGGCGGCGGACATCCATGAGGATTTTCCACCCCGGAAACAAAAAAAAAAAAAGGGGAGGTCGCACCAGGCGGCAGCCGAACTAGCGACACGCGGGGTTGCGACAATCGTCGAGAGGATCCGGCAATTAGAACACGAGGTGGCCCTGCACAAGTCCGAGGCCATGTGTTTTCATGGTCCTCGGAACGCGCCACCGTCGGGTTCCCAAATAACGGTAGGAGGGGTTCACATCGGCGTCGAGTCGACGATGAAGTACCTGGGACTCGTCCTCGACAGCCGGTGGAACTTCGTGGAGCATTCTGACGTTTGGCTCCTAGACTGGAAAGGGCCGGGGCTGCCTTGAAGCGGCTCCTGCCCAATCTAGGGGGGCCAAACGCCTCCTGCCGGAGGCTCTACGCGGGGGTTGTGCAGTCCATGGCCCTTTACGGGGCACCAGTGTGGGCGCGTTCCTTGAGGCGGCGGCCAGCCCGCCGGTTGAACGCGCCCCAAAGGGTCATGGCCACCCGGCTGGTCCGGGGATACCGTACTGTCTCCGGTGAGGCGGCGAGCCTCCTTGCCGGATTACCGCCATGTGATCTAGAGGTAAAAGTCCTCGCGCACATTTGGGAGTGGCGCGAGGAAGCGAAACGCCGGGGCGTAGCTCTGCTGCCGCGAGAAATCACGGTACAGCGGACAGAGCTCCAGCGGGATCTCAGGGCGGCATGAAGAGTGCGATTGTCACAACCCAGCCCTGGGCACGTCAGAATTGCGGCGATAAGTCCCCTCTTTGGGGAGTGGTTAGAGAGGCACCACGGCGTCCTCACCTTCCACCTGACGCAGGTCCTCACAGGACACGGTTGTTTCGGGAGGTTCCTGTTCCGGATAAGGCGGGAGGAAACGCCCGGGTGTCATCATTGTGCGGATCGCCTGGAGGACACGGTGGAGCATACGGTGGAGGTCTGCCCGGCTTGGGCGGAGCACCGCCGTGTCCTCGTGCAGGCGATTGGCGGTGGTGATTTCTCGCGGCCGGCCCTGGTCCAGGCCATGGTACGGAGCGAGAGGGCTTGGGAAGCCGTCACCTCCTTCTGCGAAGCAGTAATGTTCGCGAAGGAGGAAGCGGAACGCGTGAGGGAGAGGCAAAATTCGCGCCCTCACGTCCCTACCCGCCGCAGGAGACGCCCTGGGCGTCGGGAATCGCAGGCCGATTCCCGGCCACCGTAGGCGCGGGCTTGCGAACGGCGAGCAATGGGCAGCTCGCCGTTCAATAAGAACCAGGCCCGGGTCGACGGCGCGTTGTGTTCCACGCGCGCCTCAAAGAGATGTCAGCATCAATGACGGGGCCCGGTAGGGCCGATGCCTGCTAGGGTTGCGGGATAGTCCGAGAGGGATACCGTGGCCCCTGGCACAGGCAACTGAAGGAACACGGGTGGGTTTTAGTCAGTAAGAGTCTGACACGCCCTCCCGCTCTGCCCAGAGCGGGAGATTTTATTTGATGATTTCCCACCCTCAAAAAAAAAAAAAAGGTACAACGTAGCACAATTTATTCTAGAGCTCAGTATAATTAAATTTGTTATTGCATATACCGTACAGCATCACAGCCATGATCAGTGTACGTCTGGAATCCAAGCTCAATATTCTATAATGCTTTAGCAAATCTGCATTGGGAATCCTTGTACGGAAGCACTTGTAGTGTGTGGCACGAAGAATTTTTTTCTGAACCATTTCTATTGCTTGCTTATACACTTGAGAGCAATAAAATCGCACACCCCTTGTAATTTGGTTTATTACTTATTTTTTTCTTAAATCTAAAGATATGGAGTACAAATCATTAGGCAAAATTAAAGAATACTTTATAGAAGCTTAGCTTTAAAATAAAAATTACATCAAATACATCAAATTAGCCAAATTCACCCGTTAGCATTGTCACTACTTGCACCCCATACCCGCAGGTATAAAAGGGTTGTTTTTTTTTATTTTTAATACCAAGGCCCTCAACCCCGACGAACAGTTCGGTTTTAGATCCCATCATCGAACACGTAAGCGTTGGTTTCCAACGTGGTTTCAAGACGGGTGCTGTGTTCTTCGACATAGCGAAAGCGTTCGACAAAGTCTGGCACAATGGCTTATTTATTATATAAGCTTTACCAACTCGGTGTGCCAGACCGTCTCGTACTCATCCTGCGAGACTTTTTGGCTAACCGAACCTTTCGTTATCGTATCGAAGGGGCGCTTTCCTCCCCCCACCCTATCCGCGCAGGCGTCCCTCAGGGCTCTGTTCTAACTCCCCTCATGTTCACCCTATTCACCAGTGACATCCCGAAAAGTAAAAATGTGCAGTTGGCTCTTTCGCAGACGATACGGCCATTTATTACACTGGGCTCGTCCCCGACTCGATATCTCGCACTCTCCAAACCGCAGTCAACAAGCTTGGCACATGGTTCAGAAAGTGGAGAATCGAAGTTAACCCCGACAAGAGTCATGCGGTTCTCTTCTTGAAACCGCGTGTCAAACGCACACATGATGACGCCTGCCCGATCTAGATGTTTGGCAAGCCGATCCCTTGGGCGAAGCATGCCAAATATCTGGGTGTGACTTTGGACAGACGTCTCTCCTTCTCAGAGCACATAAAGGTGGTTCATTCGCGAGCCGCCTTTGCTCTGGGTAGACTACATTCCGTCTTAAATGCACGCAGTAAATTGTCACTCAGGTGCAAACTGTGCATTTATACGGCATGCATCCGACCTATCATGACATACGCCTGTGCTGTTTTCGCACAGGCCCACCCCCGGCACGTCCATAGGATGCAAACCCTACAGAACCGTTTTCTACGTAAAATCACGGGTTCCCCCTGGTTCGTTCGTAATATCAATTTACATTTAGATTTGAAAATCCCCACCGTTCATCAATTCATGAAACGCGCTTGCAAGCGTTTCTTCGATACCGCTGGCAGCCATCGCAACCCTCTGGTTGTGAAGGCCGCCAGTTATGTTCCCTCTAGAATCAGTAGCATCCGCCGTCCAAGGCACGCACTGACCGACCCCGACGACCCCACCACCCTCCTCCAGGAAAGCAGTAGGGCCACCAGTACAGTATACAGCACACACAGACACAAATCGAAGTTCCAACCTCACCGCTGAGGTCCTTCGCGTCCGCGTCCGCGTTCCTCCCGATAAATTCCCCTTCCCCTCCCTTGATCGGATCCGCAGAGCCAGCTGGTGGCGTAGCTGAGCCAGTAGTTTTAAACCCCCCTAACAATAATTAATGCATTCAGATCCAGCCTGTCTCCAACTAGCTGCCCCCCCCCCCCCCCCCCAGCGACGCCCTAAGCCGAGGTTCGTACCCCACAGGGGGTGCCCTTAGGTGATGGTCGCTTAGTTTATAATTAATATTATGCCCCTGGCTGGAGGCTTTGAGTTAGCTCGAAGGCACCACAGGATTGACCGGTTAAGTATTCACGGCCTCTTAAGGCCAACCGCGAGATGCCATACAAAAAAAAAAAAAGGATTTTTAATCAGTTGCATACCGAAGGTCAACGTGATAACATCTCTACTGAAAGCATACGGAAAAATATGGATACCACGCCGCAGAAGCCGCTCAAGTTATTGCCTTGCTCGAAGCAGGCCATAATCAAAGTGAAGTTGCTCGACGACTAAATTTGAGCCGCTACTCTGTTCGTCGTGTGTACCAGAGGTTTCAAGAGACCGGTGGCTACATTCGGCGACCAGGATCTGGCCGGCGACGCAGAACATCAGAGCGTGATGACCGCTTTCTTGTGTCGAGGTCTTTAATAAATCGGCAACTGAATGTGGTTCAACTGGGGCAAGAGCTTCGAGAAGTTCGCAATGTCAGTATAAGTCGGTGGACAGTTAGATGAAAACTTGGTGAAGCAGGACTGACATCACATCGCCCAGCAAATGGTCCCAAATTGACCACAGCTCACCGACAAGCCCGACTACAATTTGCCAGGGAACATTTAAATTGGACGTATGACCAATGGCGGTCTGTTATGTTCTCTGATGAGTGCAGAATGACATTACATGGTCATGATGGACGCTCTAGGGTCAATAGAAGGTCATCAGAGTGATTTTCACATGCTGCATAAGCGAACGTGTGGCTTTTGGCAGTGGATCGTGTATGATTTGGGGTGGCATAATGTTGGACACTAAAACTGACATTGTATTCATCACTGGGGCGAATACCGGCCCGAGATCGAGAGGTTTGACGGCTGCACGATACGTCGAAGAAGTGCTCGAAGGAGAAAATCTTCTCCCACAAGCTACGCAAGCGGCCTCACATGTCCGCTTGCGTGGCTTATGGGAGAAGATTTTCTCCTAATGCACGACAATGCCAGACCGCATGGCGCTAGAACAGTTTGCAACTACATGGAAGACGTTGGAATCACCGCGATGGAGTGGCCAGCTCGTAGTCCTGATCTCAATCCAATTGAGCATGTCTGGGATGAGCTAAAAAGAAGAGTTCGAGCAAGAAGCCCTACTCCTACGCGCCTCCGAGAGCTTCAACTTGCCTTTGAAGAGGAGTGGAACGCTATACCACAATATTTCATGGTAAAATTAATACGGCCCATGAAAAACCGATTAAGAGCTGTAATTAAGGCTAGGGGAGGGAATACACCTTATTAATAAACAATTTGATCAAGAATTTTGAGTTTGATTTTCATTATTTCTTAAGCGAAATTGGGTAATTTTACCCGTTTGTTGGGTTTTGTGCCGTAAAACCTCTTATGGATATTTTTTACACTGTATTTAATATCATTAGAAAGGTAATGAGGTAAACTTTCAATTAGTGTGTGTGTTTTTTAAAATATTTATTCAGATTCATGAAAAAAACTGCCTCAACAAAAAAAAGTCAAGGTGTGCGATTTTATTGCTCTCAAGTGTATTTTTATCATAGTACGGGCACCAGATGGGTACCGCGTATTCCAACTGAGAACGGACTAGTGTTTTATATAAGAAGAAGAGAAAAGTAGAAGGCTTTTTGAAGTCTTCACAAGACCGCATGACAGAATCATACATCTGAAAGGCTTTGTTTAATTATGTTGTCGATATGGGCGTCTAAATGTAATTTGCAACCAAGTAGAACGCCAAGATCACGTGTGCACTCAGTTTTTTTCAATTGTATGTCGTTTAAGGTATATTGGAAGTTATTAGTATTTTTGTTTTTAGTAAAAGAAATAAAGTGACATTTTGGAAGACTAAGATGAAGTTTATTTACTAGAGAGTATGGTGAAAGCCTGCATAATTCCTCTTGTAGTAGCAAATAATCCTGAGAGTTCGCACAAGCCTTATACATTTTAATGTCATCGGCGTGCAATAGGAATTTCGAGTTGACTATTCAGGATTTTATGTCGTTTATAAACAAGATAAAAAACAATGGGCCTAAGACAGACCCTTGAGGCACACCTGATTCGACGACCACCCAATCAGACTCAAATCCATCGATAACAACCTTTTGAGTCCTCTGGAATATATATGAAGCAAACCATCTGACTAAGTTGCCTCTTATGCCATTGAAAGCGATTTTATCGAGAAGCAATCTGTGGTCCACCTCGTCAAAAGCCTTCTGAAAATCAGTGTATATAGCATCTACCTGCGTGCGCATGTCCATGTTTTCAAACAAAAATTGTGCAAAAAATGATTAAGTTTGTGGTAGTGGATTTAACGAAACCATGTTGCTCGGGTATAATAAGGTGATTTAACTGTGGAAACAAGTGACTGTGCACTAGACCCTCAAAAAGTTTAGACAAGGTGGACAAGATATGTAGATATGGGTCGATAATTCTCAACGTTTTCTTTGTCACCGCTTTTGTGAATGGGCGTGATGAAAGCCCTCTTCCAAACATGAGGGAAAATCCCTTCCCTGAGATATTTGTTAAATATTATGTATAACGGGACACAGATGGTTTGTGCAGTGTTTTTAAAGAAGGAAGGGGGCAGGCTGTCCGGACCAGCTCCTTTAGCTAAGTCTAATGAGGTAAGTGCCTTAAGTATGCCACTCTTTTCGAGAAACATATCTGGAATGCATACGGAATTCTCGTAAATGGATTCTGGGGGTGTCCAGGTATTAGGGTCAAAATTTGAGGGTTCGTATACTGAGTTGAAGAAGCCAGAAAACAGTGTACATATCTCAGCGGGGCAGTTAGATGAATTATTTTTGAACTGCATGTTAGCTGGGATTCTTGAACCTTTCTTTCGGTTAGAGATGTACGTCCAGAAGTGCTTGACATTAATAGGTATGCTTTCTTCAACACTTTGCATGTACTTATTATAATAATAAAGGCAGTATGTTTAAGATCTGGTACGGTAACCAATATAACACTGAGGTAGGCAGGCGCTTACTCAGATGTGTACAGGTCAGAGTGCGGGGTGAGGCAAAGGGGTCTGACTGACCTCGCCCAAGTTATTTAATATTTATATGAATAAGCTGATCGAGGCACTCAGCAACACTGGTATCCGATGCACGATAGATGGTATTTCAACGCTGACGATATCGTGCTGCTGAGTCCGTCGATCAGTGCCCTCGGGAAGCAACTGAGTTTATGTGAGTGCTATGCTGGAGCCCATGGACCCAAGAAAAGTGAACTGTTAGTACCGCAAAACCAGACCTATGAAGTGGTACCATCAGTCTCGCTATATGGTGCAACTCTAAACACAGTAAAGCAGTTTAAATACCTCGGTGACTGGGTGACAGAGGATGGCACTGATAACTGTGATATGGAGAGAGAGCGTAGGGCATTGGCCGTGCGATGCAATATGCTGGCCCGCAGATTTGCAAAGTGCGACAATAATTTCAAGATAACCTGATAAGATAAGATAACCTGCAAGGTACTGTAAATCACCAGGGATGTTGCGGATATTCGCATCCGCATCCGCAATTGCGGAGCTTCAGCATCAATTTAGAGATCTGCATCCGCATCAGGCGTCCGCAATCATCAATGTGGATGTTCATGCGGATGCAAATGTAATGCAGGTTGGGACAAGAAAGAAATTGTCACTCAGGTGCTAATTGCGCATGTACGGCATGCATCCGCCCCATTATGACATATGCCTGTGCAGTTTACGCACAGGCACACCCCCGACATGTCCATAGGATGCAGACCCTACAGCACCGTTTCCTCCGTAAAGCAACGGGATCCCCTTGGGTCGTTCGTAATAAAAACCTATACTTAGATTTGAAAATTCCCACTATTCACGAAACGCGCTTCCAAGCGTTTCTTTGATACCGCCGGCGGCCATCGCAACCCTCTGGTAGTGAAGGCCGCCAACTATGTCCCCTCTAGAATCAGTAGAATCCGCCGTCCAAGGCATGCACTGACCGACCCTGACGACCCCATTACCGTCCTCCAGGAAAGCAGTAGGGCCACTAGCAGCAGACACAGACACAAATCGAAATTCCGACCTTGCCGCCGCGCCGAGGTCCTCCGCGTCCGCGATCCTCCCCGATTAATTGCCCTCCCTGTCCCTTGATCGGATCCGTGCCAGCTGGTGGCGTAGTTAAGCCTGTAGCTTTAAAGTCCCCCGATAATAATAATGAATCTAATTTGATCCAGCCTGTCCCCATCTTGCTTATGGCGTCACTGGGGGAGGCCCAGTGACGCCATAAGCCGAGGTTCGTACCCCACAGGGGGTGCCGTAAGGTTAGGCTTTGAATTCGCTCAAAGGCACCACAGGAAAGACCGGTTAAGTAGTGACGGCCACTCAAGGCCAACTACGAGACGCCTTAAAAAAAAAACAAGCTTAGTAACTTATTTTTGGACGGTTTGTAGACAATTGTAGAACTATGTTACTTCAAGCAAAGGCACACCTGTGCAATTTGCCTCCAGGCACTGACCTCTATTAAATTTTAATAGAGGTCAGTGCCTCCAGGCTAAACTAGTTTTATTCTAACCACTGTAGAGTGCAAAACTAAAAAGCAGTCGTTGTAGAATTTGTTTTTAAAAACAAGTCGACTGAAAAGCAAATAAGAACAAAATGTTTGTAAATTAATTGATGTAAAATGGCGACGAAAGTACAGTAGAGTAGCAAAACGTCAGTAATGTGAGTTAAATTCCCATTCTTTGAACTAATGACGCCATTTCAATTCAATACACGTTTATTTACAAGCGATCCGTTTCCATAATTGAAAAGTTTGTGGTGGCGCTGCCGGTGGCATTATTAATTTTAAGAGTAGTCTGCGAAACTATATTTTAATATATTTTATTGTAATCAGTTCAATTAGTTCAATAGATAAAGATTTTACAAAATAATAAAATTGTTTTTGCTACAAGCTAGAAAATAATTTTTGACTGTGCCACACTGAACCTTCTTCGATTCTCTGTGATCAAGGTCATGTCACAATATCTATAGTCATTCTAATTTGTGAACAGTCAGTTGTGAATATGTTCTATCTCTTTTCTGTAACACAACAACACTGTAAAACAACCTCAAATACATAGTGCTATCTTTTTCTATCCTGTATTTTTCTATTTGGAAAGTTAATACTCCGCTTCAAATGAAATGAAAGCTAATGGCTGCTGTACTCTAATCACGAAACAGCTGATATGCGTCTCTTAGTCTTACCTAAAAATTGGTGTTTTGTTTAAATATATCGTTTTAAATTGTTTAGATGAAACGTTATTCGTGTGACAACTTTGTGTGGTTATCAGGGTTGGTGCAGTTCTGTTTAAAATCGATTTTTAAAGTGATCTGTTGTGAGTTTTCTACATTGCTGGCTTTTTCAGATGTCACTGACCATACAGCAAATAATTTTGGATGCTAAACGACTTGCGGGACGTCTCAAAGAGCGCGAGACTGAAGCTGATGCTTTGCTGACCGAGACTCAGACCGCCTACAGACAAATACATACGATGAAACAGGTAGGTTGTGGCAATGTGATACGAGTACCTACATAACTGTGACGCTCACTCTTGTCTATTATCTGAATACCAAACTGATTAGGCCAAGATCGTACCAGGAGGTTCATCAGACTAAATAAACCATACTCCTAATGAGATTATGCGTATTATTAGGTATAGCTCTCTGACCTTGTAGTTTGTATCGCTCGTGTTGTGTAAACAGTTGGCTTTCACATAATTTTATTAGCCAGCTTCTAGCTTCAGCCTTGCAAAACAGTCATCTACAGCAAACGACAGGCTATAAAAAATAAATTTAAAAAAAACACTATCATGAATGTACTGAGTAATTTAAAAACCAATAGCTACATTAAATATAAGCTAATTATATTATTATTGAATTTTAATGAAAGCACACATAATAATATATGCACTTAAACAGGTTGCATGTTTTTTCCTATTTTGATCAACAAATGTGACTAAACACTACCTATAATGTAAACATCCTGCGCAAGTCACCAAACCTCTTAAGTGAAAGGAGCCCATAGTACTGCTATAAAAAAAGATGAGCTGGCAACTTGTCAGTTTATAGTGATATGCTTAGTTTCTGTTTAATTAATTGGTTACTGTGGCTTGCTACACATAGAACTCAGACAGTCATTGTAATGGCCTTCACCATTAGGTTATCATTAAAGTACAATTTATAATGATGTGTACATTTTCTATTTATCATGGAAACTGACCAAAATTACCAAAGCCAAAGTTACGGTGCAGTGAGTAGCGCACTTCAGAACCGCCATAAAGTTTAAATTGGGCTGTACCTGAATAATCTTTATAAATACAACTCTACCTACTGGGGTTAAATTTTTACAACTAGATAATTGAAAATCTTTTATGAAGAAACCATCATGTATTATGAGGACATTTGTTATAGGGTAAGACAGTTCCATAATAAAACTGCAGAAAATAAACGAGAAAGGTAATATCAATATTTTCATTCCACAATTTCAATAAAGGTTACCCCTCCATAATTCTTCAAGTGAAATCATGGTGGCTCAGGTTCTGTATGTAGTTCTCAACAGAAACAATTAATAAGTTGTTAAGGAGGCAAATTGTTTATTATTTGCAGACAACCTTAAGTTATCCATGGCAGTGAGGGGTGATGAGGACTGTGAATGCTTACAGAAGGCCATAGATAGCATAGTTACTTGGAGCAAGGAAAACCTTCTGCAATTCAATGCCCAAAAATGTGTCACCATCACTTTCTCGCATGCACATAGTCCTATTGTGCATGATTATAGCATTGATGGGATGCCGATGATCAGGGTTACAGAGGTTAGGGACTTAGGAGTTAGTCTTAACGCGGGGCTAGCGTTTCGTGATCACTTAGTCAAGTGCAGTAAAAAGGCCAACAGAAATTTGAGGTTTATTATGCATACTGTTCGTGGTTTCACAAATATTACGGTGGTTATCGCATTATATAACACTTTGGTGAGAAGCCAATTAGAATGCAACGCAGTCATCTGGGCCCCACATGAGACTAAAATATATAGTCTCATGTTGGAGCGAATACAAAATAAATTTGTTAAATTTTTATATTTGAGGCTCTATGGAGTATATCCTTTTTACCCGCTTATGTATCCAACCTTGTTTATATTAGGCATGGTTGGATACAATGAGCTGAGAGTTAGGCGTGAGTTCACACTTGTCTTTTATTTATTTAAATTAATTAGAGGCTTAAGGATTATTTTTTGCTAAATAACATGTGTCAAAAATAAAAGGAAGACCATAAATTTTAACCTTTTTTAATACAAAATTAATCAATTTATCAAATGCTCAAAATGAGTCCCTTCCTGTTGAATACAAAGTCGCACTCTTTTGATTATTTCGATTTGTTGCATACAACCGCGATTGCGGTTTGTTGTATATACTAATTACGTATCTCTTTATCATTTTATCATGCACTTAAATTATAATAGGCAAATGATGCGTACTTCTCAAGTGGGTACATTTATTAGTAATAGGTACTTATGATAATGTCAGTTGTATGTCCTTACGGCAATATCAGCTTTTCATTTTTCTGAACAAAAGTTCACACCAAATGTTAAAATTCATGGTCTTCCTTTTATTTGTGACACTATGTTATTTAGCAAAAAATTATCCTTATGATGAAGCCTTTCGATCGGTATGATAAAGCTACATGGTGATTATTTTTCTCATGTAATGGGTTCGATTTCCGGTTCAACCATGTAATTATTTAAATATCTATGAATGCAGTTTAAATTGTTTTTATAAATTCAAATAATGTCTTCTTTCAGTAAAATGTTCCATCTACAATATTCAAGGTACTTTCCCTCCATGTGGCATATCCATGGGACGCCCTGTATAAATAAAAATCAATTGCCAAAAATGTTTGTAAGATTCTTTTTTGTTGTATTCTTAATTGTCAAGGTTTGGATGAAAGAAAATATTTGAAAAATCGTACGGAAAAATGTATGGAAGTTCGTCAGTTTTGCCGATGGGAATTCCCGTCGGCCGCACGGCTAGTTTCTAATAAAAGCAGACTATTTCAACTGTATTCACATATAATTTCAGTATAAAGAAGAAGTCGATACTTTGAACGAGGCTTCTCGCGAGCGTCCGCGTGGAGCTCTCATCGCGAGTATCGAGCGGGAGTCTCGTCTGATGAGAGACGTACAGCGCGAGAACGGTGAGCTGAGGGCAGCCTTGGAGGACCACAGACGAGCACTGGAACTCATCATGTCCAAGTACCGACAGCACACTGAAAAGAGAATATGGGAGTCTAGGATAGACTTCACAAATGCTATCAATGAAAAACAGCAAGAGGTATGCAGCATTTAATCAATTTTGGACCTTATTGACTGACATAATGGTTGTTAAACATCTGGGCTGGTGTCCTAAAAATGGCATGGAACACACACTCGCTATCCTGCCTACTACGTATCGGGTCTAGCAATGTTTAAACGGCATGGGAAAAGGCCCCATGCCGTGTTGTTGTGTTTTTTTGTTTACTTCAACCTTTCTATTCAGTTCATTAAACCTTTCTAATCAGTATTTTATTGGTCTAATTACAGTTGATCAGGCAGCAAGCAGAGAGAATTAATGAGATGACAAGCATCATGTACAAAGCTGTCACTTTGGATGAAAACGGTGACGCGAGGAAAGAAGAGGAAGTTTACCAAAGGCTCATTACAGAAAATAAGGTAATTTTTTATTTGTAATGAAACTATTCATTTTAGTAATATTTTGATGAAATTATTCTAAGTTCTAATTAATCATTTATTTATGAATTAAAACTTCATGCACAAGTAAAAAAAAATATTGCACAAAGGCGGACTTAATGCCTGAGGCATTTTCTACCAGTCAACCTTGGGGTGATGCAGAGATAAAACATGGCAGGAGCAACATACGTGATAAATAGCTCGGAAATAACTATAAAATACAAGAATACTTATACTTAGATACATACATATAAAAGAATAATTGGGTTGTCATAAAATTTCAGGGGTTGAGAGAGATGTTGGATCTATCAAGGAGATACGGGTCGGATCGTCCGTGTGTGCAGCCGACGGAGGACAAGGATGTGCAGACGGACGGGCCGCCGCTGACCGGAGCGTGACGGCCCGCGCCTGATCCCTGCCGCCTGTGAACCGGCGCCGGCAGCCCCAGAAACGCTGCCTCGCCGCGACACTCTCATAGGTAGACAACACACCTCCTGTCCGCACATTTGAAACCTTACAGCACGGACTCTTGTACTCGATAGTGTGTACATACTTACTTAAGTAACTCATGTGTCCAAATCCTTCAAAAGTTTAGATGCAGTACCAATGGATGTTACATGTAGATGTTGACTTTAATCTTATTTTGTCCACAAGTTTGCATCTGCTGGCAGCATGCATTCGGTTCACAGACAATGATCGTCTTTGATGGTATCCTATGTAACTGTCGGGCTTTTCGCCCCTCATTTAATTACAGTATTCTTAAAATGTGTTGTACATCTGTTGGATAACTGTAATACAGTTGTATATATACGACTATGACGCTCTTACTGTGATAAGACTAGCAGGATACCATTCACTTACAGCTAATACTTACTGTCCATGTTATGTGGTGCATCTATGGTTGCAAAATGTGATGTCGGATGGAACTATGTCAGATGTGCAGGCAGGGTTGTAATAATTTGCTAACAACAGTCACCGTTCCAGTATACAACTTGTATTTTATTGTTACTCACATGTTTTGGATCTTAGGTCTTTTGACATTACGTACCTTTCAGATTCACATTTATTTAACAAATGTGGGTGTTACAAATTAAATACAGCGAAAAACTACAATGTAGCAATTAAACATTTGGTTTCTCCCTTGGTTGTATTTGATGTTAAATATTATAAATAGGAGTATATTTAAATGGCGTTTCCAGTTAGAGCTCATGTTATATCTATAAAATGATGAAATGTATCGTGTTCACACAACGTCTCTAGTAATAATGCCATTTTTGTGAAAGCAAATCACTTAAGGCGAATCCTCAGCTGTAGCCCGCCAGATTCAATTTTTCTTTGGTTTTTTGCGACGTAAAACAGAGCTGCAATTTGCAAAAAAAACAAAGAAAATTTGAATTTGGTACAGCTGAGGAATCACCATAATATGGCAGAAACTGTGATCTTTAGTATTGCGCTGTTAAGTTGTAGATTGTTTCATTCATTGTACTTCACGTCTAAAGACTCAACCACTTATTAGAATATTTCATGATAATAATCAAGCATATCTTCATTTGTCTTTGATTCATCTTATTAGGAAATTAATGATTATCTTCTTATTACATAGTATGAATGCTTGCAACATCATGGCATGTGTCGTTGGACTTATGTTCTTTTTTAATACAATTTCAAGATATATATTTAATTTATATCAATACTTATGATTTAATTGTAATACTCAATGTGTACCTACCTACCAATATTATTATGTTTTAAATTCTAGTAAATGTACTTTGTTTAGGATGATATTAGATTTCTCAAATTACATTTAGAATTAATGAAATTGTAACTTTAATTTGTCATTGCAGTACTCTTACGACCTGATTTCTGCAGTAGAATGTAATGGGGAATGGCTGTAGCGAGTAATATCATTACCTACTTATTCACATGTTTACTAGTCAATTCATACAAGCAGGTCAAAGTACTGTATTTATACACTGCATAAGATATTATATTTTATTTCATGTTGTTGAATTGTAGTTAAAATAGAAAAATACATTTGCAGTGTCATCTGACTCATCTGTTATGATTGTTGTGTGCAGATTGAATGCAATATTTTTTCATGTAATTTAGCAGAATCAGCTTTGAATGTTAGCTTAAAGGTAGTGGAAGTCGTAGGCGAGTCTTTGTAGGGAATTTCTTAATAATGCCAGAGGCAAACGCAAGCAATACACTATGAACTGTTACATGTAAGTAATCTTTGTTGACGCGATTCACTTCACGATCATTATTTTAGTGTACAATAGGGTAGCTGTGCTGGTCTTGCATTTCATTAAAAACATTATGTGGTAATGATATTTGCTGATTTACAGAGTAAAGTATGTACTTTCGATTAGTTCATTTGTAGTGTGGCAAGGTTCATTTAAGAGATTGAAAATCTTAGTTACTAGAAAAATGTAAAGTGTTATCAAATAAACTTTTGCCTTTATTTTCCCTTTAGGTACCTACCAGATTGTGTGGTTTACTTCGTTAGTAGAACAATTTAACCAATCGCCAATTAAATTTTAAAGGTGAATATTATATTAAGTTCTTATTTTCTTTAGTTAGTAAATATGTAACCTTGTTAAGATACATTTAAGAGTGCTTACTTGTGTTTTGTGGTCTTGGATGGCCGACACACAAACACTTGCACAAATAGCAAAATATTAATAAACATCTTGTTTTGATATTTCTCATTTGTGGATTATCCAGTTGTAGATGATCAATATTAAAACCAATAATAAAACCCTATTAAAATGTACGGTAAAACAATTTAAGGAAATAAGAGATCTTTGTTGGAGAACTATTTTTACAGTTAATTAGATGTTAAATAATGTTATGGGTCCTCTTAGTATGGCTCCAGAATATAGAAAATATAATAATTCATAAAAATATATATTATTGTATGTTTCTTAAATGTACACGCTTGTATGAGGTTTAAAAGTAAAAACACAATATGTAGTTAAAAAATAAAAGTTTAGAATAATGTTTCTGCTTAGTTCATTTGCATTTATATTATACCTCAATATTGGGAATTATTATGCCTCCTGAGTATTTTTTTCAAAACTAGATGGTTTCCTATCGAACCTTTAGTGCTAAAATGTTTAGTTAGAGAAAATTCTTAATAAGAAAAATTCTAAGTGATAAATTCAGTCCACTTGAGACTACAAATTGTTTCATAACTGCTAATGCCGATTAAATTGGCGAAATGTTTTGGATACATTGATACCTACCTCTATTACAAGCAATGGTAGAGGTCACTAGTTTTTTCTGCTGTAGAAAAACACTGTAGAGCAAAAATGAGTAATGTATGTTTAATTAAAAATGTAATTGATAATTATATGATATAAAATCTACCCTTTTTTTATTGTAATAGTTTTAAAATCCTATAATGTTTCCCTTCCTTTTGTACAGGTTTTGTGGATTCTGAATAAAAGGCGGAAATTAATAACATCAGTTTTATTATTCTACAAAGTTTCTCAATGTTAATTTATAACTATGCAATGTCAAAACAAATTTAAGATTATTTAAGTAAAAACAATTGAGATATGTAATGCTCATTATCAGCTATTTCATATTTCAGAATTATCTTTTTTTTAAATTATAGTACAATCCTGGCTGAGTTCACTAGAGTCCATTCCTTTGATTTTAAGTAAACAAAAATTAACTCACTGGTGTATACAAGTAAAATAATAATCTAGACATTCTACAAGGATCAGGTACATTATGTACAATTTATAAACAGGAAATAATAAATAAAACTAACAAATGTGACAAAGCAGTATATTTGACAATCTTAAAATGTAACACAACTCTATCGAATCCCCAGCTATGCAAAATGAACCATTCATATGTAACTTATGGATCATACCCTCGTCTGGGTGTAGTCTGTGGGGAACTTGAAGGAGTGGTGTCCGATAGCCTGGATGTTAGGCAGCAGACCTGCATTTGGTATGATGTTCCATGACAGAGTTAGAGTAACGTTGCTGTGGGCCCTGAAAATTAAAAAGATTAGATTAACACTTAAAAAATGTTATGCCCATAATTTATTTATTGATTACTAATTTTTTTTCTGTAATGGATTCCCCACATAGGATGAGTGCAACCTGACATAATAAATGGAACATATTAGTCAAGGTCTTCCGCTGTAAAGGTGGTATGAGGATTTGGATTGGTTTGCCGAGTATTGATGGCCTTATATTGCAAACAAAGAGTTTTTTGCAGTAACTGATGCCATGGTTTGGTGATCATTCTTATTCATAAATTGGAATGTATGTATAGTATCAAGAAGTGTTTAATGCTAACTAATAAAAAAATATAGTGAGTCCATACTATTAGGGCAGAGTGGTTATGGTCACGTCGGACTAAAACAAAAAGAGCCTAGTCCGGTCGTCGAGAGAATGTGTTCTTGACACTGTCAGTTTCATACAAACAGATGTGTTTTGCGAATTTGATCTTAATTTTTTACTAGAATTGTTGCACTGACAGGTGTCAGGAACGCATTCTCTCGGTGGCCAGACAGTAGGTTGTTCATTGAATTAAGCAAATTTGGACAAAATATGTTCTATTCATGTTCCATGCATGTTTGCTGTCAGGAAGTGAGGTAACTTTTAACAAATAGTGGAACTTACTTTAAACCATTTCCATCATCCCAGAAATAGTATTTTGTGTTCATGTTCTTGAAGTCCAAAATAGCATTTTCACCTCGGAGGATGATTTTATCCCACAATACAACCTGATTTAGTTCGTTATTGGGTGTGATGTACTCAGCAGTGAGGTAGAGGAACAATTGCTTCACGTTCCAATTGAACAGGTGAGAGAGATCCGTCTTGAGATCGAAAGTTAGGAAACCAAGATCATTTCTTTCCCTTGATGCTCCATAATCTGGCACGTTTTTACTGTGAACATCATTGATGATTTAGTACTGACAAATTGAAATATAAGCACGTAATATTGTATTGAATACTCACACGACTACTTTTACTGTGTTCATTTGAGCAGCAGTCCTGTAATCCACGGTTAACGTGGACAAAAAACATAAAAAGGTTAGACATGCTAGTACGCTCAGAGTGTACGTCAGTATCGCATTCCCTCTCGTCAACACGGAGTACATTATGTTTTTGTTAAATTTTAGCTTAAAATAAATGTAGCGGTGGCATAGAAAACCACTGCAATAGGTAGGCGTTTTTAAAATATTGTTTGACGTTGCTGACTGATGACAGATTGGACACGTCACAAAACTTGTCAGTTAGAAGGACTCGTTCTTTTTCGTTCGGATATGTGCATAAAATTATACTCTTTGTAACTTGTGGGTAAATACCACTGATATTAGAATTGTATAATATGTAATTTTGTATCTCTTTCATTGCACATACAATAAACCACTTAATAACTTAAAACAATCAAACGAAAATCTTTCTTTCAGCCTTCTTAAGGCTAACAATAGCCATAAATAATATTAATTCTCTATGCGTGAAATTAAAAGAAACGGGAAAGCGCGTAGCGCCGGAGGGGCGGGTTTCGAAAAAAAATCTTTTTTCTTTGTAGCGTGTGGCGACTCTAAATATATTAGTCTATGGTGGCGACGAGTGCTTGAAGGTAGTTCACATAATTATACTACTATAATATACTAAAGGTTCACAAGTCGCCTACCGTGCTGACACGCACGCGCCCTATAAGTATAAAAAGTAGTTTAATTGTTTTTGCTTATGGGGTTATTTTGACTAGTTTTTTCTTTAGTTTGTAATAAGACACGTTAATCCGATATTATTAGGTGGTTTTAGCTTAGTAGGCGTTTGACAATTCGTGCGAACTTAAACGCTTTTGCAGTTTTTTTTTAAGTTAAAATAATAGTACTATTATTTTTTTCCTACCTTTACTATGGTGGTAGGAGTGAACTTTACACCCTGTTCCTCGTGCCTCTATACTGGTGACCCCGAGTATGAACGTCAGCGCAGTCTTCGTTGCAGCAACTAGGTACATACGTGTCGTCATCAACATTGCTTCCTCAAGCTTTCGAGCGGCGAGTCTCAGCCAGCCAGCACCCACGGCATCAACGGGTTTCCTGACCACCACCATGCAGCGAACGCGCAATCCTGGTCATCACCCTCAGCCTCATCGGCAACCTTGGCATAGCACACTGCACTTTCGACTGGTCCACAAGCTGAGCCTTTCACACCCCTCCTGGTCGACGCCAGCAGTCAGCCTCCACCCAGCGCTGTACCACATCCCGACACACTGGAGCACAACGCAGCGCCACCGCGACTCACTGGGGTATCACCGCAGACAGTTCCGACTCACCGTGAACTATGCGGCACCCGGTTCCAATCCACTGGAACCTCAACTGGCACTAGCAAGCATCGCAAGATACATGACTAAGCCCACTATCGACCTCTGGTCTCCGGAGGGGAGTAATGTAGCGGTATCTACATCGCCACATGCGAGCTGCGCGTCATACTGACTGAACTTTACACCCTGTTCCTCGTAGAGGCACGAGGAATAGGGTGTAAAGTTCACTCATACCTCCATAGGGAGGATCCTCCGACCAGACGGGTGTCGTGTCTAGTGGGCCACTGCCCGATGATTGATGTCGGGAAATTGTATATATGCTAGTCGCGCGGTAAACTCTGCTTGCGCGATGCAGGATTTTCGTGACGTCAGTATGACGCGCAGCTCGCATGTGGCGATGTAGATACCGGTACAAATATTAAACTTGAGTGAATAGATGGAATACCCAACATAGACAACTAGCTTCATATTTCTGACTGACCAACCACTTGACAATTCAAAAGTGCCTGTAAATGGTTTAATTGAAATAAATGTTTTGAGTTTGGACAAGTAGGTACTCGCAGCCGCGTGCACCCCGTTGCAACTTTTACTGGTCATTAAACGAATATTATCAAGGGTGGTCTATTTTGTGACAATCAACGGTGACTAAGTATTACTTAGTAGTAAGTAATGGTCAGCGTTGATTGTCACTACTACTACTACTTAACCATTTAATGTGATACCTTCATCACCATTAAGTACCTATACAGTAGTCAGCAGTCAGTCATTTTCATGCATACCTATACTATGGTATATACTATAGGTATCACTGACCTCTATTTTTAATAGAGGTCAGTGATAGGTATGCATAAGCTGCTTGCAGCTTTTGGGCATCGAATGGCGTTGACAGGGGACACTGTTGGTGAAAATGTATTGATAAAACAAGATGGCGGCGTTGGTTCCGCTTAGGCCACGCGCTAAAAGAACCATGTATAATTATGTTGTCTGAAAGCTTGTCTAATGTAGATAAAAACCTTTAGTTATTATTCTAAGACTGTAAGGCAGTATTTTTTTTTATTATTAAAGGTTTTTTATTACGTGTGGCTAATCACGTCAGAAAAGTCTAATGTCTAGCTAGAACCTCTTCTCCCCAACCTTGCTATGCATTTATCTTAAGTTTTAACATTGATTACAGATAGGTATGGTAGGTATTAAATTATTTAATTAATCTACGTATTGACTTATTAATTTAGTAGATGAATAATGAACACTGCCACATTGTGCAAAAGGGACACACTACCAATCAGTGTTGTTCCTTTCAACACCATTCCTTTCATACGTCTATTGGTAATGCAAGAAAATATGTCTTACTCAGCTAGTAAACTTCGTACCGCCTAACATTTTTTTTTTAATTTTTCTCCCCTTTGAACCATCCGCGTACTTCAAGGAATATTCTAAAAAAAGAATTAGCAAAATCGGTCCATCCGTTCTTGATTGTGAAGTGTCGCATGTTTGCGTTCGATGTCACGTGACCTTTATTTTTACGCAATTATTTCTCGTCAATATTAATTAATCTAATATCATTTACAAAATAAAGTATCTACATTTTTGATGTTTTTAGCTTACAACATACTGTCAACTAGCTTAATGTCCTTCTGAGCTCTGGTCAGTTAGATCCTTATGTATATCAGTCATCAGGTTACCGTTGTACAGGTTCTACCTTGTTCGGGACCTGAAGACCTTGTGTGGGTGTTGTCTCATATTATTATTATTATTTCCTTATTTCCTTTATGCAACGAAAAAGCTTTTTTGACAACATTTACTAGGTACGTAGTAGGTTTCAGGTTCTTATATGTTTATTTTGCCAAAATCTAAATTACACATCATAACAATAGCAACAAGAATGACAAATATAATATTTATATGAGATAGATAAGCGTTGTTGCAGGGTACACCTCCAGGCACGGAGCGACAGAAGCAGGCTTTGGTGACAAAACTGCCATTTCTTTGTTCGTAACAACCGCTTGTTATCGCATCTCCGTTGGTGTCGACTGCTCTTGTGCACATGTACGTCGAATTATCAACTGAAAAAAAAACATTTATTCATAAAATAATACACATTCACTGAGAATATAGCCGATTTATTCTGTAACATCTCTACGTGACGTAACGTACGTACGTAACGTAGGTACATACGTAGCGTAACTTTAGTGAAGTGAACTTGAAGTGTGCTGTCAATAGTGTCAATCCCCAACATCAGATGGAATGACATCTCTGTTCAAGTTTACTACACTTAAGTTTTCACAGTGAGATTATTACAGAATAGGCCAGCAGGAGTCAGGACAGCTTACTGGACCAATATACCTACCTACCTCCCTACATTATAATATTGAACAACCTTGGGGACACTTAATGAAACCCAAGTATTTTGGTTCAGTCCACTATATAATAAACCGAATACTGTCCAGTAACCGATTTCATGAAGAATAACACATCCAGCGATATGTTTAAGTATTTAGATTTTAGACTAGTGTTGGTAATGTAGCGGTATCTACACCGCCACATGCGAACTACGCATCACACTGACGTCACGCAAAATCCTGCATCGCGCAAGCAGAGTTTACCGCGCAACTAGCATATAATCCATCCCGACATCAATTACTGGGCAGTTGCCCACTAGACTTAATACCCGTCTGGTCGGAGGATCCTCCTTTTACTATGGGTATGAGTGAACTTTAGACCCTATTCCTCATACCTCTATAATGAAAATGGCTTTTAGGCCCACAGCTTTTTTTATGCATATAAAACTTATGCTATTGTAATGCTCACCATGACCGTCGAAATAATATGTGTACTGAGCACATACGTCATTGTTGGCTAGTAAACACGAAGCATTTCCCAAGTGGTTTCTCCAAATGTAATCTACGTCCGGCCATGAGCCATCATCTGAAAAAACATTTTTTTTGTTGAACTGTAGGTAAATTGTGTTTTGAAGGATCAGAAAAATAAATGTTTGGTTAGATAGCACGCTATCTAATTCCTCCTTTTCCTTACATTGTAATAGGTAAACACTTGGATAGTGATGAAGTTATTTAAAATAAGTACCTCTAGGTAGGTATTTATTACGCCACTTGAACGACCGTTCCATAAATCGATCGGATTGAAAGTGTGACAGCTGAAGCTGTCAGAATAAGCAAAACCCTGTCCTCTAGGCTAGTTTAAAGTTATATTATCGGCATAAAAGTAAGGCGGAATGCAACCTATCCATATCCATCCATACCATCCATACTAATATTATAAATTCTAAAGTAGCGCTTTCTGTCTGTCTGTCTGTCTGCTTTCTCGCCTAAATCACTGAACGGATTTCGATAAAATTTGGCAAGGAGATAGATGGCATCCTGGGGAAGGGACATAGGCTATAGACATTTAGAACCATAAAATCCTGTTTAATAAAAACAAAAAAAGATTATTTGCATTTAATATCCGTCTGTCTGTTACCGTTTCATGCTTTAGCGGCTAAATTTGGATGATAGAATACTATTTATCCCGGTAACACGTTCCCGTGGGATAAATATCCGACGCCTACGCGGGCGAAGCCGCGGATAGAAGCTAGTATTTCATAAACTTACACGAGACGACGAGCGGTTCTACGCAAGGCACCCCACTGGAGAGGCGCGTCGAGTCCTGGCACGTAGCGTTCAGAAATATACTGTCGTTGTTCCATCTGGGACCCAGCCAAGTGAAATGGAAGCATCGGGATACAAGTGCGGTTTCACTACTTTCTGTGGTTTCAGTGTTTGACGTGCTTGCTGCGATAAATACTGCACCTGAAATTTTAAACAAGTATGCTATGTTATGGATTGATTTAAGGTTGTCATTTCTTTGTTATAAGTAATTTTGAAAACATAAATGTTATTCTATTTGCGGAAAAAAATGGACTTGTCTTTGTGATTAATGAATCACTGGAATCCGGACTTTGCATGCGTGTGATTTTTTGATATACACTGTATTAATATTTTAGATCTAAGTACAATAATTAAAATAAGGAAACTTACATGACGCGATGATGCCAATCGAAATTATAAAATGATTTAGAGACATTTTTCTAGTCCCTTGTCCAGTAGTCCACGATTTGATTGTTTCTTTTGAGCACAAAACACTTTATGTTGAAATCATTGCAAAATTAAATAAACAATCGGCAGTTTATTGTTCACTCTACATTACTGTTTATTGCTTATCATATCACACAATAATTTAATCTTTGTTAATATTATCATCATTACTCATTACGGGTAAATTAGGAATGATTTTGTACGATAAGATAATAATGTCGTGATAATTTATGTCGCTAATCTTAGTAACATTAATAATTAAAAATTCCCCCCGTCTATCGATTCATTGCTTTGGAGTACCCTACGAAAGTGCGACGAAACGCCTGTGCTACATAATCTTTCTCTATTGCAAATTAGCTACGAAACTTCGACATCGTTGAGGCATTAGCATTATTTTATTATTAAGGGCGTCAAACGATACCACGTTTTTTTTTCTTATTAATTTTCACACGGCCATATAAGCTTGCTACGGTGTAAGTACCACCTATCCTGTCCATTTGAAATGTCCAGAATTACCCAAATATTCATTCAAGTTGGTGAACCACCCTAATCACTGGTGAATAAACTTTTACATCATCGTATCAGTCGAGTTGAAGTTCATGAAGTTTTCATGACGATGGCGTCGATGACATCTATTAATCACAGAGCCTTGTATTTTTTTTCTATATTTTTTGAAGATCTACTTGTAAACCCTCAGAACAATAAATTGTTCTGAGTGTAAACCGTAAGTGAATTTATAAAAATTACAGTTACAACAACTGTCTCACAGACTCCAAAGTCGCTGATATGAAATCGATCTTGTACCTTCCATGGAGGGTATGTCCAGATTTACTTACTTACTAGTCATTTCTTAGCTGTTATTAATTAATTGGCTTATTTTAATTCCATATTTGTTTTTATCTTTTTATTACGGACGCTTTTAACGTGCACGTCGTTCTACATCGTTCTCACATGTATAATTACAACATGAATGATGTAACCACTTCTTTGTAACAATATTTTGATTTAAAAGAGTGTCCATGGAGTTTCTTGCCCGTTCTTCTCCATAGGTACTTACCTACTACGCTTTGGAATGGGCAACTAGCTTCATCTTTCTGACTCACCGACCCCTTGACAATTGAAAAGTGCCTGTAATTGGTTTATTTGAAATAAATGCTTTGAGTTTGGGTTGACTTTAATCTTATCTTTGTCATGTTTATCATTCATTAAAGTTCCAAATTATTTGCCTGCAGAAAAAAAATTAACCTACCCTCATATGATAGTGTGTCGTAAAAGGCTGAATCTATCTATTTTTATTGATATTTTCAATGTTCACAATGGATATTTTCACCATGGTGAAACTACATAGTGGCTCTAGGATACATTTTGCTATTATATATCTACCACGTAGCTTTTATTTAGCGTTTTTAGTTGCTATTATGCGGGAAAGAAGACTTCACATAAAGGCACATTGTCAATTTGCATGACAGTACGGCAAGCGAGACCCGTAGCGCGGCTGGTGCATGCCAAAATGAAATTATTCCCCGGTCCCTCCCGTCGCCCGCCATCGGCGAACGATAAGCCGATTTCATCTAACCTCGTTCAATCAGCGAGCACTGAAACCGAATACACTCGCACAGATTTTCACCAGAATAGATAATCCTACAGAATAATATAGTGTCAAAACAAATTTGTTCATTCTTGTGTCTACTGTAGATAGAGTATTCATAATAGTGTACGGTACATAATACTGTACGGTACACAATACTTTACGGTACATAACATAAGGTCACACCCGTGTTACTCGAAGGGTAAGGCAGAGGTGTAAACCCACATTTCGCCAGCTATGTTTAAGTAACAGGAGACGAGCCTATTGCCATCAATCGGGTACAAATCCAGACTCCGACGCAGATATTGTTAACTTATAATTATGTTAAGTAACTTTTATATTCTCCTTACCATTGGTTGGTTTCATTTGGAAACTTTATAGTAATTTTATTAGATATATGAAGATGCACACATAATTTTATTTGAATAACCAGAAGGCTAATTCCCGTAAATAAAAACGTTCAAAATCAAGTCGGAATCTCGTCTCAGCGACACTCGAATGTCAAAAATGTAGGTAAACGCTATACAATATTTGACAGATTGAGACTGAGATTAGAATGCGAACGTTCTTAAAAATACGGGAATTACCGCTCTGATAAAGCACAAGTATTTTTACTCGAAAATCTTTAGTTCAGTGCCTGGGCTGTCATATTAAAATGTCCAGAAAAGAAAATAATATCATCATCTATAGAGTGTAGTTACCTAATTTCAATTAATTTATTTTCTAATTTACAACAGTAAATATGTAGATTTTTTCTCTGTTTTTTCTACAGAAAATAAACTCTTAGTTTCAAATATAGAGCGTGTATTTGTCCTTCGTATTGTGAAGGCTCTTCGTGTTTGTCTGACACTGGGCGAGAGGTGCAAGCTTTATATTTCCCGCCAACAGCAATGCACACATGGTGACCAGCGTCTAAAAGGATAGGAAAATATACAACTGGACAATATTTGCTTTGAAGTTGCTTTGAACGCATTTGTTCGTAGCTGAAGTTTTTGTATGAGTGAATTTTGAAATGTTGTAAGAATAAATAAGTATATTTTTCACGTCGCTACAAATATAATATTTCTTCTAAAATATTACGTTTTCTAATAGCCAGCCTAATATTTAATACCACAGTAATTTGAAAGAGCGTCAGATAAATCAATATCGGACCCTCTGTTCTAAACACAAAAACAATATAAACAGCTATAGGCCCACATGAAAGGTACGGACAGATTACTGACAAAGGTACGAGTATTCGAAACCGATAACATGACAAGTAGACAATAAGCCTTCATCGGCAGACCCTCCATCACAGCTCTGGGTAAGTATAGTTCGATCTGTAGGATAGAATATTATGAATAGATGTCTGATATGTCTGCCTATAATGGCTATCAAATATTTGAGCACAAATATTTATCACTAGCTTCTGCTTGCAACTTCATCCGCGTGAAATTTCTTGTTCCTTCACCTCCCGCCCTTTTCGTTTTCGCTTAGCGTTATTTGTGACTGTTTTTCTTTTTGCTCTACTCCTAAGGGCCATAGCGTGATGTTAAATAGTCTATAACCTTCTTTTAGAATTGGGCTATCAAATGCAAAAATATTTTTTCAAAACCATGTGGTAGTTTCAGTGATTGGCGCGTTCAAACAAAGAAACAAACTCTTCAGCTTTAATATTAGTATAGCAGATTATTAGTATATTTATAGTTATGAGTATAGATAGATAAAGATTGTATTTGAACAGTATTTTAGCGTCGTAGCCAGAATCTCAGCTTACAGCTCCATTTTTGATAACCTAATTGTTCAGAGAGTGTTTTTGTAGCTCGCATGGAATCTTTTCCATGTATAATAAAATTGATTAAACGCTTTTGTTACGACTTGCATAACTATCAGTCTCTCGGAATTTATTGTTTGCTATTTGAGGATGCTTCGTGCGCGAGATTTTTAACAGCGTGCTCTGCATATTCCGCTAGAGTTTATGTCTTCGTATTTACTTTATTACAATTTACTTCTGTGATGTAAGTCATGTTTTGTGTTTATGTTGGGTGGTGCACTTTTCCTCCTTTGTGGTAATAACAACATACTGCTATCCTCAATCCAAAATCTAAGCGTGATGGTGTTTGTTTCCATCGTGTTTGAGCTGGATCTTTAGGTGCATGTTTGCTTTTACTTTGATAACCTAGGTACTCCTATTTAGGAAAATGTCGTAATGTTCCTTTGTATATTAATAATGTTTTTCGTTTCTTACCTACTTACCTACAGCTATGATGCTGGAAACCTCTGCTGCACATTTTACACATCGTTCTCAACGAGTACCATATCTATCTACCCGCCCGTTTAATACGGATAAGCTCTGTTAAGTACCTCTTTCTTCCGACTGGGCTAGTCCCTTGGGGATATTAAAAATTACGAGAGTTCAAAGTACAATTTCAAATTCTAGGTTCACTTAATATGTTTACAAAACAGCGTCCATTAATCTTAGTTTCATAACTTAAAGGCATCTTTGTTTCTTTCGGCGCCCTGCTTAGTATGAAATGGCTTTAATTAAGATATGATTGGAAATAAACCTTTCAACTCTGTGAAATATTAGTCTTTGAATCTTGATTAAAAGGAAAAATGTTGATTTTGTACTTCATAGGTTGTGTTGCAGGCATTGCGGTCGTGAGGGAGGTCTGTGCCTATAAATATTCAGGGAGCATGACAGATAGGCACAATAGGGGTGCATAAATCATACCGCCATTACTAATCTTTGACTGCTAAGCATGGCGATTTTGGCAATGATTGGGCTCCTACGGTCGTTCGGCGACCGTTTACGGTCATTTGAGAATTCATATTCAGCACATTATTAGCATGCTGTAAATTGGTAGGTCATGGACAAATTTTCAATTTGGACTTTTCGAAAATTGACGCTTAGTTTCTAATTGTATTTTAAGGAAATAAGGCAAGGTACAAATATTTACTGTTTATTTGTTTAATAGTATAGAACCCACTTATTCTAAGCAATACACGTATAAAAGTATAAAATACATTCATGGAAGCTATCTACAACTATAGCTATGGGTAGGTTTACAGTTATGTACAGGAGTACCTACTAATCATAAATAATAATTATTTACAAAGCAATTACTGAATACAAAGTAAATTGCGTTACATTTTATCTCTATTACACGTCGGTAAACATTACCTCCACGTAAGGTTTACAAGCGAATGCATCGCATAGCGCCGAGCTCACAAAACTTTATAAGAAATACAACTTCAGAGTTTTCATGTTTCCACAAAGGCTATAAATCCCACCGTTCTGCTGCTTTTGCACTGTTTACTGTTCACCTACTCGCAATACAGTTTATCACGTGCACTACAACAACGCATTCACAGTTTAAAGTTTCGTTTCTCGTGCAAATGTTTCGTGTTATCATCACATACACTGGTGAACACAATTTTTAACTTATAGTCCGCACTTATTGATTTTACATGCAATATTTACTGGTTTACCTAACCTACGTATGGGTAGGGTGCGAATGGCGGCTGGTAGTATCCAGGGTATCCGGGAGGCGGGGCAGTCGCCTGCACCGGAATTGATGACGTCACGTAGGATGTCAGCACCGTAGGCACAACTTGAGTGGTGAAAAGTGTCGTGTACACCGTCTTCGCACCAAAGGTTAATTTCAAAACTTTACTATTGGTAGCTATAACTTCCGTGTTCACAATGACTGGTGTCGATATGAGAGAGAATTGCTGCGGGAACAGCGGGTTGATCGTTTGTAATGGTAACGCAGGAAGACTGCTGGTACCAATTTCGTATTCAGTTTTAGTAATCGTTGCTACCGGTCTAGAGATAGTACTTTGAATAGTGTTCTTTCCATCAAATACCGGGATTACATGAGACTCATATATTGTCTCGTACTTTAGAACCGGTTTGGATGTGGTCACAACATCAGGGATTTGAGCAGCAGCCGCTGGATTTAGAAGTCTCAAGAGAGCCAATTGCTGCGCCTGTTCTGGAGTCAATGCGGGCGTGGGTGGGTTGGGAGATTCAGTAACATGATTGCCTTTGTTTTGACCATGAGCTTTCTTTAGTCTTAGGTGATTTTCATGCATTCTGTATTTATCAACTTCAGTAAGATCAAAGTCTGATCCAATGTTAGCGAGGTCAAGATCTGCTGGAAATACACGTCTTGGAACACCATCTTCATCTTCGTTACTGTCGCCAAAGTCTAACTCCAGATGCAACTCGGAACCAGCCTCATCCAAACGGCTATTAAATTCTTTGAGAGTTTTGCTTGGGATGAATTGGAAGAAATCCATAGGAGGCAACGTTTTAGTCGCAGTAACAAATCTAGTGACTTCATAAGTCTGTATGAAAGTTAAGCTACTAGTCAGGTTAACGTCTCTAACTACAGGCAGAATATGCGTTTTCAACATGTGCTGAGTTGTACTGAAGGTTTCAGTAAGGGTTTCCAGAGGTGGCGTTTCCATGTCTGAAGATAATGTTATAGCAGGTAGAGTTACTATACTCGAGTCTAAGAGATTGTGGTCCTTTTCATAAGGAGATGCTGTCGCTAATATGTTTTCTGTCAACGGTTCGTTGAGAGAACTTTGCGAATTGACTACCAACGTGGGTTCTATACGCTTTTCAATTGTAGAAGTCACAGTAATTATACGAGTGTTTTTGACACGTCCAACCTGTAAATAAAAACATGGGTGTTAAATAGGTTTCATTAAAAAGAAAATAAATATGAATCTGAACATTCATTACCTGGAATGTGTAAGGAGACCTGATAGTAGCAATTTCATAGTAAACATCTCGGAAATCAGCGGGGGTAGATATTTCAACTTTCAAAGTCTCTACTGGCGGGGGTTTCTCAATAGAGTTGTCTTCGGTGTCATTTTCAAGGAGAGTACCAGGACCGCTCTGTGAACCTGATAATTCTAAATCATTATCAGACCTTGCTTGTAGTGATATATCATTGGTTTGCGTATCATCAAGAAGCGGATTTGAATTAGGCGTTGTTTGTTGTTCGTCATCAGTATTTTGTTTGCGAATAGTCACTTTAGGCTTTGGGCTTGTTTTGTATTGCCAGCGGCCGGATCCCGGAGCTCGGTTCAATTTAAATTTATACACACTGGTAGAAGCAGCCGGTGTCACTTGCTCAACAGGTGTGGGTTGTACCCGGGGTTTGAATCCACGTTTGGACTGGTTGTCGTTGTTGCTCTGGGGCGTCACAGTCGTCTTATGTCCAGAGTTACGGTTGCTTTTTCTTCGGTTATTAAAGGATGAGGTTGCTGTTTCACTGAAAACAGAGACGGTTGCCAGTTGAGGCGTATTCACGGGTCGACCAAACCTTGTACTGAAAATAAAATTATTTACAATTGCCGATGATCACAGTCATATTAATATCTTACATAGATGAAGCTCTAAAAATGACAGTTTAATTAGTAAAACAATAGCAGCAAGCTTGAGTATCATGCAAATGCAATCGTTCATCTATTTAGATAGGATAGTCGGCAATGGTACGACGTTTGTATGTGTAGATAATAATGCTATATCTACACAATTAATGCATGCTTTAAGTGCTATGTGTCCTGTACATAATACCTAATTTAGGTGAAGCATTCGTAGGAAATACGAAATACGCCAACTCTGTGTCACTGCCATTATGTACAGGACGAACAAAATACTATTAATACTGTTTTGTGTGTGTACCTTTGCGTCCGTTGCGAATTATTTCTATTTTTGAACTTTTTGTTCTGAGGTACAGGTGGAGGTGGAGGGCTATGGACTTCACTTTCGGCATTGTTTTGGGCTCTGTGACGATTTTTGAACGAGCCTCCAGCATTATTCTGTCGTCGCGTAGTTTTCGCAAAATTGGTGTCGTCGTCACTTATTGATGGTGTAGGCTCCAAGTGTTGTCTGTGATTTTTAGATATGGTCGGTCCTACGGTTTTCAATATTCTATGTGTAGGGCTGGGAGATATCTTTCCCCTATGTCCAGCTTGTGGAAGTACTTTCGAGTTGCTGTTTAGCACTTGAGCATATTTACCAGATATAAACGTACCAATCACGCTTGTTTCATGAACCGTTGTTAGTCCGTCCTTAATGATAGTGCCTCCAAGAGTTGTCACCAAGCCAAGAGGATGTTCTTCATCGTCATCCGGGGATGGGGTTGGATGGTGCCTGTTTTTATGACCATGTTTGGGTTTTTGACCAGGTACCTTTGACGGACGTATATTGATAACCTTGTATGTTTCTTCAACAAATTCAGACGGCTGGCGTGATAAGAAGTCATACTCGGGCTCACCGATGTTATTGTTAGTAATTAAAATTGCAGGCTCGTCATCAGCTTGGCTTGATTTTACTGCAACAATGCTACTGACTTTGGAACTAATTATTGATGGTGGAGGGCCTTGTTTTACTTCGACTTTACTGCTGACAATGTTGGTGACAGACTTCACAGCTTCATTTTTCTTGTTCTTGGAATTGTTTGATTGTTTGCTTGCTTTAGGGGCAGATTGTTTAGGAGAGGTACTTTCGACGATTTTTGAGGGACCGGCGACCACTTCTACTTTTGTTATGATTTGTTTTTGTTCTTTCGCAGTAGATTTAGGCACGTTTGCAGCTGATTTAGGTACATTCGGAGATTTGTTATCTTTTTTCGGTGGGGAAGATACCACAGACACAGCACTAGATAACACTGCTGGAGCGGCGGGTTTATTAGTTTTATCTTTATCAATTATTTTGCTTGGCTTGATGGCTTCAGGCTTGATGCTTGTGACTGATGGCGGAGGTGGTTTGGTTTCGATTATATTTTCTTGCACAGACTTTTCGGTTTTCGGTGGTTCTGAAATTATACAATAAAACATCTGTGAGTTAATTTTTTTGGCATGAATATGGATTTTTCATGTATTTAGATAAGCATACAAATCTAGATTTGCTATTAGTATAAATAATTAAGAAGCGACCTGGTGGCGGTGCCGACTGTGGCGAGAAGACCATGACCGTGTTGCCTATTGTAGTGGTGAAGTCCAGGAATCCGTAGACTGTCTGTGTGAGGAAGTTGTCGGCGGGAGCGGTGTTGATGGGGTTTCCTTGACCATCGTAGACTGGCCCATCAGCTAATACTACACTATCTGTAATTCAGAAAAATTGTCCTCGTAAATACATAGTTTTCAACGATCGCAAAGTGGTTTGCAAGCTGCTATATTTACAAAAGGGTAATATGACCCATCTTTCATTTTATGTTGGTACTTTTCTTATCCCAGAACATGTATCTCAAAATAAATCACCCTAACTTTGTATTCCCTAGTACGTCAAGCTCCCTTACGAGAGTTTTTATGTTGAAAACTCAGAGCAGAATGTGTCGATAAAGGCGAAAAGTCAGTAACGGTGTTACTTCGGTACCATTGGCTGGCAAATGATCTGTGATAGTACCCTCATATGGCTTAAAAAAGAGAGGGTGTTTACAAACAAAGCCATTGGCAAGATCCGAGCATAGTTAAGCTAATGATGTGTGAACTTTAAGAAAAAGTTGTTGGTGATATGAAAACAAATGTTAAGCTTCGCCTTGAATGTGGGCGTTGAGTAATGACATGGATGTGTTTGGGTACTCGGTATTTTTTTATTTTTTTTTAAAACGTTGCCCCACACTAGGAATTTCTCCTGTATCGTGGGTGCGTTTACAAACATTTAAACTCACATACACAAACAGCCAGACCCGGAACAACTACTTGCAGGTCATACAAATATTTGTTCCGTGCGGGGATCGAACCCGCGACACGTAACGCATCAGTCAATCGCTTAACCACTGCGCCAACCGTGTCGTCGCTTTTTACATTTCTATTTTTCTGTGAATTATGTAAAGTCAAAGTCAAAGCATTTATTTCAAATAGGCACATAAAAGGCACTTTTGAACGTCAGCATTTACATTTAAATAGAATTGATTCTAGTCGCCCATTCCAAAAGGTAGTTTCGTATGGAGAAGAATGGGCAAGAAACTCCACCGTTACTCTTTTTAAATTGTTTACAATATTTTGTATACATTAATTATATAATTTTATGTGAAGACGATGCACCTATAGTAAAAAATTACCCTACCACAATAGGTAAAAAGAATTTAATAAACGTAGCAATGATAAATAAGTTAATTAAGTGATAGATACATGGTGTTCACATATTTACAAACATTGTAAAAGTATACGATTTCCCAAATTATGTAAACAAGTAATATGTCAGTGTGTGAGTTAAAGTAATCACCGAATGTAAATCAATGTCATAAAAACAACTAACTTAACTATGTAATTAAAGTTGCAATAAGTTTAATTTTGTCTAGAGTCTAGTAAACTAAATTATTCCAGTTACTGATAATATACATATGTACGAAAATACGTCTGACATAGAAAGCGAACAGTTCAGGGTGATTGGTAAGTTACAAAAGAAAGTTTGGCTTTATGTTTCCTCTAAAACAAAGACCATTGAAAACAAGGTTGCTTTCCGTAACATAGATTTAAGCGCTACAAAAAGGGTTTCGCAAACTATGTTTCGAACCCCAATCTGCCACAAATAATTAAATGAGTTCCGCGAACCCATTTGTCTGCGGCAGGTTAACGTTTAGTGAAAAGAGCGTGACCGTGTATCTAAAGTGTTTTCAAATGCAAATAGACTCCCATCCTTTTATGTCTTTTCAACATTTATAAGGTCATGTAAAATGAACGTATCTCTGGAATATCGTTCTGTATAAAAGTTGGTATTTCAACGAAACGTACTAAACTGGCTCCTATATTCGAGTACGCGTAACAATATAAAATTTCAATTGTGCCTCTGGTATTGGAAAGTGAGTAACAAATTCCAGGATCGTGTCGCTTTAGCCTTATTACTTCCGCGCCATTTGCTAGCAAGTGGGCTGAGATAGTCCACCTTAGATACGGATCGAGGCCCTCACTCGCCCCCCACTATTCTAATCTATGTACTTTCAATTACTTTGCCCTAAACCTTTTTGTGTTTTTTTTTGTCCTTCAAATACACGTTCACATTCACACACATTCTCGCGAGCTTTTAGTAGGTAATCCTTATTCATGAGTTTTCGTATTGACATGTTTGCCCTATTTTCGCATTCTGTAAGTTCTATTCAAACTTTTTCAAATGTATTTACAAGAGTAATATGAATTTATTGGAATATTTTCGTCATCAAGAATATTGGTGGGAAAATATTTTCTAAACAAATTCTGCAGAATATACTTTGGTACCCCGCCAAAGGAATTCATGGTATTACTTCGGATATTGGGTAGATGTTTATACATAAAGGGGTTTATTTACAAAGTTAAGTAATGATTAGAGACTGTTTAACCATACATTTTGACGTTTAAAACGTCTCTTAGCTATACGCAACGTTTATAAATAAAGGGGAAAATGTCTCTCAAAATCTCTTACAAAAGAGATCAATGACAGAGTAAACAATAAGTGAAAAATTATAATTTACGTACGTTCTTAATTCATTAAAAGATTAACTAGTTTTTAAAATAACTTCAGTATATTTCGTCACTACGCATTTTGTATTTCAGGAATGTATTAAGTATTTTTATTTTCTGAGAATCTTTTGTAACTTTCTCTATTTTCAGTTTTTATGTAGCATTCAGCCTACAATGTTCCTACTGCTGAGACGCAGGCCTCCTCTCGTTGTGAGTGTGTGGGCCGTAATCCACCACGCGGGCCCAGTGCGGGTTGGTAGACATCTACACAATAATGTCACACATGTCTTCGAATTTCTGGGTCTAAGACATTTTAGTTTCCTCACGATGTTTTCCTTCACCGTTTTGAGAGCAGTAGTGATGGAATTATTAACACAAAGTAAAGCGCCTGTGTGGGTTCGAACCTACGACCTACAACTCGTAAGTTGCGGCCGTTACCACTTGGCCACCACTGCTCAGGTTTTATGTAAAAGTGAATAAAAACAAAGTCGTAGAACAAAGGCTTTACTTACATAAATGGGCGGTGACCGCCAAGACAGCAATTAGTCTTCGATCCATGGTGGTTGGCTTTTTATACTATCCGCAAATTAGATGGATGCCTGGAGACGCACTCTCATTCCGTAGGACAACCTCATTCTGTGTTGAAACCTGAAACAATTGAAAACAATCTATTAGCATTTTATTGGATACAAAATTGTGAAATAAAATGAAAAATTAAAACATAACGATTTTTTTTTAATCGATTGAAAACAGGACGGTGTAAACGGGACCTCACACTAACACCCATAAATGACTTTTAGTAGATTAACTGCGCTTCATTGCTAGGAGGAAAAAAGGTAGATTATCATGCTCTAAAACATTTTGTCATTGTGTATTGTGTACCTAATGAAATTGAATTATTATAGTGAAAGGTCTTGCAATCCAAAAAAAAACGAACAATAACAGAGAGAGACATTTGTACTGTAAATGTCGACGTAGGAACATATTTATTATGTTAATTTTCATATGAATGAATACGAAATCAACCTGTGAACCGCAACGCACGGACGGACAAAATAATCAGTCGATATGCAAAACGTCGGGCCGCGGTCACCCGTCTCATTTCGGCGGCCGACCGATTTCATTGCACAAAACCCATACAAATTATAATGTATACATGTTTGGCGGATTGCTCATTGCCTTCGTAATTATTATGGCATCCCCAACACATTAAAACATTGTTATTTTAATTCAATTTGGATACATTTTATCGACTTTCATTTACGCGGGTGATAATTTTACATTGATTTCGTTTGTGATTTGTGTGATGAGTCGGGATCACGTATTGATTTTTTTTGCTCTTTGTTGTCCATTGTGTTGGTTTGCCTATGTGCCACAAATGCTTTATTAATTTCATATAATCATTCTTGCGAATTCAAAGTTGTCAGAAAGGTTATTTCATATCTTTATTAAACTTTTAACTCCATTCGAGTCATAAAACGTTGTAGTATTTCAGTCTCGCCTGTTTATAAAGCTGTAGAATTTACGATGTTCCCAATGATTGCGGCTGGTAATTCACGATTGACATCCTTTGTGGGGTTTCGGCATTTGAAGGCGCCGCAGCCGTTCGAGGGACTAATCTTAAGGCCGCTCATATTAGTGAGAGAATTCTCAGAAATATCTACCGAAATGTCTACCGATTGAACTCTGAACTCATTGTTTGAATAATTTGAATCGTGCAGACAAAATGCATCTGGCACAAAGTCCTCGTAAGGGGTTTAGGATGGCAGTACATGTAATTAAGTGCACACCACACCTCTCAACGTGACATCTCTGGGGGCTCAGCTCTACCTAGGTATATAGGTGGATGCGTCCAAGCCAAATTCCCGGGCAGATTGGCATCCATTGTGCCTACCACGAGCTCAGACAGGCCTGCATAGCGGAACGTATTGAAACCATTTGAATGCTTAGTGAGTTCCGATTGTTGGCACCGAGTGCATTGCAATGGGTAAGAGAATTTATAGAGTATTATTGTGTACCGGCTTGCTTAGAACGACTTTACTGGGTGGATTGTGCGTCCAGGTGTTATTTATTTGAATGATTAAGTTTCGCTCAAGAGAATATTTAGGGTGTCAAGCATCGTCGTGTTCGTTTGTACGAAATCCAAGACTCCTGAACATTGATAATCCACTAACTATCGATAAAGACAGATTATTCCCGTGATATTATCTCGCGTTAGATGACTAAGATATCAAGTACGATCAGACGTGAATAAGCAGCTGTTAAGTATTCGATCATAACACAGGACTCTCGCGTCGTGAAAGAGCCTCCTTTGTGACCGCTTCGAGGGCTTACTATAGCCTTCATAGCTGTGTGTGTGTGCGTGCGTGAATGGCCGACGGGCAAGTGTTTGCTCGCGAGATGGCGCGGTGATGGAGCAGTGATGTTTGTGGCTCCCTCCTGTCTGGAACTATTCAGCCGATGCTCCTATACTGGGTAGGGTCGGCGTAAAAGTTTGTGGGATTTTATATTTTTGATCTATTTTTTTTTTAAGTAGGTTCATCAGAAAGAGCCATGGTAATCCCTCAAGCCTGGGAACAAAAGTTGGTTTACGAGAAAGAAGTTTAGGATTTTGACATTGCAAAATAAATTACGTTATTGTATTTTATATTATTTATATTGATTTTTTTTTATTTTAAAGATAAAAATCATATTTTGTTTTATTGTGAAAACCTTCCGAATTGTTACAGGATAACCAAATGCTGAAGACTACACAGAAACATAAAGTTGATGTAGGGTAACTCTCTTTTGTGTGCATATATTTACTCAGACTACAAGACGGAACTTGATGCCCTGTCTAAGTAAAGTGCAACATGTATGGACCTACCTACTTGAAAACAACATGTGCACACGTAACGCAAACCGGTATAACTTGTGAACGTTTATCCTATTGTGTATTGTCACAACTCTAAACGTTATAGATGTAGCTGCGTTTTCCGGAATTAGTGGCCAGCTGGTGTAGAAGGCCGTGTGATAACTTTGTTAGAGTTTATCCGGTACCTATTTGTTTTCCATCATTTAAATCATCATTCAAAAAAATACTTAGTAATCGAAACATTTTTTTTAAAACCCTAATTGTATGTACGCGTACACGTACGTGTGTACCCTAAAAGATACGTAGAAAAAAAAAGAATTACATTTCTGCTTGCATCCGGCTAACACAAACATTTTTGTAATAGAATTTTGAACTCTTCTCTTTTTAAATCACATCTGTAGCTCTAATTCGGATAAAATAGCAATAGAAAGATTACATAAACCATTTCAATCACTTTTTCCCCCTATTTCTATTTCAGTCTTCAAGGGGCAGATGACGACGCAACCCCGTCACTTGGTTATACAACGTGCTCCATAAGTCACGAGGAACAGAAAACGTGACATAAAAATGGATGGTTATTGAAATAGTTACATAATCCGTTTGATTCTTTTACAAAAATATAAACGTGGATTTATTGTGATAAGTCCTTTAGTAGTTGAATTGATACGGGTAACGATGCTTTTTGAAGGAGTAACGAAAAGCTTCTGTAGACTATTAATTGATAATGGAATATGAATTTCTATTATTTCTTAACGTATACAAATGTTTGTTTTTGTTGTCGGTACAACCTGTATCTGACCAAGTAGGCAGCCGGTCGGTTCATCCCTCTATTCAAACAAAATTTAATGAGGCGTACGCCCATACAGGAGCGTGCGCGCTCTCACACGACCCCACACGACCCACGATAATTATACGCACTATATACACCAAATCCGTAATTATAACCATCGTAAATAAAACATTAAAAGCTCCAATATAATTTTTCATCAAGCGACATTCATAAACGAATACTCCGAATTATTATCACGAGTTTGTTGCGATAATTCAACGAAATTAAATTATAACAAGCGTTGCTCACAGTAAAATAAAAGAAATATTTTTGTTTCAGAATGCCGATCGCGTCCGCTGCATTTTATTAAAGATGTTGATTAAATTGTACAATTATTTATGCGAGTTCCATTATTCGAGGCAACCTTAAATTTGCACAAAAGAGCAAGAGAAGGCAATGGAACGGACGGAAGGTAACGAGTACGAATATTTTTGTTCAGACTTTCTCACAAAAGTTTACCTAACAAGCAATAGCTAATGAGGTTTAAATGAATTACTGGATATACGAGTTCAACGTGCAATTACCACAGCAAGGCTGCATGAAACATAGAGATATCAAAAAAAATAATAAGACAAAATATATTATGATTGTTATAAAATATGATTGTCAGAAATATCTCGCTGTATGCATCTCCATTGCAAGTCATCTTCGGCCGTCTGATGTTGAAGAAATCATTAAGAATAGCCATCATCTTTTCCTATTCTCCTCCTTAAGTATTAGGGAGATATCTTATGTATGACTTTGGGTTTCGTTTCATGTTATTGAGTCGGTTTGGCCTCATATAATACTTAAATAATTCACAAAATTACAAAAACCTTCCGTTAGTCTGTGTGTCTTTAAACAACGTTTCGATAAAGTTTTTTAAATCCAATATTCGCTGGGTAATCAATCATATATATTCAGACTTATATGAAATACCTTCATGTAATGCGATACTGAAAGACTAATGACCCCATTAGTCTCCCAAGCATAGAGTAGGTACAGAATTAGATGAGAGTTTGTTGCCGTATCCTAAAATATGCTCTACAGCAAACTACATAGTAAAGTAATTAGTCAACCATTTTACTCAGGTGTGTAATATGTACACACCTGAGTAAAATGGTTGACTACTTAATGGGCACGTAAATCGGGATTTTCCAGAATGTTCTACGAGTGTCTTTTCAGTACCAAAAGCATAAGCCTCTTTTCAGATTTCCAGATGTCTTATAAAGGCTTTAATCCCCGCTTTGGAAATGTACGGATTCGCGACAATGCATCATTTCTTCACATGCTTATAAGAAAAAAAATCTCCAATCCTATTTCCTACCCTCCGATAAAGTTTTGCTATAGATAGATGGCTCCCCCTAAAAGCATATATTATTATTGCTCCAATAACTCAACGGAGCAAGAATATTTCGTTACAAAACTCACAGGAGAATGTACTTAGCAAGGTATGTAAATATTTGGCTATCGTTGTCGGTAAACTAGAGACGAATGTTGTCCGATAATTTATGTTGGCAACCGTGCCTATTGTCGGACAAACAACGCGCAGGCTCGTGGCCAAATTTATATTCCAAGTTTGGGTGAACAAGGGCTGCCCACAGAAATGCCCTCCCGACTGAAACCGATAAAGAACTTACTAAGCAAAACTGATACAAATGACCGTAAATAATACAAAAGCTCAATGTTTATTCTTTGTTTGGATAAAGTTGTGTATAGAGGTCGAGAAAGTTCGCAATGTAATGTGGAGAGTCTGAATTAGATGCATTTGTAGCGAAGGTTTTTGATTCAATAAAACGCAAGGATACGAGTGAATTCGTAGTCCGCGCAGAATATTATGTTAAGTAAACAAGCTCTCGAGGACGGGCACTGACGCACCCTGCTTCGAGTTGGACACTTTACCATTGGGAATTTAATGAACAACTTTCCAATGTTATAAAGAGTTTAATGAAATTGTAATAATAAGTCATCTCACTTTTTCAAGTTTTCTATAGCATTCTTGTGTTCTTCATGAGACGTATCTTCTAATTTGTTAACACCTCATGTCGTAGACGTGGAAATATCGTCTACACGTAAATTGACTATCGATGCGCAGAATCTTAACTATTAGATTAACAGTTGGGTCTCATAATTAGCATACTACATTACTAGCAAAAAATAAACGAATCGATTTGTATTCCCTTTAACAATCACCACTAATTTAATTTACCACTTCTACTAATTTAATTTAACAATACAGGCAGAGCAAGTTGTAAGCGCATACATTAGATACTCATTCATTCTAAATCAGCAGTTAAGTTGATTTCCGTGTAATAATCTGCGCTGCATGCGAGTATGGCAACTAGTAGGTAATAAATAACGGTTTAGTTGGGAAAGCACAATTTTCCAGATGAGAAGGGGCCGGGCTCGGGGCGCACCGAGCCGTTTTGGCTGCATCCCAGCCACGTTTTGCATTTTATTCAAAACGTTGACGTGAAGGATAAAGTTTTATTATTTTACTACTTGACGTGATCTGACTGTACCTGAGTGATGGCGTACCTGCTGATGTGATCATATTCAAATAGGAAACCTGTGAACATTTTGTGAATTCTTTGCAGTTCCTCCATTTTATGGTGAAATAGGAATTGAATATTGGTAACTATAGATTGGCTAAGGGGCGTGAAGAGGTGCTGCTACAAGATTGATAACAATATATTTATAATTTGAATGAGCATGAAGTTTTCAAAGGTATCTACGAGTAAGTCAGTAAAATGGTTATGTTATTGTTTTACCGTCTTCTATTGTAGATATAGGTACTTAGATCACATCAATTAAAAAAATACCTACTGTTCAAGGTACCTTTAATATTAAGATAGACAGCTATTAATTAATTGATCAAAAATGTAACAACCGTATTAGTGACTTATCTCAGACAAGCCACTTATATATATTAATTATCACATTGTCTCGTCTACATTTAATGCAAATTGTGAACATATAGAATAGAACGAAAGGTTCAATGCGTGAAGATGTTGAACATACCTAATGAGTAATGAATCATGTTCGAATGCCAATTGTTGAGCATATGGATGTATAAAATGTTAAAACTTAAACGTTAAATGTTTGACCTTTGGGTTCCCTCCGTAGATTAGTCCTTGTCAATCAGTCTTTAAACTGAATATGATATAATATGAATGTATTGTGTTCACACTATCATTTTGTTTATATGACGTCATTTTAATGTCTTCAAAGCTTATAAGGCTGTTACGAATAGGTAGTTTTTTTTTCTACCAGTAGACTATTGTACTACTGGTAGTTACTATTGAGCGTAAATATTGAATTCAGCTAAGAGCACACTAAAAAGCTAAAACGTAGTGGGTACCAAAAAATTACTACAAGAATCGATAAGAAATATTATTGAGTGCTACGCCAATAAGGTTACGCGCTACGAACTTGCTACGCGGCGCTACAACGCTAACCAGACGCCCACTACGCACTACAGTAACATTAGAAATTATAATTATTACGGAGTCGTTCAATCTCTCATAATATTATATGTAATTATTATAAATAACCTACAGTAAATACTGCACTTTATATGTCCTACGATTGTACCTACCTACCGACACTTCTTCTTAGCGTGTCAATGGCTATCTAAATGGACTCTGCCCAGAATTCGGCTACGTGTTTGGCTCGATCACTAGCATCCATCAGTTCCTGTAATGTCCAGACGACTGGACACGCAGGACACGACACCATTACCTACCAACGCAAACCATGAGTTGAGCAATAAATCTAACTTTACGAGCCCTAAAATTCACTCCTCGCCTGTTTGCCACTAATGCCGTATTAACAGCAAGCAGTCAGTGAGCCATTGTTGCACTAATGAGACGCAACTATGTTGATGGCGTGTCCTATATATTACGTAACTATTTCATGTTAGACCAACATGTAAGTGGAGGAGCACTGGTGGCCCAGTGGTAACGACCGCGACTTACAAGTTTGAGGTCCTAGGTTCAAAGCCAGACAGGCGCTTTACTTTGTGTTTTAATAATACTAGAAATAGTTTTCATCTTCATTCTTTGGTATTGTTCGTCGAATCGTTGAGCTCCTTAAGTCTAAGTTGAGCTGCACGAGTACTGACAATTGCGTGCACTGCCTGGACAGGTCCACTCAATCTGTGTGGTTCTTTCATCAAAAGACCATTTCAGACACCGATCTACATAGCCTTCACATGATCTGACGAAGATTTTGTCTGGACTTTAAAAGAGACTGTGACCTCTGAGTTTGTTTCGGCCTTTCTTCTCAGAGTAGTCAGATAGGACATGCCGACCTCATCTAGTTTTTAAAATACGATTGACGTGCAAAAGTGTTTGTTCAAACCTACTTACAGAAATAAAATCATTTATCATTTATCCACCTCTCTCTATCAACCACTGCTCTCAAAACGGTGAAGGAAAACATAGTGAGGAAACTGGCATGTCCTAGAACCAAAAATTCGAAGATATGTGACATATACCAACCCGCACAGGGCCCGCGTGGTAGATTACAGCCCACTCCCTCTCGATTAGCGGAGGCCTGTGTCCCAGCAGTGGGAACATTATAAGCTGATTAAGCAACAAGTAAGTAACGTATCCGCTTCAACTCCTGGGAACCTTGCAAGCGCAAGTACAATAGTTGAAATGCTAAACATGCATCAGTTAAATGTGAAATTGCAAAACAGAACCGTGAGTAACTTCCTCAATGAGCACTGTTAAATGGTGCTCCTTGGAAATTTCGTAAGTCGAGCCCACGAGGCATTCTGATCAGCATCGCAGCAGTGAGTCATGGGCGAGGCACAAGGCACGGAGGCGCGCCGACACCGTTTACAATCGAGACAAAGAACAATAGATACTAACTACCATCACTACTTACGGTCTAACACCCGCCTACGATAAGACCCCACATTATTCGAAAAAATACACTTGATCGACGTGACCTCACGTAAGGTTAGCGGAGGTCATATTAGTCACAACATTATAATACGCGGGGCGGGAGTGGTACCTTATACGTCTTAGTAGCAACCAATTATATGGCTTAGCCAATATACGTACATGCTTTTTCGGATTAGGCCGTGAAATATATGCAATAGCTATTTTAAAGCTCATTATTTTCATAGCATTGTTCAAATCCAAAGTATCTCTCAACATGTATTTATAAACAGAGAATATAATTTGCAATCATAGCTTTTGTATTTCCGCACTCGGCCAGATGAAACAAACAACACAAACCAAACAAATATTTTACCTAAAATTAATTCAGTACTGATTGTTTACAGGGGTCAGCATATTAGGACAAACAGGTAGCTATCCCGAACAATTTGTGAGGTTGTTTACAGGTTTCCTAATAAAAGCGGTTGAATACTACCTCCTTCTTTATGTATTGTGAATTAGAAAACAGAAGCACCTAGAGCGAGGTCTGGGGGGTATTGTGCCCTGTAACAATGCGATCGATGCCGTCCGCGGCCACACCGCCACCAGACAAAGGACAGGGGAATATTGTTTGTCACAAAATTTATTATAGCGCTAGACAGAGTGGGACGCGCGGTGCGAGCAACATATCCAATATATCAGCGGCAACAGTAACGCGGCTGAACGCAAACATATTTACGTGCTGTTCTGCGCCCGATTGTCGGCCTGCCTTCAACTACAATGTTTGTAATACTGGAATACTAACTATAATTTTGATGGCAATGAAGAGAAATCATGGATACATTGTCTTACGGGGTTACTAAACAAATCCACTGCGGGGATATTGTGTTGTTAACACGAGTTATAATAGACATCTCCCATTGCTTACCTACGTGCAATTATTAAACACATTGTCTTGTAACTTTGCCAATAATGAAGTAAGGCCGTGAACACACAGTATAAATTATCTACGGAGACGGTAAGGACTAGACTAGACGGCGGCGGCCGCCACATTCCTTTCACACCTTTGCACAGACATGGCGATAATGAGCAAGCTTAGGTGTTAAATAATACTAAAGTATTAGCCGATAATAATACGCTAAAAGATATTTATTAGCGTTAAGTCACGAGTAAGGATATTAAAAACAGGATGTATATGAATTTGAAGTCGTATTCTCTTAATAAAGTTCGATATTTGCAATTTATTATTCAATTATGAATGTTTTAATGGATTCCAATTGTGTACTGCTACATTTATCGCGGGATCGTTCAAATGAACGTAATCGAAGTAAGATCTTGCAAGTATTGCCGAATTAGTTCAGTTTTTCAGTGTCAACCACCGAAATCAGTCTTTTATAGGTAAGCTAAATCAACGTTTTAGGCGTGATTAGATTTTTAAACCAGATTACATACGCAATACATACATAAAATCACGCCTTCTTCCCATTGGGGTAGGCAGATAATACAGAACACCACCTGCTACGATCCTAACATAGGTACTCTTTTTGCTTCATTTACTTACACCACATCATATTCCAAATCCCTGTTCAGCTTTGAAAATAATTAATTAAGAAAAGGTATACAAAAGAATTGTCATGGCAGTTATAAAGTAAATAATGACGCAGTTCCCATCAAGTCCAGCTCTTCCACAATAGTTACATACAAGCAATTTAGTTGGTTTGAATGAGTGCGTGTAAAACGAGCGTTCACCCCCGTTCAAACATGGGGTCTTCGCTTCGTTTACTGTTTCCCTTTATAAGTCAATTCCGAGGGAATGGCGACTACGCGACGTGTTTACACCATGGTTTTATGTTTCTTTGCTATTTTCGATTGGCATAAGCATTGCTTTGTCTCTCGTGTGTGTTATTCTCTTATGTTCTTAGCAAATTGATGCTATTATTGTGTCTTTTGGAGATCGATTCTTAAAACCAGCAACTTACTAACTTTAAGGGCAATTATTGGATCGTGGATGAACATTGATGTCGTATATTTTAAGTTGAATATTTACTCGTTTAAAAACGTGTCTATGCTCCAAAAGGTACTAATTAAATAATATTCTTCAAGCGGCTTAGGTTTTATTAACAACAGAGGGTTCTTTGAAATTTCATTCAAATAAAGCTAATTAAATTATGATCTTACTACCTATTTATTAATTATAAAGGTACTTGTAGTACCTACTTACTCAATGTAAAATACTTAATGTACTTAATTAATATGTAGGATGACGCAAAAAGAAAATTAGAATGAGAATTTTAGACTGTGATTTTGATACCAATATAACCTAAAAAGTAAATAAGACACTCGTTTGCACACAAACGTCAAATATTTTTTTAAATCGCACACGTTGAAGTTTGTTTCACAATTGGTGAGAAACACCATTAAGATAGCGAGAGGATGGGATGAATTGTCGTAAAAAATAATTAATTAAGCGTCCCCAAATCTCGGCTACGAGGAAGGCTGGCATTCTTTTCCACATTAACATTCTTTTAGTGAATTATTCATGTGCATTTAATTGAATAGCATTTAAATTCATTAGTCTTGCTCCACTCTTATCTAAGGAGATTTTTGCCATTATCATTTTGGGTGCTCATTTTTCATGAAAGTAGGTGTGTACCTTCTGCCTTAATTTGGAAGATTATTCTGACCTTGCTAGTTTAAATAAAATGTTTTATTAGATACAATAAAGGCCCAAACTTAAAAGGCCAAGACTTGAATAACGTGAGTGAGTCACCAAGTAGTACCTAGTTGCGTTTAAAACGTTACGTATTTTTTAAGTTGGTACTCGCTCACAATACGTTAAATACCTCCTAGGCTCCTCCAAGCAGGCGCGCTCGCGACGCGATTCGCACGCGACATAAGAAAAACCGAGTGTCGCGCGACGAGCGGTGCCTTTGTGTCGTGCGCGATTCGCATCGCGTGTCGCGCCTGCTTGAAGTAGCCTTTAAAAGTAAAGTCTGTTATTTATTTAACATATTGTGAGCGAGTACCAACTTAAAGAATAGGTAACGTTTTAAACGCAACTAGATACTACCCATACTACCTATTTAAATTTGGTGACTCACTCGCGTTATTCAAAGTCTGACTTTAAGGATCCATAATTCAGCTTCTATAGGATTTATGAGAACTGTTAAGTTAAGGCTATAAAACCTCAAGGTATCGTCTCCTCGTCATAAACATGGGATAAGTCGCTCCTCTGCCAACTAGATGTCGCTAGTCGTAAATATAACTCTTAATATCACGATATCCTAATAAATGTTGGGGTAGAGCACTTATGATGTCACTTTACTGGTGGAACACCTGAATTTTGAACACCAGCATAATTTGGATGGTTATAACATTTCAAATAAACACAACAAGTGTTTGCTGTCAGCTCATAATGAGGATATTCCTTCCATTTATCTGTTTCAACAAAAATTTTGAATTTTAGATCAGTGAGTAGCACGTCGCAGCTTTTAATGGATGAATAATACCACTCTCTCAGCGGTATCCAGTAATGGAATCTCAAATATAAGTAGGTACTTCTGAATTCACATTATTTTGACATCCTGAGTGCTTCGCGACAGCGTTTCAAGACAACTTGTAATTTAGTTTTCAAAATGATGCTAGAACAATCATTTAAGTTACCTGTGGGTAAATACTGACTAAAGTAATAAACTTTGAGATGAATAATAGCGAGGGCAGGTAGGAAAACATCCAAGTTATATCGTCCATTATCGCAAGTTTGTAAGTTAACAAATGAAAGTTGTCGGCGAACTGTGAACAGATGTAACAATTCTATTGATCTTCTAGAATGGCGAGGTTATCAAAATAGTTAGTTATGTTATGTTTTAATATAGCTTTGTCAGTGGCTTTCAAAAGTTTTGTTACTTGAACTAAATTAGTTATTTATCCTATTAATCGTAAATATAAATCAAAGTATAAGTATTCCAGTAACAGAAGGATCTGGTATAGCTGAAAGTAAGATGTATCTTAAACGCCGTTGCGATGCGATGATGTTTGTAAACATCGGCATAAAATGTACATAATAACCAAAACAAAATATTGCCTAACATTCGTTACAAATACTGTTAAGGCACTCAAATAAAACAATATAGAGATGATACTTGTTTATTCAAAATGTGACCCTTTTTATTTTTGCGCAGTATCTATTACAAGTTGCTTGATCTCTATATCAGATAAACTGTTTTGCTTCCTTAGAAACACTGTTACTGTTTTGTTTATAGAAATGAGAACTGGGATATAAGCTGTAAGTGGCAGTAAATGGTTCTCCGGGTGTTTTATTCCGATTTGCTGTTGCTATTCCCTTTGCGAGGTAAACAAGTTTCCATATTTTTATTTTCTATAGCTATTGCCTATGAAGTAAAACCTTAGTATACTATAGTCCATTTATTTGTCAGAATATTGTTACAGAGTTGTTACATAGATGTAAAAGTTCATAATATTCTGCTGTTACCGGCGTACAAGTACATTTTCAGGGTTTTGGTAAGTTTGTTAGATATAATATTGAATTAGGTACATAAATTAATATAACATTCAAATTACAAATGAATCAAATATTAAAAATGGAAATGTCAAAAAGATTAAATTATGTCAAAGAGATATTAATAACAGAATATAATTATTATAATATGTAAGTCAACTTTTCTTTTCATTCATAAAATCATTAATCAAGTAGTAGCATTTACCGAGATAATTGAATAACTTAGATTTAAATGTCCTAAACTTAAAGAGTTTTAAAACAGTCTGGTAGTTTATTATAAACTTTGGTCGCCATACAAAATACATTATTAGAAAATTGTTTATTATTTCGTCTAGATACACGGAGAATACTTTCACTTTGTAGTGCATCATTTTCTAAGTGAGGAATGTTGAGTGAATCTATTTTTATGATTTCAAACGGAGTTGAATCAGATTATTTGATTCTTCATCGAACTTATAGGTTGCAAAAGCTTCACTCGTGGTTGACTTCACAAATGTTGAAACATCTGTCTTCCTTTAAAAATAAGAGATAGCAAGATCCTTGCTTGTCTTTCAGAGCCCCAGAATTTCAAAAAAGTCTACAAAAGTGTAGTTTGCAAAAGTTCTTTAATCACACTAGTAGGTTCTATAGTAATAGAGTTGGGATACCTGCTCCATTAAACCTGAGACATTTGATAAATTTATAAGTAGGTACCTAGATGTCGGGCAGGTAATGAGAACTTGACCTTTTAGGACAATAAAATTGACGAGGTCATCTTTCGTCCTTGACCTCTTGTCGGGCTACGGAAACAGAGTCTTTACCGAAAAATAGATAAGAAAAATGTTGAATGTTAAAATCGTGATAAATCTCGGGTCTTGCTTGGTTGACTTGTTTATTTGATTTGATCTATTGTTCAAGTAACTACAACATCTAGATTTGTGGGTCGTGCAAAATCGTGGGTGACGTTAGGTTTGAAGAAATGTTTTCTATTTATTTCGAGGTGTTTTGTATTCAAGAAGAATAGTTACAGGAGTAGTACAACAGTAGTTTACTACATATTTCACATTGATGAGTAGCAACATCTTTTCATCGACGATACGTCTGACTATAGAAATAAGTATTCATTACGGTTTAACTTTCATTTATTATTTATACTGAAATGGATATTCATGGGCTGATAATTTCGGTAGTAAAACCAGGAAATCTGTAATCGACGTTTTTTAATCTTTATTTATTTGAAAGGGTTTTATCACTTAGTGATAATGTCACCCGCGTAACACAAAACAACTTAAAACTAAACAATGGCTAATAAACAGTAATTATTATGACCTACTTAATAGTGTTGTCCCTATTCGTTTTGGTAAATAACAAACAACAGTCGATACAACATCCTAGCCTCCTCCGACAAAGGGGACGCTAGGATGCTGTTATATGCCCTCACTTCAAATCCCACACCAATTGACATTATACCTACCCTATACCATTGCAAAGATTCCCTAAGTACCAACCTACTCGTATAAATAACATTACTGAATGCATTTGCATGCTAACGACATCTGTACGATTTCGATTAGGTTCTCTCATTTAAAATATATGGGAATGGTAGCAATCCTTACTTCATTTCTTGAGATATGTAGGTATCTACATAATGTAATACTATTGACATAAACGGTATTGCGGTCAAAGATTGCACCAATGCATTAAGTACTAGTACCTTTCCTGATGAGCACCGTAATCTATACCTCAGATGTTTTCATTAATTCTTGGGAAGATTACCAACTGAATGGAAGGAAAACATTTTATGTTATTTTTTCATCCCTTGTTCGGATCAGTATTACAACGACCTTTGAAATACGTTTTCCCACATTAAATAATATTTATTTTGTTTATCTTTGTAAGTGGGGCTCGTGGCTAAATAATAACAGCCGCAACGGGTCAATCGAAGATTAAGCTACACTTGCCGCGGTCAGTTCGTGGATGGGTGATCACTCATTACATATCGAGACCCTTCCATGCCTTGGAAAGCACTTTAAGCCGTTGGTCCCGGCTGTCATTCGTAGATCTTTGACAGTCGTTACGGGTAGCCAGAACCCAAACTGTGTGACAACCAGTTTTACCAAGAGGTATCGTGTAACCCAGTAACAGGGTTGTGGAAATCAGATAGGCAGTCGCTTCAGCTGCATCCAGTTAGGCTGAAAGCCGACCCGCAACATAGTTGGAAGAGGCTATAGGCAGATTGATTGATCTTTGTAATTTGTGTGTTATTTTTGGCAAGGGTTGTGATATATTGTAGCTACGAAATATTTCCTATCATTGATCCTTTTAAAGGTTGAATATCTGTGGGTGTCTAAGGGTTGAATATATTGCTTATATTGATCTATTAATAAGCAACTTCTAATTAAGTGTGTACGGATTATAGCATAAGCCATTCTGTAGTTTTGCGGAGTTTAGGCGGAGAAACTAGTTTAGGTTTCAGAAAAAAGCTTTAAAAGTAAGTATACATTTAAAGCTTGAATCAATTGAATCAAAACTTCTAATTTTATATTCATAAGCCAGCTCACATACAATACTAGTGCTCGAAACAATTACGTGTGATGAGTCTAGCCTTGCTTTTAATATGACAATGACGAGCTAAACGTTTATTTATGACATTTACTTTAATTCTGATGAGTATAATTAGTTTAGCTGAATATTACGAATATATTGTATATTTTTGTCAATCAAAACTAAACTTTGAAAGCATCATAACCTTCGTTGATGAATCCTTCGAGGTCTCATCACTCAAGATTCATTGCTGATTGTCTTTCACATCGTAATAGGTACGAATATTGACTACTAGTACTGATAAGGATCCAAACTGAGTAGCTTCTGTTGTCATAGGTGCAAGAGAGACCGATTCTGTGGTTTCTAATGGTCTACTTGCCTGATATGGTGGGGTTTTTATCCTTACCTTTTACTCGAGAAAAGCTTTGGAACATTTATCTACGCTAGTGAGATACGGTAAGCTAAAAGTGGTCTTATGTCACCTCTTACATGTCTTTACAGAAAAAGTTTAAAATGAACCAGAGACCGATGGCCTAGAGAAAGCGATATTCTACGAGCGATAACTACGATGGAAAAGTCAAAATGTATATTTTTTTTTTTTTTTTGAGGATGGGGAATCATCAAATGACCCCTCCCGCTCTGAGTGGAGCGGAAGGGAGTGTCAGACCCTTACTGACTAAAACCCACCCGTGTTCCTTCCTTGGCCCTTTATGTTCCGGGTCAGCGGTACCCCTTTTGGATGATCCCGCTTTCCGAGTCAACATGTATTGGATTGACAATGACCATTCCATTACTGCGATACTAACGTCATGCAGGTATTATCGAAACATTCTTGCAGTGTGCGCCCTTGCATTATCATTTGGCTTGCCTTGCATCATCCGAGCCTCTAGGCATTGACGTATGTATCGGTGGTGGGAACCGTGGTCCCGTCACAACCTCAAGGCCAGTTTTTCCTTCGGTGGAAATTCCGCCCCAGACTGTCAGACTGTTTAGCTTAGGTCAATCCTGTTGAAAGTCGATTCCTGTTGCAGAAATACGAAATGCTTTGAAAGCGATTGCCACTTGTCTAGGCCCTCAGGTTATAGAATAGAATAGACTAAAGTTTGTAATGTAGAATTTATAAAGTAACAGTGTACTCATTGTTGAAAAGCCTAATAAATAAATATATTTATTTGCATTAAAACATGCAATACAATAATGGCCTTAATAATAGGGTTATGATCTACGTGTCCAGCCATGGACTGGCATACAAATATTGGAAAGAAAACAAGTTATAGTTAGTTATAAGTTAGGTTATTGACAAATGCGTGCACTGACTGGACAGGTCCTCTTAATCGGCGTGGTTCTTTCCTCAGAAGACCATTTCAGATACTAATCTACATGGTCCTCAAAGATTATGTTCGAACATTTATATACACATTGACATTGATGAATTTTATACATACAATGACATGAGTATTTACTTTGTAAAGTATTATATTATTTAAATTATTGTGAATGTGAAGATTATGTGGATTATTACTTTTTTATTTTATTTCTTAGTTAGTTTCACGATCTGGCAGCTTGAGTACTTTATGCGGCCTACCCAAATGTCCTTTCTTTGGTATTGTTCGTCGAATCGTTGAGCTCCTTAAGTTCTCAGTTGAGCGGCAAGATTACTGACAAATGCGTGCACTGACTGGACAGGTCCGCTCAATCTGTATGGTTTTTCCTCAAAAGACCGTTTCAGACACCAATCTACATGGTCTTCACATGATCTGACCAAGATTATGTCTGGACTTTAAAAGAGACTGTGACCTCTGAGTTTGTTTCGGCCTTTCTTCTCAGAGTAGTCAGATATGAAACGCCGACCTCATCTAGTTTTTAAAATATGATTGACGTGTAAAAGTGTTTGTAACAAACCTACTTACAGAAATAAAATCATTTATCATTTATAATTTTGCACTTAGCATCAACAATGACAGTGTAGTTAAACAGTCATAAAATTGTAATTGTAAATTGTTTACAATGTCTATAAATAGTTCAATAGTTGTTGTTATAGTTAGTTTCAGATCAGTAAATCTGTAACAATATTTATCACTTACTTTTTATCACAGAATTCTTCTATACTGTGCCTATGAGCCATTTATGTAATTTACATAAAAGAAAATATTTCAGAGAGAATTAGTACCCAAATATCTAATGGGATATTGTTTAAAATTGTAATTGCTGTGATAAAACAATTTTTATGGCATAATGTACGTTGGTGTGTTTAATCTTGTTAGTTCTCTACGGGTATATATTGAATTAAAGTCGCGTGCTATAAAAAAAAATGGTGTTCTTTCACAAAATCATTAGCTTAATTAACCAGTGCCTTAATTTCTTTTTAAATGGGTATTTTCGTAATTTAAAACTACTACACAACTATTCGACTATCCCAATACACCAAATCCGTCTCATATTCGCATGTTTAATGCATGCGCGCACGTTTCGCTAACATTAGCTGGCCGAGATTACAATTGAACATGGTAATATGTATTAGCCACAGATGCCGTGTAACGCACGCTTTCAGCTGTAAATTGTGCAAACAATCCGTGTAATGATAACTGAATTTGATGAATTGCGTGATATGATTATATTGGCTTCGGAAATGGTATTGTCTATTGATCATTCTCTTGAGCTTGGTAGTTTGAACTTAAAAATAGAGACTTAGATTGGACTCAGAGGTTTGGTACCGATCGGATGCTTTCTGAATCTTTAATCAATTTATAACGTTAATAAGATTTATAACGTTGCAACTTCAGAAAAAACCACAAGTGATTTTGAAATTTTTCATAAAGTAAGTCAAATCGTTTGAATCTAGGGTCACTTTGGCTTTGTGTCATGTTTAAAAAATAATGAGCTCGAATAAGTGCTTTAAATCTGTAATATTGCCAGATTACATGCAGCTCAAAGCTTAACCCCAAACTACCCCAACTGCAGATATTTTTACCAATTGCATTTATCACCGTTTTCGAATGGCATGTCCACTTCGTTTCTCATTTTCACTTAACAAATCTTTTCAAATATTCGACCATACATCCATAAGAGATGAACTCAAACAGTACTAGTCACGTCTCCCTTTCATTTGCGGTGGCCACGTATTGGCCTATTGGCTTCGTTCCCGGTCAGGCATTCTCGTTACTCGCTCAGCGTTTTGCGGTCCGAACACCACTCATTCAAATAGGCTAGCTTATCTATATTGAGGGTGACCGTGAGCCTGCGGGACGTATGCTTTAGAGTAATGATACCCAATAGTTACGTGATCGTTAGCCCTGTATTCACTTCGTCGATTGAGTTTCAAAGGCGTTGCTCAGTATTGAGTGTAACCAATTTCGTTGAACTTTGAATAAGTTAGGACGGGTTATCAACTTGCAGTTAGGTACGGGACTAATGTTTAAAGTTTTGACTTATGATTATAATTTTATAGTTACCAAAGAAGATTCGACGCCCTATCCAATTTCATCCACTAGTTCATGCTCTACTCATTCAATTAGTGTAATTTAATTGACTATAAAATAATGTATATAGGGTGATTAAGCTTGGATCGACTACACTCGATAGTGACATAATCATTGTCAGTAGCTGGAATGGCTCGAGTGGTTTAGGGATCGATACAATTGGAATTACCACGCTTTGGGTAAATTTGTTTGTTCTAACTATTATGAGTACTTAGAAAATATTTTTAAAGTTATTTAAAACACAGTTATATAAGTACTAATAATATAATCCTAACATCTACGGTGAAAAACTTTAAGTACAATCTTCTATTACATCTGTCGCATTACTAAAACGGCTTAAAGTATTCGGGACCAGTTCGGATCTTCGGCTTTCCGTCAATACCGGTCACAGATCACTGCAGATGGATGGCCACTGATAACGACACTCCTACCGCGTACTTTCCCGTTTTTGTGTAAGTCCACGATCCGAGGACGTTGATATGGCTACCCTACTTACTTTATCTACCTGTAGTTATTTGCTCCCGCTACATAGAGCGAAAATCAATATTAGGAATAGAGTAAGTTAATTAACTTGCGTTTGCGGGGCTAAGCGCATATTTGTTTAGCTTCAAGCTATAAAAACAGAACTTTCACAAAAAGACACAACTGAATGTGCACAAATGCAATTTCAAATCTGACTCCGTTTTGCCTCCTAATCTGCGGCTACTTCGTCTTAATTGAAAAACGTATCAGTAAGGAAATTCTTTTTGTTTATGTGGGCATAACGAAACGTATCTAATTTGTATAATAATCACGCTTCTCGAAACAAAATGATGTTTTATTCTTATTTGCGAGGAGAGTAACAGCACCTCTGGCATTAATAACAAAAGCTATGGCCGCCCGTTAAGGAAATTTCGTTTAGATTATAATCAAATGGCAACGTAAACAAACTTTTCACGCCACGTGACGAGCATCGGAACTGCTCGGGACGACTCTAATTTCACGGCGTGACGAAGAGATCTCCTCATTTCCCTGACGGTTGCGGATATTTTCAATTTTCCCGACGGTGGCTCCTTTTTATTAGTTGTTGTTTCGCCTTGAATACTAATCGCTGAAGAATTAAGATTCACGTGACATCTCCTTTGCTTATCCGAGACGTTGTGGCCGAGCCGGGGTTCGCAACCATTCGAAACAGTGCTACATTAATTTGTTGTTGATTCTGACGTTTTTACTTTTCTTGGAAAACTGTGTCTTTTTCCTCATTTTTCATTTTTTTTTGTGTCTATCTTTTTCTATCAGGTTATTGAGGACTTCAAACGTCAATTTAGCGTTATTCCATTTAATTTTGATAAGCTAAAGATGGATGAAAACATGAAAACCCACTTCAATAATCGAGTATTAACATGACGTAAATACCGGGTATCGATATAATAGTTTAGCGATCGACAGCAACGTTTTAATTAACATGGAGGTTATTACGGCGATGTCATTTGCCTTCACAGTAACACGTATAGATATTCTGACGCTGCAGCCAGTTATGAGGTTCCTTGCCAAGTTATTATGATATTCACTTTGCTCGCTTTAACTTCAGCCGAGCATATAAAGCTTGGGGTTAATTACACAGTATTTATGTTTGCTGCTCTATAGGTCATATTCAATATTGCAATATTTTTTATTTGTGTTTCCTTTGCTTCTTAGATCTTTATTTGTTGGCAGATCATTAATTTTAAATGCTACAATAAGTACCTACGCTTTTTATGAATGTTCTACTAAAAACGTTTCCAGATTTAGCAACGTTCGATGAATCAAAAAGTAGTTTGCACATATTAGACGCAGATAATGCATTCGGCTATAAATTCTGTGTAAGTGCGGAAATAAGGTGACGGTTAGTTCGTGCTGGGCGCTCCGGTAGACGGAACACTCGCCCGCGCGGCTGCCGCGCCAGTAAAACAGCAAGTTGACTGGAATAGGGCTGGCGGCGTAATTAAAGCTGAACTTAATCTCCTGTCACCGGTTCACGAGCTGAAACCCCGCGCCCACTGACTTAATTAGATTTTTGATGAATTGTTCCCAATAAAGCCTACGCGGACTGTTGTGCACTAACATGGTTTGGTCTGGTGTGTGTGTATGTTAAACTAGTTAGCAATACACGTAAAAAGTTCATATACTCGTACAAGTCATGTATTTATGAAAAACTACGTACTGTAAGGCAATAGATCCGCCTTTGTACAGTATTTTTTTTACTTGTGCATAAAGTTTTAATAACAAATAATAAATAGATGGCGCTCGAGAACCGTCATGAAGTTGACAACTGCGAAGATAGCAACGCGCGGCATTGCACCGAGGCGTTCGCTCTCTTTTTCGCGGTTACCGAGCGATGCCTTAGCTTGCTAGCACCTAGCATCTACATAACATGTTATTGTACTACTTAAAAGTATATTTTTAATAAAATATTTTATAAATATTTTACTTGGTTTTTCTAAGCTCTTACAGTACCTTAAAGAGAGTAAAACTACGTTCGCACTGACGAAAAATTATCGCGGCGGGATTTTCCGCGCATTGGATTTTTAACCCTCGGTGTCGAACCGAGCATTGAGTATCAAACAGAGTGCATCCCAGCGCGTCGAAAAAACACACAATGTTGGATTTTCAACTCTCGGCGCTAAGCAGTGCGTCGATGATCCAGTGCGCGAAAAAATCCCGCCGCGATATTTGTACGTCCGCGCGAACGTGGACTAAGACTGAGCCATATGTAGTCAGAGCCTTAGAAACTAAAAAACCTATCAAACCCAAAATTGCTCTTAAAAAAATTATAACTACACGTGCAAAAAACTTAAAGGAAAGTGTACCTCTAACTCGAATCTTATTGGCACGATATAAACAAGCGTTCAACATCTCGATCCTTATTCAATGTTCAATCGACCGTGACTCCAATGGTATTCGAAGCAACGATAAGTGGATCGAGTACTTTTGACGTCGGCAAGTGGGAGCCAGCACAATGGCAGGGATCTCTAGGCCCGGTGAACTTCGCAGATAACCTTTGCCCCAATATTTTGATTGAACTGATGTAATACTCCAAGGCCGACGTCATTGTACGGCCATTGTGTGTACACCGAAGGCTCACTCGACGGTCCTATTCAGAACAACCAATTATACAGACTGGACCATTTTGAAACCAATCCATCATTCCAATATAATAAATAGTTGTAAACAAAGGGTCCCCATTATGAAATCAATTTCAGCTCGATATATTACAATAGGCTTCGTGCACGTGGAAATGGAACTCCCTTATTCTATTTAATATCAAACAATGTGAAAACCTTCTGTGTAGGTCACACAAAATTAAAGTGAAGTCCTTAAATTGAACATTATTTAACCGAGTAGGTACTGATAGGGAATGTTTCTTTCGCCGAATTTGATACAAGTTGGGGGCTTGGGGCTCGCGACGGAACACTTATCGCAGCTCGAATTACGATGTCAAGGAAACAAAAATAAATTATTTATGAAACGCTCTATTATAAGTTACATTTACGGTTAAGGGAACTATATAACATTAATGTGTTTCATGCTTGGTTGCCATAGTTAAATACCGCACACGATGATTCAATCAAGACAATCTTTCAAGAGTGACTTATTGATTTACTATGTGAGATATCTGTTCAAAAATGTATGTAATAAATCAGTAATTGATAGTTAGTGTATAAAAACTGATGAAATTGATTAATGGTGAGGCTTGACTAAAACTTGATTATCACAAAATTTATAACGATTGATTAAAATAATAATGAACGTCACGTTTTTGTTGAAAAACTAATTGCATTATAAAATGACCTGTGTCAGCTCTGTGTGGAGTAGGTGACAACTTTGATAAATATTCGAGTTAGCATAGGTCATAAATTTGACAGCCAATTGTATCGTTTAATAATTGCTGGCAATCTGTCGTGTCACGTCGTGTTATCGTGTGCATCAGTTAACGCCTCGGAATGACCTTTTATTTCAAATTTCATGTAGTCTTCAAATTAACTGAGAAGGACGGTGAATGTAAAAGTACTTTGTTTTTTTTTTAATGAATGATGTGCATGAATGAGTTACTTAATGGTATTTGTTTTGACGTATGTCTTACATGATGTTGGTATGTCGATTGTTTTTAATAAATCAACGAGCATTTTTGCAAGTATTTTAAATATGTAATGTGTTTTCGGTGCTCTAGCATCATTGTATACATTTACTTTTTGCTTAATTAATGTTGATACTTTATTATAGATAGGTAAGTTTTTGTAATCATTATGGGTTTTAAACATCACTGATCTCAAGTTGTAGTCAAAATTATTATCCAACCTTCGCCAAAATCAAAACCAAACATACCTAAATGATGCGCTCAGCCGATTATCTTTATCAATAAAATCTTCATACTAATCTCTTCCTTAAATTCCTTTCAAAAGTATTGAATAATACAGTCATTATGGCCTAACCTCGTCTTTCGTACTAAAAAGTCAAGGACGATAGTACGTTTTATTGTTTACTAAACGGTGTTCGTCGTTTGTGTTCGAATATTATTTCAATTGCAGAGCGATCAATCATTTAAGTGTCAATAATTGGATGCTCCGTTTTATTATTGCTGTTGAATAATCAATATTACGTATGTTCGTAATAATAAAGCTGTCAAAATTTAAAATGTGTGTTGGAAAAATTGTTTATTGCCTTCGAGAAAACGGAATTGTTTTTTTTAATGTGTGGAGTAAGATATTATGCTATATAAGGTACTTTAAGTAGTTAGATGACTGAACGTGATATTTGATTAGACATAGGCACTTAATTAATTTTATGGATTGAACTTTACCATTAACACGAATTCGATTATTTGATTTTCGAGATAGCACTTTTTATTACATATCAAAAATCCATAGCTCAATAACAGTAACTTATTATCTCATCGAGGTTAGAACTAGTTTTATTTTTAATTCGTGACTAACGCATATGAATGTGCATGTAGGGCTTTAGTTCCGTCGTTCGCCATGAGTCGTGCACAGCCTTGCTCCTAAGTATGACACGTAATTCCATTCACGATTCTCAACCAATCAAATATTATTATTGATGCAAATGGATTATTTGAATGCTTAATGCAATTATATTCTGTTAAATCCATTTGTTGAGGACAACACCTAGCGATTATCCGCGACGATAGCGTCATTATGGGCTATCGATTTAATAGACACACGGTTTGAACATCACAATTTCCTTGATGCGAATATCGAAATCGAAGATTCGTAGAAGAGTCATAATTGATCAATTGGATATGGTAAAAGGAGACTAGACTAAATGAGGCATTTCTTAATTTTACTATGTTAATTGGAACCTATCGTAGAATATTCGATAACCGAATTTATAGTAGACAGGCCAGCTATTTACAAAATAAGCGTCTACTTATGGCAAGCAAAGTTTTTAACTTTTAAAGAAATTATTTTTTTCTCGACATTAAAACTGAAAGCTTTTCCGTAAACAATCTTAGCTAAAGTACGGAGCAACACGCTAATGAAAGACCAGCTTCATAACCTCTTGCTGGCAACGTTAAAACTGCAAGATTGTCCTCAAAAATGTAATCACTTTTTCAATATCCGTAGCGACATTTGCACTCATTAACACGGTGTTCGAAACTTCCCTTCTCTTACAGACTAAATTAAAAGTACATAAAGAAACTATTATTAGACTTTTAATTGCTCAATTCTGTGCGACGATAAAAGGGGTCGCTTCGGCGCTGCTTTGCATACTTTGTGAAATAAGCACGAAGTAAAAAGCCGGACTGTATATTTCATCTTTCGAAGCTAATAGATTTTTTCATTCAACTTACGGTACCGAGAATAAAAGGGGATTTTTAGAATTAAAATTTACATTATGAAATTTGCTATTAAGATGAGGGTTAGCTGCAAACTTGCTCCAGGGAATTAGTATTTAGCTTAACTTCATTTATGTGTAACTGTGCGTTATTAAACGCGAGATAATGAATTTTATATTCAGCCATTAACAGCACATGTTGCTGTTTCGTTCTTGAATGTACTTTGAATGAAGTAAATGTGTAAGTAAGCAGTTAACGTTAGTACAAAAAGCTGACTTTTTTAGCAGAGCGCTTAACTGGCTTTCGACCCGAGATTTCTTAATAAACCTCTGACGTAATATCAGCAAGAGCTTTATAAATGTTATAATATTAATTTGATCTGGTAATTTTTCATGTTGATGTGAGATTAAAAGTAGAACCAGTCATTTTCAGCTGCTTAATTTCGCGATCACGTAGCTAACCGAAAACTCGAAATAAATATTTATATTCATGATGCGCGATGTAGAACTTTAATCAAAACTACACGTAGAAGAAAACGTACAAAAACGTGCATAAAACCAGCTATTAGCTCTTACATAAAGATGTATTATTTACATTTCCGTCTACATAATTATATTTCATGTACAAAGGTCTCCCGGCAAAGCTTTTCGTCTTGCCGTTATCTTGTATCTGTAAGTTAATCCTATTGCAGAAATGCTATTCAGTAGTCCTCAAGCCCATGTATAGGGTACATAAAGGTATGTATGTATGTGTATTTGCCTTTGAGAGGGCACTAACGAGGAGGTCGGCTATCGACTTCACTGTATTTGCATACGCAGTGCCCCGGAACGTAAAACGGCATATTAAAGGTTTTACAGAAAGAAAAGCCACTGGAAAATGTAAATAATGGACATTGGACTGGAGCTAGTTTGTGGATGAAGTATTTTTGGGATTGAGTTTCAGCAGTCTTTTTGTTATGTTAACTTTACTACGGCACTAATGAGCTTGTGCTCACTAATAGATGATTTTAATAAACAGTATTTACCCATAACATCTGTGTGACAAACAAATGATTGCAGATGCTTTAATTAGTAACCGAAAAGGGGTGCAGTGAACCCTCTTAATCATTGATTCATACCTTTATCTCATTACTCTACTACCAGCCGAATTGACATGGCGAACGAACTTTAGAGATCCTCTTGACACCTCCAAAAGCTTTCTGTTAGAAAAAATTCTATACGCATGATTGCAAAGTGATTTACTATAAACACCCATAAAGTCATACAAACACTACAATTATCTACTTCAAGAAACATAAACACTACAGTTCGCGAAAGAATGCTGCCTTGTTCTACTGAGTAATTATTACGCAGGCACTTAAGGTCGAAAGTAGGACCACTACACCACTATTAGTTAGTTGTATGTAATAGACGTGCATCATTACACGAACGAGCGCGTAACATGAAAACTAGGAAGAATTACCGCGCTGCGGTCTATTGCCCGACACCCTTGGACACGTATAGCCCGAGAAGGGATGGTGCACACTAACTAAATGGATGACAAAATAAAATGAACATCGTTTATTTATAAGCAAAAACAAAAAAAAAACACACATTTTTAAACGATACTTAACATTAATTATAATAAGTATTTCGGTTATTATAATAAAAATACAGTGTCATGACATTTTTATACATTTTACGATGCGTTTCATTGCAAGACATTTTCATGCATTTTACGTTTCAGAATTAAGCTGTTAATTGCTTGTTTATCGCCACTACCCACTTGATACTTTCGAAGCCTATTTTGTATACATTTTTAAGCTTTCCAACATCATGTAGGTAATGTTGATAATATTTTGGCAGTGAAAATTGCGCAACTTTGGATTTCGCCAGCCCTAAGAAACTAAGAAATAGGAATACACCAGTACCAAAGTTTTTCCACCTCCATGATTCGTTTGGTTAATTTTTATGTTTCCTTTTCCCTATCGTTACAGTCTAGATATTTTTGAATAGTTTAACCAACGTAACGTAAGTCTCCTCTCTACTGACAGGATAATGAAGTTTCATATTATTTATTTTATTCGCGATTTTTCGTAAAAAACAATTGAGCAAAAGTGAGGACACATTACATAACAAATGTCCCGCTAACCCCTGCGTGCTTGTGTTAGGGTTGGGTTAGTATTTGATGGACCCGAGGCGAAGGCACGCGCGGTTGTCGGCGCGCGCCTCTGAGGCGATGCACGGGGTAGTTAAACACCTCACTACCCCGTGCAGGAGACGAGGCCCGGGCTGACCGGGCCAGCACTAGTGTGGGGCTGCGGAAGAATTTCGATTCCCGCGGCCCCGCGCGCACGTGCAAGGAGACACCGGGGTGGTTTTAGCCGGTAAGAGTCCGGCACGCCCCTCCGCCTTTTCCCCAGGCGGAGGTAGTCCATGAGGATTTCCCCCCGTAAAAAAAAAAAAAAATAAGGTTTGGGTTAGTAAAGCAACGATTAGGTTTCGAATACACAATTTCGTCACTGTTGACATAAAACGTCGAGGTATTGCCATTTTCAAATTAAGAAGGAGTCGTCTAAAAGTAACGAGAGGTTCGATGCAACGCGGCAAGATGCGGCCAGCACCAGCTACAGCTTGATACAGCTAGAAAACATCTCATGTAACAGCGAGGAAAACATGCAAATGAAAGGACCCCCGCTTTACTGCGCACAGCCCCGAGGCAACAAATAGCGCTAGTATAAATCATTATTTTAAGCTCTCCCCATTCATGCATGAACACACGTTAGGTAATAGAATGCTTTCAATGCAGGCACTTAAGCATCGTTCAAGCGGTACGTCTAATAGTTCAGAATTATGAAATACAGTTCGTATTTCATATAGAACGCAGTCAATACAATTACACATCGCAGTTCATCATCAATAATGAGTCTGTCGTTAAACATTATAGTGAATTCATTATGATTCAATTTGAAAAGAGCATGGTGTTTGTACCAGCTCAATAGGAAAAATTAGGGCTAATATGAACTTAAAAAAAAATTAAACGTATGATAATTTTTTGTGCTTTTTTTGTCTGGCAATAAACCAATTATTATATCATTCTTTTGAAGTAGATTATCCCCACTTTATAAATGAAGACAGTCCGCAATTCCATTACTGTCGGTAACCACAACGCATCGTTTTTGGGATTTAGAAACCGGGCATTAGAAGATAATGTTAGAACTGGGTTATGGAGCGGGCGGTAATCAAGGCGTTTATTCATCGTCACGCGTGTGACAGGGCGGTCGCATCATTATTCGTAGACATGCATGTTTCAAGAGAACATACTTTACAACATGCCTGCCTGGTACAGTGAGGCTGTCTGCGCTAAGGGCCCTTAAGGCTTCGCAATTTACGTACGCGACACGCATATATGCAAGATTTGCGATGCTTTTATTAAGTGCACTCTGCATATTTTCTGACATACTTGCATATACCTAGCTATGTTGACATAGTTCTGTTGACGTATGTTAATGCACATACATAACAGCCATTGGCTTCATTTGCACTGAATACTATTGAATGAGTATTATTATGTAATTGGGTTAAACGACTGAATTCTTCAGTTATGACGATGAGATGTTAACAAGGCGTGACTACATGTCTACGATTGCAAAACCTAACATGTGGTACTCCATAACAAGCGTCGCTTTTGTGATATACCAAGGTTCATCATCTGTACCGATACAAAATGTTACAAGCGTTTTAAAGCCGAACTTTTTGCCCGATACTACAGTCGGTGGCTGACAGAGTAATGCCAGGTCGATGGCAACAACGCGGCCTGTCGTTCATACTTGATCCGAATCGATTATCCAGGTACAATACCGGTAAGTCCCCTCTTTGAGGAGTGGCTAGAGAGGCGCCACGGCGTCCTCACCTTCCGCCTGACGCAGGTCCTAACCGGACACGGTTGTTTCGGGAGGTTCCTGTTCCGGATAAGGCGGGAGGAAACGCCCGGGTGTCACCATTGTGTGGATCGCCCGGAGGACACGGTGGAGCATACGGTGGAGGTCTGCCCGGCTTGGGCGGAGCACCGCCGTGTCCTCGTGGAGGCGATTGGCGGTGGCGATCTCTCGCGTCCGGCCTTGGTCCAGGCCATGGTACGGAGCGAGAGGGCTTGGGAAGCCGTCACCTCCTTCTGCGAAGCAGTAATGTTCGCGAAGGAGGAGGCGGAACGCGTGAGGGAGAGGCAAAGTTTGCGCCCTCACGCCCCTAGCCGCCGCAGGAGATGCCCTGGGCGTCGGGAATCGCAGGCCGATTCCCGGCCACCGTAGGCGCGGGCTTGCGAACGGCGAGCAATGGGCAGCTCGCCGTTCGATAAGGACCAGGCCCGGGTCGACGGCGCGTTGTGTTCCACGCGCGCCTCAAAGAGATGTCAGCACCAATGACGGGGTTTGCTAGGACCGATGCCTGCTAGGGTTGCGGAAAAGTCCAAGAGGGTTACCGTGGCCCCTGGCACAGGCAACTGAAGGAACACGGGTGGGTTTTAGTCAGTAAGAGTCTGACACGCCCTCCTGCTCTGCCCAGAGCGGGAGAAGTTATTTGATGATTTCCCACCCACAAAAAAAAAAAAAAAAAAGGTACAATACCGGTGAGCTATTCTAGCCCAGCTACCCTTTGTTGCATTCCATTGTTAGTCTGTGAAGCCACGCGGCCGTATAAGAGACACTCTCGACTTGCACTGGAATCACTGTATATTGCAGCCGGTGACGGCGTTCGCTTTGTTCGTGTAACAATCGAGCATATTATATCGTCAACTCGTTTGATCGCAGATGAGGTATTGTGATATGTCTTGATTTAACAAGGTTGGACCGAGATGGCTGACGTTAAACGATTTGTTATGGTACCGGCTATTTGGTTTGAGTACCAATTTAAGTGATTATGGGTAGAACTACCTCAATTATAACTTGAAATTTTAGACAAGTTCGTTGCATATTTTTCCTAGATTGGTAAATTTACTTAATACTTACTGTTTTTTTTGGTAAATTTGCAATTTCATTCTAATATCAACAGTACAGCAAACAAATCCCCAGATTTCGCATACAAACAGATTGAAATTTGGTAATATCGGGAGCATAATGTCTGATTCAGACAATACGACATACAGAATCAGATGAAACAAGACGGCGCAATCAATCCAATAATTCACAGCGGGGCAACGCGGCGCAATCGCAACATAGTGTTGGGATTCGCATCAGTCCCCGGTTCATTTGGTGGTCATTATTCTAGGGCACGTCTCGACGTCACGTCCGTCGACACCCATGTCACTCATTGCTCAGTTGTTCACAGCCATGTGTATAGCAGTCTCGTTAATTACGCGCGTGGAGCGCAATTATTATACACTTTGAATTTCGAATAGAACTTTAGTTCTAAATTAATTGCACTATTTAGGCAGCGTGTTTCAGAATTCCGACGTATTTGGAATTAGTTACGCTCAAAAGACTATAATTATTTACATAAGTAGGTACTTACATTTTTTTTTACATCCCTGTTTAATTTACTTTGTGCCTATATTTAGGTCCTCTAATAGTCTCTTTCTCTACACGTGTCTTTGTCTAAATATATAAGTTATTTGAGTTGTATACCCATTACAGAGTAACTAAATAAGTAGTTAACTCGTGTTTAATGATATCTAAACGTTCTCGAATACAAAAGGATCCGTTGATGTCTTGTTAATCGGATCTCGAATGTCAGAGCATGCATATTAATTAACCCAAAAATAATTATGCGAAGATTAAATTAAATTACTATTCACAATACGAAGCTTATTGGAAAATCTATTGTGAGGCCTTCACTAGTTGGAACAGTGATGAAACATTTGACATATCACGTAGGCATACTTCGGGAACGTAATTAATCAGTAGTCCATTCACGAATACGAATTCGCAATGTAGATGCACTCATAATTTTGTGTGAGAATTCCAATTTTGAATTTGTACATATTTTGTTCTTACATTGTTTGAACAGAGTTGTGCCATCAAATAAACGGTGAATGAAATATCGAAGAGATGATGGATTCAAGAAGCGATATTATGGCTCAATACAATACTGAACTAGCAGAGACACAATACATTGTTGTTATTGAGTACGATAACAATTGGTTGATACATTTTCTTCTTTCTTAGACTGATCTTGATTTATTGCTGAACCCTACCTACGTCAGATTTACTCGTTGTTATTGAGAGTTTAAACACAATTCCATGTTTAATGCTCGAATAATGTCTTAGTATGTAAAATATAGAGCAGGTATCTGATGGACAAAACCAATGACTACATTTGTATAGGCGATGCAAATCTAATAATTCAGGAAATCAGGATGTTGAATGCGCAACATCCCTTACTCCTATTTATGTGACGTGCGCCGGTCGCCATTGCGTGATACAACTATAAATTGGAAGTGTTATCGAATTGAGTTTTGATTGTGTTTCCGTAGCAGCCGTATCGAAATGTAGGTCGTAGTTACACATTCGACACGCGCCGATCGCGGCCCTTAAGGCCCTTTGTACATGGCACGTTTTCTTTACGGTGCGGCGTTTACCCCGCGTTGTAGAAAAAAACGCGTCTGTCAACAAGCTTCCATGGTGATCCATATAACTGACGAACCGCGTCTACACATGGCATCCGCGCCGTAGAAAAGACGTGTTTGCATCAAGCTTCCATAGTGATCCATACAACACTGACGAGCCATGCCTACACACGGCGTATAAACCGCGCTGTAGAAAAAACGTGTCCATCAACAAACTTCTGTAAGTATCTATACAACACTGACGACCGTGATTACACACGGTGTATAAACAGCGCCGTAAAAAAACAAAACGTATCTGTCAACAAGCTTCCATAGTGATCCATATAACACTGACGACCGTGCCTACACACGGCGAATAAACCGTAGTTTTTCGCGGCAAGAAAAACGTATGTGTACAAAGGGCCTTACACTCGTCCGCACGTTAGAAATCATCCACTTACCCTTTGTACGGATTAGAATTCGGCTCGGAAAATATACCTCGTTTATTATGAAAGGAATATAAATATGTTTATTCCGTTTATTCCGATGGTCGTATTTCAAAATATTATGCGTTCTTCGCACCCAATCAGATGTGAAATATGGATTATTGTGACGTCTGGAATAATTCATCGGATTTCTATTTGAATTGCTTGCGTGCGAGATTGAATTTTCTTCGTTCCACTTCTGTTTGCAATCAGCTATTCGAAAGAGTAAAATAAATAAGGTAGGTGTGTTTGCGACTAATCAAGTTTTCAAGTAAAATAATTTATAGTAAGTACCTACGTTTGTTTATATTAAATTTTTGTTTTATGATTCTGTAAGCCACCTGCGTCTGTAAGTCAATAAGCTCTGAAAATGATATTCTTAGAGCATTATCAAACACGTTCATCTACACTATGATTTAATATGACAACATCCCAAATGCTCAAGCAATCCTTCAATAATAATCCCAGTGATTACTACGCGCCTGATTGCATACACTGAAGATAATTTGCACCTGCGAGCGAGATAGGCAGTACACTTATGGAAATGAGCTTATAAGCTGAATGCAAACCTGCTATGATTTGCTTTCAATTTTGTATATGGGTCGCGATGATTGAGCCGTCCCTCGTCATTCGGCCGTTCATCATCTCGCCGGAATTTCGATGTCATTTCGGTCGCTGCCACTCAAATCAGTACCAGATTTTTGTATGTTTTCCTCGTGTTTTCTATTTTTGTTATTAGTTATTTGGGGTAGTGTTATATACGTGTTTTGCTTTGTTTGTTTCTGTAAGATTTTCACATTTAAATGTTTATTATTTATTTATTTAACACTTTCAGCACACAAATGTACAGAGGCGGACTTAAGGCCATAGGCATATTCTACCAGTCAACCTTTGGGTGATGCAGAGACAAACAGTGGTAGGTGCAATTTATAATGATAATTTAGGAATAAATATTTGTAAATATAAATACACGCTTAAACTTATTAAGACTATAAATACAGAGTTGATATGACAGAGGGGCATTAAATTACACTACGTATGTTTAGTATTAATTCGATACGGTATACAAATAAAAAGCACCAAAATTTAGTTTTTTTTTTCTCTCAAACAAATTTAATAGCTTACAAATCAGAGTAAAACGCAACCACCTTTTGTAATGAAAGTGCAAGTGTGTGTGTATGCATTGCTATCTTTTTAGCGAAAATATTTGGTTGTACTTGTGACTTGCGTCAGAGCGGCAACAACGCATAGTAGGTTATACTTGTGACATGCGTCAGAGCGGCAACAACGCATAGTAGGTTATACTTAGATTTATCGTTTTAAGGTGCATGACCTATGCGTATAGACATAATCAGCTGTTAGGAAAGATACATCGTGTTCAAACGGGGCAAAAACTTAAAAAATCATTTGCGACTAAACTACTGCTCATATTTTATTGACTTTTGATACTGAACTTGAAAATTGTATCTAGTATAGGCAGTTTAAAGGAAAGCCCCTCTGTCGCATCAACTCTGTATAATACATATACCCAATTATATATAAAAATAAGCACAAATAAATTCACATAAATACACGGATATGCTAAAAACAAATAGGACAAACAATGAGAAAACAAGTTTTTTAACATTAGGTACATTATTAATGTTCTTATGTGAAAAGAATAATGTATGGGAATAGTAGCGGTCCGGAGTCTAGATTTGTGCCCGGTTGATGGCAACAGGCTCGCCCCTTATTACAGGGACTTATACATAACTGGGTTAATGTGGGGGTACTATTAGGTACAGCTCTGCCTAATCCTCAGATCATACAAGGTGTTGTTTTGCATCCTCGTCAAATTCAAGGAGGTATTATTTAAGGAGGATTCTCGACACGAATCAATAATAAAATAAGTAGGTATTTATTTTAATTTTTTGTATTTTTCGGAAATCGGCATGTGTAGGGCCCGTGTGATACCGCCCTGTAACTGCGCTGTAACTGTAACGCATGCACACAGCGACATAGCCGTACGACACTGCCTACTGCATACGCAACTGGGCGATTTTGTTCTTTGAAAGTGGAGTATTCTGAAATACTGTCAAAGTTAAATACCTAAAAAAATAAGTATGTATTAATTATTGAGCAGGATCGTAATTTTATTTGATTATTTATGTCTTTCATAACAGCCTCCTGAAATTTGACGAGGATGCAAAACAACACGTTGTATAAACACACCTTTTTGGAATACAGGCGTATTGTAATTTTATGTTCTTATCTCTGACATCAGCATGTATCTAACCTGTGTACACACAGCTGCAGGCCAAGTTACCACAAAATGACAAATTTTCTTATTCGATTTTGAAGTTAACTTTCAACATTTTAAGGTTTAAAATCACTTGGAGAAATTTGACAGTTTCGTTTATCCCGATGTGCTGGCGACTGTAGAATCATTGCCAATGTTGTTTAAGAACCTATGCCACGTTTAACTTATTGCTTGATCTGCTCATTATATTTTTATGAGCCATTATCTGACAAGCTGCCACAAAATATACAAGTTACATTATTATCCTATTTTCCTAGCTTGTAACAACATGTAACACGCTGAATATCCACAAATTATTGTATAATTTGGTGATGACTACGTTCTGGTCTGTTTGTAAATGAATTTTGATATCCACTAGTTGTTAGTGCATAAATCCTGAAACACATTAGGGATGTTCGTTACGGTGTTACAAAGCACCGTATAATTGCATAAAATATTCCTTGTTGCTGTATCATGTCGCTGTAGCTGTGTGAATTAGAACTGCTAATCACAAAAGCTATTTAGAAATTGACAAATGCTTTTAGTATTCGACTGATAGGTGATTAATGTCCTAATTAAAGCTTCTTGTTTAAATATGGACATAATTTATATTATCTTAATGGTGAATGATTAGGAATTTAAAGTCTTCTATTACGATTGAATAGGAATTTACGTTCGGTCCTGCCGTCTACTGCAAGAACCTATGCTTTGATACCTTATATTGTAAACATCTATTAACTTCTCCGGAATAATCAAGATGCAAACACACACCTTACCTTTTTTTTTAATTTAAGGTGGCTTTGCTGTTGACTCTAGTCTAGGTCAGTGGTGACAGAGACAGAGTCGACGGTGGAGTGAGCTTACCCAGAAGAAGCCTGTTCACTCTCAATTTGAAGAGATTAGGGTTGTGTGCGTTCGGAAACACAGACGCAGGTAGAGTGTTCCACTCTTTTGCTGTGCGCATTACATATGGCATTTGGAAACGCTTAGTGCGAATTGGTGGAATAGCAACTAGGTAAGGATGGTAACTTGCAGTGCGTCTGGATGACCGATAGAAGAACGGGGCCGGTGGAATGAGGTCGTGGAGTTCTTGGGCATACTCACCGAAGTACAATCAGTAGAAGATCGACAAGCAGGCAACCTTGGGGCGATGAGCCAAGCTGTGAAGCTTGGCATCCACCAGTTTTACGTCGCCAATGAGCTTCTTAGCTCTGCGTTCCACCGAGTCAAGCTCGGCAAACTGGTACTTTTAACTACGTTAAACCAACTAAAACCATCCAAAGCAAAAAAGAAAAAAGCTTCCATAAGCAGTATCTTACTCATAGAGATTTCAGAAATACGAAGCGCACTGATCCAGGTACGAATCTAACACAATATCTAAGGCTAAGCAGGTGTTTAGACCTTATCTATGGAGGTTTTCTACAATTATCGGACTAAAATCGAGCCGTGGCTGAATTTATAACCGCATAAACTTTCAACGAAAAAGGCAACAGCTAGCGTTATATTAAACTACTTGACTTTAGTGCGCCGTAAATCTAACCGCGAAACGGTAAAAAGTGGCTACAGATGATATCATTGTTAGACCTTGCAATGTACTGCTTTAATAACCTTGCATATTCTTATTGAATAATGTTAGGTCTCGTACACTCGAAGAAAAAAAAGGTAAATTTTGAGATAGGTACATATCTTTCCCGCATAGCGGTCGTGTGTCATCTTTTCAAACTGTCATAATGTTGAGATTACATAGCTTGAAAAATAACAAGTCTCTCAAATGTCAAAATTGACCTTCAACTGCTTAACCTTTTCTCCCCGACTGTATATTCAACCTGTTTCATTACATTTTATTGTAACAATAAAATGATAATAATAATTTCACTGAAATATTAATCGTCCCGTGATATTCTGTGTTCGTGTCGCAATTTACGGTTTAAAATTGTATTCATTATTGTATACTTTTCGATTTTTCGATGTTCGTTTAATTGAAAAGCATTTTATCTAATGTTTTAATCTTCAGTAATTCAATTGGTTCCGTAGGACTCGCTGCACGAGGTCGGAAGACTTACTAATGAGAAATGAAATTGGTCGTTGGATTACCGTTTTTCAGTCCGATGCTCTATTTTGTTTAATGGAATTAGTGAGTTTCGTCTGAGCGGATTAGAAAATATTTTTTCTTAAATCTTTGACTCTTAATTTTTTCGTTGATGAAAAATAAACCACTTGAGCTGAAGTTATCATTCAAGAACATATCAAGTCACCATCGATGCTGGTTTGAAGTAAAGTGACCACATGTAAAAAAATCGACCAATAAGCATGCACTAGTGGGTAGCACTTCACAAGTATGTTCTTAGCTTAAGTTATAGAGTTAGGAGGAACCGGGTGTAAAGTTCTCTTATACCTCCATAGAAAAGGGAGGATCCTCTGACCAGACGGGCGTCGTGTCTAGTGGGCAACTGCCCGACGATTGATGTCCGGACGATGTGCTATGTAGTTGCGCGGTAAACTCTGGTTGCGCGATGCAGGATTTTCGTGACGTCAGTGTGATACATACTTCGCAAGTGGCGATGTAGATACCGCTACAAAGTAAATAGGCTTTTTCTGACATCAGAAGGACATAACAAACAATCGTGAAGAGAGTAGTCGGTATAATGAATCCTTCAGGAAACTTAGTATTCGCATCAATTTAAATGGTAGGTAATTCTACGACAAAAACGTTCTAGAAATTTAATTGCGCCATGTAACGCTTCAAGTATATACCAAAGTTTAAAATATTTCCTTGAAAATCAATAAGCAAGTTAATAGATCGGGGTCGGAAGCCTACTAGCATCACTGCGCCCACTGAGTGTCAGGTAAAGTTCGCAAATTAATTTCATTACAACCTTTCATAATTGATACAAAGGGCAGAGGGGCTGTCACAATTTTAACATTTCTAAACGGCATAATGTTACGTTCGATAGGTAAATTTCTGTGCCGCTATTACTTTTTATTGTAGAATTTAATTTAAAAAAACGTTCTGAAATTTAAACGAGTCCAGATTTACTATGGGTTTTTGATTTGAAATTCGATCTGGCTGGTTGTGTGTGAAAACGTAACAGCGATAAACGAGAAAATCCTTGTGTGATAAAACCTCTTTTAGAAATAATTATGATGCTTACTTAATTAAACAAAGCCAATAAAAACAAAATAGAACGCGTACCTGAAACAAAAAGAAAACACCATTATAAAAGATTCATTAAAGAAAATATAATTCCATTCCATTCGAGATTCATAATAAAGTTATACCTGAGTGCAATAAAACAAATTTTACGTAAGTAAGTTAAAACAACAATAAATAAATAGCGGTGGCGGCCACACACAGACGTAACACTGCGCACGGGGAATAAAACTCAATTAGAGATTATAGCGTTTCACAGTTGTACTGCATTTTAATGCACTCCTGTGTTTTTGTTCGCGAATCCAGTTACAAATATACGAATCCAAATGTTTTATAACTGGATTGGTTTATTTTATTGACTTTATTAAGGCATTATTGTGGGTTGTATTGTTTATTACTAAATATTGTATGGTACAAACGATGTGGTATACGTTTAAAAACAATAATAAAACTAAACGGGAAAATAATTTCCAGCCGTGATTACACTTTACCTAAACATAATTTTCCATGTTTTAATTTTAGGAATCATTAAAAAGAACGAGCGTACCTATATCCGTATTATAAAGAGAAAATATTTGATTATTTGTATGTTTGTTTGTTACGCTTTCACGCTTAAACTGAAAAACGAATTTGGAAGGAATTTGGCACATGGGTAGACCTTAACCTGGATTAGGACATAGAACACTTTTTATCCAAATATTCCCACGGGATCGATATATAAGCAGGCAGAACCGCGGGCGCAGCTTGTAATCAAATAAAAGTTTATTCCCCAATTTTAATATACTCATTTCGTTCTCCTGTATATTTCGCGTTTACTTTTATCATCCATAGAGAAATGGATCAGTAAAAAGTTATTTATTCTATATGTTATGTGCTCGCTCGGTTTCCATGTACGTTTGGGCTCTTAAAACTTCGCCCATTATTGTTAGTATGGTCGTTAGTGTTAATACTATGACACCGTTAAATTCTGCTCAATAAGCTGCTCGGATGTACTCCTAGCGTCAAATTGAAGCTGGATTATGGACCGCAGTGATAATGCGCAGGAAACAAATTGTGTTAACGTTGTTAATGTTTATGATGATAATAGATTGGTCTTTGTTGAGTCGTTAGAGCAGCGCTGTTTGCTCAAATGGTTTATTTTTAGACTAATAATAATTGTATTTATAATGTGTGGGGCATAAATACCTACGCCCATTTTGGAGCTTATAATAAATAATAATAATAAAACGTTTATTTCCGATAACTAGGATCCAGTGTGTTAGTAGTACAATAACTTATAACTAGTGTTAGTAATACAATCTTAAGCTACTCGCCCTCTGCCCGACCCACGAATCGATGTATGTTTCTTATGAATGTGTGAAACTAGATTACATTTTCTCGGCACAAAATTCCTAATTCCATCTCCCGACAAACATCAGGAATGGAACAAAGATAAGTACAATACCTACACAGATAAGTAAGATATGACAATTAGCGATTTTTTAATCCATTATCGATATTTAAAAAAAAAAAAATTAAATGTTTTTTGATTACCAAAGATAAAATTCGGTCGTAAAATTTACTTTTTGCTACCACATTGTCGTGTGAACGAGATTAATATTGAAATGATAATGACCTGTTTACTCATCTCTCTGTGAAAACAGACAGTATAATCTCTGACAGTATCCGATAACTTTTCCACCCCTGTTTTCGTAGTGATCACACTACGAAAATAGGAAAGAAAATGGAGAACGTTACCCGGAAACTAACATAATTTATCATGACCGAACAAAATTCCAACCCATTTTTGGACACTTCGATTTTCGACCCTAATCGGCAAGTGGTCGGTTTAAAAAAGAACGCCCGGTTCACGTGCGCTGTTGACGTTACCCGGTTGAACCCGGGTTTAATCGGATTACAGAATTCTTTCACGGGAACTGTTCGTGATCCCCGGTTTAACCGTCAATAATCAACTGTAAAGCGAAAGTAGTAATTAGTGTCGAATCAGCAAGGCACAAAAGCCGACTTTTATTCCGTATTATGCGGTTTTGGAGATGCTTTTAAAAACATGTTTAAGACATGAAGTCTCATGCAAAATTTTAGCTGTTTTGGAAATCTGAATCAAATACAAGTTTTACTGAATTCATCGTCAAAATATAAAGGGTCAACCCTATCCATTGCAAACTTCATAAATATGTATGTATTTTGAAAGGGAAACTCCTATTCACTATTTTAACTACGCATTTAATTCTTAATTTAAGGCAAGTCACGTCTCCTAACTCATTATTTCGCCATTGTTTTCGAAGGCGTCTTAACCAGTTGGCAATACGAAATAGCAACTACATCGGCAACGCAATAGGTAATAGGGGCGTCTATCAGGACCGACGAAGCCAAAGAAATTACTTTGAACGTTAACACCTACTTGATTGCTTTCAAAGCGTAGTTTCCTGGATTCCCTTCAAAAGGACGCAGTGTTGCCGCTTGAAAACATTTCGCTGGATGCAGGCGACTAAACGCGACTACGTACATTGACTAAATTATTCAGATTCCCTCTAGTGAATTACGAGCAGTGACTCAGCTTACTAGTTATCCGTTTTATTTTAGCAATTTACTGCTGCTTGTAGAATTTGTGTAAAAAGTTGCCGTTTTTCTGAGCCGCTTGGGAAACTGAATGGACGACCAGTGACCCAGAATTTTAAGTGTAATGATACCACTTTAAACTTTGTAAAAAAGAAATTGAGGCACCATAAATGAATACGGAAGTGTTTAATCAGTTTTAAGGGCCATCGGAATCGTTATTCAATTACCAACACAAAAAGTAATTTAAGCCCGAAACTGGGCTGGAAGTTAATAACGATGTGTTCTGAGCTCGCTTGAAATTCAACTCACCTTGCTGTTGATTGCAACGGCGATGCAGCGATTTAAAAACAACACAATTAAATCATCGATGCTCATTTTCACGTTCATTACTTTCGGATTACAGAATATATAATGAGTAATCGCACTCACCGTAGTTGGTGCCTACATTGTTACCGCAAGCGGCGCGGGCGGCGGGCGCGGGAGGGTTTTAACACAATTTACGCGAAAACAACGCTCATAGCATTCAAATGTGAAATTGAAAACTGGCGAGCTTCGCGCAATTCGTAGTGAGATTAACTTAACTAAATTATACAATCAAGTGGCCATTCAGTCCGGAGACTAGCGCCGCCGCGCTGCAAAAAATATTGCTCCTAGTCTCCCACACCATTCAAATAAGCACACGACCATCCTTCTCGACTTAGATATTTCATATGAGAAAAATGCAGCTTTATCCCTCTCTTGCGAACCTTTACGGCACCCGGTGGACACGTTCGCCGATAAAATAAACACTAAAGCTATGTTAGTTTAGAGATTCCTTTCATACAGTATCATATGCATCCACATTATACAGCACATTTTCTAAACAAATTGTTTTATCTCTACTTCTTAAGTGGATCCGCTCCGTCGCACACGTAATTCTTCTCAGTCCGCATACAAACAGCCTCTAAGGAGGCGACAATCCTCACCGCAAACAATAAAAATATGTATAAAATAAATTTGATAGCTCCGAACGGCGGACCGTGAGGAATATGCAATGGGCGGCTGCGGGCGGGCGCGGGCGGGTTGCCGAACATATTTCGTAAAAACTGTACGAAGTTGTCAGTGTTTCGAGACGAATGCATCAATTCAGTTGTCAATAGTCTCATTCATGTGAGGAATGGCGTCATCTTTGTGTCGTTCCGCGAAGATGAAAATGGGGTGTGCTGGAGAAATACGGGGCGCGTGTTGAAACGTCGACTAGTAAATTGCATTGTGCCGCGTCGCAGGCGCCGACATGAAATTGGATTGCACACTATCCAATAATTTCGATCGTGATTTTCGATGATGATGGTTGTGACAGGTATATTTGCAATCACGGGGACTAATGGGTAACTGCATTTCGACAATATCACACGTATGGGTATGTCGTATGATTAGGAGTGTGTAGCAAATATGGTATAGAGTTTTGATTATTGTCGAAAGCAGGTACTTATTTGAAGTGATTACCGTTGAATTATTCAATAACGCCAGGTTAATCAGATTTTAATTTATACTATAGGCTCTAAAGTATTAAATACACATACATATTTATAAAGACATACTTTAAGCCGTCCTAAATGCATGACACCTTCGGGCTTGAATAAGATTAGCTTACGCTGTGCGCATAAGCAAGAACAATGAGTTATGTTATGATACCGCGCATACATCAGTCACTGATATTGTACAGATTACCATAGCAAATTGAGTCATTAAACAACTGTCGTAAGTATAACGAGTCGATCAGTCGTCTGGCGACAGGAATAGTAGCTGACAAATTATGGTCAAATTATGAGACTTGGTTTTGAGAGCAGTGGTGGCCCAGTGGTATCGGCAGCGAGCCGCGACTTACGAGCTGTGGGTCGTGAGTTCGATCCCAGGCAGGTACTTTACTAAGTGCATTTCATTTCATCACCACTGCTCTCAAAACCGTGAAGGAAAACATGTGAAGGAAATCGGCATGTCTTAGAACCAAAAATTCGAAGACATGTGTCATCTACCAACCCGTACTGGGCCCGCGTGGTGGATTATGGCCCGCTTCCTCTCATAGAGAGGATCCGCCTGTGTCCCAGCAGTGGGCACATTATAGGCTGGTTATGCTTATGCTATGAAACCTTAAATCATGTATAATAAAGCTATATATTTTTACTTCTCCTTCACACAGGTTTTCATAACCTAGCTAGGAGAGCAGTGCTCACCCACACGTCTGTAGATATAGTACTTATTTTTGTAAAACTGTATTTTTTAACGTGTACTACAATGCTTTGTTTTTGAGTAAGTAAACATTACATTACATATTCGGTATCATCTCCTGTTTTAACAGTGATTTATAGTTTTTTATATAAAATAGAGCGATTGGTGTTCTTTTCTAAGTCAAGCAAGGTGCAAATTGTTGGCTAACGGCTAATTATTAGGCTCTCACAGCACGTGGGAAGATCCCACGACTCACATAGCTGCCTTTGATCGAGTTTACTTTTTAGTGATAAGGTACTCTGCTCGAGCATTCACTGGGCAGAGACAATGACTGCTCGTATTGTTTCACTTACTTTGACGTACCTATTCAAGTTTGTTTTGATTAATGGTTTTACGAGGGGCAATGTACTTTAAAGTTGCAGTAGGGACCGTAAGTTTCCAAATAGTATTGCTAAATTAGTTAAGCAAACGCCCTGCGCTGTGAAAAAATGAAATCACTGTTCTCAAGGAGAATAAGCCTTTTCGTTATACCTCTGTGCGCACAGATTAATGTTTCGATTGCTGTTACAATTATAGCGATTATATAGCTAATTTCCTGTAACGTGATTAAGGATATGTTCGTCATGATTACGAGCAAGAATCTTTAGAAGTGCAGTTTATTCGATATCTTGAGCTTTAATGGTTTAATTGCTCTAAGATGTTTGTGTTGCTTCATGAAATAATAGTACCTTGTTGGTGATTGTACTTGAAGATTGTTAGAGCGTAGAGAAGAACTCTACGATGAATCTACAATTAAAACCACGCAATTGCGTTAAGCGTACGCATTCTCGTCATTTCTGAATGCATTGCTGCAACAATATTTATTGATATATCCCACTTACGATTAACAATATTTAGCATACAATAACGCATTAAATGCAGACACAGTTATGTTCGCATATCGTTTATATTTGGCAACAGGTTATTACAAGCAGTTAGTAAACAATTAATAATGTTTAACGAGTCACGTAATTGCGATATCTAGCCGGGGTTTTGGCATTGACGGTTTAATTGTCACGATGTGAAACTGGGCCTGGTTTTGCGGGGTATTTTATATTTCTATGAATATAATGTACGTAGAAAATCTTAACAATCATAAAGGTAAATTATGTAATTGTTACGCACATGCTAATCTAGACCAACAAACCAAGACTGATAATTTAAGTGTATTTTGTTTATTATAGTCAAATTCTGCTTTTATTTCAAACATTATATAATGAATAGAGAATATAAGTTAGAGAACATAAATAATTAAAACCATAAAAATCCTTATCTCTACTTAGCCCAAAATACGAATGATAAAATGCGGAGCCAAATCTGAGTATTTCCGTACCTACAGCTCTCTAAGAAAAATCATTTCTTTGTCCGACCTAGAAACCGATTCAACAGTTACACGCTGCGCAGTATTATATTTTTTATGACAATTAGACTAATGAGGAGATAAGTTTTTTGCCAATTTCCGTTTTTATATTCAGTGACAAAATATTTTCTTATTTAGTTGACATTTTGACTAAAAGCATTGTTATCACAATTCGTTTACGCGCCGTCGACGATGTGGCAGTATTTTATGGAGTCTGAAAGGCATGTTTTTCATGAACAAGAATAAAATGTCGGTTATTTTTCCATTTTTATTATTTGTATACCTTTTGTTGTCACTATGTCTTATTGGGGGTTATATTATCTTTTATGAGGTGGTTATTTTTATGTCATGACGTTGTATTGAGCTTGATGTCTCACCAAAATGTTAATGTTTGTCTGTCTCGCGTGATAATAGATCTTGACAAATCGCAGAGACTAAAAGTCTTTTCAAGAACATGTGTCTTCCTACCTCAGTTTCGCAAGTTTGATCAAGCAAACTAACCCTGAAACGCCTCAGGAAGAGATTCGTATTTCAACAAATGTTTAGACTTACGAACAAGCCGAACAAATAGCGGCGCAACTCTACAATCCTTTTGTTACACTGTGTATTTGTTTACCAAGTTTTTGAGCCAAGGATGCGGTGCCGTGCGCCGAACATAAATCACTGTTGACAAGTTGCCTATTTTCACAACTATCGTCCTTGGCACTCGGCAGTGTCTCGGCAAATGCCGAACGTTCGGTATGCATTGCTATGCACAATAAACAATGGAACTATTGCTAAACATCATTTGTTTACTTCGCATGCCCGATCAGCTTATTTATGTCCGAAGGGACCAAGGACTCACGAATCCTGCAAACTAATCGCTAGTCGTCTCCGTAATTAATTAATTACACAATGCACCGCTGGGTTTCTTATACGCTGTTGTTTGTTACATCAAACAGAAGACGTGCTCTGGTGTTAAATAGGCGATTGTTGTGCAAGCACATTGGATTAGATGCGCTGTACAAGGTTAAAATTTAATTAATTTGCATTTATGTGTCAGTCGCACGGAGGTTAGTTATAATTAACTAAAATGATCTGTTTATCTAACGTAATTTACATCATACTCCACTGCTTTCATGCTTGTATGCACAAGCGTGTAGGTATAATATATCTTTTGTTAAACTAACTTTGAGATACAACTTATGCTAACAAACAAATGATTTAACCTTAGTGATGGCAAATGCCACAGGTATCGTGGAAAACCAGACAAAGATTTAAGTTATGCAGACCGTCTGAATGTCCAACTAGCATGTCAAGCAAGTCTGGAACTTCAATAAAGCCTTGAAATGTTGTGGACAGTTGGGCCCGAGTGGTCTAATCAGGGGTCGGCCCGCATCAGACACAAAGTCGGGACAAAACACGACTGCAAACGGCAATGAAGTTACATCTATTATTCCAAGCAACATCTGTTTTTGAAGAAGAGTACACAATGGATTCAGAGGCAACTGTTGTCGGGGCTACACGCTTGGTTGACTTATTTACACGTCGTGTGTAGGAGCATTACTCTGCTTTGAGCCTAGGTGAACGTCTACTTAGTTTGTTGACTTATTAAATAGACGCGACGTTTGTCTCGCGAACGTTTGTACACAGGATGTTTTATTACTCGTGTGTGTCTACTTGTGTATGGGATTTTACGTGTTTGGAATTGACTGATACTAATAGACACCTACTTAATAAACATCTTTTATGCATCCACTGATAGACAACGTCCAGCCTGAACCTCTGAAAGTATGAAATTTTGCATAATAGTTCCTTATACATAATTAATAAGGAATGTGATTATTAAGGAAGGAAATTCTTACTTAGGGCGAATTTCACCAAACTTTTATACCTAAAATAAGTCTTATCCTTAAAATAAATTTTGATCTTTTGACAGTTTTTCCATACTATAGATAACTGTCAGACGTCAATTTTATTCCACGGATAAAAGATATCTGACATTGGTAAAATCAACCCTTAGTGTATTGCTTGATTTCTGACAGCATCATCAAGTTGCGCAGTACCCATCATTAATGTATTGTGTTCTCCATTGTGCTAACAATGGGTTAATAATTTGCTTGAAGCATTTGGATCGGATCAGAAGTCAGGTCAGATTATTATGATGCGACCTGACTTCTTGCTCGTTACGTTATTATGAATGGATTACACACTATTAATGGTGTAACTATGGTAGCTGATTTCTCTTGAAGATAAACTATCTGCTAGTTAGAATTACAAATATTTTAATAGTATGGTATTTATTATTGAGGCTAGCCTTGACTGTGTTCACCACATAATGCACTCGCTAAGCGTCTTTTTTGCAGGAAAGTAGCTCTATATAACATTAGGAAGTTTTAAATAGTCTAAAACTTTTACAGATTATCTCAACCGACATCTTGATAAATAACCTGAGAATTTGGTGATGTCAATACAACGGAAAGTTTGCAACTATTGTATAACGAGTTGTTCCGGATTGTATAACCGTACAACTTTGTATTAACAAGTTTAGATAAAGATAACAAAATTGAAATGACGCGACGCAAAATTAAAGTCCGTACAATAGATGCTAAGGAACAATGTAGATAATATCTATGAAGACAAGGGCTATCCGCGCCACCTCCGATATTATCTTATGAGACCTACTTACTTAACATTCACTGCACCAAACAGTATCTGTCTACAATACTGTTTGATCTCAAAACGAACACATTTAGGTATTAAGCTTAGCGTGAAGATGAGATACTATTTGATTTGGAGTTCGTAATGCTTTGCCGTCGGTCATTTTTGTTTGGCTTTAGCAAATAGGTCTAGTATCTACAATACACATGCTAACCTGACAAAATGTATCCTATTTTGACAAAATCTTTCCTTTGTTATTTACGATGTCGATTGGCTAAATCGCAAAAATGATCTTATACCTAATGTTACCTACTTTCGGCGATTTATTATCATGGTGCCACTTTACTAACAAAGCAATATAGCCCCAAGCCCTTGAAGCTCCCGTAAACTTCGTTTACTGCTGAACATTCAATAAGTGCTCTCAATACCTATGTTGTAGATTATTAATACTTAATCCATGATCCTTCTTATTGAAAGCACGAGTAGCTACAACTATTTGCTCCATATTATCAAGATATACGTTGTATCCCTTTCAGGATTAGCAAGCATTCACGTGTCAAACAGTCTGAATGCCTGCGCCTAAGAGATCAACTAAATGCGGTCTTAATATTCCTACGTCTAGATCTCGTTTCTAATTTATGGGTTTATTATGGTTTAAAGCTGTTAATAAATCAATTTTGTGTGCTTTGAATTACTGCTTGAGTGGAGCTGGGAGTCACTGCTTGTTTGATGCCACACGTTTGAAGGTTCAACGATAAATTGAAGTTATATGATTTTGTTGTTTCAACTGTAAATTCATGCTAAGTTTGCGTTAAACCAAGATAGCTACTTTAGTGAGAAATACATGTATAAGGCCCTTAGGTAAACAATTCAGCAGTGATCGTTTATCGCGATAGCAGCATCGTTTTTTCGACAACTTTCCTTCAAAGTGAGGCCGCGGGCACAACTCGGTAGGTAGATAAAAACACGTAAATTAAACTCTAATTTATCAAGCGTCTGTATCTTGACGAAAAATCCCATTTGCATTCTATTACGTGAGACTGACAGGGCGATTTACTTGATTTAGAAAAAAGCATTTATTAAGCTGTCTCCATCTCAATTACGAATCACGTAGGTATGTTTATTTAGGTACTAGTTTTAAAATACATTCTCTCGGAATACGCATTGAACCGTTAATTTTATCGTGTCCAATAACAATACGCATTAAAGGATACTACAGAAAATCGCATTTAACGTTATAAACGAATGGAATCACAGGTACGTACGCGCGCTGTCGAGCGCCCCCCTGTTATTTCAGTCGTTATGAAAATTGGACCCGTGATGCGACCGTATAATTTTATATCACGTTATCCAATAATTTGCAATATTATTGCCGCATACGTGAATTATCTGTCGTATTACATATAAATGACATGTGTTCCATAATTCGTAGAGGCGACAGCGCCATAATGGACCACGGTGTTATTGTTTGTGGAAATTGGATTAAAGTCTTGGTAATATTTTAATACTTCCGCAACGCGAAGTTTGGTTTGGCGGCATCTTCGACAGCCGTTGCGAGCATAATTAATGGGTTAGCTAATAACGTCTTTTAGAAGGGACGACTGCTTCATGATCTGATGTAATTGTTAGAGACTAGTCAAGGAGCTTCGGCAGACTGCCAATGCCGCTGGTAATGGTGCTTGATGTCGATGAACTGACAATGTGTCATAACTGTTGCACTATATCAATCACAGATCATAGTAATGAGTTCTATTTATTGCGCCGTGAATATGAACACACTTATGATTGTCATTGACCTCGCATTGCTTATTATTATGACACAATATTTTGTTTTCAATAGGCTCAGTAAAGGACACTGGGCGAAGTTGTCTGGAAAGTGGTCAAGGAACCAGAAGACATGATAGTGAGTGTGTAGGAAATCACTTTTTATTATGACCACATCAAAATCAGATACGATTTATTCTGAAATTCTCAATTAAATCGTGTAACATAAAAGCCTCGGATCTCCAGCATCGAGCGGTGGCAGACGGCAGCGATCGTATGCGTGTCAACCAGAGGCTGAATAATGACATTGGGTGACATTTAATTTCGGATACAAAAGGCTCTTTATACTGTTTACCCTAATCCGTTTAGCCCCCTTCACCCCTATATTGACAGGCAACCTTTTAACTCCTCCCGCTTAATTACATTGACGCGCGCAGGATTATCATCGGGACCTTATTGGTATCGGTATGTTCGGTTATTAGTTGGTCGGTTTCCTTTTCGGGTTCAGGTTTTTAATGGAGGGGAGATCCTTATGTTTATGTGTTCCGCCCTTTTTGTGCTTGGAATTTAAATAGAGAACCCATCCTTGGAATGATAGTGGTATACGTTCATGTTTTTACAGTTAATGGGTGCTAGTAGATTTATAACAAATACCGTGAATAACCTGTGTAAAATATTTGTGTTTGTTGAAACGTTTTGCTAATAAACCTAAGTTGTATTTAAGTTGTTACGTAAGGATTTTTGAAGCGAAATTTCTTAGGCGGCGATTCGGTAATTGGACGAAAATTGAGAGTGATCTTTCAAGGACGCGTCACGTTTAGGCACATTTCGTTACATGAGAGAGAAGAAAGATATACCTCTCTCTGTCTTCCACACTAAATCTCTATTACACTAAATTTTTTAAGAAGTTTCATTTCTATCACGTGTACGGTGCAGCACGCGCATTTTTTTATTTGGCTTCTCGTTTTACTTTGTGTAGGAACGCACGGCTACAGATCAAGCTATACGGGCCGTACTATGACGTGTTAATTCCATCATTGTTCCAGTGTGGAAGAGAAACGGAGCTATACATGACCGATAGCACTATCTCTTTTTCTCAGGTCCAGTAATAAGCTTCCTTACAATGAGAGGTCAGTGTAAATTGGAAATGTATAGCTTGATGTGTAGCCGTGTGTACTGTAAAAGAGAATATAGATGATTAATAAATTTGTTTGTTCTTATGTACTTTCAACTCAAAATATATCCGGAATTTTGGAATAAAGTTAATATTCTAAACTAAGCTGTTCCAAATTAAAACGCCTTCAATTATAACTCTAATTAAATTTCAGAAGTGAATATGAGTATTGTTAATTATTAATTGGCACGACTCAGTGGAATTCTCTTATAGAATTCATACCATAGATTGAATGTTACATGATTTAAATTAATTACTGAGATCAAAAGCGTTGCTGATTTGAATTAGTGCTGCTTTATGGTTAAAATTATATATATATTTTTAATTTATTATGTTTCATAAAAGCAAGTAAAAATTGAGAAAGGTGAAAAAATAAAATAGTGTTTCAAATATAAATAAAATAAAATAAATAAAATGTTCATCAAAGAAATAAATAAATATTTTTTCTTTGATTGCGATTAATTTGTACGATCTATACGTCTTTTGTTTGTAGCAAAGTCATTTTAATATTATTTTAGAAGCAAATTTTAGATTTGTTATCGCTAGTTTGTTAAAACAAAAATCTGTACACATAAATATCTGAATCTTGACTTGGGCGTAGGCTTGCAAAACGTTATAATTTAGAGAATTCTCATAACGTTCTGTTTTAACCTTTACTTTAAGAGCGTAACCTAAGCCTTAGCTGGCAATAATAGCTTCACTTAAAGTTCATATAAGTTACGACATTTGAGCAAAGCTTTTTGATACATTTCTTGGTAAATGGTCTATTGTTCTATAGGTGACTTAGAATTCTTGTAAGTGACGAGGTTAAGAATATTGTGACAAAGAATTTGTTAATATTACAAAAAATATTAAAATATTATATTTATTTTAATATCAATTACTTGGGTATGACGGGAAGTTTTATAACTTATAAATAATAATCCAAAGAATTAATAAGAAATTAAATTAATCTAGTTCTTCGGTCTCGTTTTTTTATACCAAACTTTAATTTCACCAGCTTTAAAGCTGAAACTCAATTGAAATAAGATCCCTAAAAATATTCACCCTAGAATACTAGGTACTAATTATTTATAAAGTCACTAACATGTCCCAGTAATCATAATATCATATTTTTATAGCAATTGCTTTGAAAATTAATTCAAACGCTAACCTTTATGAAGTATACTTCAGCAAGGCACCTCTTCGTGGAAGCTGAAAAAATAAAAAAACATTATGTTAATCTTTCAGTAAAATATACAAGAATATTTATTTGTCAGGTCTGCGTGGCTCAAGGGAGGGAGATTTTTTTTGCTCAATTAATATTCTGATTCTGGGCACAGCTTTGGGGCACACCCAGCTACTTATTTTTAGGGCGCACGGAAATTAATTTTCATATCCGTGGTTTGGCCAGATTGGATTTTAAAGACGGATGTTACCTTCCTACTTAAATTGAATCTTAATTTTCAGGTAAAACGGAAATTTTTACTAGAATTTTGTTATTTTAGTCAGAATACTGATGGACGGCAGCTGATTGTCAGTTTTACTGCCTTTCCACTTTGTGATGATTTGTTCTACACACATCAAAAGTGTCTAGGGATCAAGGTATTACAAAAAAAACCCTATTGAAATTGAATAAAAATGTCTATTTGGATTGATTAAATAAAATGTTTTCGTATGTGTAGATCGACAAAGTACTCTCAGCTTTTGCATTAATAAAGACGTTTCGTGATTATTGCTTATGCTGGATTTTTCACCTTAGTTAATCCTGACATTAAAATGTGATATAAAGATAAAATTTAAAGGTTTTAAGGGTTTTATTGCGTAAAATAAACAATTTGTAGTCTGTATTTTCCACAATCGCAACGATTCGGCATACTCAATATTAGTTCATCCAAATCACGTTGCGGAATGGCCGCCCACGTCCGTTGTAACAGGCAAAAAAGATTTTCTGGTGTGTGTACGGCATCCATATTTGGCAGAGCTTTTCTTTGAAGCATATCCCATGCGTGCTCAATGGGATTCAAGTCTGGCGATTGAGCAGGCCATGGTAGGACGTTGGTATGAGCTGCGCTAAGTGTGCTTGCAACGACTCTGGCATTGTGTGGACGTGAATTCTCATGCATAAGCAGAAATTAAGCACCAAATTGGGTCCGCGAAGGAATGATAACGTAATATAAATCTGTGCATTGAGATTGGCTCTGATCCAAATCAGTTCGGTTCTTACGCCGATCCAAAAATCCGCCCATATCATGATAGTTCCACCACTATATGCATGAACTTGCTGGCATGATTTAAAACGTTTTTGGCATCCAGGGGTCTCCAATACCATGTACGTCTAGTATCTGGCCTCATACTAAAACGAGATTCGTCAGAAAATCACACAAAACGCCTCTCTTCTACTACCCAATTTCTGTGTTCAAGCCCATTGAAAACGGGCTCTGCGATTGGCTCAATGGGTGGTACACAAAGCGGCCTTTGGAAATGGAGACTGACTTCACGGAAGCGATTTCTTTTGGTTTGATCGCTTATTAACATCCCTGAAGAGCTGTGAAGCCTCGTAACCAACATCATCGCAGTCATTATAAGATTTTGACGAGCAGTAATTTGTATGTAACCATCTTGTCTGCATGTGGTGATCCGAGCTCTTCCTCCATGTCACTCTGCCACGCTGCCAGTGATGCGGTAACGTGTCCATAGTCGACTTCTAACACTCTGCGTAGTGCCCAGAGCGATTGCCACAGCACATTACTGAGAACCAGCTTCCAACATTCCCACGGCTCTGATCATTTCTTCAAATGACTAATAACGTTATTTTAAAATTACTTTACTCAGAAGTATAGCAGAAATTGTACTGATTTGGCCTCAAACCCGTTGCAGGATCATGTAGGAATACTACTTGACACAATATTTTCATCTTTTGAGTGAAATTCAAAAACTATTCCCTTTTCAAATGTCGACTAAAAAGTATCCATAAGAGTTACAAAAAATATAAGTAATTAAAAAACCAAATTTTTTGTGACTAGCAAAAACGTGCTTAATCCACACACTTTTGATACGTGTATGTAATAGCAAACTGTCAGAAAAGAGGATTTAAGGCTTAAATGTTAAAACATATTTTTTCATTGAAATATATTAGCAATTCCTGAAACAGAGCTTTCAATATTCCACTTTTTTTGCTGAAATGAATTATACACTCAAAACCCTATTCTTTGAAATTAATAAAGTACCTTAATGATATTCCAATAATTGTCGGACGTAGGTACTCTGTAGTATCTGATAGATCTGATAACATCTAAAGTTTAAAAGAATTAAATGCTTTGATTCATTCGATTATTCAATCGGCTGTATCACGTGGCGATAGGCTTGGGGGCGGGCGGCTGTCTGTGTCACAACATCGAATAATTCATGAGCAGAGTGATGTACGCGAAACGCGGGACGTCCCGATTTTAGGCGATTCGATTTATCTACGTTTGATTATAATTGGCTGGATATCACATGTGATCTACCATGCTAAGCTAATTAAACGCAAATACCGAATTAATTTGTGAAATTTTGATTTTGCGAAGCAATTGAGATATATGTAGCCGCGATATACAGGGAAACCCGAACTCGTAGGAAACCCGATAGTTGACGCCTTAATACTTCATTTAGCGACAGGTTATCGAAAACTAGAAGCCTAGCCTAGAACTACAGTTCTGATACCTGAGGGGCAATTCCCGTAATTTTAAGAACGTTCACAGTATGATCTCAGTATCAATCTGTCAAAAATACAATCAATTTACATACATTTTTGACAAGTTTTTGACATTGATTGTCGCTGAGATGAGATTGCGACTTGAATTTCAACGTTTTTTAAGTACGAGAATTGCGCCTCTGTTTGCTTTTGAAAGCACGGACTGGCTGTTACCGCATAACTGGACAGTCGACATATAACTTGTGGAAAAAAGTAATATATATTTAAGCTCCGTTTCCGGAATCTTTGTGGACATCACTAGTGACGTGGCGGCGATAGGGCGGCGCTACCAAGAAGGTGTTTCTTTTACGTTTTGTAACAACGTTTCGTACCACTCAAACCATTGTGCTATTATTATGCAAAACTGTGACGACTGCCGATCGCAACAAATGTTTCTGGCGAACACTGAACTACATTTCTTTGTGTTAAAAGGTTATTAGAATGTAGGTCTCGATGTAAACATTTTCAAGGTTGGCTTGCTGTTTTGAAAATTGATTATATTTTACTGTTCTAAGTAACGCAGGTGGTTGTTAAAAGATTTATAAGTGCTGTTTCCTTTGACATGCTAGTAGGCTAGTGTTTATGGCTTAGCTTGAAGTAGAGCTCACATAGGGGTGCACTCGTTGCCGGGCTTGTTGATGGGGCGTGTTCTTACAAAAGACTGTAGAGAATCGTAGCGCCACACAGGGCCTAAAATAGGGCTACGTTTTGTTTCAGTTAGAAACACGTACACGACAAAACGCTCGTGGTTTCTGTTGTTTTTTTTTTGTGTCTACAGGTTTTTGTAGACTTCGAGCCCGTTATATTCTACTTATCCCATCTCAATGTCCACTGAGAATTAGTAAAGCGAGAATTAAAATTATTTTTGTCAAAGCATTTTAAGCTTTATAATGGATTCGCATCCTTATTCGTATAGCGACCTATATAGCGCTCGAAAAGCCTTAAAAGTTTTGGAAAATACATCTGAACCAATGAAATATCGTGTAAAATTACATATAAATGGCGAGAGAATCCTGGCCTATTGCCAAAGAAAGTTGCCCCTTTTCTTTCGGCTGACAAGTGCAAAATGCGTGCGTACAAGCAAGCAGATGTCTTTTGTTCCTGGATGCACATGAAAATGGAATTGCGCAGATACTAAAAGACTTGGATTTATTTTTGTTATTTGAAATGTCTTTTTATTTTTTTCGGGGAAACGTATTTTGTTCAGAGAAAAACCAGTAACAGCATAATTTTATGAATAATATTCTTTATTAATAAGAATGATAATTTCATTCGCCCATAAACTAAATAACAGACAAAATAGGTAGAAAAAAATCGATATTGTAATTTATAACATTGGACTGTAAACGCGACCTCAATTTAATCTTTCTCGAAATTCTGACATTATTATTATATTTCACAGTCGACGAGGGCCTCATAATGAAAAACTACGTAGACTATAAAATCAATCTTTCAATCGATCATTCCTTTGATTTGTCATTTCTAAGGAATCTATCATTGAAAACGAGTTCGAAGTTCAATAACTCTCCAATAGATTAAATGACATTCGTTATAGTAAAAGGACGACCATAGATCAATCAGTCCCTTTGATTGAAACTAATACGAAATAGTATTGTCTTTAAAACTTAATATTGAGTACGGCGAAAAAATACTAGCTTTGTTATATCTATTATTTGTATTAGTCACTTGAAATTTGAATGTGGGACTTAGAGGACGATTGGTTACTAATATAGTACAATATAGGGTAAAGTTCTATCTGATTGCCCTCTAGGCGTACCTACTGAGAATTCGTGACTTAGTGTATAAGTATGTAATAGGTAGCAACAACACTTTAAGTTCAGAGATTGTTATATCGAGAAGGGCATAAGAGTGGCAGTTGCTCTATGCTCTATGGTAGCTATGTAAACATCTATGGTAGCTGTATAATGTAAACGACGTTTACTGCATTCTTTGTGGTCAGAGGGTCAAAGGATAAACAACTCTTCACCCACTGCTGCAGAGTCTTTACTTAAAGAAAACATTCCAGTTTGTGATTCTGAATTTCATTTCGAATATGTCACTTTTATAGATATAATTAAAACCTTTCACACGTTAAATGTCAAAAAGACTGCAGATTTATGGGGTAATTCTGTGGACGTTGCTAAGTCAATTATAAATATTGTAGCACCTACTTTAGCTGTTATTTTTAATAATTGTATTGACCGTGGTGAGTTTCCTGATCTTATGAAAAACAGTAAAATTATACCGTTGTTTAAATCGGGTAGTACATCAGACCCTACTAATTATAGACCTATTTCAGTGCTACCTACATTTAGTAAAATTTTTGAAAAACTTATTTTAAATCAAATGCAAAGATTTTTTAATGTACATAAATTACTGCATAACAAACAGTTCGGTTTTACAAGGGGTCGTTCAACTACTGATGCCGGAGTTGAACTTCTAGGGCATGTATATAATGCATGGGAGGACAAATGCGATGCGTTGGGCATCTTTTGCGATTTGTCCAAGGCATTCGATTGTGTTCTTCATGCAACATTAATCAGGAAACTGCACCACTACGGAATCCGGAACGCCTCTCTGGATCTTCTTACTTCTTATTTAAGTGATAGGATTCAGAGAGTTGATGTTAACGGGAAAAGATCTCCCGGATCGGTAGTAAGAATGGGGGTCCCTCAAGGCTCAATTCTAGGTCCATTTTTATTTCTTATTTATATAAATGACTTGCCTTACCTCATAAAGGATGAACATGATATAGTGCTGTTTGCAGACGACACTTCACTTTTATTTAAACTCAAACGTCAGCAGCTGGTTACTGACAATGTAAATAGTGCCCTCGCAAAAGTAGTTAACTGGTTTAATGTTAATAACCTTCTTCTTAACGAGAAAAAAACGAAATGTATTAAGTTTACGATACCTCATGTTAGACAAGTAGAAACAAGTATTCTCATAAAGGGTGAAGAGTTGAAACCCGAAAATACCACAGTATTCTTAGGCATAACTTTGGATGCAAAGCTTCAATGGGGCCCCCATATAGATAAATTGTCAAAGAAGCTTAGCTCTGCAGCATACGCCGTTAGGAAAATTCGTGGTTTAACTGATTTAGAGACAGCCCGTTTAGTATACTTTAGTTATTTTCATAGTGTAATGTCGTACGGTATTCTGTTGTGGGGAAATGCCGCCGATATTCAGACGATTTTTGTTTTACAAAAAAGGGCAATTCGTTCAATTTATAAATTAAGTCCCAGACACTCCCTCAGAGACAAATTTAAAGGGATTAATATAATGACTGTGCCTTCTCAGTATATTTATGAAAATCTTTTGTATGCACATAAAAATATTAATCTGTTTAAAAAGTACAGTGATATCCATAATTTAAATACTAGGAACAAGCACAAATTTGTTGTTCCTACTACCAGGCTCAAGAAAATAGGTGGCTCGTTTAGATGCCAATGTATACGTTTTTATAATAAACTTCCTAGCCACATTCAAGCACTAAGCCTTAATAAATTCAAATCTTTTATAAAAAGGAAATTATGCCAGAATGCCTATTATACTGTCAAAGACTATATTGAGGACAAAAAGGCTTGGGATTGAGTTGCTCCAATAAAGCACAGGCAATGTTAATTTATTTTATTTCGCTAACTATTTCTACTTATAATCTTTGCTATAAGTATCTATACTTATTTACATATACAATGACACTAATATTTACTTTTTAAAGTATTATATTATTTTAAATTATTGTGAATGTGAGGACTATGTGTGTTTTTGTTGCAGTTTTAATCATGTTCTGGCAGTTTGAGTAGCTGATGCGGCCTACCCAAATGTCCTTTCTTTGGTATTGTTCGTCGAATCGTTGAGCTCCTTAAGTTCTGAGTTGAGCTGCACGGTTACTGACAAATGCGTGCACTGACTGGACAGGTCCACTCAATCTGTGTGGTTCTTTCCTCAAAAGACCATTTCAGACACAAATCTACATGGTCCTCAAAGATTATTATAATATTATTCTAATTATTGTGAATGTGAGAACTATGTCGGTCATTGATTTATTTATATTTATTTTTGTATTTTTCTCAACGTAATCATGATCTGGCAGTTTGAGTAATTTATGCGGCCTACTCAAATGTCCTTTCTTTGGTATTGTTCGTCGAATCGTTGAGCTCCTTGAGTCTAAGTTGAGCTGCACGATTACTGACAATTGCGTGCACTGACTGGACAGGTCCACTCAATCTGTGTGGTTCTTTCCTCAAAAGACCATTGCAGACACCGATCTACATAGCTTTCACATGACCTGACCAAGATTTTGTCTGGACTTTAAAAGAGACTGTGACCTCTGAGTTTGTTTCGGCCTTTCTTCTCAGAGTAGTCAGATAGGAAACGCCGACCCCATCTAGTTTAAAAAAAAATATGATTGACGTGTAAAAGTGTTTGTTCAAACCTACTTACAGAAATAAAATCATTTATCATTTATCATTTAACTTTTACGATTTGTGCATGATATACAATGCGTACCAAATAGAGCAAACGTTAGTTCTGAAAGTATTCAGTTTGTTCAGCATCGATTATAGAATCGATTTTAGACATGTCTAATGAAATGGTGGCCACTACTCTCGTAGCATGATTATCATTTAGTTTATTTAAAGAAAACAGAGCCATGACAATGCAATAAGATTTGATTGTAAGAAGCAGGTACCTAATTTGCGGTTTGGACATAATAGCAACTTGCAGTCACCCAATAAAATTAAAGTAATAAAAAAAAGATTTGTCAAAGTTGAATGATTAATATTTTATTATGCTTATTACTCAATATACCTACTAATTGGTGTGTGTTGCGCTTATTCTATTACAAGTTGTATACAATAGGTAATTTGTTGAGAAATATTTTCATTATCCTTATTGATGCTGTCTTCTAAATCATGTAAAACAAAAGTTTATTTCATTTTTTTTCCAATTGACAAACAATTTCGATGTCTCCAATGGTCTGAAATGAAATAGAAAAGCGGGTTTTTGTACAAAAAAACTTCGTTTTAACTCCTCGAGAGATCATTGTCTCAATAACATCAGTTTTATACAGTATTCTCAATACATTCTTCATAACACATTTTTTTCTTTCATAAAAATAATCGCAAATTGTAGGTACCTAACTCTTAAATAAAGAACAATACATCCACCTAATTACTCGACATTGTAAATTACATTGTCATTGAGGCTTCGTTTCCCAACAATGTCTATACTTGATGTGAACCCGCCGCGGGATTGATTACGTCACCGAGATTATGAATAACACAGTTAGAACGCGGTACGTTAGTTTCGGTAGCTGAATTACAGTGTAAATTGTAATTGTATTGTTAATTTATAATCCTAGTAACACATGTTAATATCTCATACGTTTGTCTGTGTTCTGTGTGCGGAATGGCGTTAATTTTACTAATGAACTTTGAATAAATTGGATTTTGTGACGTTTGAAGGGAATTTGTCTCCGTCTATGTTTAGGGTTACGGTGTGTTTGTGTGATTGGTTTAATTTTTAGTCTACGTAAATATCTCAGTAACAGATTTAACAGTAACAGCAACAGTCTTCAGTAACAGTAACAGTAACAGATTTATCTAGAAAATGGTTCGTTAAGTTCTTTCTTTTATTTTTCACAGCGTAATATGTCATTCTTCTTTTAGAAATAATCTAGACGAGAAAAATAAAACGATCTCGACTAACTATTTCGTTTAGGTAGGCACCTAAATTTAATTTTCTACCCCAGATTTCAGTTAAACTCCCAACAAACCACAATTAACCCTCGTACATCACAGCCACAACTGAAGCTTGAAAAATGAATTGGTAGGTACAGATAATTAAATCAGTAGCCATAGAGTAAAGCGTGCCGGTGGGGCTAAATGCCCAGGGACGAGCGGGATCAGGCGTGCCAATCAAACAAACTGATACAGATTGATGTCCCGCCCGTTTGTGCCGAAAATAACGGGACATGCATTAACCATGACTACGCATTTATTGGACGAATTCGGATTGAAACGGTTCGCCAGCGCCGGTTAGCGGATCAAAGGACTATGGATGCAAATATTTTGTTTAGGACTTTATTATGGACTGTTTTTGTGACGGGCGGACTGATTTGTTCTAAAAAAGGATGTTAAACTATAGCAACGTAGGTATACATTAATACGTCTTCATCATTTCAGCCGAAAGACGTCCACTACTGGACATATGCCTCTACTTACCTTAAATAAAATAAAATGTATGCACCTCAACATTATATATAACAGACCAAAAGAGGACTTTGCCTCGCAATCGACTTTTGGAGGTGCAACGAAGTAACTATGATGTTCGTCCATTGAAAGCGGAGAATCCTCCAGACCTGTTCCCTATTAAATTAATTGCTATCTTGATGGCTCTGATAATATTCTACATCTATCATATACACACAATGATAATTACATTGTTTCCTATTTATTTGATACTTGAGCTTCTATTCCGCGTATTTTGTTGCGAGACTTAGTAGTTGAATACTTTAAAACAGAAATCAATAAACGGGCTAAAATAGAGGCGTACATCAAAGTGGGATTGGAAGCTTTTTGCTAACCAAATACGTTTAATTAGGCAAAAAGATACACGATTTCCAACGCCGATTCAAAGATTATCCTCATTACGTAATCCTTTTAAAGCCAACTTTTATGAATCATAAGGTGTAAAAAAGAGTAAAGGATTTTTTGTTGCTGTATGATGCTATTTTTATAAAAAAATGTTAATCGTATTTGTAAACAAAGGTTACGTAAGAATGATATAACTATACGATGTTATCTCATGATTCTGAGAATTTGCATTCAAATGAACAGTCATTTATAATTGAAATAAAATTGCATTCAAACCAAAAAGGTAATACGTAACTTGAATTTTTTTTAAAATAAATAGACAACCAAGAAGTTTATTTAGCAGGTCTAATTAAATATCTAAATACGTCGTTGGAATAAAGCGAAAACATTTTTCTCTTTACGACCTGTGCCCGACGTTTACGTTTTCTTATACCCTTTTTCTTTCTTTGACCATAAATGGAACCCAGTAGGTACATTTATACTTAAAATAATTAAGAATTTCCGTCCAGCCCTTATTAGTTCTCGTATATATCCCCTACTCCTGCACCTTGGGTCATATAAAGAGGTAACATTTTTGAGTTTGTATATAGGGGGTAATCTTCGGAACTTCGGATCTGATTCCGAAATTTCTATCACTAATGGGAAGCTACTTTATAGCCGAGTGTCACAGGCATCATATATTTTATGTTCGAACTAGAATTTTTACGCGGACGAAGTCACTGGCAGAACCTACTTGTTAGTAAAAGGACAATCAAATCAGAGCGACTGGAGCCTTAACTGGAGCAGACTTCCCTTCCCAAAGACAAAGCTCGAAGAGGCGAGAGAAAACTTTCAAACTAGGAATGCTTTGACGAATACATTTTTAAATAAAATGAGACATAGCTGAGACACCATTTATTTCTTATTTACAGACAGAAAATAATTCTTCATTAAATACGCAGAAAATAAAGTAATTTCGACAATTTTTCATAAAATTTGCTAGTCCGTATTCAGATTTCTCAACGACTTTATTCGAAACTAGCATTACTTCGTCGGAAATCGATTCATTGGAAAGTGTCTTACTCGAAATTGAATTCGATTGTTGCTTCGTAGTCTAATAGAATACCCTTGGAGGTTTAATCAAAAGATTGTAATAGGTTTTATTTACGGTCCCACAGCCCCGTTTCGATTATTGTAATGTATAATGTATTATGAATTATAATTCATGTCGTGTTTAACAATAGAGGGCGCTGTCAACTTCTGAGACAATGTCGGGTCACGATAGATGGACAAACCTTCATGGCACTGCGTTTCAAGGTTCATGTCAAATGTCATGACTGGAATGCCGGATCAACAGGTACAGTTGTGAATAAATTTAAATGGATCGGATTAGAAGTACGTAAGGATATTTTTAGTCATACCTATTTGCTCATTGCTTTGGATTGTCTGCATTTGACCTTTATTATGTAACTAGTGAATGATAGATTTACTATTTGTTTGATTGGAACTGAGTTAGTTTGTCCTTTCAGATCTATTATTTACTAGCTATTGCCCACGACATCGTCTGCGATCCAGGATGAAAAGTAGCCTATATTCTTACCTAAGTCATGGTCTATGTGTGTGCCGAATTTCATCCAAATCCATTCAGCCGTTTTGGATACTTTCGCATTTATAATATTAGTTAGGATAGTTAGAATTTATAGAGTTCCTTTGTATTTATTCTTTATATTTCTTCTTTTGTATTTGGCGAAATAATAACAGCCGCACGTTAGGCCTTGATCACAGGTTAGGCTACGCTTGCCGAGGTCGATCCATGGATGGGTGACCATCTATTACATATCGAGACCCCTCCGTGCCTCGAAAAGCACTTTCAGCCGTTGGTTCCAGCTGTCATTTGTAGATCTTTAACAGACGTTACGGGTAGTCAGACGCCTGAAAGTCAGACAACCAGTCTTACCATGTAAGTCTTATCACGTTGCCCTTTAACTGAGAAGTGGAGGTCAGATAGGCAGTCGCTCCATGTAAAATACTGGTATTCAGCTGCATCCGGTTAGACTAGAAGCTGACCCCTACTGGTTGGGAAAAGGCTAGGCAGACGATGAGAGTTCTTTTGTATTGTTCTTTATTTTTCTAATAGGCTGAGCCTCTCCGTCTTTACCTGTATTTGTGTAACGTTGATAATAACCAGTGCCCAGTGGTAACGGCCGCGACTTACGAGTTGTAGGTCGTAGGTTCGAACCCAGACAGGCGCTTTACTTTTTGTAAATTATTTCATCACCACTGCTCTCAAAACGGTGAAGGAAATCACCGGAATATCGAGAGGAAACCGGCATGTCCGAGAACCAAAAATTCATCTACTAACCCGCACTGGGCCCACGTGGTGGATTACGGCCACTCCCTCTAACCGAGAGGAAGCGGGTTTCCCAGCAGTGGGGACATTGTAGGCTGATGATGATGATAATAACAGATCAGTGTTATTTCTAAAAAGCTTTTGCCCGCGGATGTCGGAAAATATCTCACGGAAACGTACTACCGGGATTTAAAGTACCCTTTGTGTTAATCTAGGTTATAAACTATCTGTGTGCCAAATCTTGCCCCAATCTGGAACGTACATCCAGATAAACGGACAAACATTCTAAAATCTATATTTTCGGCATCAGGCTCGTTCGCACACCTCGTAGTACTTACTTTTTTCAAATATTCAATGTACAGTTTTGACTTCATTACTGTTTAATTAAATGTCCTATAGATATTGCGGTAATATATCTGCCTGCATTTCTTTCAGTCGTTTCGACTACGTTTAAATGAATTAATACTACATAGTAAGACGTCTAACTGGCGCCAAAAGTTTAATGAACCAAACAAAGCAATAATGTAGTTACTTTATTGTATCGTTGAAGTATCTAATTGTTGTTCAGTAAGTCATTATGATAACAGATTAATATACGGCTAAGATTTCGCCACCGATAGCCACTACTGAGACACGAATAAACACGATTCAATACAAATGTTCGATAGTATCGAAGTAGACGCTAATTTTTTATCACGGAATAGTCATAATGATGCATTGTTCTTACTACCTCCTTGGTCTAGTAGTCGCGAGCGCTACTAAGCATGAGGTCCTGGGATCGATTCTCGGGTCGGGCAAAGTGTTATTGGATTTTGCTATTAGGAACTCAGGTATTTCTCAGTCGCAGCCTGGAGCCTGAATTTGTGCCCGGTTGATGGCAATAGGCTCGCCACCGTTACGTGGGACGTAAAAATAACTGGCAAAATGTGGGTGTACATGGGTACACTTCTGCCAAACCCTTCGGAGCCTACAGGCGTGTTGTTATGTTATGTTGTTCTTGACTTGCATGAGTATTGCTTCATTTTATGGTAGAAGATAGGTTCTTTGAAGATGATTTTGGTTTGGAATTATTTTGTAATGAAATTAGATAGAAGAACTACAGTGACCTTTTAAATGAAATTAAAGAAATGGGACCACCTGGGAAGTACCTATACCATTTGAAACAAAAAATAATTTTCCAAATCGGTTCGGGCGTCTTCGAGTAATCGGTGAACATACATAAAAAAAAAAAAAGATTCCGACGAATTGATAGACTCTTCCTTTTTTGAAGTCGGTTAAAAACACCTTCATAGTACGGAATTAAGGTGTTATCTTAGGCAATTTTTTCCCTTGGACCTACGTTTAACGGTACCGTGTCTGACTTTATCAAGCAGTCAGAAGAGCTTTTTGTGAATGGCAGGATGCACAATGAAAACGTTTACTTTTAAAAAGTCAGTACGCACGAAGATATGAACGACCTTTATAACATATTGTTTTATAGGCTTAACCCACGCCTGCCTAGAATCAAACTTACATGGAAAATAAATAACTGAGAGTTAACAATGAATTTTATTATTATGCAATTCGTTACATCAATTACGATTTACATTTATTATTTAATTGTTTAACATTGACCCCAGTCGCGTAGGCCAGGCGCAGAACGAATGCAGAACATGCGCGTACGCCCCTATTCGCATACAGTGTGGCAAGTGGTGTGGGTAGATGTACTATTGTTCTAGCTGTGACAATATAAGCATTGCATGTTTATGGCAATTGCGAAAAGGTCTGGGTTTATATTTTGCTGGATTACGACATGAATGGAATGATTCATACGACAAACTCAACGTTAGGAACTTACTTAAATGTACGACTGGCGCTCCCCGGACAGCCAGCATCGCTACCTCTTTGCTGACTGGTAGATATTTTTAGTAGGTCTTTTCGTATAATATAAGCCGTGCACCCGATGGCATTACCCATTGGCAAAATCAAATCAAAATCAACCGATTTCTGGATTAATTTTCAAAAATCCTTCTTCAGTTCTCACTTTCGTTACACATGGAAATCTTGTGCAAAATTCCTTCCTCAGTTCTCACTTTCGTTACACATGGAAATCTTGTGCAAAAATCCTTTCTTAATTCTCACTTTCGTTACACATGGAAATCTTGTGCAAAAATCCTTCCTCAGTTCTCACTTTCGTTACACATGGAAATATTGTGCAAAATTTCATGCTTTTAGATCAAACGGCTTAGGCTGTGCGTTGTCTGTCAGTAAATAAATAAATGATTTTTTTATGAGTACGTTTAGTACCGATACGAGATATGAAAAGAATAATATGTTTTAACCCTATTCATCAAGCAGTCTTTAGTGAAATTCCATGACATCATAAATGCATATTTAAAAAGCTTCTGGTATGAAAACCATTTGAAATCCCACCTTAAATGGCACTCTAGGGGCAAAGGGAAAATCGTGCATGAGCAAAACTCGCCATCAAATTAAAGCCTCTATTTACAACCTCCAATAAAATATAATTGCATTTCAAACCTTTGATTTTTCATATCAGATCTAAATTTCACGATTAAATGTTCGCGTGCCCTTTGTTTTACAATACAAGTTCAAACAAAGCGGTATTAATCAAATGTATATCGAAATTAATGACAAGAACTGGCTACTGGCCAGTACAGTTACTGGCCGAGTCGTATCTAAATTAAATTCATGAATCAATTGTCCCTGTGACAGGTCATTTGCTAAATGTACTCGCGTTTGTGGGCTATCAGCTGTTATCGTGATTATGTTTAATAACTGGCCTGAATACTTTGGTGGCACTAAGTACAGAGGGTCATTCGTTGACAATGAACTCAAACTGTCTACTAATACTTAATTGATCGGTGTGCTTGTCATTTGAACCTGGTACTGTTATTATTATGGTTTGTTTATATTCTAACAAGTTTAATGATAGTTTTAATAGTGTTGAAGATTATTTAATGAAAGCTGCAAATCATTTTTTGTAATTGATTTCATGTCGAGCTAATTATTTCAATCATTCTTATAGTTTTTTACGTAACTAGAGAATTGATTGTTATAAGAACGCATTGCCAATTAAAAACATTAGATGTATATTTGCAATAAGAAATCAGGCTATACAATAATTGGCTATAAATGAAATTTTTATTTAATTAAATTAAGACGAGATTTCACTAAAATTAAGCAACTCTTTATTAGTATACATAGGCCTTATAAGTATTTCAATGCTAACTATGCCATCAAGCACGTCCTTATTGTTTTGAAATTCGTTCTATGATATTCTTTTGTTCATTATAACGCAGTAAAAGTTTATAAAAGAAGAACACAAAGCAGTCAAATATCAAGGTGATACATTGTGATATTTACGATATTTACAGAGGGTATGTTTGATTCTGCCGCCTTATATAGATAGTTATTTTGATAAACACGCAGTGTAAATTTGCGATTGTTATCGAACAATATAAATCAATTGGTTATTGGAATGTATCAGCGCTTCAGATATTCCAAATGTAGATTGGGCTATAGAGATGTAGTGGTCCGAACTTGATTTAGTACTATTTGATGTTAGTTGATTTTGTGAAAATCTAGGTATTGCGTAAAAAAATATTTTGTTGAACTTTCCCGGCTTTTTCTACTTGGTTAAACGCTTCGTATTCGTCTAACGAATACCTAAATTAAAGTTACGTCTTTACGATAGAGCAATTAAAAGTTGCGTACTTTAATGAAACACAAATACGGATAGCTCATGTTTAATTACTGAATACATTTTCTAATTGATTACACGAATAGGTCGAAACTGTCACGGTATCGTGTGTCGTACAAAATAACGTACGAGTCACGACATTCACATTCAGGGGTTTCAATCTGTGGGAGACTAATTAGAGGTTTTGTTTAAATATTCATAATGTTTTCTAAGCTACATAGTTGGTTTTATTCACAAATAAACTTTAGCCCCCCAATTACCAATTGAGGGATGGAGTTTCAAAAAACCGTTTTTAGCGCACCTCTACGTATATCCAGTTTATAATGGATATTACTGACATCGGGGAAGGAAAACATCGCGAGGAAACCTAGACTTTCAGTTCATAAAAGTCTGAAATTACCAACCCGTTTTGAGCAAGCGTGGTGATCAATGCTCGTGCCTTTTCTGTATGAGAAGAGGCCTTTGTCCAGCGGTGGGAAAGTAATAGGCTGGTGTTAGTACGTATATGGGAAAGACAAATATCTCAAATAAACTGTTTTCATCAATATTATGTGGATAAAGAGATAGATTTAAATCTGTTGTAAGGTGCAAGGGTTTGTTTCGCTATATTTCCTAAAGTAAATGTTCAAGGTATTGGCAAGATTTGCAAGTATATAGAACCGATATTTTTGGAAGTTAGTCGAGTGCCTTGGTCACGACGCTATTGTGAAAAATTTATGCAAGTTACCGCTTAACAGTTTCAAACTATTTATGGAATTGAATAAGCATTTGAAGGTTGACACTTAAAAGGTCTGAACAGTGAATGGTTTTCTTTTGACAATGAGGAATTGTAAAATATTCGTTTATTTTGAAATTATATTTCCAAATATTTGTGTGCAAATAGTGCTTTGTCGTGATTGTGACGCACACAAATATGAATTTATTAATACATTTTGAATGTGTCTGTTTGCATAGGTTTCAAGTCATTACGAGTTTTACGTATATATATATATATATATATATATATTTTGTAATAACATGAGTGGAATTTATATTGTCCTTTCATATTTTTGTATCACACAGCAACTAAAATATATCTATTTGTAATCCTCCTTTAAAAATCTCAACATTAGTTATGTGGGTGTACCACTTTGATGTTTTGCTGGTAAGGTAAAATTGTCTGACACTGAAAAGGCGTTGCTTTTTACACAATCCGTTGATATTTATTGAAACTTGCCACACGAAGAACTCCTTTGCATTTATTTCCTATTGTCAAAATTACGCAAAGTTATGAACGTAAAAAGTAAACAAACAGTTGAATGACTTATTCGTATCGCTGGTTGAACGAGAACGAGTTGTTTATTTTTTTGATTCTCTATTGTAGTGTCGATCAATCCATCAAAAAGTGTCGGCGAACAATGCAGTCGAGTAGGTATCGATATAGTATCGATTATAGAACGAAATGTTTGAAGAATTATGTAACGGTAGACCTTGAAGCTTGACCCTAATCGTGATCCGCGGCGGTGACCGCGCGTGGTCCAAGTGTGAGAGGTAGCGATTGTAACTTGTATTATAATTTTATTTTTCCTTACGGCCTTGACTGTCCTAGCCAGAAAACTCATATAAAAAGTTCACTGTGTAAACAAGCATATTACAAATTAGAGGATTATATCCAAGATAAGAATGCTTGGAAACATGCTGGTCCAGCTCCACAGGACAATCTAGGATCTTGACAAAATTAAAACTTGTTGCTACTTTAATTGTATGGTTTGTTATTTTTATGACATTGGTTTACATTCTGTGACTACTTTAACTCACACACTGACATATTAATTGGTTACATAATTTGGGAAATCGTATACTTTTACAATGTTTGTAAATATGTGAACACCATGTATCTATCATTTAATTAACTTATTTATCATTGCTACGTTTATTAAATTCTTTTTACCTATTTTGGTATCGTAATTTTTATTATAGGTGCATCGTCTTCACATATAATTATATAATTAATGTATACAAAGTATTGTAACACATTTTAAAAGAGTAACGATGGAGTTTCTTGCCCATTCTTCTCCATACGAAACTACCTTTTGGAAGGGGCGACTAGAATCAATTCTATTTAAATGTAAATGTTTACGTTCAAAAGTGCCTTTTATGTGCCTATTTGAAATAAATGCTTTGACTTTGACTTTGAGAAACTTCAGCTAGAATTTTCGTAACTGCGCGCAAATTTTGATATTTAATAAGTCATGGTAGATTTAATTTTAGAAATTGCTTTGATTGAAGGAAGTCTGTAACAATGCGGTTAAAATTATGGCTTTGCACTGTATAAAACAAACAAAGGACATTTTTATTAATACAAAATATAAAATTGCAGACAATTTTTTCACGAATTTTAAACTATTGATAAGTAGCTATACGAACAGGAAACTAAAAAATGTCTTAATTGCTCTCTTGTTTTATTGCTTGCACTCCAATAAAAGTAACGACTAGGAGTAGTCGTGATCATATGCTAACGTCCATGTTTACGTCCACTTCAAAGCCAAAGGTGCCGTGACAGACAACTGAAAGTGTTACGAAGGGCAAGCAAGTTGAAAGCCCAACATGACATAATAAATTGTCGTTTGTTACGGAAATAGGATCACCTTGAACTTTTGTACAAGTTACAGATACAAATGGACTCTTTGGTCTAAAATCTAAAACATACATGTCACGTGCATTGAGCATGCCTAATTGAAAGTTACAACAATTTGACAGTTCTTTTGTAAGTTTTGACATTAACAAATTGTACCTTACGTGTGTTTGTTTCCTCATTGTTGGTTTACGGATAATTATTTGGCTTGGATATTAATTATTGCTTGTGTTCCAGAGAAGGTTAATAATAAAGTCTGGTTTCGAACTAATATGGTTATAATAAAAGATTAATGATCGTTTGTAATTGTATGTATCCACAACACAATATTTGACTGACGTCATTAGGTTTCTACGAAAGTTAAGAGGTAATGTTTTGGCAATGTCAATGTTTAATGATTCATTAACACTCTATGTGACCTTTTGTTTGAAAATGGGACTGATGTTTACTTTTTATGTATTTGTTTTGTCTTTAAGGATCTTGCTACGCAGGTTTCTCATCTTCAAAATAAAATAATACCAGCAAAGTTTGTTTTTTTAAAGTCTGACTAGATATAGGTACCAACATGAATTTCAGGTCTCCGTGGCCACTATTTTCAAAATGTCTTTTGCGAATTGACACAGTTCTACCTAATTATTGTAATTTTTTTTTTGGTGTTTATTTGATACAATAGTAGGAAAATTACTTTGCCGGTAAGCAGTGTTCATGAACATGAACAACAGCGTTACAAAAAAAAAACTATATATTAACTATTTTATTAACTATTTATAGGAATCTAGGTATTGTAAACCGATAGAGCAAAGTCCCTCACAACTTCTGACTTCTCAAAAACCTTATGCAAAATATGACTTTAGTGGAAACTCTTTAAAGTTCACAATGCCTTCCAGAAGGTTCTACAGATAGTGAAACCAGTATTGCACGTAGTTACAGTACAGTCATGCACAGTCACAGCATTTTCTCACGAAGATGGTGAACAAAAAAAGCACAGAAAAACTGTTGTCGACAAAAAAAAAATCTGTGATTTGCTGTATTTTTTTCGAAGTTTTGTATTATTTAATTCGATTACTCGTATTTCCTTGACAGGTATTGAGGGCTATTTTGGTATCAGTTAGATAAAAAAAGGCATTGTCTGATACCTATAGTTTCTCTAAATGTCTGTGTAAAACACGAGACTAACAAAGTTAATTTTAAGTAGGTATCTATCATATTTTTTTTCCATTTTAGCGATTGCTGGGTTACAATTTTTTATCCCAAAATAATTGTTTTTATTTCTATCGATATGCTTTTCAAGTTACAATAATTGATGCTGAAAAGATACTGTGAAAGTTGACTGACTGTTGCATTTATTTTTCTAAAGCATCTTACTAACTTTTTTAGACTAATATCGACTTAATAGCATTAATTAACCTTAAGTATCTAAGAAATTAATATGCATCCATGAACGTAAAGGTTTTGGCGTTTCATGCCTCGTTTATCTCACGATTCTGACACAAGATGACACACACGTGTCTAAAAGGTCACAGGTTCATAGGTTGTCAGTGTGGCCTTAGTAACATTAATCTTACCTGGCAATTCACACCTATTAAGAGTCATTATATATATATTCACGCCTAGCATAATCTGCCTATACTGTTCCCACTGCTGGGACACCTAGGCCTGTCTTTAACAGGGTGTGGGCTGTAATCCACCACACGTACCCAGCGCGGATTTGTGAATGTCATGTGTCTTCGAACTTTTGGCTCTAGGACGTCAACCGGTTCCCTCACGATGTTTTCCTTCACCGTTTTGACAGCCAAGGTGATGAAATAAATTACACAAAGTAAAACGCCTGTCTGGGTTCGAACCTATGATCTATATAACTCCCAAGTCCGGCCCTTACCACTGGGCCACCACTGCTCCATATTCACGCTTACAGACCACGAAAGAGTAGGCAGTAGTGGAGTTTTAGGCGTCCAATAAAAACGATGGTAGTGACGGTTTAAAGAACTTCATTTTATAATGTCTGTCTTGACTTATGAAATAGTTTTTCATGTAGTTATTAATATCAAGTTACAAACTGTAAACATTTACCAAATAATAATTATTATAGTTAAAACGCAGAGAGATATCACGATCCCAATTATAAAGTAGCATGATCCAACCGTTGTTTCTGAAGGAAACTTTAGGGTTTAATTACCTTTAACATCCTATTCGTTTGTACTTTATTTGCAAACATGGGCCACCTCGGATTATAAGATATTTAAATTAACAAGTTTACACTTAATTTATTGCTAGGTTGTTCTGTTTGGTTGGTTGTCTGATTTTTTACATCCGCATTGGGTGCACTAGACACCTCTGCCCAACCCTTCAGGGGATGCCGGCGTGATGTTATGTTGTGTTCTGTTTCAATTTATGTACACAGAAGTTGTTTTTTTCAAAATATAAATGTTACCTGTGATATAATTTAGGTACTAAGTAAACATTTCCGTTTCAATGTAACATCATTATACCTACATTAAGTTTATATTACATTTTAGTTATTAGGGTTCACGAACCGAGACGGGGACATTAATTAACACTGCAACTAACGTGAAGCTTTGTTTAACAAACGCATTACACGATTTAGTCTTCGCTTTGCTAACGTTTCGAACAACGACGTAGAGGATATGGAAGTGGTTTGCATTTAGGAAGGCCCTGGCCCTAGATTTCTGAGGTTTTATTTTAAAAAAGCAACAAATGCGTGGTAAAAAGTATTGCAATGTAAGGACATAATATAGCAGCTGATAGAATTCACGTCGGATAGAGAAAATTACTTTGGAAATTGCAACGCCCACCAACAATCACAAAAAAAGAAAAATGAGTGCGTGTCGTAATAAATAAATGACAAGGATTTTTTTTATTTTTTTTATTTATTAGGGAAAATAAACAATTACACATTAAGAAAAACAGAAAGATAGGATACAGAAATGATACAAATGTGAAAAAAAAAAATATTAAAAAGAAAGAAAGAAAAAGAAGAAAAAAGAGAAAGAAGAAGAAATGAAAATGTGTGTGTGTGTGTGTGTGTGATGTGTGATTGGCTTTTGATATTTAAGGAAAGCAATCACTACTGCATTTGGTTATGACTTGACAGAGAATAGTACGAGATTTGATAAAGTTATTAGACCGGGGTGAAATAGACTTCTCAGTAATGGAAAGAATTTTGTAATGTGCAGTAAACGTGAGTTACGTTGTGTGACAGTTACAAGAAATATCTTTATCAACCAACATACCTATTTATCTACAAAACTCCAATGAAGTGTTTACGTAACATTAGTTGTGGATTCTAAAAGTAATTCACTTTCTATTTTATATGTTTCCGTTGTTGTTTTACACATTTACTGAAAAAAACAGCTAAGAGTATTTTACTCATTATGGTTTAGAATGGCAGAAACGTAGGTAGAAACTATGGCGGACGCTACAAAATGAATTAAAGAACTTTCTGCACGTTATGTTTCATTAAATAATAATTTGACCAAGAATATGGTTACATTATATTGAAAGTGTAAGTAATAATTGTTGTTTTATTGTTTAAACACGAGTCGAAAGCCGTTAAACTGAAGATTAGACTTTCTCATTTTATCTCAGTAAAGCATACACTTTCACGAAATAGAGACACGATTCTCTAAACATCTCCCCATTCAAAGTTAAATGTTTAACACTATTATTTTAGTCCTAGTTTATAATAGTAGTAGTAATAGACAGAGTTTAATCTATTGTGTACAGATTTCTGATTTATCCAAAGTTTAATGTAAATGTTCTCCAACGTAAATTCAAAATTGTAAACTTAAACTACAATTATCTGTATTTTTGGAACAGAAATATATTTATTATATATATTATTATGCTTTAATTCAACCACATTATTTTTAAAAGGTATTTCCAAGAAGGAAGATACCCTGCAGTCACCATAGAATATAATAGAATACTCTTTATATTGTGTACACCATACGAGTTATAGATATAAATGTAGACATTTTACAAAGGGGGACACAATGGGCGATCTTATCACTAAAAGTGATTTTTTTAAAGACATCCTTCAAAGCAAAGAGAACCTTTTGAAGCCATCTAGTAAAAGTAGCTTGAGCTTCATCACGTTGTCGATGTCGGCCCTATAAATGCAAGTGACTAATTCCAAAAAGAAAAAAAGAAAAGCCGTACGATTGTAACCACATCCAGTCAAACCATTAGATGTTCGGATCAACGCGAGCGAATTAAAGTATTTGTAGTGCGCTCTGGCTGTGTACCGAGCACGGTGATACCTAGCTTTGACTGCAAGCACAACGCATCTCACGGCACGGGCGCTCAAACTCATCGGGGCAAAGGCGAGGCCACAAAGAGAGGATTTAATGTTCTGGAGTAGCGAGAACCAATTTGTATGAGTGTTGTTACGTACGTACATTCACCTGATGCCTTTAGGAAAATTTATCAGGTGAAACTCGTAACCAAGATATGGTTTAGCTGTAGATGGTGATACAAGATGATTGAAAAGTATGGCTTAGCAGTGGTTTTTTGGCACTTTTACGTGTAACGTCTTTACGCGTCACGCTTCAAGCATGCAACACGCAACGCGGGTAGCGCTAAAAAAATGTCACGCGCGTAACGCGGCACGCGAAATGCTACGCGCATCGTGTTCCGTACAGGAGGCTACGCGCGTAGCTCCATACGTGAAACGCTACACGCAATGATGCTACTCACGATCTGTTTCGCCACTAAATAATATAAAAGATATAATGTTTAATTTAAAGTTGCATTACCTGCATTATTAAGGCAATATGCCCGAACAATACTAATTATTGGCTTATTTCCAAACCACGTTAAAGTCGAAGCCGCAGCAATTATAAAGATATCGATCCTGTCTGGCTTTTAGTCCTTAGCTGCTATTTTTGTTCGTGTGATTAGCCGCAATTAGGCTCGCGCCAGTAAGCAAGCTTCGTAAGAATAGCTGTGAAAGGGGAACGGAGAATACTAGGGCCACGAACGAATACCTATATTGGGTTTCACATTGTTTATTTAGTGTGTGTTAAACATTATTATACCCCTTAAAAATATAGAATAAATATTTAATAAAAGCTTGACTGGAAGGCGTCTCCTTTAACGTGACCCCATTGGAATCGCATTATCTATTTTATAGACTAATTTTAAAATGTTCAAGAAAGTATTGCTTAGTTAGTAATGAATAAGTTCATAAATAAGTTAATTCATTTTCAGAAACGATTAATAATTAATTATCGAATAAAAACAGCTTCGAATAATAAAAAAAAAACTGATTATCCTTGACTTAAGAAGAGGTATTTCAGACATATGTATTTATGAGTTTACTTTAAAAGGTAAACCAGACATTTATGTATATACCTCAAAAATAAACCCCCAAATGCACTCACTGTGTCAAAACCCTTACCGATACGGTTTTCCGTGTGCACCGTGTGTAAATACGTTTGTTTACGGGATTAATCAGGAAACTGTTTTGTCTCTAAGTCGGGTGTTACTTTACAATTCGACTTTGTAAACTTTGATTGCATCAGATTACTGTGTCGGGTTCCGTATGTGCCGTAAACAAGGATTTATGCTGATTTGATCGTGTGGTTTCGAATTGGAAGGTGGTTTTAGGTTTTGTGTCAGGATATTAAATATGAAGAAAGTGTGAAGATGTTTTTGATGAAAATGACAATAAGTAATGTTTTGGTGTGATGTATGCACAAACGTGTGCAAAAAGTAATGTTCTCATTTCTGCATCAAGGGAAAAATAATGATAAATTATTTGATTTCTCTAAGTAGGTTTGTACAATCACTTTTACACGTCAATGATATTTTTTAAACTAGATGAGGTTGTCGTTTCCTATCTGACTACTCTGCGAAGAAAGGTCGAAACAAAATCAGAGGTCACATTCTCTTTTAAAGTCCAGACAACATTTTGGTCTGATGATGTAAAGACTATGTAGATCGGTGTCTGAAATGGTCTTTTGAGGAAAGAACCACATAGATTGAGTGGACCTGTCCAGTCAGTGCACGCATTTGTCAGTAACCGTGCAGCTCAACTCAGAACTTAAGGAGCTCAATACAATGTACAACGGTACTCCATCAAGTTTTATAAGTAGTAGTTTTCACATGGATGGCCGTAACGATTGTTTAATTACACCCTCAATAATAAAATCATAGTTATGCGAATACATACCATATAATTTTCTAATAAACATTGGCTTCCGATGATAACAGTCTTAGCTTCCTCTTTCAAGAGAAAGTCGTAAGTAAGTAGCATTGCATTACTATGCAAAATCAATATCTTCTGTAGGCCACTTTCCGTAATAAAATTGTTATTACACTCATTCTACTTGCTGTATAATCTTTTACTTCTAATGGAAATTAAAATAAGGGATTTTTATTATACAAGAGTTATATGCCCTGATTTTTAATTTATTTAATACTTTAAGCACACAAATGTGCAGACTCGGACTGAATGCCACAGGCATTTTTTACCAGTCAACCTTTTGTCAAGCAGAGATTAAGAGTAGTGATAGCCCAGTGGTATCAGCCCCGACTTACGAGTTGTATAGGTCGTGGGTTCGACCCCAGGCAGGCACATTACTTTGTGTAAATTATTTCATCACCAATACTCTCAAAACGGTGAAGGAAAACATCGTGAGGAAACCGACATGTCCTAGGACCAACTAATTCGAAAACATGTGATCTCCAACAAACCGCACTGGGCCCGCGTGGTGGATTATGGCCCACTCCCTCTTACAAACAGGAGGCCTGTGCCCAAGCAGTGGGAACTTTATAAGCTGATTGTGCTAAGAGCATGCACATAATTGGTTAGAGCTATTAGCAATACAAACAAAAGTTGATCCTAAAGCATCATCAACATCACTTATAAGTGTAATAAAAAGGTCAACACCTTTGGCAACTTTAATTAAATATGCGATAATAGTACTTTTAGTACCCTTACACTCCATAAACGTGTCAAATAAATCATTTGTTGTGAAAACTTTAATACCTTACGTACCTACGTACTTAGATGCAATTACACTAGAAAACCTTGAATAATAGAGATAGTTTGTATTCTAAACGGTCGTAAAACGAAATAAAACAATCGTTAATTACTTACCATTGTGACATATGGAAAACTTAATTACGCCTTTGAATAGCCTTTATATGCTCTAATTCTAAATGATAATCTACTATAATTCATTTCATTATGAATCTATTCCACAGTACTTTATACTCGACCACATTATTTCTGGGAATTAAAGCTAAACTATTCGTTTTAGTTTGGGTTTTATAATGTAAAACATGGCGGCCGAGCCCGTACCTACCCGTACGTTTTGTTAGAAATAATTGCACTCGGATACTTGGATTTACGTATGCGGTAAGCTCTCAGAATGGGTTTTATCTTGCTAATTGCACAAATGAGTTATAGTCTAAAATAAACGGGAACGAATTTTACTAATTAGTCGTGCAGTTAACTTACGGATTAGGTCGTCCCTGATATTAAAATATGTCTACTTTAGCTATGGAACACAAAGTTCTGTTTCCCTTTTGCGAATTTAAAGAGAAATTTCGTGTTATAGTGTCAAGGATCCATAAAAATGCTTTTGGCGAAAGTCTCTTGCGCAAAATCGAAAGAAAGTAGAACCTTATAAAGTTAATCGCATCCATCTACAGATTTGACAACATCGTGCTTTCTGCATTCAACAAAGGTTGATAACACCGCATTTACTTATTACGTTATCGAACGGACACTTGGCCATGACTCGGAATGCATCGGAAAGTTATTGACTTTTGATAATGAACAAAACCAGTTTGTGGCGAGCTGACCGAGAGACCGCGGCCTCGTTCAATACCAGATGGACCTACCACGAATCTGTCCCTATACCCAAAAAATCTCTGATACAGCATACATTAACATTTCTCTTAAAGCCTACTCTCGACCACCGCGTAACGGACACGAAGTGTAAAGCGCCCTGTCCATACAACCGACTTATAATCGAAACTCACCGCGACTTTAGTAAAAGGCAAGTTTATAGTAAGCGACAGGTCTCAAGTTTGCCGGCAGAATTTTTCCGTAACCTCTTTGTGGAAGTAAAAACTGATAATAGGGAACATTATAAAGTCAATTTTACTTGATAAACTGCCCGCCCAGGAATTTTATGGTCAGGAATTAACTATAACAGTTACATTTTATGACCCGTTACCTTAAATAGGTTATCTTGGTGGTTTTATTTGTTGCTGTTCTATATTGAGCTTTTAATTATTGCTTTTGTAAACATATATTAACCCCTTCTTCCATCGGTCATCTAGACGCACTGCAAGTTATTTATTTATTTATTACTTTTCGCACAAAAGGTACAAAGGCGGACTTAATGCCTTAGGCATTCTCTACCAGTCAACCAAGGGTGGTGAAGAGATTAGATGGCAGGTGCTTTAATTGTAAGAAGAGGAAAGGATTGATTTTGAGTTATCATCCTTACCTAGTTGCTATTCCACCAATTCGCACTAAACCTTTCCAAATGTCTTTTGTTATGCGCACAGCAAAAGAGTGGAACTCTATCTGCGTCTGTGTTTCCGAACGCATACAACCCTAATCTTTTCAAAGTGAGAGTGAACAGGCTTCTTCTGGGTAAGCTCACTCCATCGTCGGCTCTGTCTCTGTCACCACTGACCTAGATATAGTCAACAGAAAAACCCATTTTAAATAAAAAAAAAAATTAAGATCCCGTGGGTTATTTATTTTGTTGACACCGCAAAGCTAAATAAAGACTCAGTAGTAGAAACTTTGTTAGTTATCGTTGTGACGTAAACGGCACGAACATAGGTAGTGCGGTGCCATATCGGGTTGAATATCGTCACGTATGCACTAACCCAGCATGTAATAAGCATTTGAAATATCAGCCAGTAAGTGGGCGCGTATAAATAATAAAATTACTCGACGCAGAAAGTTGTGGTAAACGATCACGACAAGTTTCGTAAAGTGTTCGCTTGTCTTTGACAACGCAGATTTGTTGAGCAAGATGCTAGAAACGTTTTGTCGCTTTTTAATTTTCCTTTTTCCATAATGTACGCAACAGGTCACGTCTGAATTTGGTTTGATTACAGAATTGATTGCGGTACTTGATAAAGTAGGCAAGCAGCGAAAGGGATTCGAGACCATGCTGTGTTACGCCTAGCAGTGAGCACTAATTTTTGCTCACAGCGCGGCCCCAGTGGCGACCGAGTGTAAATGAGAAGTCTTTGCTTATTCACTGTTTATTTTCTCTTAGCAATGCAATTAACACTTAGAATTGTGTTTGTAATTATAAGAGCGAAAACCGAAAAGAGAAGTAAACAATCATTGCTTATAATTAGCTTACATTATTCTAGGATTTTATTTTGTTTCCAAACGAACCGGAGTGCATTTTCTTTGTTGTTACAACTGTTTATTTTTCCGGAACAATATAATCGTACATCTGAGATGATATCGATCCAATTTGCAGTTTTCTTTATTATTGTTGTATTTTTATACAATTTGATCTGCCTCATTATCACACAAAAAGAACATCAATAAGTGTTGTTGCGGTAATAAAGTAACTCTCTCAGTAATGTGACGTTAGTAGCGTATGCGCATGTAAAGTGGCGATGCTCCGAGGAGATTATGTTATTTATCTAGTGAGGGAAACACAACGCGTCACTTTCTCGCCGCTCCGGGAAGGAAGCCATTGTTCTTCGCCCGGAGGCGTCCGCGCCGGATTTATCATAGCATATCACTCAGCGCGTACACATAACACCTCGCATTTACATACCTGCACAATTTTAGCTAACGATGAACATATCAAGTTTGTTATTCAAATTCACGTTATCGCAAAAGCTCAAGTCCAGTACACAATGCACGAAAGCTCTAATAATGTATTCATAGAGGAAACTGTATTTCGTTAATGGCAGTATTTTAGTTAACATCGCCGGACGTTTTCAACGCGCACCGTGTAATTTTCTTCGAGCGGACAACTTGAAAATTGTCTAGTTTGGATGAAAAAGGTATTTCTCGCTGAGAATTTCTCGTCCAGCAATAAACTGTTACTTGTTTAACGTGGAGGAAATGAGAGGATGCGAGACGCATCTAAAGACTGGAGATAGTTTTCTTAAAGTTGGTTAGGTCGCCGACGTCGGCGTCGGGTACGGGCGTGCATTAATAAAGAGATCTCTTCCTCCGGGCGGGCAATCTCGGGATCCGCTTGCAGCGCCGTCTCGCGCCGACCAGAGGATACCTGCATGTTTCACAAGATACATCCACACTGGTCAAAGAGTTACCTATCACATCTATCATTTATGTCACATTTTTGTGTTCTGTCTACCGTGATTGATTGATCATGCATTTCTCTGTACATCATTTAAATATTAAAGTCATCAAAAAGAACATTGAAAGTGAAAGTGGTTCCACATGTCTTTAAATAAACGATTATCCGACGTATTTAAGTATGAGAATTAATTGGATGTGGGACGATCTTAAAGTCAAGCTCACTAGCATTCCATTCCAAATAGCTTCACCTAAAGATAATAATCGAGTGACAGCGGTGCGTAACGCTTATTTACAAATTATCTTCTGCACTGGACACTTTATACCTATCATATATCTGTCAGTTACATACGGGGATGTAGTGAGAAGTTTGATGTTGTATCTGAATTTCAACGTTTTAATAAAAGGTTTCTTTTTGTATAGGTAAGTCGTCTCGTCCAATGGAAATCAATCAATTTAATCGGAGGATATCTTTTTAAATTCGAGAGTTTTTGGCGTAGACTCGTAGAAACTGGTACAAACTAGTTTTTAACTTTCCCTATTTATGATCTCCAGCTGATACAGTACCATAAATGTGCAAGACCTTTCAGTAGGTATTCGAAGATCTGTGTTCTTCGACGTATTCCTAGACCAATGTGGACGCACCTGCAGTAAGCCGGGTCTTAACGAGCTCTGTTCCGGTAAGCAGCCTCTAAACTCCACTCACCCCTGACAAAGTTAGACAAATAGATTGTGCAGGAAATTCCCGTGTTCCCTTTTTACCTTTACAAGGCACTCCGAGTAATTATAGTCACTCTTTGTAAAAGACCAGAAGTATGAACACTAGTTGTGTTTGAAGGATGTTGATTCGATTTTAATTACGTTTTTAGTTAATTATGTTGCCTATGATTAATGAAAATTAATAAAGGCGTAGAAATAATGACATAAAAGACAGAAAGTGGCTCTTGGTTCAGGACAAAATCTGCCGTGTCATCAATTTGTACTGGTACCTCAATCATGAGATATCTCAAAAATACATCCGTCATACCAACCATTATCAATAACCCATTACATCAAGACCGTTGCAGTACCAAACCAATCAATCTCACTTCATAGTCCTTTCCAATAAAATAATAATACCTTCACCATTATACCTCTACGGATAAAATCACTCGGATTTCTCATAAAGAAATCGGAAGTCCGATTAACAATGAATTCCTTTTAATATTCACGTCAATTGTGATTACATATAGGAAGTACCTATATACATATATATTTTCTGCTTGATTGGGAGCCGGTGGCGAGGGGAAATGCTCCAGTTTCCTGAGTACATTCAAGCTGAAAAGGAAATTGAATGGTAGTTATGAACGACTACGGAGCCTTCATAAATTCGCCGATTGGTAGATGATTAGTACGTATTTATAGAATGTTGGCCCGTTTTGGACGAACCCTTGTAAGTATTGTTTTGTTTCTGAGGAATCAACTGCTTTTGTTGTTTGAAGAGATTCATCACGAAGAATTTTCCTGGAAAATAATTTTAAATCTTGCGTAAGAAGTTTGAAATTTGAACGTGAATAGTCTTTTGAAATAAGAACATGAGTGGTTTTTCGAAAGGCTTAGGTTCGGCCACCAGTAACCTTATTTTCCACCATCTTGGTTTTATGTAGGTGTCAATATCTCGCACGTGATTACTGGCCGTTTACGATACCTACCTAAGTACTTAAATTATTTGCGAAATATTGATTGGTTAGAATTACTAGAGTGTAGTTCCAAATTTCTATCTTGGCATTGACTTTCGAGTGTTTCTTTTAATCTTTTGCAACTGTAAAGTTTTAGAGGTAATTGGGGGTAGTCACGGAAGCGTGAATTGATACGTGCGGCGCGTGCGCATTGAGAAACCGTTGACGAAACGTTCAAATTGAACGATAAGACAACAAGCGGTGGGCGGGGCTGGAGTACTCCGTGAGTAAATTATGTCGTGCGCTAAGAAAGTCTACGAAGAAGGAACTAAGTAAACATTATAATTTTCTGAAAGATTTTTCAGTGGTCTACATAAAATACAAATAAATACATACATTTACCTACAGGTCTAAAATCCGGCGCCCTTTTGCGTATTTCGTATATCCTACCTACTTATAAGTGAAAATTGAAAAAGTCGCGCCTGACTTAACCTTGGCATGGTCTAAATGATATAGGAAGTTTTAGAGCATTAAATAGAATAAGCAATATTAATTTTCGCACAAAACCTTAATCCTTTATCTACCGTTACCTCATAATCGGCTCTGGCCGTATTAAGTACCGCAATTTTATATAAATTAAAATTTCCGTACATCACAAATCCGAAACCGCTGAAGGACGAAATTAATTAATATAACATCCGAACACAAAAGCAAATCGTTTCACTATATTTCAAGATTTATATAATCCGACACCTTGAAAAGAATTACCTACCTACATCCGTCACTTCCCTTTCCTGCGATGTAAAGTGATAATTATACTATTAAAATAGACTAAAGAGTGTAATCAGTCTATCAGACTCATTATAAGAAGCCGTGAAGGTTGACTTTTCCATTTTTTGTTCCAGAATATTTAGTTCGAACATAAAAACGCAATTTGGAATGCAATTATCTGTTGAGGCAACGCAATTTCAGTGTTTATGAACTGTTTAGCTGGTGTAGCGTGAAAAGTAGGTATACTTATGGTGTTAGTTGACCTGTTTAAAATAAGATACTTATTATTTAGGTAGCTACTAGTATTTTGATTCGGGTCATCATCATCTCCTGTTTGTGTATGTGAGTTTAAATGTTTGTAAACGCACCCACGATTCAGGAGAAATTCTTAGTGTGGGGCAACGTTTAAAAAAAATGCCTAGCCTTTTCTCACCTACGTTGGGGTCGGCTGCCAGTCTTACCGGATGCAGCTGAATACCAGTATTTTACACGGAGTGACTGCCTATCTGACCTCCACAACCCAGTTACTGGGTAATACGATACCCCTTGATAAGACTGGTTGTCAGACTTTCGGGCTTCTGTCGACCCGTAACGACTGTCAAAGATCCACGAATAACAGCCGGGATGAACGGCTTAACGTGCTTTCCGAGGCATGTAAAGATGGTCACCCATTCATGGACCGACCGCGGCAAGTTTAGCTTAACCGGATCGATCGACCCATGTGGCTGTTATTACGTAGCCACTAGCCCCCCATTATTTTTGATTCAAGTAGTCGGATGTATTAAACCAACGAGTCTATAGGTGTCTATGATAATTGGAAGTAGTGACAGTGATATTATACAGGGTGTTTTTGACAGCCCCCCGCAAACTGATAGGGTGGCTTCAGTACATCATATTAAGATGACCGGGACATGAAATTCTTTCAGGAACATTAAGGGAATCCAAAAAACCAGATTTGTTTTATGGGGGGACATCGTGATCACTTACCTCACACGCAATGTATCGTTACCGTGGCAAAACGCACGTAGCGGACGGCAGCGCAGCGAGCTTGAGCGAGGCTGCCCCCGCCCCCCGCGCGCTCCCCGGCGCACCTGGGCCGCGTCTTTTATTACGTTACGTTACGCCATAATTTTTTTTTTCCTGAGAAAATTTCCAGTGGGATATGATTCAGAATAAGGAGCTGAATGAATCCTGTGTTTTTGTGGAGGGCTGTCAAAAACACCCTGTATATATATAGACAGTGATATATCATTGATAAAATGAAAGCTGTTGCTACCTAAATATTTTGAAAACCGTCTGGTAATTCATTAATACATACATAACAAACATCACGCCTGTATACGTCGAAGGGTCAGGCACAGGTATACCACCAAAATTTCGGCAGTAATGTAATAGGGGGCGAACCTATTGTCATCAACACAAATCCAGACTCCCGGCTGCTATTGAGAAATTCCAGATGAAAACCCACAGTTTGCCCGACCCGGGAATCGAACCCAGAACCCAGGATCATGCTCAGCCGTAACGCTTAAGAGCACTACACCAACGAGGTAGTCTACTCATTTATTTTATTTATGTAGTCAAGATATTTATAATTTACTGGTATTTTGATTCGGGTAGCCTTATGTATCAAAATATTTTTTATACCTAATGTATCTATGATAATCGGAAGTAATTACAGTGATGTTCATAGATAAAATAAAAACTGTCGTTACCTAATTATTTAAAAAAATCTTACTTACTTACACAGAATAGTAATTCGATGAAAAAACAAGAGAAATTGACAGCCTTGGTTATCGTGACCTAACCTACTTACTCGTAAATAACGATAATGTCAAGCCTAGTTTCAAGCAAACTTTTTTTATTTTTTTTTTGATGATGGGAAATCATCAAATGACTCCTCCCGCTCTGGGTGGAGCGGAAGGGAGTGTCAGACTCTTACTGACTAAAACCCACCCGTGTTCCTTCCTTGGCCCTTTATGTTCCGGGTCAGCGGTACCCCTTTCGGATGATCCCGCTTTCCCGGCAGGCTTGGGCCCTAGTGGGCCCCCTCTTCGATGCTGACATCTCTTTGAGGCGCGCGTGGAACACGTACGCGCCGTCCAGCACGGGCCTGGTCCTGATCGGACGGTGAGCTACCCATTACTCACCGCCCGCAGGCCCGCGCCTACGGGTGCCGGGAGTCGTCACGCGGCTCCCGACGCCCGGAGCGTCCACCGCGGCGGCTTGGACGGGAGACTCTCTCCCTCTCCCGTCCCGCCACCTCCTTCGCTAGCATGACTGCTTCGCAGAAGAAGGCGACTGCCTCCCACTCCCCCTCGCCCCGGACCATGGAGTTTCAAGCCAACTTACTTGCACTTTGCTTAACAAAAGAGAAATGGCCTCTCATCACTAAATATTGATACCGGACTTTTTAATATCCAATTTATACCCATCAAAATGTAAAATGAATGAGTCAAAGATGTCGAAACAACCGTTTCACGCCATTTGTACCCAACATATACCATTCATGCCGATGAGACGTGGCCTGCATATTAACGTAAAGGACACTGGTTTACCATATTGCTTTTTGAAATACCAGCTTCGAAAATGATGATACAGTGAATTAGAAATTCTGGGAAGGTCCTTTGAGGTATGAGCTTCGAAGTATTTTTAGATAGGCAATGACATTCAATGTAAACTTTTTGGTTGTGTTTTTTCATTGCAAGACTATTATTTATTTTGCCCTTAGAGCATTAAACCCATTGATATAGACATCTATGATTAAACCAATTTTGTCACGTGATCAGTCCGTGTAGCTGTGGTTCAATAATTTCATCTATTTTAAAACCTTTTTCGTGTCATTCCCACGGTAATTTCCTTAAAACCTCTGCAGTGATGAACGATGTTGATCTGTCCACATAATGTAAGTAATTGTTACGCTTAAATTTTAAATTGCTACCTACACATAAGAATGAGTATTTCTTATCAGCTAATCTATTCCCACAACGTGCGTGCAAGTTGTCAACCACATCATGTAACATGTTACATATTAATATTGTGTGTTATGTCTAATTTTGTATAAAAGAAATAAAATAAAAGTTTAGTTTGATAATTATTACTTATTTAGGTACCTATATATAATTATCTAGTCTGACTTCAGATTGTGTTTATAATAGAGTTTAGTGTTGCTTGGTATTATTAAAGTTTAGATTTGTAAGTATTAGCCGTAAGTTGATTTTTCATTTTATTTGGTGTTAGGTATTGAGAAACCACTATTGTATTGGGGTCATCCTGTAAAGATAGTGTGTAAGTTTAATAAATAAATAATAACAAAAATCCGAAACGATAATGATTTGACGATTTCACTAAATGTCTGATAAAAAAATTAGACACTTGTCAATGTCTGTCAATCAAGAACTTTTAAATGTTGGTTGTCAAATGTTTGCATTCGAATAATATTTATTTAATACACAGTGATTACGATGATATGTTCAAAAGAATTGGTAAAAGAAACAGTAAATGTTGTTGCTTGATAATGATAATTATTGATAACGATAGCCAACATGTAGGTTTGTGTACATGTGTGTTTGGAAATGATTACTTACTACTTAGTTGTAGTAAAAGTAAGTAAGTAAAATTATATCTATCCATTTCTTTTATTCTAGCACTGGTTTGCAATAATAGTGGCCGAGAATAAAGATAGAAACTTAAAAAAAAACATCGTTATTTTAGTGATGCATCTCAGCGAGCATACCTCGATTTAACAATAGTAAGGTCCATCATATTTGTACAAGGACTCAGTATGTGGTCGTGCGTAAATGGGTACATGATCACTACACTGTATGCAAGATAAAAGAGGTCAGCTTGGTGATTCGTCACCCATGTCTCTTAGACACTGACCCACTATGTCCTCTGAATATTAATTACATGATATTGAGGATATTTTCTTCGAAACTACATTTTTTTTTAAAAACTTTGTTTTAGAAAATTTTACCTGTATTATTAGGCAAAGTATCCGTTATGAAATTAGAACCGCGTTCAACTAGAATTTACCTTTTTGTGATACCTATTTCATTACATAAAACAGCGCTCGCACAAGTTTCGAAAATTTCGCGAATTCATAAATAAAACATACTTTATCGCTCTGGTTCTTTATATAATAATTTAAATATGTAAACTAGAGATGCTTCATTATATTATCTGAAGCCGAGAAATTCATTCGACTCGCTATCAACGCCGTGGTTTAGTACCTCTGCAAAATTTTATGCAATTAATTTGATTGCTAAGCATTGAAAATCAAAATTTGTTTTGTCTTTACGCCACCGCACCGCAGCGAAGTTTTGAAATGATATCTATTCTTTTTCTACCAAGCATTATACTTGACTATTTTGCGAAGTTTCTTAACTATTTTATGTGAACATTCACAACGGTCTTACACATTATGTTTTATTATATTACCTACACTTATTTGTGTAATACATAAATTGTTCTCATTCTTCGAATGGAGCTAGTTTCGTAAGTGACACTTTTACTTTTTAAGTTCCAGTGTTTATGCGATCACAGGTGACATATTCAGTATACGTTGCATCTTGAACGGGTTATTCTAAGTTGCTTTACACTTGGGTGTGTCTTCATGATAAATGATAAATGATTTTATTTCTGTAAGTAGGTTTGTAGAAACACTTTTACACGTCAATCATATTTTAAAAACTAGATGAGGTCGGCGTTTCCTATCTGACTACTCTGAGAAGAAAGGCCGAAACAAACTCAGAGGCCACAGTCTCTTTTAAAGTCCAGACATAATCTTGGTCAGATCATGTGAAGACCATGTAGATTGGTGTCTGAAACGGTCTTTTGAGGAAAAGCCATACAGATTGAGCGGACCTGTCCAGTCAGTGCACGCATTTGTCAGTAATCTTGCCGCTCAAGTCAGAACTTAAGGAGCACAACGATTCGACGAACAATACCAAAGAAAGGACATTTGGGTAGGCCGCATAAATTACTCAAGCTGCCAGATCGTGAAACTAACTAAGAAATAAATAAAAAAAGTAATAAACCACATAATCTTCACATTCACAATAATTAAAATAATATAATACTTTACAAAGTAAATACTCATGTCATTGTATGTATAAAATGTCAATGTGTATATAAAAGTTCGAACATAATCTTTGAGGACCATGTAGATTGGTGTCTGAAATGGTCTTCTGAGGAAAGAACCACTCAGATTAAGAGGACCTGTCCAGTCAGTGCACGCATTTGTCAGTAACCTTTAAGTTCACCATGCTTTAATTTCAGAATAAAGTTCCTAAAGTTAACAGTTATAAAGCTATTAACTGTTCTATCTTTTGTAGTAGGTATTCCATCTTGCTTAGAAGAAAACTGCAAATATTTTCGCTGAAGAATCTCAAAAAGCTGCTTTAAAATATATACACATACTCAACACAACGCAAGCTATGTTTGTTTTCTTCGTATCTCCACGTCTATGGGCGAAAGCGTTCACTTATGTCTCGTCATTCGGCTAACGAAAAACATAATGACATTTGCGTACGAGTTTGTCACATCCATGATTACGTACAGTCCACTTTCGCCCAAACTTAAAAAGTTTCTAACTATATGTTCTCTTTCCATTGTAACTAACACCAGTTTTATATTTATGCAAAAACATTTTTTGTTTAGCTCAAATTATGTGTTTTGTGAAGTATGTTCAAAGTCGTCATTATGCAAGGTAACAACGCGTGACTTTAATGACAAAACATTTTGCGTCTTGTGTGAAAAGTAAAATTATAACGGTTAGGTATGCACATTATGGAAAATGTGCGTGCTTACGTCACCAGTCAGTTAACAGTTTGTAGGTGACAAGCTGGCTGTCTTGAGATTAAATTACGACGGCGAGAGACGAGATGTTGCATCTGAAGTTCTTTATAATTCCGTCTTTCTTTTCTTATGTACAAAATAAATCACAAATCGCTCATTTGCAAAAAGGGTGAGATAACTAAAAAATCTGCAATTTTGAGTTATGTATACAAGAGTACGCAGCAAATTATATTCTTTTTGCTACTTGCTATAAAAAACGACATTACACTAAAGCCTAAAAATGAGCGAGCTAGAAAGATGTGATTATAATATGCCTCATCGCACTATAACTGCTACTTTTACTCTTATAAGTAAATCCTCATACCCAAAAATCGCTCTTTTTGGATTATGTCAAGCTTTTCGCAAACGAAATGTCATACTATTATTGATAACTTTATGAAAAATTTAATCCACCAATCGGCCTTGAGCAAGCGTGGTGATCAATACTAGTGCATTCTCTGTATGGGAAGAGGCCTTTGGAGCAGTGGAACTGTCTTAGGCAGGTATTGCTTTTTTCCCCTTATTTTTCGTTTTTATCATCACTTAGCTAAATCAAAATTAACTTGATTACCTATTAAGCACTTTTAACATGGAACATCATTCCATTTTGTATCTGGAGAAGGGCGTTGTTAGCTGCGCTACAGTTTATACTTTTGCAGCTATCATCGTTTTACTTGTTGTACTTAATCTTGTGTTATTGTTCCGAAACAAACTTTTTATAATTGTTTATGTTATGGATAATAAAGCATACATCGTAAATCACACCATAGGGTCATTATGTAAGGATTAATCGAAGGTGATTGGGTGAACGCATAACTACTTACTCTATTTCTAATCAACGTGTGTGGCCGTCGTAGCACCATATTTAGACAAAAAAACTTCAATTAATTCAGTTCTCAGCATTCTACACCGCATTAATTAGTGGAATATCAAGGCGTTCTTCAGTTCGTTTCACTCCACTTGCGGGTAAAACTACATTTTTGCCGGTGTATTGCACGTTACACGAATAATTGGAGGATTTTCGTCATTTTACCAGTTTATGTAATGTTTTGTTTCCTGTATTTGAAACTGTGTACTGTTGGCCAATTATCAATATTGTTTTATCAATTAGTGGGATGGTTTGTTGTTATGTAATAGATATGGTTATTGGAGAGAATATATGGATGCGTTACGTATTTTATGCATTTCATTATATTTTTGTTGTTATTATTCTATTAAAAATTTAAAAATGTAGATTTGTTAAAACATTCATAAACAAGATATTAATTATGCAAGTCCGTAGCAATTCACTGGCACGTAGCAAATAGGTACAGTCAGTGAAATTAGTTGTTAAGCAAATTGACAACCTACTTCATACAACTGCCATTTCATGCAACTGTCAGAGTTGTGATTTGAATATTTGGACAATTTAAGTTGGTTGTCTTTTTGCTGAACATTCCCTGACATTACCTATCTTCCTTTGTCACAAAAAAACACAGTGTAAGCACCTTGTTCCCTCAAAAGCGTTTCGTTAGATATACAAAAGCGAACAAAGGCATCTGCCGGCGCCAACTTTTGTGGCGTCGAAAAAGTTCCTCGAGGACCGAGGACCGTAAAAGCCCAACTATTATAATGATGTGACGCAAAGAGGCCTTTAAGCCATGGACATGGCGCTATATTCAGCTAATGTTTGGCATCTATGCAACAATATACATAGTCGTTTCAAGCTGTATTAGAATTTAGTGTTAGTACCGTCTGTGTTTTCAGGGTTCCGTTTTAATGAAGGTTTAGTTTGCACGAATTTATATGAGGATCGCACTCCCGGTGGTAGACTACCACCCTCTAGAAGTCCAGATAATTACGTACTCGTTGTATTTTAGCACAGACAGCGTCACTAGTGCTTAACCCCTAAAGCATTAAAACATTAGTCTTATAATTATATTACTAAACATTTTAATTTCACCACAATATTCAGCACAAGATTTCAGTATTAAAATTATATTCCGATGGCAAGCTCTTCTATAGTTGTTATCAAGATTTATAAAAGCCGAATGGACACGAAAATGCGTCGTCCATATTCGGATTGTCACTTGCAATTTCCGTGTATGGTATTGAGACGGAACCCTCGACCCGTCTGCTTCTAGGACCGTTTTGTGTGACCTCGCCTGAACCGCTCAATTTATAAATGGACTTACACGTGTCCACCGCATTATATTTGAAGCCATATGGCGTAAATAAAGTATATTTTGAACTGAAAATATGGTCGAAGTAAATCCAGTTTGTATTTTCATTCTGCCTAATATAACACATTTTTTATTTACAACCATATAAATAATTTATAACACCTTTTTAATCTTCTTACATTTAAGGTCGAAAAGCACAAAAAAAATACAATTGTAATGTACTTAAGAGCGACGAAAACATTTAAAACGTTGTCAACGCTAATGCAATATTAAGTACGTTTACAAGGATGTTCAAACATAATAAATCATTTTGGTCCTGTGCCCGTACCTGCACGATGAAAAAAATACATTATTCTCCATCCAACCCTTGTTGACTTGCGCGTGATGTGAAAGCCACTGCCTCGGATTTGGGGGAACAACATTAATTTATGAATCGAACATAAAATATGTGATGATTATGCAATATTTTGTAGCTTAAAATGTTTCGATTCTTTTGAAATTCTAATTTAGAATCGATTTGTTTTGTATCGACGGTTACGTCTCGTGTGGTTTGTTGTGTATTAGGTATAGACGTTCAATCAATTAAATGATGTCGTGTGTGTTATTTGTAGATGTGCTTTTGTTATTTAATAATAAACATTATCTTTGCATGTGGCGCTCCAATGATTTCACCTACAATGACAAAAAAGGTTTGAGTTTATGAGTATATTAATTATATATATTTACTTGGAGCTTCTGAAAATTTTATTTCAATTTACATATTGCATTCTGACAGTTGTAAGTGCTTATCGTTGCGTTTATTTACATAACCATTCATTATGAATGAATGAAAAATCGTATATTATTTTTATAAAACCTTGAGGCCTCAACAATAAAATACCTGTAGGTTACTCATGTATCGTCTTAATAAAGTAAAGGCAGATAAAAACATCGTTCATTTAATTATTAAGAAGATGTTTTAATGAAATAAGACTCCAAGTTCTTACTTTACTGGGATATTACAAACAGGTATTAATGTATTGCCTTTTCCAGTCGCCAGTATTTTTTCTACGTCTTCTTGATAACTCATTTGATGTGAAACTGCATCATCTGTCTATTACAACGACAGTCTTAGGTCACGTGAGACATCCCTATTTCGTCATTGTGTTAATCAGAGACAAAATTGAAATGTTTCATGAGAACGAACAATGCTGGTAAGTGAACTAGAAATTGTATTTATTTACTAGGAGCGCTATCATTAGCTACAAAAGTATTTTTCTTTTAAAGAATACTTATTTATCCATAAATTCTCCGTGAAGTAGCTACAATACTATTTCATAACTATCTATTATACACTGTATTTTAAATTGGTTGCAGTTATTTTTACCTTAATGCTTGTAAAACTTCATTACAGATTGCCTGCGTCTATATAACCAACTTTCTCAACTCTCATAACTTTTTCCTGCTGCAATTTTATTCTAGTTTAAAACCGTTAAGTGGTATTTTTTATATATGTTTTCTGTACAAGTTTTATGGGATATGCTTGCCAGCGACACTCCAGATATTTATGTCAGACGACCGATCATAAAACGTGTTTTAAATTGTGTTACCAGGAGCTCAGTAAATTGTAGGAGTAGTTGATATCGTTATCTTCCCCCATTTGTACGGAGAATTAACAAATGGTTCGGTTAAGTCTTCTGGTTGCCGATGGACGTTGACCATTGACAGGGTTCACCCCTTCATTATTTAGTTTAATCCATCAATCTATTTGGGATTCCCTTTACGAATGGATGCGTATCTTTAGATAGCTCCATCTTTCCTTTGACCTAGCTTACTATAATCCAAAAGCCTTATCAAATGCAAATTATTATTGTTTAATTTTGTGTAAAGAAATTCCAAAAATAAACGCAACCACTAAAACTTTTTAGACAGCCGTGTAGTTTTCCATGCGGTGTTGTTGGGTGCTATAAAAATGATAAACAACCGAAGTTGGACCACAACGTCACATTTCACTAGGTGATGTATGCCAGCAGTAAAGGCGATAACACAACATTATAAATGATATGCAACGCATTATGCGCATACTATATGAAATATGCACGGACAGATAAAATTGATAAGTGAATGCGACGATCCTTAGAATGTGGTGCTTTTAGTTGGCGGTTTGTGTGTGGAACTTAATAAAAATGTTTAATATATATTTATTAAGTACTTTTTTGGTATTCATATTCAATGGATTTTCACAATAAAAGAGCATGGTTTTATAAAATGATAAGAAAATTGAATGACAATAAGATTTCGTACGAACGAAAAAAGTTTTTGATATCCGTGTTGGAATGGATCGGTTTAAAAACAATTGCCAATCATTGTTTTTATATGTTACTTTCCATGTTTTATTCGTGAGTTTAAACTTGTATTGTATTATATTATATTTACAGGAGCGTAGGAGAGGAAACAATATTACAATTAATTATTAGGTACGCTTTTTTCAAGCGTTCGTGTTTACATCGACGCGACGCGTCTATGTTTTCACTCATTTTTCAAAACAAAAACCTAATTAAAATAACTTGAAATGCGTTCTAAATTCGCTTGACGGTTCAATTAGTGAGAATATAACAGAGATAATACTACCAGCCTGCACAATATAAGGTCTACTTTTGCAGACAACCTTTTATGAACTACGACGACCTTTGAATAAAAGAAACAAGACTTTTATTCATAACATTCGAAAACTCAGGCTCTTCCTGCCTGAGTTTTCGCGCGAGTTGTTCCACGGGCGCCTCAAGAAGAGGTCAGCACCAGTGACGGGGTCCGCTAGGGCCGATGCCTGCCAGGGTTGCGGGAAAGTCCGAAAGGGTTACCGTGGCCCCTGGCACAGGCAACTGAAGGAACACGGATGGGTTTTAGTCAGTAAGAGTCTGACACGCCCTCCCGCTCCGCTCAGAGCAGGAGAAGCTATTTGATGATTTCCCAACCTCAAAAAAAATATATAAAAATGCTCCTCCTGCCTATGCCTATAAGAACAATTATCTAACGCCAGAAATTAATATACAATGTGAGGTCCGACTCTTGCAAGAGAAGGCTTAAGTCAGGACGAACGAATCGCGAATGATAGCAATAATTACAGTTTCGTATATTTGGCGCTCAACAGAATCAGGGCCATTATCACGGTCAGTGATTATAATAAACATCCACTATATTACGGCATTGCTGAGATTCTGCACAGAAATTAATTCAGCGGTAATGTAAACATTTTTGTAGATAATTATTAAATATACGCCTTACTCGAGTAATTCGGCTTTCGGCTAACGTGCTTTGGCTTTCAAAAGATTAACTGAACCAGCCCAAATGGAATTTTTGGAAGCCTTTTGATAATAACATTGCCTTTTTATATTAATGTATCACGCTTATATTAATAAGGAGCTTTTATTTTTGTTGGTTTTACCAGTTTTCTCTTTTTCTATTAATGAAACTGTCAGAATGTAGGATTAAATGTGGAAAAGTGGTTTTATTTTGGGAGTTTATATTCTCATGAAGGTCAGTAATATTCAATAAACACCTGGGTTCAAAGTTATATTTAAAGGTTTGTAGTACGTTACATTCAATTATCACATTTTATGAAGAACTTAAATTAACATCGAGAGTATGTAGGGGTTAAGCTGACACAAGCACGCGATGATGTAAAGCTAGCACAACTTCAATTGGAAAAAAAAAGATACCTACTCGTTGAATTCATGACCTCCTCTTTTTTTAAGTCTCTTACCAAAGGAAAGAACAAAGTTCTCCTTTACAAAATCATAATTTATTTTAATTTTTCCTCAAATTTAATTATTTATTTCACAAACTTTATTCTTATCCTATTTATAATACCACTGTAATATGAATGCTCACACTTGACATGTTATTTTCTTTTTCTCAAATCCTATAATTTATTTCATCTTATTTTGTCTATTTTTATTGTTATCGTGTTTACACCTAGTTATATGTGCATGCTGTGGTCTCCTACAATTGAAGGAACACACGTAAAAGAACCTATTTTATTATAGTGATTTATATTGTATAGGTCTAGCCTTTGTTGGCGATCCCAAATAAATAAATAATCATTTGTTGTCTCCGTTACCTATCGTAAACTTACTCCCTAAAAGACTATAAACCCTAACCACAAACAAGCAAAAAAACAGACACAAAAAACATTCAGGATCCCATGACAAATAATGCGGGCCAATAATTGAAAATAAACGTGAACAGTCACATAGGTACCGCGGACTCAATGTCGAGACGTGGTCAGTGGCAATATCTCGTTTCCTAATTTCCCTTGGGAAGCTGCGTTGCTTTCTCGACGAATCGAACTGTTCTTACGTGGGTACATGTCATAGTGCGACTTCTTATCGAATTATCTTTGTAAACAATGATGAGGTGTGGTCCAGTGTGGTCAGTGTGGTGGTTGATCATTGCAGATGTTTTGAAGAGGCGTGTGACATGTATCTTGCCAATTACCACCGCTTTTTTATTTGGAAACTGTAGGCCTTTATTTTCGCTTTGTTTTATTCGTTGCTTTAGTTCAAGTTTGCTTAGTTGGATTAGAATAGTTTAAGAATATGTATAGTGGCTCTAAAGTAAGGCCAACAAGACGAGATAAAGAATGTAAACAACCTGACCTTTACTGAGTTATATTACGATAGCGAGTAATTATTATCTGTGTCCTTATCTCTCGCACGCAATAATGACGTCAGTCGGTCGACGATTGCTGTCGTAGTGTGATTCGTGGTACAGGAAAGCGGTCGGTACAGAAACTATCAACATTTGGTCCGACCGGATCATTCCTGTTTAGATTGCGTTCGAAGTTGTACGAATTTTTTCGTTTTCGTATTAGTTTAGTTTTTGGTTGTTAGTAATCCGTTATTGTTATTGTTGTGGTTGTAGATTTTCAGTACGGAATCACAGCTTGGCAGCTCTAAACAACCTTAGAAAGATATTAATTCACCACGAAAAAATATTACTTTAAATAAAAATGTTTTGAACCACTGAAAGTTTGTTTACATTCTTTATCTCGTATCGTTGGCTTTACTTTACGGTTACTTGTTTATAATTCGTAATACTCATCAACTTCTTCCTGTCCTTGTCCCATATTACTTGAATGTCGGCGCAACACGTTTTCTTCTAATAATCATTTATAGTAATTACTTATTTATTTAAGATGTATCGTGAAATGAAGTTGATATATTAAATGCATAATTATTTTAATAACATTGTGCTAATTGTGAAGATATTCATAAGTGGATACATTGATACTATTGTTGGAGTATAAAAAAATATCTATTAAATATTGCAGTGTCTACAGGGCGCCTGTCGTTTGATTCACGTTCCGCATACCCTGACATGGCGCAGCCGGTGGAATAAAACAACACGTCTGCTTTCTCCAAAGGAGGCAGGGGTTTACTAGGTGTACGAGGTATGTAATCTTCAAATTTAACAAAAATTTATAATATTACAGTCTGCATTCGAGGTCCAGTCCAAACTCTACTTAAATATTTTATTCAATACGTGACAACAGCACAGTCAGACGATTTTTTTAAAATTATTTTGTTGTGTCCTTTTGTAGTCTTTTTACTAGAACGACTGTATTATACTCATTTATTTGTAACTAAAGTACAATTAAACGAATAATTACGTGCTGAGACCTTATTATAACTGCGGTTTAGTTTGTTAATGAGCAATTGTAACTACTATTTATTTTCTTTAATTTGCTCGAGGTTGAGAATAGTAGCTACATTCTTTTTTTAGCTAAATATGAACCTGCAATTTTTTTTTGTAGAGTGTTGTTAAAAAGAAGTTTCGTAGCAAAAAACAAAGAAAAAAAAATTCAGAGGACTTTGGCAAAACATCCTGCATTTGCTTTAATGAAAATCTTACATAGGTATTATCTGTTCTTTAGTACATTACGGCGTTCCTGGCAGAATTAGCTTTTGTGCTTTGATCTCAGATTTTTATGAACGATTTTTATTTTTTTGTTTCGCCGTAAAAGAAAAATCACAATTTTGCGTGATAAGATTTTTTTTTGGTCGTCATTCTTTGTACATGAAAAGGGATCTTTGCTTATGAACAGCAAAAATCCAGGCAGAATTGTTACCATGATGAAAATATTATGTAAAGAGACCTGAATATATAAATTTAATACACTTTTTAAAGATTACAAAAACTTGCCAGTCAACATCTAGGTCACGTTTGTTATCCGCAAAATATAATTAGATTAGGTATTTCTAGAGCTTTTTATCTAGTATTCAGCCATTGAAATTGCAGATTGATTTATAGGTAAAAAATAGTGCAACCAATAAATAGTTGAAAAACCTCAATTTGCTTAGACACGCAATTCAGCCTGTCAATGTGTAGTTAGCCTCTCAACTTGGTACTTGTACAGTGTAGTAACGGCCTATTAAGTTTTTACTGCAGGTAAAGAACTGTTTTTGTGAAACGATCAGTCAAATTGATTCACGCACTATTTACTTTAAGTATATGAAACACCTTCTGCATAGCTTAGTCAAATATGTCTTATATTTTAGATACTTAGATTGAACAATCGTTTATTTAGTGCACAAAAAAGACATAACAAATTTTATTATTATTAAGAAATTACCTACAAGGTTCCAATAAACAAAAAAAAAACATGTTTTGAAGACATACAAGGCTGTAACACATTTTAAATGAAATAATATTAATAATAACAATGCCATGCCGTGCCTGCCATTTTTTCCGTGTATAATAAAACATTGATCAAGCAGGAGCTATAGTCTTTCCATAGTTCTTGGCCACCCAAACCCATCGCCCAATATGTTTTGATCCCATGTTCTGCAATAGTCCTGTACCAACCGGGGGTTGTCCTTGGGTGCACTTGCATAGTGCATACAGGGATAATCGTCGGTTGGTGCCTCAACGCTTAAAATTATCTAAGGGGACTCTGCGAGTTGGCTTTGGCCCGTCGTACGCCGTTCAAAGGTCCGGGACCCTTGGGTCCCGAGATATGTCAAAAAATATAATAATAATAATTTTGACCAAAGACACGATGGATGGACTGTATGAAAGATGATATGACTAGGAAGGAGGTGACTACCAAGATGACGACGAATAGAGAAGTAATTGAAGAAAAAGGCATGTTGCACCGACCACATATAAAGTGGGACAAGGGTAGGAGATTGATGAATAATAATCATTTTGTATACCAATTTTTTCACGAAATGGTATAAATTCCAGCCAAATCGAAACCAAACAGAGTTATATAAGGCGGCACGTAAAGCCATGTCTGATAGTTACGTGTCGGGTTAAAGATCACACAGTTTCTCGGAATTAACCGATCCGAATTCGATTTCAATTCAAATCCGTTTCTAAGCCACGGAATCTATTTAAATTGAAGTGATATAAAAAATGGCGGCCTAACTGTGTATGATCGGCAGTTTTCTTATGTTTTTAAGGTACCTACCTACTTCCGATTTTAAACGTGCGGCCTTTGTTTCTGCTCTATATTTATTCGCTTTATAAAAAAAACTGCTATTAGTACCCAACTAATGGATGTAGAACGCAAATGAATACACGTTCACAAAATAAATAAATATTAAAATTGCTTTATAAAACGAAAAGTATAGTTCTCTGCCATTAACGTTAAAATTAACGAAATAATTTATGAAATACGGAAATTCTACGGAACGCTTCAACGGGCAACGTGCAATAATGAAGTCGTAGAGACGGGGTTAATATTAAAAAAGAACCCGTTACCCGACGTTCAAATAGGCGAACACGTGTCGTGCTTAGCTGAAATCCGTTATCGAGAACGACTCTCAAAGGATTTAATTTCCTGTCGGCGAAATGAAAATCGATTAGTTTGATTTCCGCCGGCCGCCGGCGCCGGAGGGTCGATAGTTTCCGATGTAGCTCGTGCCAAATTAAATAAGACACGCTAGTTCTAACTCGGACACCTACCTTGCTGCCATTAATTATGTGGACTCAATGTTGGTTCTGTATCTCGAACGTTTCATTTCGTGGCTTTTAGATTGGTGTGCGCGAGGGCACGGAATACAAAATGGACAATGTTTTTCGTACCTTATTTTCTTTATTGTATTGGATTTTTCGTGTCGAATCTACAGTTTTAAAAGTTTTGCTACCGAAAACGTATGATAACATTAGAGTTATAAATGAAATGGTTTTGAAGATAGAGGTACTTAAATAATATAAATAGTTATAGATTAGGTACTTACCAAAAATACAACGTAAATGGCACTTCAGTTAATCTGTAATAAATAAAACAGTAATTAGATACGAAACTTTAAGCATTTGGTATTGATTCAAATTAGTCATATCTTAGTTATTGATTTTAGATTATTTATAAGGTGCATGATAAGTTATTACATGTTCCTAATTATATAAATTGAGCAATAGAAAATTGACATAATTTTATTTAAAGCAATTAGGCAATCTAATATTGTTGCTATTGACAAGTAGGTAATTGACAGGAATCGATTGTTGTTACAAACATATTTTCATGAAAAGTCCTTTACAGTTTAAGCAGTACGGTAATGGAATGCCTTGCCCGTGTTGATAAGGCGTGCTCTACGATGTCCGCTTTAAACATTCTGGTTAAAAACCCTTCCTCTCTCCTTAAACATCATCATTACATATAGTTTCCTTGCTCTTGATTCATGTTTATTATCATATGTAGATAAGTATATGTTTTACGTATGTATGTATTTGTTGTATATGTAAAAAGTAAACCACTGACCACCTGCAGTATTATCTCTCCTTCTCCGTTTAATCCATCCAAAGGTTGTCTGTAAAAGATCGCTTTTGGCGATAAGACCGCCCATTGGATCACTCTATGTAAAGATTTCTACATTTATATTTGTAATTTTTATTGTGTACATAATATAGAGTATTCTATCCTATTCTATTATTTGTGTATGAAAAAAGTTTAGACCAAAATCGAGCCTAAAAAATCAACATACAAACAAAACATAACATCACAATATATTAATCTCCCTCAAAATTGGGCGGTTTTACTAAACATTTTCGCTTCACATAAACGCTGATAATTAACTTTGTCACTTTACCGAAATTATCTTTGCATGTCGCAGTATATCACGGTTCGCAGGAAAGTTAATATTCAGTTTAAACTGACAGGGCCTCAGGGCGTTTGTGACTTTAGCGATTAACTATGAAGGTACCTCCGGTGATATTATTATATTCAACTATTGTGTAATCAAGGGAAAGGTAAACGATAAAATTGAGTTACAAGTGGCTGTAAGCTGGCTTGTCATGATATTTTGATGATTACTGTCATTACATTGCGGCTCTTCTCCGTAGGAAACGACCAATTGGCACTGTGCACCCACGAGTAGCTTCTGATGTTTCATAAGTGCCGAAGTAGGCATGTGTTTTTATAATTTGTTATTTGTGGTTTGCTTGATGATACTTCTACTTTCATCAAACGATTGAGTGGTAACAGTCGCTTCGTGAAATATTTAATTTAGCTGCATCTGAATAAAATATCCCAAAATAAACGCTCAAAGAAACTTAATACTATTTCTAATTAACGAAGCCTTTCATATTTTCTAGCATTATTTCAGAAACTAGTATTTGAAATCCCTAATCTTATTTCTTATCCCTTCAACAACCCTTTTTAACAAGGCTTAAAAATTCATTTCGACAGTTGAAAGAAACCCTTAATCCCTTTGAGGGTGGATAGATAAATCTGTTTCTTTATAGGTTTATTCATTAATCACCCTAAACCGATTGCGTAGAAGTTTTAACAGACATTGTTAAAGAAAACTTTTATATTCATTCTTATTGAGTTGTACTGTATCGAAATATTTTTTTGAAAACGTTCTCCGACGTTTTTGTTTGTTAATACGTAGTTGATGTAGGCTTGGTCGTGGAATTTTTTTATTGAATAATGTAGGTACACATTAAACAGTTTGTTTTTAAAAGTACAAAAATTCAGGGTTTTTAGCAAACCTCAGGGTAAGGTTTTGTTTGTCACAGTTTGGGATAGTTTGGGACTTACACAAAGTACGATCATTTAAGGAACTTGTAAGTTGCGTAGCAGGTGGCGTGCTGATGTTTCTGCCTACCCCCATAGGAATAAGCTACAATGATCATACATACATAAACTCACGGCCAGTTTATGTATGTATATATATGATTTTAGCTTTGTAGTGTTTAAAAACCATTCTGTGGTGTTAAGGTAAAAGGGGATAAGTCTTAAATATTGAAAAATTAGCATTTGCATAATTCGATACTTAACATTAAAATCTATAAAGGTAAAAAGGAGATAAGTCAATATTTGTGTTACAATTTCGTACAACTCAAATTGCAAATCGAGTCTTATCACGAAACAGCAAAATAATAAAAGGGTTTAAAGAGTTAAGTTTACTCATCTCATTATTGCGTTTATGACTTATCCCCTTTTACCTTAACACCACAGAATTCTTCATAGATGCCAGTGTTATAGGTATTTACCATCGAATCCCCTTGTCACAATGAAAAGTGAAATAACAATAATGATGTAACGCCTGTCTATATAATGAAATATTAATCATGTTGATAAAAAAGGGGTTTGCACGATGAGGGTGCATTTTAAAGTGGGTTTCGCACACGAAAGGTGTCGTGCCCGTAACCCCTAAGGAGATACAAAGGTTAACGTTCGCTTAGTGCCATTAATAATATATTATTTCTTTAAACGCCAATGAGTTTTCTTGCAATCCGTTAAGAAAATATCCTTAGAAGAAAATACTCAGTAACTTAGAATTACAAATGTCTTCGAGTATACTTTATTTCATCAAAATTAATTGTAAATCCTATTAATGTTAAATCCACAACACGCACCTCATTTAATATTAAATTTTGAAGATATCAATGAAAGAGCTCCGACCCAAATAAATACTCGTAATACCTGTGAAAAAGGATTTATTGAAATTCTTAGGGCTGATTTCATCAAATAAAACTGAACGTGATGAGCACATCTAAACTACGTTCAAGAGCTGTCAGTGTCAATATTCTACTACAATGATGACACTGACAGCTTGTGAACGCGGTTTAGGAGTACTGATCATATTCAGTTTAATTGGTGAAATTCGCCCTTAAAGATTTCAATACCGTGAAATACCTACACGGGGTATTGAAATCGTTAACTATGCTTGATTACCAGTAATTTGCTCGGAGTATAATTTTCTAGTATTTCAATAAAACGTCCAACACTCAATTACAGTGTCAGAAGGGAAATAATTCACAGACATCGCGTAATGGAGACATTATAATGAAACTTAAGTAGTCATTCATGGAATGGGATCGATAGCAACGATATGGTGCAATTGTATAACTATTGCATATGTACAACAACGTTAACTTGGAGGGGTTACTAGCGTGTTTTATTTAAAGCATACGCTACTTTTAAACCAACGAAAAAAGGCGGAGGTTCTCAATTCGACACGTCAATATTCAAAAAATATATATTACCACGCATATTTTTTTTAAAGTAGTCTGTATTTGACGAATTTTATTGGATGGGGTCCTAAAATTAGTCCCATTTAATATTGAAAAATAAACTACTCCTAAGGGTAGACAAATACGGATTGATTGATTATTTCCATAGTGAAGTTTTAGCATTGCCGATCAGCGAATTTGCAGTGTAAGTATCGTATTTTAGCGACTTACTGCGTTCGATCGCGGTTGCTGCATCAACGAGTAACTTCCAAATCTTACGATCGAATGCACGGCGAGAACTCGTGTTTTGTGCTACGGTCCTTAGTGATCATGCGCCTTTAAAATTCTCTGCTAAGTTCAAATAAGTATGGATTTGTAAAGCAACTAGTTTCTATTGCCATTGCAAAATTTCTGTAATTTAGACTGTTTTATTTACCGTGCGACATCGTTTTGGTGTAAAATCGGAAAATAACGTGCCGGTATTTATCTGAGTTCTCATGAGAAAGCCCATAAGACGTTATGTCACCAAAAACAGCGCTGCTGATCTATTTGTAATGTGTTAACAGAGGTATTTTCATTCAGTCAAGTATGTAAACAGATAACCCTTTTTCTGGGGCAGCTTGGTAAAAAGATGATCTTCATTATCGTCATATAACGCGCAGGCATTAAACTCGCATTTCTGTGACCTACGTATAGACCGATCACGTGTTTGTCGACGGTCTATAAACTTCTTACATCCATTCTGAGAGTGAAAATTAATACGCACATTGGCAGTAATATGATTATGTCTGCCTCTCAAAATGGATGTAGAATCTGGTCCCGCGGTACTGAGGAGCTACTCCTCATATACACTTACCTACATATTACATTTTTGTGATCTAGTTTCTAGAACCAGTTATTTTTTGTAAATAAAGATGGGCATAAGATTATTATAAAGCAGATATAACTATTTCGTACGGTGTATTCCGGCACTAAATTCATAAGTTTACTAGTTCACAGAAAGACACGCAAAGCCACGAAATGAAAACTTAAAAAAACAACACGCCTTTCCATCGGCGACCGTCTAATCAGCGCAGTAGCCCATGAGATAGCCTCACTTAGACACATAGCTTTCTCTTTTACAAGTGATTAAATAATCCATTATTTTCTTCCAAAACCGATCATATCTGTTGTCATTTATCTTAACAAATAAAATGATAAGTTACCGAGTTATCGCCGCCTGCGTTATGCATCGATACGTAATAGTTATGTAACACAAGATGTGCAGGAGTTATGCTAGAGTCAGAGGTCGCGGAGAGAGTGGTGATTGACCCTGTCGCGTGGTGACGTCATCAGAAACCCGTCCTACCGGTGACATTATATAGGTTTACCACTTAGGTCGCCGAGAAAGTTGCAAATGTTTATTTATTGTGTGACATTTTGCGGTGATAACGGAATTTGTGTTCCGATCTGAGGTAAGGCATAATGTTAAGTAGGCAGGTATAGTCGACCTCGTAACTCCTTTGCCACCCTAAGGTTTAATGACACTTGCACGTCATAATATGACACGGTCTATTTGTATATGTGACAGTTCTCTAAGTTCATTTGTAATGAATCTATTGAATGACAATTTCATAAAATATCAATCAGTATGATTATTTTGATTTTGGGAGAGGGTTGTATTGATGGTTTTAATGATTATGATTGTGTAAATAGGTATATACTTGTTACGGTCGCGAATCGTATTTTGTTCAACATACACCCTGACACTGGCCTACAAATTGCAAAAAAAACGTTAAAAAAAATAAATTTCGTGGGCAACCGCGCGCTTTCCTTTTAATTAATGTTGTCAAAAGTGATAAAGCAATTCCGAGGTCTACTATACCTAAGTTTCATCTTATTGATCTGTGGACAGCAGAAAATTGATTAAGGGCCTTCTAGTCTATTGATAAACGAACTTTAGACAAGTCGTTATTGTTAATTTGGATCATTCTGCAGTGACGACGCTAAACGATACGGACCAACCTATTGTCAGCCTATTAGACTGGTCCAGTTCCGTTTGACGTCTAGTAAATTAAATTACCACATTATTTATTTAAAGAGTAATTACTACAACAGGACATATCACACAATAGAATTCAATTACTACGGTACTTATAGGACCCATTATAAGAACAAAGCCTTGATAAATATTACTAATGATATAATAAAAAAAAACGGCGACAGAACGCGACAAAATTACTTTAAAGTGTTGTTGCTTACTTTTTGTCACTAAGTATATTGCTTGACCTAATTGAAACTAAGTTATTAACTGTTAATTAAAATGCGACAATGGCCTAATAACTGAAGTGTAGAATGCGATAGAGAGGTCGTGGGTTCCAATCTGTTGAACAATTTCTTGTGACGCGGATTGTTTATCAGGCCTTAGGCCTGAAAAAGAAATTAATTTTGGCTTTCAAAGAAATTAATGATGGCGGCTCGTCTTAAATGTCTTAATATTTACTTCGTAAACTTTGCTTTGAAGGAACTTTTCAGCTTCCCGGATATAATGAATCATTGATAAGATAGATAGTTTTCTTCAGAACATTAAAGGCCTTTAGTACCTACTATAGGATACCGGAAATATAATTATACCCCTATCGAGTTACTTAAAAGCAAACTTTAGCCTTTCTATATCAAATATTTGTAAGCGAAGACTCCTCAGATACCTACTCGGTACATTTAGCCAGGTACTTACCGAGTATCTAAGGAGTCTTCGCTTACAAATAGTTATAGTATATATCAAACAGTTATAATACTTATGCGAAGTCCCGACACTAAACTTGTTAATTAAACTTGTTTCATTCAACGACACTGAGAATGAGTTCCAAAAATTAATCACCGAGTGCCTATTTGAATAAGTTTGAGAAAAAGAAACTTCTAAGCGGGCGGACTTTGCGGAGAAATTAAATTTCATTCTATTCGCAAAGTGAGGCTGATTAGCATAATACAAGGCGAGATGAAAACGAAAGATTCACCTGACGCTCGGAGAACAGACCGGCAGAGACGAGGACGGAGTGACGATGGCGCCGATTTGCACCTCTGTAGAAGGCAGTCGCATCAATGTGAATAATCGGAGCTAAGAGCGTGCCAAAGAGGTTCTTTATCAAAGGTACATTGACACTCTTGTTTCATGCGTATGTTATATTAACGTAACTCAGTGTATTACCGAGTTACGGCAACAGTACCCATGTAATTAGTAGTTAATCGTGTAAATAGTGAGAGAGCAGTGGTGACCCAGTGGTAACGGCCGTGACTTACGAGTTGCAGGTCGTGGGTTCGAACCCAGACGGGCGCTTTACTTTGTGTAAATTATTTCATCACCACTGCTCTCCAAACGGTGAAGGAAAACACCGTGACGAAACCGGCAAATCCTAGAACCTAAACTTCGATATCCATCAACCCGCACTGGGCCCGCGTGGCGGATTATGGCCCATTCCCTCTCACCGAAAGGAGGCCTGTGTCCCAGCAGTGGGAACATTAGAGGCTGATTATGCTTATGCATGTAAATAGTCGTAAATGTGGAGCATAATTATCTGGAATTCAAATATGTAATAAAGAACCTGAAATAGACTTTAAATCTTGAATGAATAATAAAGACAATTTAATTAATCAATTGGTAGATACCTATTTGAAGACCCGGAAATTGCAAAAGTATTATTTCTTCATTTATTTTAACTGAACGGCAGCCTATCACGTGCCAATATTAATAAATTATGTATCCATGAATGAATAATACAATTTCAAAATATTTATCTAAAGTATATTTTAGTGGTCTGCACAAATACACAAAGAAATGTAATCAACAACCAGCGAAAGATAAAATTTTATAGATTTTCCTAAGAGAGGCAGACTGTGGGAGCATTTGGACGCTGTCATTACAAGACAGCCGGGCGCCTTGTTAAACTTCCAAAGAACATAGCTTCAACTGACAATAAAAAATAAAACTGGAAATGTTATTTTCAGAAAACACTGCACCTGTTACACAGAGCTATAAAACCATATTCCGGTATTGAAATCACTCATTTTATCGTACGTACAATTAAATCTATTGAGGCTACGGTATATCGTCGACCGTGCGTGGTCGAGGGACACACATGTCAGAATACTATTATAGTTTGGCGCGGTCCCTTCCGGCCTATAATGTCACTTCCATAACTTATGTCGATAGGTCCGCGGCCGATCGAACCCTTTTAATTATTTGATCCCAAAGTTATATAAAATTCTTTATTGTCAAAGTAATTCGTTAAAACTTGTGATTTAGTTTCGAATGGCGGAATTGAATGGAGCACCGGGAATCCGACTTCCAGTCTGAAAATTTTAATGAGAAATTCGTATCTCATTGCTTTAGAAACAGCTATGGAGGGCGGCAATCTCTCGCGTCAATTATTCTGTCTCGACCGAGGTTTCAACTGTTTCAATGAAATTCCTTTCGGCAACATCTTATTTGTCTGTCAGGGTCCAAATTAAAAGATAATGTGTTGAAGTTTGGCCGTTTTGAAGTTGTGCGGATGGTGCAGATTGGAATTATTACCTGGCCGTTAGGGCCGGCCGACCGAGGGCCGCGGGTTAATGTTAAAACTCCGCGATTTATTTCTGCGCCCAGATGCCGACAACAATCACTATGATAAATTGTTTTTGTGCGTGACTTAAAATTTTTGCAACCACTTCCTAAGAAAAAGTTTGTTTTAATGTTCATTTGTAAATAAATGGCCGAAAGTTTTCGTCTCTAATTCAGCTACAAGAATATTTTTTTCGAGTTGCGTAATTAAAACGCTCGGATATTTTTGCTTTAAAATATTCCTTTTGCGATTCTCTTGTGATAAAATATTCAGTAATTTATTTCGTTTATTACAACTTTCCTTATCGAATTGACGATCATACAAGAAATTGAAGGGACTCGGGAAGCCTTATGAATGAACAATGATACCAGATTATAATTGACATCTGTCGAACTTGAAACACATATCGATTTATATTTGTTTTCGATGAGGAAAATAAAATAACTTTATAAGAACAGTTTTAACAGCGGAAAACCCATGGAAACCTACATGACTATCTGCATCGCTATATTACTTATATCATCTGCAATCATCAAAACTTAATACAAAATACAATAAAAAATGCACACGGAAGCTACAACCTGCTTATAACAAATGCACTCGACTATATTAATTTTGACAGCCAACAATAATTCATACTGTACCGCAGTGATTATTAAACCACAAAGGGTTTATATCTCTATTAAGTAGCAGGTGAATAATAAACTAAATTTATGGTTAAGACAAGGAAGCGATGTCAAGTCAAATAAGATCGTTGGGTAATGTTCTCTTATTCGTGACGTGACCTCACGTTTGCACCTCAGTTTTTGTTACAAATATACACGATGTTTTTTTTCTAGCTTATTTGTGTGCATTATCCATTATAGGTCCACGAGAAAAACGCTGAGAGAAACCATGTGTAAAATTTTTAAGAAAATTCAAATTATAACTCTACTACTTTTAGGCCTATGCTAGTTACATTATGTTATTTCTAATGTGATGTAGAGGCAGAATATTAAAAACAGTTATTAAAAAAATAGGTATACGCCTTTTTTAAATACCATTTTAATTTCCAATAAAATTGAGCCCAAATTTCTGAGCGATTTAGCACTTTACAATATGACTAGAAAAAAAACCACCCTGTATATACCTACTGGAATGAATATATTATATTATATATATTAATCAAGTCAAGGAACTATCTAATGTAGTACTTTTCGTGTGTGAGGTCCCGCGTGTCGTGTCTTCCGTATTTTTAATTGGTACCTTTGACGTGCTAATCAACCGTTTGTCTAATATTAATATAATTATATAGAACGTTAAAATATTTCGGTACTCCTTTCGGTTCCTATTATTAATAATAATTAAAGTGTTTAAGTGTCTTGAGCCTAACGCGGTTTATCTGTTATTAGAGCTGTTACTTAATAATAGTCACAGCCAAATCACCTTTTAGTGTTATTAATTGCTTAAATACCATACCATGTTTCAATTTATACATGTTTTTTTATCAACCTCATCGCCTTTTATTTTTCGTTTGTGGCCTACATTTACTGTATTATTCTAATCGTGGTACAGATTATGCGGTTTGTCGTGGCGTCTTCTAGCGCTTATCGTCTTAATACATAAGCTTGATATTATCTACCTATGCAGGTCTTATCTTAAAGTATTACTATTTTAAACGAATGCAGTATACCCACCTAACCGCTAAACACTGCGGTTGCTCCATTCGACTAAAGTTATCTTTATGGAGGTACTTCAACCATAACTGTGACACTTCTTTCTCTCTAAAAATCAACACGGAATGTGAAGAGATTAGACTTTCTATACACCTTCCCATACGAGGCAAAGTAATTAATTAACTTCAAGTTTTAACTTACATTATTATAATATTTTCTACATTCGTACTAGATCCGTAACGTGACGCATAGTAACGAATCTGTAATGTAAATGCAATGATTAAGATTCTGCGTGCAAACGTGTGTTGCGGAAAAATACGAAATTAATATAAAATGCTGTTAGTCAGGTGAAGGATGTCTGAGAGGTATTGTGGTCGAAGTGACAGGTCAATACAAAATTTTGTAGTGTTTGTATTAGTCATCGCTGGTTTCAAGGATCATGGACATACGAGAGGTACTAAACACACAATGGTTTGCTGTTTGAAGCCTTAAAGTAACTAGCTATGTTGCTTGTCAGGTGTCGCTAAGTATCTAGTGATTTACATAGCTTTGGTATGCTGGCAAAGACAGACCGGTATGTAATGGTTAGGTACATCTAAGATTAAAATATTAAACAGCACCTTTTGATATTTACTGCCGTTTTACGTCTGGTATACAAGACCTCGTCTGAAGATGAAGAAAAACTGAACCAATCTCAAAGTCTTCAAAGTGAGAGTGAACAAGCTTTTTCTGGGTAAGCTCACTCCATCGTCGACTCTGTCTCTGTCACCAGTGACCTAGACTAGAGTCCAAAGCAAACCCATCTTTAATAAAAAAAAACATAATTTTTTTATCACGAAAAGTTTTGCTACAACACTCAGACACTAAAAACGACCCTGTTCCATCCTCATGAACACATTGGAAAAATAAAAGGCTAATAAAAAAAAAAAAAAATTACTTTTTTGTGACACTTCAATACGAAACGGCAGAATTATACAGGGTTACTGGTAACTCGACGTATTCCCTGCAGGACGTCATAGTAGGGTTAAAATGCAACAAATTAAGTCATTTATTTATATTTTTTTTTGTTCTCTGACTACATTTTGTATGAAGTAACAGCAAAAATCACAAAAAAATAAATGTTTGTTTAGTGATATTTACCAAGGTTTCTGGCATTTTTGAACTTTTAATTATGAACAAAGATCTTTTACGGCATCAACTATGCTATTAAGTTAAATTTCAGTACAGTCACGCTGTAAATCATTTTTAAATTGGCTCCAAATGATTTAATCTGGGATTTTTCATAAAAATACTGAAAATGTAACTAACTCAAAAACTACTGAACTTCGGTATAACATTTGGTGGCTTAATTTGTTGAATTTTAACCCTACTATGACGTCGTGCAAGGAATACGTCGAGTTACCAGTAAGCCTGTATAAGTCAGGAATTAGATATAGGATATGTAGAATGCCGACGTATATGTTGTACATAATAATTCTATACACCGGACACGCTGTGCCACTTAACAACACTATCCGTGATTCAAGGCTTTGATATGTTTTTATAATTACGAAAGTAGTCAATTTAAACTATAAATAAATGCCTTCAAAAATGATGGCTGAGCTACTCAATACTCATTACTTTATTGCATTCCATAATGTGTACATTATAACAGTTGGTATGTTAAAACGTCGAATCAATTATGGACCCTGTCGGGCACAGCAAAGTTAATGTTTAATAGGAGAGAGGATGAAGGCGCTTTTTGTTAAGAAAAAGATTAAATATAATTATTAATTATATTATTATTTTAATTATGAATTATTGTTAGCTAATTTTAGTTGAGCCTTACTTTAGCCACGATTCTATTCGTGATTATTATATAAAGATAATAAATTAAACGTAGATTACGGAAACTGGACTGTATTTTACAAGGTTACTGTTATTATGGGCGTAAAACGTAGGTAAACTAGAAAATTGTGTTATACTTTCAGAGCTAGGACGGCCTTGTGTTCTGACCTGACTTGGATTTGATTTTAGACCTTTTTTTTTTGATGCTGGGAAATCGTCAAATAACTTCTCCCGATCTGGGCGAAGCGGGAGGGCGTGTCAGACTCTTACTGAAAACCCACCCGTGTTTCTTCAGTTGCCTGTGCCAGGGGCCACGGTAACCCGTTCGGACTTTCCCGGAACCCTGGCAGGCATCGGCCCTAGCGGACCCCGTCATTGGTGTTGACATCTCTTTGAGGCGCGCGTGGAACACAACGCGCCGTCGACCCGAGCCTGTTCCTTATCGGACGGCCATTGCTCGCCATCCGCGAGCCCGCGCCTACGGTGGCCGGGAATCGGCTTGGGATTCCCGACGCCCAGGGCGTCTCCTGACGTGGCTAGGGGCGTGAGGGCGCGAATTTTGCTTCTCCCTCACGCGTTTCGCCTCCGTCTTCGCGAGTCTTCGCTTCGCAGAAGGAGGTGAGGGCTTCCCATGCCCCCTCGCTCCGTATCATGGCCTGGACCAGTGCCGTTGATTTTAGACACTGAGATTCTTTTTGTATCGAAAGTAGGTGAATATTTAAGGTTACAACAAACAATTTAAGAAATACAATAAAACTTATTTCCACCGTCAATAGCTCTAAATCAATACTTTAAATATAATAAATGAAACCTTCGACTATAACTTACCGAACTTACTTATTATTAGGAAAACATTTGTAGGAATTCAAGAGTTCATAGCGTGTGACCGACTATAATCATTACGTCTGACAGGCTAATAAATGCTTATAATACTATTATTTCATATACCACTGATCCTCCTGATACAATTACTTACTCGCTTGCAATGCGAACACTTGCGAGGTATGAAAAGGTTAAGTAGTTTCCAAACGCATTCCTTGCATAGCGTGAACACTGAACATGTCATCTTTTATAACTGTCATTGCCATCCAAAATTATGGCTATACGTATTCAGAAGAATATGTGTCATGCGCGATACAAATTAATATTAATAATTGCTTATTAATTTTGCTTGATATATTAATTCCTCGATAGTACCTTAGTACTTATAGGAAGTGATTGGTGATACCAATTTGCGATCCCAAGACATTGTCGCAGAGCTAACCTAAACTGAATCCTAAAAAATAATAAAAAAAAACTCACCCTAAACTAATTCATATACACAATTAAACTTAACTTAAGTTTCACACACACCCACTCAAAACTCACTCGCAGACATCACAAATGTGCGCTCCTTTTTGTTTTTTTTTTAAATTTATTTTTTTATTTTGATTTTTTTTTTGTTTTTCAATTGCATACCCGTTATAATATTAAGTGGAAGAACGACAAGCATCTCCCTGCTTAGAAGGTGATCAACTCATGTGTGTAAAGCATTTTATGTAAAAGCAATAAACATTTTTATTTATTATTATTTATTTATACCATGAAGCAGATATTATGTAGTACAGTCGCTAGCACATCAGGTTTTACGAAACTGTCAAATTTCTCCAAATGATTTTAAACCTTAACTTGTGAAGTTTAAGTTCAAAATCGAATGAGAAAATTTGACACTCTGTGGTAAATTTACCTGTTGCTGTGTGTACATTGCCATGACACTAAGAATTCCTTGGTTATGAAAGTTACAGGAATTGATATCCGAGAACGGCAGTGTTATATGTGGCATTACCACATTGTATAACGATGTTGTGTGTTTCCTTATAACTAAGGAGTGGTGTAGAATAGAACACACTGCTTTGTGGTTAAGTTTCAAAAGATTAAGGGGAAATGGTAACAGGAGCCGCGCTTTGAACCAAAACTTCTTAGTAAATTAGTCGACATTCTCAATACGGGAGTTGAAACTTGGATTAACCAGTTTATAGCTCGACATTTTAGGAATATCAACCAATAAAGGGTGGTTAAATATGACTTATGTTGGCTTGTCAAGCTTAAATATCACATCAAAGTATCTACGGTGGGAGACTCCTGGGTGTCTTAAGTCACTATGGCAACTATGCTTGATTTTTTAAATTTTTCCTTTACATGCCAGATATTTTACTTTTACTTTTTTAATTTTTACCATTTTACTTTATCAACAATGTATTCTATTACCTGTTACAATAACTTGTCCCTATCTTCATGTTCTAATGTCCGATGTACGGAAGAAAGCGGACAAGTTGCGCTGGCGCAGCCTCCACTAATCGGAGAGAGCTGTGACACTATTTATCTAACGTCAACTTTATCGAACAGATCGCTCGGATTACGAGATCATTTAGTTCCGGTTACGTCATATGTGGTCTGTTGGTACTAGGTTTTACTATATAATGTAGCTACAATGCTACATGTGATTACGTGAGTGAAATAAAATGTTGGGTATTTCAAAGCCAAGGATTTTTTATACTTACCTAAAACCAGTAGGTAATTGCTAGGTATATTCTAGAGTCTTATTATTAGTTTGAAGGTAAAAAGATGTAGGCTTTTTCTTTGTTTATTTACTCCTTTGTTTGTTTAATCATTTATTCACAACGTTCTCGGTAAGTAAGTATTCATGTGAAGAATATTACTTGTGTCATTGATGAGCAATTTGTAAGTAAATAATATTCATTTAGCATCGATGCGCATTGAATTGACCTACCTAGTTGTAGGTTATAGAATATAATATTAAATAATAGTTTGTACCTAAATTGTCCACCATTTTGCGTTTTAAAATCAAATTAGAATCATTCTATAAATAAATAAAATATTAATTTGTAAATTGTCCACCATTTTGCACTTTAAAATCAAATTAGAATCATTCAATAAATAAATAAAATATTAATTTCAACAGATGTAATAAAAACGTTAGCACGTAATGACAAATAATCAATAATATCACACACAAGGAATGCTAATACGAAAGCTAATTGAGAAACACGACGCGTGCGCAAACGCAGAGGTGCAGGCGCGTGCGTTGAACTCTTTTCCACTAGAGCGAGCGATCTAGATCGATTCGCTTTACTATGCAACTATTAAGTACAAAGTTACGCAAGTGTCATTGCCGCCGAGATTTGTCAGTCAGTAGGTACATACAGAGTAATAACCACCATCGCAATTATTGTATAACACTTTGGAAAATTCCTTGACAGTTGACTTAGAAATGTTAACGGGTTAAGTAGTTCACAGGATGTGAAACGGCTTTATAGTTCAGGAGCTAGGTCATTTTGTTGCTAACCGTAATAATTATTTGTATATATGAGAGTTTATTTTTTAATATAGGTACCATAAATTGGCAGTTTAAAAAATAATCATAAATATCGGATTTGTTCTAATTGTTTTTTTATAATTCTATATTTAATAATAAAAGCGAGTAACGTCATAAATATCACTTCCTGATTTCCAATATGTATCCTATAACTTGATTGCTGCAACAACCCATTCTGATGAACCCTACCGTTTATTAGAAACTATTGCAGCAATTGTGAAGTCATTGCAGACTTAACAATTACTGCACTTAAAACGTAAATAGGCATATTATTGTCGTCCATAATGTATCTTAATCAACATAAAAACAATAAGTAAGGTGTTCGTAAACGCTACTCACATTACAAAGTACTTGTACACTGTACAAAGGACTTTATATTAAAGATTTAGGTCAAGGAATGACAAAGGATCATCTGATATATGTTTTGTGTAGTGGAATATTATTATGTGGTAATAAAGTACTTATTATTTGTTTTTATGTGATAATAGTTGAATATACATAATTATATATATAATTCGAATTAGTCAGACAGTAATCTAGTGTAGTTGGTTTTCCTCATACACCAAACTAAACATGTTTTACAAATAAACTTTGAACAGACAAAAATTAAGATAATACCATATTATTTGAATTTAATGTCTTAAAGTTTTATTGCTTTATTGTCATGGCTAAGTATCGTATAATTTTAATTTTCCATTAAATAAACTAACATTTAAATAATTTGTTTAATAATTATGATAAATATCGTTTTTAAATAATATTATCGCAAGATTCAAACATCGAGCACGAGTATATTTTTATATTTTATTATGTAATTTAACAAATCAGTGAATAAAGCGTTCAATTGGGAACGCATTGAGTACAACAGTCAAATAAAATCTATTTTTTATTATACGAGTACTAAACGACAAGTGCCTATTAATTTCTGTTATGCAGTTAATATTAAAAAGAGAGAGTAAGTAGTAGCCTAGTAGCAATGATTGATTGGTTATTTATACCACGTTTATAGCAGTCATAACACCACCAATCTGTTGTATTAAGAGTGATAAATTACAGGCGTCTAAACGTATGATCTTAAAGCAATTACTTCGGCTTTCTTATACCGTTTATGATTTTGTTTAATAATTAAATATCATGACAGAAAAAATAAGTAAGACTCCTGCATTAACCGGAAATAATGTCCTGTGCAGCTATTAGGAATTATACATTGCTACTGTCTGTACGGAATAATATTAAATCAATTAATGTAACTTTCCTATTTAAAAAAAAAACAATATAAATCAAATAACATGAAAAATTGCAATTCGACTCCTTGACTTTATGATTGGAAATAATGTTTCAATGAATATTAAAAAGCTCTATATTACGCAACGAGTATTAACCATTTTATTTTATTTTCAACTATATTTTATGAGTCGTTAGCGGTGCCTGCAAAGTATGTTAATTGTTAAGAATGTGTTATTTTCATATAAAATTATTATAACTTGCAATAATAGGCAATGAAAAATTATTTGCTGGTGGGTATTTTAACAGTTTAACTAGGCGGCGGGCGAGAAAATTGCCCACTTAAATTACTACATTGCGTTAAAACTCAATTGAAAGTAGCTCTATTATTTTAACCATTTTCCCATTCAAATGTCGCAACTTAGAAGTAATAGAAACTCCGACCGATAAACGCTCATGGGTGGGTAGCTTACACAGTGAACACTCAGTGTAAACACTGGCCGAAAAGAAAAAATTAAACGTCCCAAACATGGCTAATACAAAAACGAAACTTAATAGACGTGTTGCAGCTGCTAAAAGGGGTGGTTTGTTGAAATAAGTGGCCAGTTTGCTTCGTCCCGGCTGCCAGTTTTAATCAAGTTGGTTACGAGGCAGAAATACCCAGCTAAGAGCTCGCACGGACGTCGAGTGCACTTTGAAAGCGGCTGATTAAGTCCCACGACGCACTGGGAGTCTCGCGACGCGACGCTCCAAACTTGCTTTTTGTTTCGATCTGGACTTAAGATACAGACTTAAATAAGTTTACTGCGCGCGACGATTTACAAGCGATTGTCCTGTGTTGGTCCTGTTAATGGGAGATGTAATGAAGATAGGCAGGTATGGTGTGGCTCATATTACGTTTACTACATTTTACATGTAATTGCTATGTAAAGCAAAAACAACCACGAGACTGTTGTTTAATTAAAATTCTTCAATCGTACAGTCGACTGCACATACATGCTATTTTGACTTTGACAGCGTCTTTTTTCGCAGTAGTACGCTCAATTGTTCTCATAGTTTAAGTTTAGTTCAGTTTTATACACTGCAGCCTGTTCATTAAAACAACAGTCTTTAATAACAAGGGAATATTGCCAAAACAATACAAGGTTCTAACTTCTAAGCAACATCTAGTTCACTAGTACCTACTGTAAGTACGACGTGACGTGCCAAGCAGCTGGTCTATAATTACCTTACTCCGGGTGTGCCGGCCGGACATCGGCCAACATTCGAGACTCCTTACTGTGCAACCATTCGAGATAATCACTTGGAGTTTGGATGAAATATGCTGTATTAGATAGAATAGTGACCGGTTGAGATAAAGGAAAATTGTGGAGTATTTTCATGCTTGCTTAGGCTTGAAGAATGTAGATAACTGAAAGTTCTGTCGAAGATGATCTTACTGAAAAGTGCAGCTTGACGTTTCTTTGGCTGATTAAAAATAGCTACATTGATATTAGTAATTAGAATTAAAAAAAAATATTTTTGTGTTCGTGCGAAAACTTAAAATTAATTACGTAATGTACAGTTTGTTTTTTAAACCCAGATAGTAATCTGACAGGTGTAATGTCAAACCCCTATACTAAAAAGCAAACACAAGAAGACTTGAAATGTCAGATGACTATCTGGGATTAAAAAACGAACTTATTAATTTGTATTACTATCAATTAATCTTAGCTTGAATTATTGGAGAGAGTTCATGTTACAATGCTCGATATCATGACTCTTCGCTTGTCAGCCAGACAGATGAACGGAGAGAAGTGTTGTGTTGGGTTAAAGATAATTTATTAGTGAAGTACAGCGTGTTTTTATGTTTGTTAATTTGCCCTTTAGGAGTTGTTTTTGAGATTCTAAGCAGGACACGTGTTCCATTCACCAGTATTTCTTCCAAACCCTCAAACTTATCAGATACACGTTTGTTTGTAAAAGTCAATTCACAATAAGTGCTCGAACTCACGGTCTCTCTCTCTCTCTCTCTCGCCTAGACTGTTGCTGTTTAGATCTTTCTATTTATTAACTTGTAAAATAACACAGATACAAGAGTGCACAAAGCAATGATACAACTGTATTTACACCGACCTAACCATTCTTAAATAAATTGTATACAAATAGTTGTTATTTTGTAAACGGTTGTAAAGGGTCCCCGAAACGATCAATTGCAATTGTCATTATATATGTGATTGATACATCTTGATGCGCTAATTGGTCGTCTATCAAATGCAATTGAAGCGATTGACCAATAGCTATAGCAATTGATTCAAACTGATCAATCGCAATTGATCGTTTTGGGGACCCTTTACTAGTTTTATCTTGAAAACTTTCTCTCCTTCCACTTATCATGGTAGCATGAACAATTCGCTTAAAAAAACATACAAATCATGCTGGCAGAAAAACGAAGTTTTTGAAGAGTTTTTTAAATATCGCAGGAGGCTTACAAATAAAACTGCATCATTTTCCTCATATTAACCAACCACACGTGAGTGAGTTGTACTGTATAACAACATATTACTTGCATTGAATATAGATTCAGTGAGAGTCGCCGTCCGTTGGCTTCTTGATTGTATCGAATATGTTTCCAAACAATTTGCTTGATATCATAAATACCACTCAAATTTTATGTAGCGTTGAAGATGCTTTGGTTCACTGGTTTGTTGTTCATCTTTTAAAAACATTATGTATAAGAGAATATGTCTATAGTGTAATATGATAAAAATCAATTTATCTTTGTCTTTCCTGCAAACGTTTTTACAGAGTCCATTTTAAATGAGAAAATTAGGACAATTAATTACGTTCTTAGATGCCTAGCAAACCAATATTTTGTATGTATTATGGTCTTATTGACGGGCTTGAACTTAATTCGCTTAAATAAATATTCGACCCGTTTCATACAATGATCTTTATGTTTTCTTTTTTCTCAAGTGTAGTACAGATTTTTTTTGACGTTGCCCTACACTAGGAATTTCTTCTGTATTGTGGGTGCGTTTACAAACATTTAAACTCACATACACAAACAGCCAGACCCGGAACAACTACTTGTAGGTCAAACAAATATTTGTTCCGTGCGGGTATCGAACCCGCGACACGCAGCGCAGCAGGCAATCGCTTAATCTCCCAAAGCAGATGATAACGTCAAAATTATACTGAAAATATCGATTATTTAAATGGTAATCTTCAATACAGATGAGCATTGGATAAATTCCCTAAAGGCGTGTTCCGTGAAGCGTTTGTCGCTTTCACTGGAAAGTCGCTGAGTCCGGAACTGGACGAGTCGCGTGCGCGGGCGCATGCTTGTAACTCACCGCATTCATAATCATCTTGAGAGCATTGTGATTATAAATGTGGTTCTTTAGTTGAAATCTTAATTATAAATGAATTAAAGAAAAAAATGTAAGTCACGAATGAAAACGAGTTTATTTTGCGATAATGTTAAAGTTATTTTAAACATGGAACAATTTTGTTATACTGGAAAAACATGGTGTCCACCATGTTTTGCCAGTTTGGTTTACAAAATTGTTTTATAAGACAAGACCAGTACTAAAAAAAATATTCACTGAGTCTTGCTTGCTAGAATTAACATGAACTTCGTTAATTTCAACTAGTTATTTGGTCAATTTCAAATTGACTAAACCAAAATATTCTATCATCTCAGTCCTTGTTTAAAAATAACAATAATAATTATTTATTCCACTGGATAGCTTCATGTTGCAAACAATCAAACTTTTTGATAACATGTAATATAAACACAGATGGTGGGATGTTGAAAATATTACGCTCAGAAATACAGCATTGCACCAGGGACGGGTATGAATTACTCTATTTGTATTCATAAGAAATCGTATATATTACATTCCTTTCAGCTATTATTTCAAAGCTGAAACGCAGTTTGAAATTGCTTCGTCCCTTCATATGTTTGTATGCATAATTTTGTTGTTAATACATAATATAATTTTGTATTTTCATACCTATCTGTGTTAGATTTTCGTCAAAAGTATAATGTGAGTTACTTTTACAAAAGTGGAAAATATCCGTCGCCAAACGCATTTTCCAGTACATTTACATTGTAAGAAAGCTGGGGAACAGTGTGCGTTCAATTAAACTTAAATCGGTTTAACGGAACAAAATATATCTTCGCGAAGCACGCGATCTCATAAACTTCCACATCAGAGTTTACTGCAGCGAGTGAAAAATATTCTCACAATATCAAAGTGTTAAAGTTGCTGTTCATCAAATTTAAAAGTTATAGTTGAGGTGCTTCTGCCTCATTTTGTTCTAGCTGTATAAAACTGCATGGTTCAGGTCGAATCGTCGAACTTGTTATGTAACGGAATGGATAGACTATGTAGTCCGGGTACACACGGCGAAAGAGTTAAGGGTGCACAGATAATTCTAGTCTCTCACTTAACCTGCAGACTTACCATGAAAAATTCCCAATGTTTTGTCTAGGCATCAACCTAAAGTTGTTTGGACGAAAATGACTTGGGCGCTTACCATTTACCCATTTACAGTGCTAAAAAGATCTTTTGGCGCTTGAATCGCATTGATGGGGGGCGTTATCGGTAAACATTGGTAAAAGTTTTGAAAAAAAAAAATGGCCGCTTAAGTTCCGATTTTGGCTAGGCGTCAAAAGGTCGTTGTACAGCTATACTATTTAGATTACCTATGCCACTCATGAGGCATACTGTTATTCTCTATGTTCTGTCACGGTAGTGCATATCTATGCACTAATTAGCAACGTGCAATGATATTTCGTGCGTTAACATGTAAGGCACGTTAGGCAGAAGAAATGGACAGACAGGGGCTGGCAAACACTTAGATTCAGTACACCCACAAATCTGCTAAAATACATAAAGCTCCTTGCATGCTTGACTGTTTTGCCGTGTGTAACTGATAGCCCGCTGGCTCCCAGTAATCTCGAGTCGAGATTAAGTCTCGAACTTTACTAGGTATCGACGATCGACTCGCCATTATTTTGTGTTATCCGCTGTACAAATTGGACGCAATTTGTAAGTTATTCCAATAGTCGGTTCTCGAAAATGCCTTTTGTATTTTAGATGGAGCTTCACTCTTTGTTTAAGAATGATTTAGTCGATTTTGTTCTCGATGTTATCTTCATAAAACTCATCTTTACAAAAAAAAAAATCAAGGATGCACTGTGAAAAACCAATAGGTAATAAAATACTTGACTACTTGTACTGGAAACGTTTTTGTATTAATAATGGAAACGTGATGTTGAATTTAATTATAGTGTAAAAATAAAAAGTTATTATTTAACATTGTATGTTTGTTATACACACTCTATAAAAAATCTGCATCTATTTTCATCGATGCTGACAAACATCGGTAGTTTTGAAAGCAACACTACTAACAAAGTCTTAATCGCTTTTTTGTTTTTATCAATCATCTCTCATCTTACATACATTTTTGTGGGTCAGTGACGTTTGTAGGAAAACATAGTGCGATGACTAACAAACTTGTTTTTACTCCTTGATCTTGACACAGATTCAGTATAGAATAAATCCTTCTGCGCGAAAACCTGTTCATTCGCGCGTATTTGCAATTGCCTATTGATATTGATGGTGACTGTTGAGGGACTAGTTAGTGTATCTATGCATGTATTAGAGGATAAATGGCTTGCTTGAATTCTTTATCGTATCCTGTCGTTAGATAATAATTGAATGGTGCGAACACCTTGTTAGAGGGGTGCTAGAAGTCATGTTGTATGTTAAAGTTTTTGTTGGTAACGTAAGAAGTCGGTATAAGTCGCGATTCATGGTTTGTTTTCAGGAAAACCTTTGTAGCTTTGCTAGTAAAGTCAGGAAAATTAAATGTTTTTTTAAATTGACACTCAAACGCCAATTTGCGCTATTTTCTCTTTTTCATACAACCGTCAAAGAATGACAGTTGTGAGTTGAATTTACGGGCAATTTAAGTTTGTATAGGTAGTCAATTTGCTAAACAATTAATAGTTGCAACAAAAAACATTAATGTTTCTCAAAACCTGCTACGATTTAATGACTTTAGTCAAGTAATTAACAAGCATAAAAAAATAATCAACAACAAATTATGTGAAAATTCGCGTAGGTAAACGTTTCATCGAAGAATCTTTTGTTTATTAAAAAACGTGATGCTGTTGACTTTGATCAAAATTAATTAAAGGGAGTCAAGTTATGGCTTCATCCTTCAAGGTTCTGCTTAGATTTTTCTCCTATTATGCCTTTAGTACCTTTTAATTTACCTATATATTTAATGTCCAAGCTCGGTCAAAGATCTCAAGTGACGTTATTTACATAAATATAATATAAATTGTGTATTTATCGTTTACAAGATTTGAATATCGGTACCTATTGTATGATTAATTTAATTTAATATTCAGACAGGTAACAATGGAATTCAACATGATTTAAGGCGGGTATGAGTAAAAAAGGTTAAGGATGACAATTTTATTTTAACTTATTGCAAACCAAAAAGTCATATCGAGGTCTTTCACCTTTCAGCTTTTTACGCGTTATGGTTGAGCGCGGTTTATGTTATCTTTTTTAGTCACCACAAAAATTAAATTTATTATATATTGGGAAGACAGAAACATTAACAACAGTTATTTAAAGTGTTATTTGAGGGGAAAAGCCGAATGAAATGTAGGTCTAATTTATTTTTATTTCTTGTTGTAACTAAATATATATAGGTACAAAATACAATTGCTACTCAATGGAAAATGTAGCCAATTTTTTGCCAGTGGATTAATTGCGGAATCGCAATCACGACTTTTTACAATTTTTGTATATTTTTTTCCGACGTCGCGAGATGAGAAATTTTCACTGGCTGTGACCAGACTAAAAAGTACAGCCTTTTAATGAGGAACTTCAAAAATAAAAGAAATGCGGTCGGACGATGTCGCGGGGAAGAGCTATTGAAGGCTTACTCTTAGGTTTTTTGTTGGCTGAGAAAAGTAGGCGCACGACAAATTCCTTAAGGCTTTGTACTGTGCGGTTGTTTTTTTTTTTGGTTTTAGATATTATCATAGAGTGATGACTGATGATATGCTGGAATCACTGAACTATCCACCTACTATACTTTCTATTTTATTCCTGTAATTACATTTTACAAAAGTTCCAAAAGGACATCACAGATTTGCGATTGATTCTTTCGGAGTAATCTGAAGTAGAGTTACCCATCCAATATCATCAAGAGACCGAAATCTGCATACTAAATATGCATACATAATTTCATTAACAATAATTAATGCCTACAATTATTTCAAGCTAATGTCCATTTTAAATATTCGACGCTAAACGATATTGATGAGTCACGTTATTCGTGAAGATGTATATTTATAGACGGAGTTACGATTTGTTATTAGATAACACGTCATATAGGCAAATTGTATGGGCCGAGATAATTTTATCTCCGAATATGACGGAGGTTAATTATGGTGGCCTGATGTGTAAACAAATTACAGTAATAGCAGATAAAAACAGTTGATTAATGTTTTATATTCGCGTTTAAGGTTTAGGTGTAATTGATTTTGATGAGGACATAATTTTTTATAGTCATTTCTTCATTGATCATCATCAATAGTTTGTAACCTTCCATATAAAACACATCAATAAAAATATGAATACAGGTAGGTTGACTTTTCGCCGTTATTTATAAAAATCAGTCTTCTCTTACGGTGGTAATTCGAATATTCTCAGTGTGCCGCTCAGCCACGTCGCCAGTGTCCCGGTAGCGAGACCACAATCTTTATATGACGCTTAGGCTGGTGCCAATGGCATCAGCAACATTGCACTGGATCGTGCCCGCTTCCAGCATGCCTTTTGCTCTCAACATCAGTCTCTTCTCTGGTTAAATGTCGACGTTCCATGGTATAGCAAAACCAACAGTATAAATTTAGTTATCAAACTTGTGAAAAAATTAAAATTTCCATTAAAAACAATTAATCTGTAAAACCAAGAGACTATTTTTTTTGGGATAAAGTTAGTTTAATTAAACCGCATCTCTAATTATTTTTTTATATTTGAACTTAGAATACAGAAGAGAAATGTGCCAGGCACGCTTAAGCCTTTTTTATATGGCCAGTACTTTTAAAGTTTTGTTACTAAATCTGAAATATCCCTGTGTTGATATGCGTATTTGACCCAAAATCAGCTCTAGTTTAACCTTATACAATTTTAGATAGGTACCTAATTTAGAACACCCGCAGCCCCTATATAATTTAAGTTTTTAACGATATATAAGTATAGTAATTAAATTCACAAAATCCAAGGGCAGGTATAACGTTTTACCAAAATGTTGGCTACATGTAAATTTCCAATTAGTCGCTTCGTTACTAGGATATCAAGATGGCTCCAACGCCACTCAATTTACCTAAATTAGTTTGGCAGTTTTTAAGTTAAATTATAATTTTGAGACGGTTCAAGCTGATGTTCGAGCGGTCTTCAGTGCACAGAATAATAAAATAAACTTAAACTATATTCTCTGAGAAATGCGGTTAAATTAATTGTGCAAAAATAGTTGTTTACCCAAATAAGCGTGTTAATGAAACTTGTACAAGATAATTCGTCTTTTTTCTTTATTGCGTATTTTTAGCTCGAAAACCAGTTTACACTAGACACGAAAGTTAGGGTTATTAAACACATAATCTTTATTTGCATCTTAATCGTCATTCAGGCGAGACTCACTTTAAACTACTTTTGCATAATTTTTACGTTCATGCAATGTTCACGTAAAGTTGTACAAGTGTACTATTCTTACACAATGTTGCAAGATAACTGAGCCCACGAACATATTTGCGTTAAATGGGCATGAAGTGCACTGAACGAGTTAGTGGAACGATTGAGTATTGAATACAGTTACGAGATTGTGTTTTGTTTTTTTTTGTCTTGAACTCAAACTCAAAGCATTTATTTTAATGAAACCATTTACAGGCACTTTTGAATTGTCAAGTGGTCAGTCAGTCAGAAATATGAAGCTAGTTGCCCATTCCAAAGCGTAGTAGGTACCTATGGAGAAGAACGGGCAAGAAACTCCATGGACACTCTTTTAAATTATATTGTTACATAAATATTAGTAACATCGTTAATGTTGAATAAAGGTATAATTATATGTGAGAACGATGTAAATAAGACGTACACGTTGAGTGTCCAGTGTACAGCAAATATAAATTTAAACAAAACAATCCATGATAAAATAATTAAAATAGGACGTGGTGGCTAAGAGATGACCAGTCCCAACTGACAGCGCCCGTTCACGAACATGGCGCATGGATCAGCACCATTCAGCTCAACCATTTTGAAGGGAGCTAAAGAAGGGAACTAAAAAGGAACATACCTGTCATACGTACCGAACTTATCCGAATGGACGCATTGCTTATTATTGGTGTGACATTAAACTCATTTGTATCAACAATTCTTTATTTGAATGAAATTTAGACATTCATTAAAAAAAAAAACACCGTTTTTTTACAAGCCTTTTACCTACACTTTTTCTACTGACCGGTTAACACCATAATTGCTATCGTAACCTACCAAACAAACAAACAAACAACAACCAGTCTTATATCAACAAACAGTATTATTTATGGTTGGACTCGCGTTTTTAGTTACTTTGGACTCAGTGTAAAGTGTTGATCGGTACATACGGGATAAGCTTTTCTCTATATAACAAGTATTATAAGTTTCTAGTGTTAATAATAGAGCCCCTGAGGCTACGGCCATTAATGACGGGTTTACGAAGAAAGCTCACGCTAATAAACTACTATGAATGCAAACTATAATAATGGTATCCCCTTGATTGTTTCTCACAACTTTCATTAGATTATTGAAGCATTTGATTTGCTTGCCTTTTCTCAGAGATTTGTTGCGTAACTTGAGAGTCTAGGAGAGGCCTACGATAGACTTAATTTATTGGCATGGGAAATATGAAATTGATTGAAAAGCAGGCAGGTCCCAACCTACGGCAAAATTAAAAACATTGGAATACTTTTATATTTTGTTTGATGTGCTTAAGTTATAATTTAACAAACCTGTCTCAAATAAAGTGTTCTAATAAAGGTGGGTTTTCCAGTACCTCCATGTAACTAGTAGTTTGCACATTAGACCCAATTTGCAATTCCATGTGAATTTGCAATATTTCAGTCCTCCAGACTGATCTGGAGGACTGAAATATAGAAGTTTTAGGGTCAGTCAGTTCATAATAGTCAAATAATAGTCAATAGTCATATGAAAAGTAAAATCACTTACTAGGAGCATATGAACACCAGAGGGTTCCCGAGCACAAATCGTGTGGGAACAACGGGCTCATTGAATGCACACAGCGTTAATGTGAGCGTCGGCGTCGCTTAGCTGGCTCGCTAGTTATAAATGTTTATTTATGTTAATGTCCCGCGTAAAGAATGGGATTGTAAGGTTCTGGGTGCACGCGATTTCTCTTACAATGTATTTTGCATTGCATTTTATCTGCAGTTACTTCTCGTTCAATTAAAGGGTGATTAAGTTTGCGTTAGTCGTTTTGTAAGTTTGTATTATGGCAAAGCTTTTTATAAAAGCAAGACATGATATATTTTAGCTTTTTTCAGGAATGGCAACACACTCAAGCGATTCCTCTGGTACTGAAGAGGTGGCAGTGACCTACCCACCTTCAGGTGGGTTGCCTGTTTTATTCTATCGCATAAAAAAGTCCATTTAGCTAGAAAGAATATGAGTACTCTCGATGGATTAAACGAAGAATATTCAAGGGATTAATTACGTGTATAGACCTAAAAGTTACGCACGATTGTACTAACATCTTAATAGTAAATAACTGTTAGCTCATAGCGAAAACATAACAATAACCTGATTTTCTTAATTTATTTTTGTTAGACCAATTAATTTGTGTGTGTTTCAAAATCAAAATCAAAATCAAAAGTCATTTATTCAAATTAGGCTGAGAATCAGCACTTTTTGAACGTCAAAATCACATAAGACAGTCCCCCCAAAACGCCCACCCTTCACCACTTCCTAGTGCTTTAGCTGGGAAGAAGAAGTGGCGGAACAAACTCCCCAGCAGCACTGCTGTTTGATAAGATAATTATGGCTTTTGGAATCTTCAGGCATGTCAGTAAGATGAGTGATATGATCAACTTGTTAACTGATATGATGATGCTACTGATGTATCATAAGGGGAGGATCATTTGAGGTAGGCTTTTGTCCACCAGTGGACGTCTTTCGGCTGAATGCTATTAATGTATCATAAGGGGAGGATCATTTGGGGTAGGCTTTTGTCCACCAGTGGACGTCTTTCGGCTGAATGCTATTAATGTATCATAAGGGGAGGATCATTTGGGGTAGGCTTTTGTCCACCAGTGGACGTCTTTCGGCTGAATGCTATTAATGTATCATAAGGGGAGGATCATTTGGGGTAGGCTTTTGTCCCCCAGTGGACGTCTTTCGGCTGAATGCTATTAATGTATCATAAGGGGAGGATCATTTGGGGTAGGCTTATGTCCCCCAGTGGACGTCTTTCGGCTGAATGCTACTGATGTATCATAAGGGGAGGATCATTTGGGGTAGGCTTTTGTCCACCAGTGGACGTCTTTCGGCTGAATGCTATTAATGTATCATAAGGGGAGGATCATTTGGGGTAGGCTTTTGTCCCCCAGTGGACGTCTTTCGGCTGAATGCTACTGATGTATCATAAGGGGAGGATCATTTGGGGTAGGCTTTTGTCCACCAGTGGACGTCTTTCGGCTGAATGCTATTAATGTATCATAAGGGGAGGATCATTTGGGGTAGGCTTTTGTCCACCAGTGGACGTCTTTCGGCTGAATGCTATTAATGTATCATAAGGGGAGGATCATTTGGGGTAGGCTTTTGTCCACCAGTGGACGTCTTTCGGCTGAATGCTATTAATGTATCATAAGGGGAGGATCATTTGGGGTAGGCTTTTGTCCCCCAGTGGACGTCTTTCGGCTGAATGCTATTAATGTATCATAAGGGGAGGATCATTTGGGGTAGGCTTATGTCCATCAGTGGACGTCTTTCGGCTAAATGCTATTAATGTATCATAAGAGGAGGATCATGTGGGGTAGGCTTATGTCTCCAGTAGACGTCTTTCGGCTGAATGATGACGATGATGTATCATAATAATACCATGATAGGTAGGCTGTGTACTTCGTTCATATAAATCTGTAAACAATTGACAACTGAACATATGTACATCATCCAATTATCGTTTAGTAACATAACATACATAAACTTACGCCTTCTTCCTATCGGGGTAGGCAGAAATGATAGAACACCATCTGCTACGATCCTTACATACTCCTTTTGCTTCCTTTAACGTTCATACATCAGTAGGCCAATTCTCGTACTTAAAAAACGTTCAAATTAAAGTCGCAATCTCATCTCAGCGACAATCAATGTCAAAAACGTGTCAATAATGTATATAAATTGATTGTAATTTTGACATATTGAGACTGAGATTAGAATGCGAACGGTCTTAAAAATACGGGAATTGCCCCTCTGGTCATACACGCACGCCGGTTAGCAACACAACTGAACTAAATTAGGGCAATTATAGGTAAGTACATTGTAGCAGCCTGTTAAAGGGTTGTATGGAATAACATAACAACGATCAATTCTGATTCGTAATGGAGAGTTGATCTTTTCAGTTTGTCACCTATAACAGAAATATTTTTCACATTCGATAGATAGTTAATTGACAAAAAAACACATTATCGCATGCTGATCCTGAACCACAGCATGCAAACGACATTTAGTCCAATTAATAATTAATTGAGTTAATGTTTTAATTGCATTAACGTAATTGATTGCAACCGACATGATGGATGGATTTGCACAATTTAAATCAATTCGTTGCTGTTTGCAATTGTTAGCTTAAATCTGGGTCTGACGCTTTTAGACTGGAAACCGGTCTTGGTTATTGATTTTATGCCTAAATCTGTTTAGTTTTGTTAAAGAAGTAGTTGCAACAGGTGATTATACAGTACCTACCTATTTGAGGCCCTAGTTTTCAATAATTTTGTTATGTGGTGCGCTGTTAAATATTTTGAAGTATAACTAAGTAGGAATGTTAAAGTTTTTGTCTGTGATAATTACATCACATTTATAATCGTGTTTAAACTTAAGCACGATACTAAAATGTTGTACTGGCAATGTTGATGATGCATACATTATCAACATTGCCAGTACAAGATTTTCCTGTATATAAAACCGGAACCTACTTTGTTTATTAAAATAAGTATTTTCATATCAGATATCTATATGAGAAAATAATATATAACTAAGCACTTAAGATCCCTACATGTTGTTAACATTTTCCGACTATCAATTTATGTGCGTAATCGAAAACCCTTACAAATTGCCAACTCAACAAATCAGACGTAAAAATCCAGTTTCAAGTGTCATCCCATGTTGGTGTGAATGCACTTTTCTCCCGCTGTTTTATTTAGTACCTAAGCCACGTTTGTGCCCACCTGACTTCTTGAAACTGGTTACTAAAGATTCCCTTCGACTTGCGTCATCCACAAAATCGATGATTGCTTTTTGCGCCTTAAATAAACGTATAATAACGCGGTTGGATAAAAGGTGTTGTGCCAGTAATTACATCGAATAAGTAAACACCGATTTGTTATATCGGAATGATCATTGGTGAAATAGTGACCCAAACTGCAAAGTACTGTGCTCCAAATTCCTTACTAATAGCAGTCTACAAATAAACTACAGTTTGGGCGAATAATTACAGTGCTTGCTTTTATGTTCAGCATAAACATAGTCCTTTGGATATGCAAAGCAGGCATTGCTCGGGTCATGCCACTGGTGCTCGCCAATTTTCGGAAAAAATCGCAAATACAAACAAGTGAAAAAATATTTCGTGTTTCGTTACGGTAAAACCCACTCCAATACCGTAGCTTTTTATAAAAAAAGTTATCTCTTTTTTATGCCTTTTGATTAATAAGTATCGCCGCTGTTATTAATTGAAATCAGCGGTGGAAAGTAGAAATTGTGTTAGTTAATCTAAAGTGTCAACGAACGCGAAAGCCAAATTTACTCTCACTGCGAACTTCGTAAGACGTACTTTATAAAATAATTGAAGTTAACGAATGAACGACACTTTCTAATAAAGTGTAATAGAGAATTCTAAGGACATCGAAACGGAATAAATCTTTTGAGAAAGTGATTCCAACTTTAACCTCTATAAATCGTTAAGGCAAACGTTTGACTCCTAGACGACCTAGGGGTTCGTTAGGTTAAGCCGGGTTACCCACTTCTAATTTCATCCAGTCCAATTTTGTTTAAGCCTTTTGTGTCAGTACCTATTCTTACTAGAATATGAATGAAAATGTAGGTACATAATTTTCATATCTTATATTCTCAGACTTGCGGTTTGCTGCTTTTGGTATCAAAATATTTGTCCTAAATTAGGACAACTTTATGGGTTGGTTAAGTTTACTTTAGAATAGATCTTGTATTTTACTCCGGGCAGATATTAACATTTTCGATACGGACGCAAATTATTACGAACAAGGATCGTTAAATACTTAATAATAATTGCTAAAGCCTTATTTATGCTTTCCTCTTAGTACTAACTGAAACCTCTCTGAATATAATTCTCAGTTCTCGGTTGCTAATTTTGATGATGATTGCTCGGTTGTAGAAGTTTGAAGTATTTAATTTTTTTTTGATAGTAAACACGATGACCTTTTCAACAAATGGTCGCTTGGGCTACAAAATGATAATCAACTAAAGAATAATAATAATAATTATTTGCAAGAATACGAGTAGGTACAATAAGTTAACAAATATACGTACAGGTGAAAAAGTATAGCTACTCATTGCTAATTATTTAATGGTTTTTTTTATTGTTTTATTATTTTAAGACTGTTAACTTTTTAAATTATGTAAATATTAGTTCAGGTGGTTTAATTATTAATCATTACGAGTTGATTGTTATGAATAAACTTCAGATACATAAAAAAAATTAAACTTTTAAAACGATACAATTACCGTAACCTACTTTGCATTGTAACTGTGAAATACTCCTTCATTCCAAAACTTACGACCTATGGGCTTACATATTTTGCACAATCGTTCCCCAGTCACACGAACTCGGTCTAGATTTCTCTGGAGTGCCCTCACATGACTTATGAAGGCAATCTTGAATATGCAAGATCACTGCGTCTTCTTATACCATAGATGTTTGCTGGGTAAGCTTAACGTGTAGGCGAGATTATCCTTTAGGGCCGGTTTTTTGATCCGTAGTTAACTCAACCATTAGTTAAAAATAGTAACTAATGGTTCAGTTTTGGCAAAATTCGTTGATCAAATAAACACATTTTGCCAAAAAAATATTTTAACTCATGGTTGAGATCAAAAAACCGACCCTTAGTTGTATTTTCTATGATGGAGTTTTTTTTATAAATCAACTATTATCAATGTCATGAAATTTCGTTACCTAAATGGATGGAGGATTTCGCTTTGCAGGAGGATTTTTCTATGGTTTGTTTTCTGTATTGTGTTGTAGGCTAGTTTGACAACGCATACGTCGAGCAGTAGATCTAAATTGGCTTAACTAATAAATGATTTTATTTCTGTAAGTAGGTTTGTACAAACACTTTCACAAGTGAATTATATTTTTTAATCGAGATGAGGTCGGCCATTTAATAATGATTTTGACAATGATATTCGATAATGGGCTTTTGAAGAGCCTTGTAAGTTTGTTTGGTGTATCGTGGGTAGTCCATCCCAGAGCAAAACGACACATGGGAAGAATTTGTAGTCATAAATGCAAAGCAGTTATTGTACTTCGGTGAGTGTGCCCATGAGCTCCACGACCTTATTCCACCGGCCCCCTTCTTCCATCGGTCATCTAGACGCACTGCAAGTTACCATCCTTACCTAGTTGCTGTTCCACCAATTCGCACTAAACGTTTCCAAATGTCTTTTGTTATACGCACAGCAAAAGAGTGGCAGGCATTAAGTCCGCCTTTGTACAGTATTATTTTTTTACTTGTGCATAAAGTTTTAATAAATAAATAAATAAACTCTCTACCTGCATCTGTGTTTCCAAACGCATACAACCCTAATCTCTTCAAAGTGAGAGTGAACAGGCTTCTTCTGGGTAAGCTCACTCCACCGTCGACTCTGTCTCTGTCACCACTGACCTAGACTAGAGTCCAGAGCAAACCCAACTTAAAAAAAAAAACATAGTGATTATGAGTGTCCGTTGCACCGGTTCCTGGAAGGATCCTGTTTTGATCTTAATTATATCAAATACTTAACGGCGATGATAAAACACGCTTCATAGAAATATTTAACGATGTTCATTGCTCACTAACAAAAAACAATAGGTAATATCCGTTTGAGAGTGGGATGCAAAACGGATTATTAACAAATCTATTGCGAACCATGACGTAATCGTAGTAATAACAAAATTATTATTTAGTGATGCCAATAATCCTGTGTAATACTTCCTAGATTGGAGTTTATAATAATTAAATCTGATGCCAGTTCTCCGTGATACAAAGGTATAACTTAGTTATAAAAACAATAATAATATATTTTTATAATTTAAACAGAATTATAAAATGCAGAAAATATTTTTTTGTTAGGTACTGAAATGGGAATTCTCCACCTAAGAAAAAACAGTCTCTGTTTTTAGTTAACTCCAAAGAAATTCATTTTTTTACCTCATTATAGCGAGTGTAAATATAATTTGTAACTTAAAACTACTTTGTTAACTTTTAATCCTACAGATCATCTGACATTAAAGTTCTTTACATTATAAACATTATAATAAACTTTTATGTGCAAGCTCTTTTTTACAAGACAAAAGGCCATGTTCGCGGAAACACCTGAATTAAACAAATAAAAGTACACATGGCAAAGAAGTTTAGTATGCAGGTAAATAATTAACATACTATAACATGCACCAAACACAACACAAAACACCAACAACATCATGCAACATGCACGATGCAAGGAAATTTCATTGATGTAGTGTTAGTACGTGATAACTTGCTATGCGTAATACGCTCTCAGACAAGCGATGCCAAGATATTGCCAATCAGTACCTTGCTGAAATATCTTACCTGGACACGAGTTGCTTTGGCTAACCTGAAAGTCTTCAAACAGCCTTCTTAGCTAGGTGAGCCGACGCAAAAAAAAAACCTTTTCAGGTGGAGGTTCATAGATAACTCCGTCATGGAGAGTAGTGGAGAGTAATGTTACACAAACTATAAGACACTTAATATCGTGTCCTTCGTGTCCTGTTGTTTGCACGCTACAGGAACTGATGGGTGCTACTGGAGGCGAAAAACTCGTAGCCTAATTCTGGGCCGACTAAATTAAGATAGCTGTTCGACACGGTAACGAGATAGACTACACGCAGACGGCCCTCTACTAAAATGCTACTTCAGTCGGCTGCACACTAATCTCTTCGGCCGACAGTACTTATATTCCTTTTATGATTGCAGTATTATGTAGCTATTTAACCAAGGTGGAATGTCAAGAGCTGCGCAGGAATGCATCCGTCGACTTGACCGACTTTGGACCTAGTTTCTTCTTTATATACCTACGTATAGAACAGCCAGCCTTGCATCTTATAAGTGACTTACGACTAATAATATTGCCGGTTTATGACGAGAAGTACAGATTATGTCTTAACTTATTACCTAGAAGGGCTTGGTTGCTACAGGTGAAGGATTAGAACCTTCGTTGTCCTCGTCTTTAAATACTCTAGTTACTGTATATCTCTGTATGTAATACACGTGTTTTAAATGTTTGAACTGTATGTTTATCTATGTACTGTCTAAACCTTTAAGCCTAGAGGGGTTTGCAAAGTAATACTAAAACACGAGGTGTGTCGGTACCGCTTAAGGCTACATAGTCCTAAGAAACTAACCAAGTTTCTGGTTGATAGCCTGAGAGCACGTATTGCTTGAAAGGGTCCATTTGACTTCTAAACTGGAAAGGGATTATGTGATGCAAACTATAGGTAGGCAATGTTCCTAAAAGCTTTTTTGTTTTCACGCTGAGTTCACTGGTTACGTCATTTGGGTCTTGGGAACATAAAAAGTCTCAGAGGAAATAAATTAACTGTGGCCCCTAAGACCGGGCAAGAAATGCAACGTTTGTTTTATGTTATTTTTATAGCGCACAACACGAGTAAATTTTAACAAATATATCAAAACTACACGTCGTCGTTTTCCGAACACGCTCTTAACACACGCTAGTTGATAATAATAACCAGTCACACAAAGTTAAGTGACAAACATTTATGACAAATATTTTCGAATCGAAAATTTTAAACGACTCGAATATGGGGAAAGGAAAATATATGGTCGGAGTGCTTGGCCCCGATTCGTCTATAGAACTTCAATTTTCCAAATATATTTCTGGAGTGAATTCAAAAGTTGTTCAGTAAAACCTCAACTGTCACATACATTTACGCGATATATAAGTTTTAACATTCAGCACGTGTCTAGAATATCTCGGGAGGAGCACTGAACTTCGTTGTGGGTGCATTGACTCCCCTGCTCAACCCGTACCTACCGTGTCCTCGAGGACATTATACAATTTATGTCAACGCTAAAAGCAAGGAGTGCCTTCTACACTTTTTATCCCTCATTTGTGTGACTGGGTAATAACAAAATTAAAATAATTACTCTATAAACAAACTACATAATTGGACAAAAGTGTTGTAAAATTCATCTATAACTACTCTTATTTGTTTTTCTCTTGGGTCTTGTTTCCCTGCGCTTATTTACATAACAAGAAATGTTCATACGAAACTGAACCAAGAACTATATTCAAATGGAAGTTCGATTTGCAAAGCTTGTCTGAATATTAATTTGTTTGGCAAATAAATATGGCACAGAGCTGCGCGCTCGCTGACATTTCTTTTGTTTATTTTCTTGAATTATAATTAAGTAAATCTAAATGAACGTACTACACAATATTATTTTGTTTGATTTTAGTTACGTGTCGTGTAACGAAGAATTATGTAATTCATGTATATAGGTGTTCGAGTAACAAATGAAATAATAACGACGATAAAGAAGCAAAGGCGTTTTCTTTCCCAAACAATCAGTTTACCTACATTTCCGCTCCTCAATAACACAGAACTGACCATTGTATTCCATAGATTTCTCTGAGACCTAAACAAAATGCCCAGACGAAGACGTCCGAAAGAATCGCGTGCGTTAAGTATTACGTCGGACTTTCGCTTCGCTTTGTCGATCGCAGGTCGATTCGTCTATTGAGGCGTTATGTATAATTAGTTGCGTCAGTCCCGCTACGTGATCTACCGGTCCCATATTCTAGCGTGCCGTGAATATGTTATGATTGCTACTTTCACATACCGGTACAAATCTTCAGACTTGGATAGTTTCCGACGTCTAGTGATGTACGGTTTTCTGCGGTATGTGTGATGTTGCGGTTTTGGTGTGTAGGTTACGTCACTAGTTTGGCGTGTGTAGACGTTTTTTTGTAAGCCGGGATCGGCACAATACATTTTTGAGACGGTGAGTATAATTATAAGTAAATTAAAGGGTTTTATTGGAGCCATCATCAGTAAGTTTAAAGCTCACAGTTTTTTTTCTTTTTGTTTTATACATAGAGCAGGATCTCGGTTATTCACTTAAGCTCTGATTTTTTCCCGCACATAATGATAATTCATTGATTCATGATTCATGGTATCGTGTCCAGAGAATACAATAGGTACGTTATTCTATTTATAGTCAAATCTTTCTGTCATCCTATGTACAGTCGACAACACATCAGGTTATACGAAACTGTCAAATTTCTCCAAATGATTTGAAACCTTAAAATGTTGAAAGTTATGTACAAAGTCGAATGAGAAAATTTGACAGTTTGTGGTAACTTGACCTGCTGCTGTGTATACTTAACAATTATTTCAAAAACCTCGACAACTGAACTGAATCTTTTCAGTCACGCTTAGTTGACTGTAACAATTACTTTCGTATGTCAACCGAATTAGAACAAACGATGAGCTCAAGGCACGACGGTTGTCACTGACACACATATTTATTTAGGTTATGTAACGTAACGAAGACGAGTAACGTAACGCTTGTAATAGTTATAATAACCGTTATAACTGCTATAATAATTGTTGCTGTCGTGTGTTGATAGCTTCTATGTATGTTGTTGAGTTTTATTGCTTAGTGAATATAATAGCTATTGTGTAACTGAGAATCAAGGGCAACGTTGCAGTGGGATTTATTGGTTCCAATTTTGAAAATGACACCTCTATTTTTGTCGTATTGGTAGATGAGATGGATCGTTGTTGGACTATTGTTAAGGTCATTGTCATAATAATTATATACAACATTTTTTTTTGTTTTTATTGTGAGGCCACACTAGCCCTGGACCTAAACTGCTGGAAGTCATGAGGGAAAAGTGGAATGATGCAGGCTGACAGTAGCCAGTAAGTACCTATGTTTGTTAGTTTACTTTGACACCTCTGAGATTGTATTTCAGTTCGCAGACTCCTTACTTTTGTTACTTTAGTTATTATTTCCTTCATTATTAGAATAGATTTGTATATTATAAAGTTACTTTTACCATTTCATAATTTGGCATTGAAGAGCGGGATCTCCTTGCACAGGTATATGTTTTACTATAAAGGAGGTTCTTATGTAAGATTTATTGTAAAAGTTCTAAAAGTTCCTGCAAAAAAACCTTAGTTTTATTAATTCATAATAAATAATGTTGTTGCAGTTCTTGTTATTTTGATGAATGTATATATTGTTTGCTAGATAAACATACGGTATTTAGCTCCACAAGTTATACTCGTGAAACAGGGGTATTGGGTCAATGTTTTATTTTTAAATCGTAGACTGTCATTATTGATGCTTAAAAGTTTGATCTTTGAACCTGAAACATACTTAACGGTACACTGAGCTTCGCCTACTGGTTTTGTATGTTCATTTTGGTATTTTGTCCTCATTAATAGATTAACCACCACCACCACTTTATAGACCAGTCCTCTGCTGGTCGTATACTTCTTACGGCACAACACCAGAGGGGCAATTCTCGTATTTTGAAGAACGTTTGCATTCTAATCTCAGTCCCAAGCAGTCAGAAATTTTATAGCGTTTACCTACATTTTAACATTTGATTGTCGCTGAGACAAGACGGCGACTTGATTTTTGAACGTTTTTAATTACAGGAATTGGCCTTCCGGTTTTCCGTTTACCGCACCAAGTATCCCAGATGCCTAAAGTACCTACCTAGGTATGTATATCTAGTAAGTGGGCCTCTTCGTGGTCTCCACTCTCGGATTGGTCTTCAAGAGCTACAGTTCGTCGATAGAATAGTTTTATGTTAGTTACGTCGGTGACTTCAATATTCGTTCAGTGAAAAGTTAAAGCTTATAAAAGATTTCGCCCAATGCATTCATCTTATAGTCACTTTTGTCAGCACCAATGACGGGGTCCGCTAGGGCCGATGCATGCCAGGGTTGCGGGAAATTCCGAAAGGGTTACCGTGTCCGCTGGCACAGGCAACCGAAGGAACACGGGTGGGTTTTAGTCAGTAAGAGTCTGACACGCCCTCCCGCTCCGCCCAGAGCGGGAGAAGGTATTTGATGATTTACCACACTCAAAAAAAAAGGTGTAATAGATTAGTAGCATCACGATGACCACAATTATAAGTCTGTTTAACGGTACGAAGTTATTTCATTAATCAAGCTATGCAATAAAGTTTATTCCGTTTATTCTCATTTAAATCGAGTGCAACATTGTCAATGATTCTTCAACATTTCCTAGCGACAGTGACCAACACTATCTGTTTGATGAGTTCGGACACAGACATCATCGATTACTGCTGTTGAAACGTCGGTTTCATCCGATTCAACTGACGCAATGGATTCAAACGACTTTTGTTTGTCAATGATACTAAATGTTCCTGCATTTTGTCCATTTTATTTATTTCTGTATTTTGAGGGGACATAGGATAGGTACTTTTTAACCCGATAGCTCGTTCCCGTGGGATGATTTCCGACCTTATTATAAATGAGAAAGTAACTCCGTCTGTCTATCAGTCTAAGTTAGGACATAGGATAGGTACGTTTTAACCCGGTAGCTCGTTCCCGTGGGATAATTTGAATTTCCGACCTCCACGCGGGCGACACCACGGGCTAAAGCTTGTATTAAATAAAGAGGGCTATAAACGCGTATATCTAGATAAAGCCGTCCGTGAAAAAAAATCTAAGCAACTTAATAATTTGTCACTTGTCAGGATTAGGCGAACCAAGGAAACATTTAAATTTATCGCAGGACTTTGTTTTAAATAATTTCGTTAAAAATAGTATTTACCAACTTCGACAGTTCATTATTGCGATCATTTATTAGTTTCCAATAGAAGGTCATCAATATTTAATATTTTGTAAATGTTGTAAGGAAAAAAAATCAGAAACTCGGAACTTTTAGGAAGTTTGGAAGTTATAGTGGCACAATCAATTGAGGCAGTACTAAAAATATAATATAATATAATAATAAATAGAATAATCTACCTACTTGATTTACAAAAGCTTCAAAGTACTGGTTACGTATCTCATGTAAATAAATCAACATGATGGTAGCAATTGCCAGAAGTTATAACAAATTATCAAGTAGGTAGGTACTTATGTATTATATTTATTCAACACCAGTTCAAATAAATCTTTGATCATAAACGTCAATTATGATAAAGTAGGTAATTTTTTGTTCAGAATTATTGAACGTATAAAAAATTATAACGTCAGAACTATCGATCATCACTTGGCAGACTTCTTTTAAGAAACTAGTTTTTTCTTCTCTCAGCTTTTATTTATGACTGAATTTAAAGACATTGTTTGTATAATAATTGCAGATTTGTTGAAAAAAAGATAAAGCGGCCAGTTAGTGGCTGCCCGAGCACTCTTCGTAATTAACTCTTCCGTTTGTCTCATTTCCCTCGGTTCCTCCGCTTACCCGACAACTTCGGTCTACTTACACAATATTTTTCACACAGTAAAATAGAAAACTCAATTTGAAGGTTACGTCTCATATATCACAGTCGCAACAGAAAACGGTAACATTTATTTTATTTATTAATATAATATAATATGAGACAACATCCACACAAGGTCTTCAGGTCCCGAACTAGGCAGAGCCTGTACTACGGTAACCTGATGACTGATATACATACTTATATACATATACACACCCAGACACAGGTCAAACAGACATGTTCATGCACACAAATGTTTGACTTGTCCGGGAATCGAACCCGGGACCAGCGGCTCAGAAGGCAGGGTCGCTACCAACTGCGCCAACCGGTCAGTCAAAATAATTAATAAAGGTAACATACTAACAACTAGTTGCTAAAAGTCAAAACTTCAAAGTACACTACATTTAAGACATTGTGAAAATCGTTACCCTCCTTTACACACGCACTCGAGCAAAAACAAGCAAGGTCTCGATACTACAATTAGTTCACTGATTAAATAATTAATGCTAAAATTGTGTCATCGTTGCAAAACAGTACAAGTGCAGTTTAGAAATATTTGTTTAACTATTAAAGTTACTTCAACGCGTTTTACCTTCGTCACTGGCCTTAGTAGTAACTCGTGTATGAAATATTCATAAACTTGTAATTAAAATTAAAGAAACTTGCAATGCCATACTGGTTGTAAATATACTAGTTTTTTTCAAATAATAGGCATGTAATGTAAGCCGTTTGCACTTTGTCTATTGTTTTGAACATGCACCATATTACGTGGATGATTTATGCGCGATGCAAGCGAGCATAAAATTAACGACTAAATAAACAAGGCATAATTGATGTGTGAGATGTTAGATCAGAACGCGGTCAATTTTGGCAAAAAGCTTGTAATTGAGATGTGATGAAGTACTTATTTATTTAAATTTTTAACAGCATCGCTGTTTTGTTTTTAAAGTTTTTGTTTGTAATAAGTGTTTTCTTTCTTACGCTGCTTGTTAAATTGACGACACGGTTGGCGCAGTGGTTAAGCGATTGACTGCTGCGTTACGTGTCGCGGGTTCGATCCCCGCACGGAACAAATATTTGTATGACCTGCAAGTAGTTGTTCCGGGTCTGGCTGTTTGTGTATGTGAGTTTAAATGTTTGTAAACGCACCCACTATACAGGAGAAATTCCTAGTGTGGGGCAACGTTTTTAAAAAAAAAAAAAAAAAAAAAATTATATGCACATTAAGTAAAAAACGAATTAAAATAAACCATAAATAATTTGTTATTTTTTATTTGCTACATTTATTTTATTTCAGTAATAATTTACCACTTTCTTCATTGGTTATAAAATTTACGTACAAACCGCTTTATTGATCGTTAATAAGAAATAATCGAAAGCTTCGCAAAAATAATATACACTGTTAATTAAGTTACATTTCCATCAAAAATAAATAATGTTTCAGAGCAAAATAAAAAAAAAAATGTAAATGTAAAGTTATTATAATGTTTTTTGGTAGCAAATATTTCTATTGTAAGTTTACGAACACTAACACAAATGCAATTAATTCATTTCTATTTCCGCTGCCATGCCAACGAGGCAAACAACTAAGATTATGAATATTATTGTAATTGTTTACGTTGCATAAGGCGATTCTTCGCTATTCGTGACAGTGAGAGTATTTCTACGTTTTGTAGGTCGCGATCATTGTATTGAGTGGCACATCGAACACTGAGCGTGGGATATTTAGAGCAAGTGAAAACTAGACACACTTTGTGTTATTTTATCTAATTATACATGGGAAGAAGTTCATTTGACTTGAACTTACTGAGGCTTGGCGCAATAATTGTCGGTTGTTATTTGTTTTTATTTAATTTGTCACGTTATTATTATAAACCTTTTTTTTGTGTATTTTTATTTTATTCAAAATTAAAACAATTGTACAAACTTTATCACTTAGTTTCAACATTTTTGATTAAAAAAAAAATGAGAATTGATGGCGGAAAAATTGAATTTGAATTGTAATAAGGTTATAGGACCTACTGGTAATTCATTTACAATCAAAGCTTCCAACCTATTTCTCAATAATTACGTATTTTATTTACAGTATTATGGTAATTATGGATGTAATAGCTGAAATATGACCGAAACAAAAGGGTTATGTTGGAAGATCGTAATTTTCACCTAAACATAGTAAAACTCGCTAATAGGTTTCGACGGTTATGGCTCAACGATGTTACACATTTAGTTCGAACCGTATCGAAGTTTCACAGTTATGAAATGAGCGAAAAAAAATCATTGCCTACCGATTGTTACAGGCATGCTAATTCGAACGAAATATTGCAACTGTTTCGACATTCGCCAATTTACCATTTTTCCCGAATTTTATTTCTTAAGTACTTCGACAAAATTAAATATTGATTTCTAATTGCTTCAAAATATTAATAGGTTTGAAATGCGTTTAAATGTTAATTTATTGCATTCATTATAATTAAGTCGTTAATTATAATTGCCTTTGTTCGGTCATTAAAATGATATGAGGATATTAAAAAAAATGGAACTGATTACTAGTATTTAGCGCCCTAAAAATATATTGTGTGGGGTTATGAAGGTACTTATCTAATGAATTCTGAGTAGGGTTTCTTTAGATGCAATCGTTTCGTGTCAAATACCACTTAAAAAAACCTATCTTTGTCTATGTTACCTATGTTCAGAATATTTAATGAATCAATAGTTTTATTGCAACTTTAATTTATTTTACATTTTTCTTCACGATTTAACTTATCGACATACTATAACAACCTATTGTTTTGGAACGTACTGCCCATTAATCAATAAACAATTATAACTTGAATATTTCCCGAGACGGCACTCATCCTAACATTAAAATAATCTGTCAGCCGGTACCAGCTCGCCCAATCACAGCTTTCTTCAACTGTCGCGGAGAGAGCGCAGCCGCTATTTTATTTTAAAGAAAGTTTATTTCTCTCTACATTTATGAAACGTCATTACAAAAATTCGACTTACCTTATAAATGCCAAACAAAACACAAACACAATATAATTGGCACAAGAAAGTCCGCAAGTTCACAGTTCACAGGTGTAGCGGCGCGGTCTTGACGCGGTCTACGATTCGAGGTTCTAAGTTCGTTCTCGGCCAGTGTCGTAGTTGCACTGAGCGTTCTTAACGGAAGAGCAGTGCGTGGTTGCGCTCGCGCACGCTCACCTAAAAGTAAAACCAAATACGCGCGCGTACGCCGCACCGCGTAAATCGGTAAGATATCACTGTCGATCTAACGCCCTACACAATGCGTCGTATGCGCGGGCGAATTATTAAGGTTAAAGATAGAAATGTACCATTATCGATAGTGTTATGAGCATAATTTTTGCGTAAATTGATTCGATATAGCGTGCCTAAATAGCATGACTCGATTTTAATGCTAATTGAGTTTCAGTAAGATACAACTGGAGCGTGAGAGTATCTCTATAGTTAGAGGTCTTAATTAGTAAGTAGATGTTCAAAGATAAGTGCTTACGTGTGCTTGTGAAATATGTTTTGTATGATATAATTACTGTTCGAAAACATGTGTGAAATCACAGCTGCTGTATTTTAAAACTTCGTACTTCTAAAATAAAGTCCGTAGTATCTTGAAGGATCTGTGAGAGGTAGCCGATGACGGATCCCTTTACCAGAAAAAAAAAATTGTTTTGCCGTTGCAGTCGTCCGAAGCTGATGAGAAAAATTTACAATATAATCCCATTAAATGTAGGTCGGGACTGTACGCGAGGATACGTGCACTGTCAAAGCGCTCAGCTAAAGTACTGGGCGACTGGGGTAAACATGAGACCAAGATCAATGCAGAGGCGTTTGCAGTCGTGCGCCTAACTAAGGAAAACCTTACAAAGAACTGTAATAAGTATGCATTTATAATTATTGCTGATGCATTTTCTATTGCCGATCTAAGGTTAACGTATGATTCATCTAAGAGCTATATCGATTCGGTTCAAATCACAGTGTTTTTTGACTAAGTAAACACGTTGTGGTAGTCCTCAATAGCAATTGGTATGGAATTCATAGATTTTCTTAAAGGTAATACTAGATTTCAGATCTTTTAAGTGGTTGTTTAAGTAAAGCGAGAAGATTTACCACTCATAGTTATAATCAGTGTTATACACGCGTAAAATAGACTTCTAAGGGGATTTTGTTAGTGTTACCAAACTCTGAATAGAAGCAAGCAATCAATAAATAATGGACACTTATCCCATTTGTAAGATGTGTAACGTGTATATCAAGTGGAGCGTAATAAAAATTACGTATAGGACAGTATTGTCACCACATCAAAGTAGACATGCTGTGGTAACGACCACCTTGCGACACCGAGCCGATTTTGACTCGTGTGTGAAGAAATTTAAACTAGTACGTTAAATATCGATTACTCGAACAATTTTGGGTGTTATAAACTCTACGTGAACATATTTCTGAGCGTAATCGATCAATTGCGCAAACCGGTGCGTAGAAAATATGTTTTTGATTGGTTATTCATGACCATTGTCGATCTAATGAAAGTTCTACTCACCTCAAAAGGTATTTCAATTCGTTAATAATTATTTCGAAATATTAGCATAGGTCTCTACTATTCTACTAGTATAATTAAAATTCGTCCATACATTATGTGGAATATCTGAATTGTTTTAGAGTATAAAAAACACTGTACCCATTTTTGTACTCAAATATTCATTTGCATATTTTTATTCGACAACTCGTTGAAAACCTGGAACGTAAAGTTTTTTACTAACTTTTACCAGGGATTTTTAATGGTAAACGAAAATAACGTTGCCTAAAAGATAATCCCCCATTTAACCATATTGTAAAAACAGATCAGATAATGTTACAAAGGGTTTTATTATTTGGCATCAAATGGTGGTTGAGAGGAAGAAAAGGGACTCAGAAAAAAAATACTGTTACTGTTAGCCTGTGTCACCCAGCCTAGCCTGCTGGGCAAAGGCCCATAGAGGAAAGTAATATATCAAAGGCCGCTCCCCATAACTTCGTAAAAGATAGACAAGACGTAAAATATAGACAAGACGTAAAATATAGACAAGACGTAAAAGATAGACAAGACGTAAAAGATAGACAAGACGTAAAAGATAGACAAGACGTAAAATATAGACAAGACGTAAAAGATAGACAAGACGTAAAAGGTAGACAAGACGTAAAAGATAGACAAGACGTAAAAAATAGACAAGACGTAAAAGATAGACAAGACGTAAAAGATAGACAAAACGTAAAACATAGACAGGACTTAAAAGATAGACAAACCGTAAAATATAGACAGGACGTAAAAGATAGACAAGACGTAAAAGATAGACAAGACGTAAAAGATAGACAAAACGTAAAAGATAGACAGGACTTAAAAGATAGACAAACCGTAAAAGATAGACAGGACGTAAAAGATAGACAGGACGTAAAAGATAGACAAGACGTAAAAGATAGACAAGACGTAAAAGATAGACAAGATGTAAAAGATGGACAAAACAAGCGATCAACGGGGTTAGCACGGCCTCTGTGATAGGCTTGAGTCACGCATTTTATCACGGTTTTTGCTCCCAGACTGTGATAAAAATGTGTGACTCAAGCCTATCACAGTAGGCCGTGCTAACCCCGCTGGAGTCGACATTAGCCCTAGATCATGAGAGTTTTTAGTTTTGTACATTAGTTCTCAATACTGTCAATTATGTTTTTGTACAATTAGAAGAATAGCGTTTTTACCATTTTGGATGTGAAAATTATAATAGTTAATAAATGGAAACCCCCTCATATTCACTCAGTATCTATAATACGTCATACGTTCTTATATAATACGCCTAATCACATCAATAATAATTAATTATCACTAATTACATCTAATCTTTTACGTATATACTTTACTTGTGTATGTATATTTTTTGCTATATAATCATAATGCAGTAATACACCAACAGTAGGAATGGCTTTCATTTTGACAGTTCAACAACATTCATTGCGTTATTTACGTTGTTGAGCAGACAAATTTTTCGAACATATGAAGCAATGTAATATCCTTCATGATAATTCATATTGTGGTTGATAGTGTGTCACGCAATAAGGGTGCTGTTTCTCTATGCTCTTTCTATTTTTCTAACAAACCAGAAATCACAAAAAAAAATCTGCTGTTCCCTACATTTTGAAGGGTTATGCAAACATAAATGTAGGGTACAAATTATTATTTTTCGCGATTTCAGTGTTGGTCCCATAGTAAAAGTTGTTCATAATGATGAGTACAATGACCCCTTAAAAGAATGCCCATGAATTCAATTTCACCCTGTATAACATTCCTGGCTCAATTGTTTTATCCATTATCTACCGTAGAAACTGTTATTTTATAAAGTATTTTGGCATCAGCAGAACCACGTTCGGATGTAATTGCTGTAGGTACCTACCTAGATTGCAAGTAATGGTAGCAACCGTTTCGAATTGATTACAGTTGCTTGGAAACATCAAAGTCTGACTTTTTATTGGGTGCAGCGATGATGTTAGTTAGAATAACCTTTAATTTGTCATCATTTAAACTAGCGTTTAAATAAACATACTCATATTGCTACATCAATCTACAATATGTAACAAAAACCCTGTTGTTCCTTTTAGGGACGTATACATTTACCTACAAGAACAACATTGATGAAATTATAATTTAAAAAAAATGAGCATTGGCCAGTCGAGAGGTCAATACCAAATAACTATTAAAATCGGCACATTCAAAAAAATGTTTATAGTATCTGATTTTACAAGTACATCTTTGTTTCGCTAAATAGCCTACGAGTTCGGCGACTTTCTTTGAACCGATAGAAGATGCCGCCAAAAGCTACCGCGGCGCACGTGCGTGCCTACCTACCCCGCGACCCCGCCACCCGCCGGCGCCGCCCGGCGAATCACTTCATTTATCCTTTAGTCTCCCGCGCAACCTAGTTTTGAACGGATGTTATTGTTGACCTACGTAGTGAGTGACTTGTGATTTGTTTACGTTTACCATGTCCTATTCTAACGTAGAATATTTGAATATGCTGATGAGCACGCAGACTCTACCAAGAACGTTTAGCGAGTCTACCATTACCATCGGTGATTGCATTCTAACGTTTGCACGTACGTACAATACCGAAAGTGTGCCCGGACGAGAGCAACATCGAGCTGACGCAGGAAGAGGCAGACCGAGGACTGGAGACATTGACACCGAGGAGCAAATGTTGGACTTGCAAGATCACTGATCTGACGCCTTTAGATTCTTTCCTCTGGGGCAGTGTAAAGCAACAGCTGTTCAAAAACACGTGCGATACGGAGTTCGAAATGCGTTCACAGATAGTAGCAGCATTTGACCACATCAAGTCCGATACCTCCGTTCTGCGGAGCGTACGTAGGCGTTGCAACAAAGGTGGTCATATCGAAGAGCATCTCCGAGTCGTCAAATAGACATCATAATAAATTAATGCATTCAAATAAACATAAGGTTTTATGTGACAGACGCGGCGACTTTGTTTTTTTTTAATGTAGTGAAGTGTTAAATGTAGTTTTAACAATTATCAATTGTGCAAAATACCGTGTAAACCAACATTTTCAAACATTCATTCGTTAAAGTGAAAAACAACAGCTGACAAGGTCACGAACTTTTGTAGCAAAATATGTAGGTAAGTGGCGCCGGTGTACCGGCCGGCGGCACAGATCAAAGAGTGGGCGGGTACGTTCTATTTTTTTCTGGTTCGCGTCATCGCTTCATGCAGAATTGCAGAGGTAAGAAATCAGTTAAACATTACAAATATTAATTATTTAATATTTATTTTAATAATTTTTTTGAACAGTTTTTTATAAATGACTTGCTTTATTACGTATTTAGACCGATTCTTAAAACGTAGGTAAAAGGAACAACAGGGTTTTTGTTACATATTGTATAGGTCGGTACCTATTCGTTTCAATATTCAATTATCTTACTAATAACAGTACGTCACTAATTTCATAATAATAATTATTTAATTTCCTTTCGATTTGCATAAAAACATATTTGCGTGACAAATATAAAAAATAAAAAAAATTACCTGAATTGTCAGTCTGTATACCAAACTTTCACCGAGGTATTATTATTTTGTTTTTAAGTGTAAAAAAATGTGCGACAATCCTAACGTGCTTAAAAATGGATTATTAATTTGTTATGGTGGTCACCATGACTAGTTATGTCATTCAGTTGCAATACCACCGATATTGGCTCAAAAATCTGTGAGTACCTGAGTACCTACTTATTCGCTAGCTCTGTCTTCTTATTTTAATTCACCAACATTGGTTCCAAGATTTGTAAACATTGCTAAGTTATTTTTTCTTGTTTTCTTTACGGTTCTCGTTTAATTTGTCTACAAGATTTAAGAAATGACTGAATTAATCGCATTATAATTATACATTTCTGTCTATCCATTTAGCCTGATAAGTCACATGGCTGGGCAAAGGCGACCCTCTCCTTTTTTCAATTAAAAAACCAAAATAAAATTAAAAACATGAAACATGTTCGAATATATTTTATTTATATTGAAAAATAAATATAATCTGATATTTTTATTTAGGTTTAAACAAAACGACTGAGTAAATGCCTAAATAAAACATTGAAAATAACTTGAAAACCATGTCAAAATTATTATAATATTCTGTTTGTGAGTAATTACTAGCTATGGATAAAAACTTAACTTTTCACTGTTCATACTTAATTCAAATTTAACTAGTTTGACACGGAATAGTGCTACGCCGTGGCCCGTGAGTTTAGCTCAGCTAAAATTTGAATAACTGGCAGTTAAGTATTTTAGTTTAATACATTTTATACAGACAAAAAGTATATCAGAAATGTGTGGTCATATTAAAGGGTGTGGTACTGTACAGACCACCAACCTGAATGACTTTCTCTATGGGACCACAACAACCACAAAATAATAATCAGCTATCCCTTATACTTGGGTAGGTATTGAAGGTTTGACCTAATCACACACTTCTGATAGACGCTGTATTAAGAGCGTTCATCCCGCGCGGGCTGGCAACTTCGCATTTGTAGTGGTTTTTCGTGATTATTTTATTAAATTTAAATCAATCTACAATTTTTTTCAGCCCAGCACTAGATTGTTGGTAATTATAATTATTTTTAGCATTTACTCTTAAATAAAAATATTTATTAATAATAAGTACTGCAAATAGAAAAATGTTTGTAAAAAATGTGTTTTTATAAGAAAAAACAAAAATAATTGTAATAAAATTGCATATAAATTTATTAATAACAACGATCTAGTGCTTGGCTGAAAAAAATAGTAATTTGATGTAAATTTAAATAAATAATCACGAAAAACCACTAGAAATGCGACGTTGCCAACCCGCGCGGGATGAATGCTCTTAAGGGTACTAGGGTAACAATTAAGTAATGATGTACATGTTTAAATTACACACGATTTATATCGAGGGCCATGAATCACTGGCGTCGCTCAGGATTCTAATACTTGAATCACTCGCTACGGTCGTGATTCAGTCGTTAGAATCCTTCACTAGCTCGTGATTCATCGATGGCCCTCGCTTTAAATCCGTCCTTTATTCACTAATTGCATAATATACTATTCTTGTATCTTACAAAATTATCCCCTTTTGTAAAAAGCTCGCTTCTTCGAATACATCTGTGCACTGCAATTTGACAGCCTAGATTGGCCTTACAAGGCAACTTATTCTTTTCGTGTCCTTTGACCACTACTCAAACTTTGTCTGACCAACCAGTACGAAGATACCAGGTTTTTTTTTTTTGAGGGTGTGATATCATCCAATAACTTTTCCCGCTCTGGGCGGAGCGGGAGGGCGTGCCAGACTCTTACTGACTAAAACCCACCCGTGTTCCTTCAGTTACCAGTTCCAGGGGCCACGGCAACTCTTTCGGACTTTCCCGAAACAACCAAGATAGCTCTGTCATTCGCTTCGTTCAATTCTTGGGATGTGTACTTGTGTAGGTGGTTAGAAAGAAAGAAAAATAGATTTATTTGTCACAGAAACACGTGCATACAAGAAACTAATTAAAAAGCAGGACAGGAAAGAAGGTGAGGCATGTCCTGTGAAGGGGTTTCACACTGCCAAAGAAGAGATATGAAAGTCCTTAGGAGACAAATTTGCCCAGCAATGGGGAAGCATTGGGGGAGCATTTTTGTTGTTATGTTTTTTGTGTGTAATAAAGAATATATAAATAAATAAATAAGCAGCCATAGATTGGCAAATAAAAAACATTAGTTTGAACAACTCTTATCTGTAGTTACTATCTACTAAAAAGAAAGCCTGTACAACCAGCGATGACAAACACGAACAACTTTTCAAACAACAAGTATTTATGATAAGCGGTTTACAAATCACTTATGAACAGATATCTGTTTATTTAATCTGTCTTATAGCCTACCTGATGTCAGTTATATACGGTTATTCCTACTGGTCTTATTACTCTCTAGTACTCTCACATTCTTAACTCAGTATGAGATCATGTAAAGCCAATTTTCTTTGTGATCGAGTGTACTTGCGAGGCTTCCATGGTGCGATTCAAACTGTTATATTTTCAATTGCCAGCTCGTCTCAAAAAGGACTATACCCTAAATATAACATAATTAACGCAAGACCTCATATACCCCAATTAGATTTATGAGTTAAAAGCATAATACAATGACCAAAACAATTTTTTATTAAAGCTAATTATTATTATTAAGAAAATCGTGTTGACCCTAGAATTACTTTATGCATTTAAAATTGAGTCTTATTACCTTGATATAAGATTTAATTTTCTTCGGCTCAATCGGCGGTCAGTATTACAAAATACATAAATTAAAAAAAAAATACCTTTATTAATAGTTACTGAAATTGATTCAGTAGTCAATTATGAGCAAACTAGTTTTAGAACTTGCGTTTATTCTGTTACACCTTGTATATATCAGATGATCTGTAAGGGAAAATGACGCCTTCGAACTTGCAATAGATGCTAACAGTGATTGTTTAGTCATAACCATAATACTACTCAACTGCCATTTTTTAAACGACAAGATAACCAGAATGCTAGAGAGTATTGAATAACAATGGTCCCTCAAATATTGAAAACACTAAAATACACAGAACATTTTCATGGCCCAAAGAGCCAACTCAAAAGAGCTGTAAAATGGCCATGATTTATCACTCTAAATTGATTTAATGAGTAACAGTCGACAAGGCGGTGGCACCAACAGTCTCTCGACCGGAGTTTCGAAACTTTTACCTTACCGATAATAAATGAAGCAAGTTATGACAGTTGGGATGGAATCGTGACCGTTTGTGCGTGCTGTCAACGACTCCTGCTACGCCGACCGACGGCCTGAACAAAGCAATTAACGGCGAGTGGTATTAATATTGTAAATGAAGTTGATGTTATCGGTGTAAGGGGCACCGGCGTTTGATACGACTGAATGTGAAACAAAGTTTTCGTCGCAATAGAATAACAACAAGAAAAGCGTAGATAATAAACTTTAATACCTAAGTCCAAAGTTAGCATCATTCAATAGCATGTTTCTAAAACCTTTTAAAAAAAGTAAATAAAGTTGGGCATAAAACATGAGAACTCTTCATTCTTGTTAAAAAGGACAATGGGAAATGAATGTATGGAGTCTGGGCCCACTCTTCAATAGTAACATCTGATATACCGTTGGATAGGGCTTTTTAAGTGGAACATTAGTTACTAATATAACTATGGTCAAATGTTAGTACTTTCGGAGATACGACGTCTTAAAGTCGTCAGTCTAACATATTCTTTATGGATACTTATAAGGTAAAATAGTAATAATAAGTACACTTAAAATAAAAGAGAATTATTATTCGTCTTGGACACCAAAGACAATTACATCATTTAAAAAACCCACGGGGGCCACGAATGGTTGATGTCTCCTAACTCCTAGGTACCAAATCAAAGAAATAGTGTGAGCGCAACTTCCTACAGTTCGCCGTCCGGTCAAGCAAGAGCAATAACATTGTGATATCGCGTTTCTTCCAACTTGGTTTCGATCAATTAATATATAGCAATAGTATATTCTTGCTCTTACGTGGCGTGACTGTATCCTACCACGCAGCAACCACACATTCTCTGCTGGTATATTATATTCTATTAAATCATGTAAATCGTTTTGTCTGTATATTTCTATAACGTATAAACCGTCTCGAAGATGTTCACTGCAATATGACTGATCGCCATTTGCAAATGCGCCTGGGCAAGCGGCGGGTGCAGCGGGTAGGGTGGGGGCGTAGGTAAGGAGCAAGCAGATAGGTGCCGTCCGTTTTGAGTCTAGCCATAGTTTATCTTTTAACGAAGTAGGTAAACTACGATCACTTTTATGGCAGTATAATAAGTAGTATAACTCCGAAAGTACTGACTTTTGACCTTAGTCGTAATAATAAGTTTTATTCTGCATAAACATACCTATTCATTTATGAGTGTCTTATTCCTATTGAGAGGTGGGCCCATCATTACTCATTCTCCTTTGTTGATTAATTCTTGCTTGATTTGTTCTACCGAAATCCATGGTCTCTATCAAATTGATTTTTCTTCCACATCTCTAAATTCATACGGCCATATGAATTTTGATGATTTTATAGACATTAAGTATAATCAGTCAGAAATTCAGAAGCCTGGTGAACGTTATAGTACAACTAATAGGATTGCTTCTCAAACGCTCTCGAATAAATTAAACCTAACGCGATAGATGGCGTTACTAGTTGCTACCTCTGTTTACGTTATGCTTTAGTTAAATAATATAATTGATCATGATATACTTGAACGCAGTATTTAGCTTTACTTTATTACGACTAGTAATAAGGAAAATGTATGAATGGATGATAATGTAAATCAAAACTGTGTCTGGTTAAAGTGAAGTTCTACTAAACTTGAGGTTGCATGAATCCCGTCAACATTCAGATTGAATGAACCAAACCAAAAAAATCGAAGACATGTGACATCTACCATCCCGCATTGGATCTACGTGGTGAATAGATAAATAGGTAGAATACTCTTTATTATAAACACCATAAAAATTACAGATATAAATGTAGACATTTTACATAGAGTCACACAATGGTCGGTCTTATTGCTAAAAGCGGTTTTTACAGACAACCTTTGGATTTATTATAGACAGAAAGAAGGAAAGACAATACTGCAGGTAGTCAATGGTGTACCATTTACATATACAATCAATACATACATACATGAAACATATACGTATCTATATTATACATATTTAAACACAAAAATAAACATGAAATAAAAGGAACTAAATGTAATGATGAAGTTTAAGGAGAGAGGAAATGTTTTTTTACCAGAATTTTAAAAGTCGACAAATAATGAGCACGCCTTATCGACACGATCAAGGCATTAACTAACCGTACTGCTTAGATTGTAAAAGACTTTGCATAAAAGCTGGTGGAATAGTAGTAGTAATTTATTTCCAAAACTTCAGTACACGTTACATCAGTGAGGTATCTACCCCTGAACTAGGACATTCTGTATGACAGGGGATAAGGTTTCTCCAGTTGCATGGATCAGCATAAGAAGGCTTAGATTAAATTCAATTTACTGTTTTTTTTTTAATTATGAAATGATATAAAATAAAATAAAAAAAGACAAAATATTATGAACAAAAAAAAAAACTAATACTTCTAAAACATATTCTGTTTTAAAATAGAATGGAGGTAGCATGTGTATAGTGAGATATGTAATGGGTGTGTGAAAGTGTGGGTGCAAAATTTGCTGTAGGGCGGGGCCCTCTACTGTTTTAGTTCTTTCTGGCATCTCTAGTCTTAAGTTTTCCGATGACCTCATATATCTATTATGTGTATCATGAAGGATCTTAAAACGTTCTTTAAGGAAGGGGTTCTAGGATGGAACAGAATTCTGTAGAACTGAAATAAGATGCGAGAATTCCGGCGAAGACGTATGGAAAGCAGCTTGAGCTTTGTGCGAAATTCAGAAATGTGATCATATTTGCGCCAAATATAAACCTAATGCAAAAGTTTTGATGTCGCTCAAGTTTACGAGTATCTAGTTGTGCCTCAGTAAAATGGAGATAACTGACATCAGCGTAGTCAAGAAGGGAAAGTAAAACGGATTGTGCGAGCGCAGTTTTAGTGGTAGTTGGAAGAGAGTTCCGCAATCGTCTCAAGGACTTACCAGATGCAATTTTTTGGGACTTAAGTCCTGTAGCTGGGGAACCCAAGAAAGATGTTTGTCGATCTAAACCCCAAGTTTCTTAACTTTTTGCTGACTAGGAATAGAAGTTCCGTTAAATTGAACTTGGCGAAGTTGCTGGAGAACCAGTTGATCTTGGGGGTTCATCCTTGAGCTGCCAACAAAAATGACCTGAGTCTTAGATGGATTAACCTGCATCCCAAATACCTCACTCCACTCGCAAATTGAACCCAAATCCTTGTTTATGACATTAATGGCATCGGCCAAATCCGAACGGGCAGCTTGTTTATAGATTTGTGAATCATCTGCATAGAGGTGGTGGGAAAATAGTTGTGTTTTTTTAAAATAAAGTTTATGAATATTGCGAAGAGTGTAGGAGAAAAAAACGCTACCCTGTGGTACTCCAGAAGAAGTATTGCTCCAAGAAGAGCAGGAATCTTCTATGCATATGCTTTGCTGGTGGCCATATAACTAACAGTCAATCACCGTTGGAGATATGTTAAGCGAGTGAAGCATGCCAAGCAGGATATCGAAATCGAAAGTATTAATATTGTCGATTTCGATATCCTGCTTGGCGTTAAACGCGTTACTAAAATCCAGTAAGCAAAAAACCGTGACGTTAACTAAGGCTGTAGCGATGTTGTGATCAGGACGAAAACCGGACTGGAAAGGATTCAGCAGACTAGTTTTACAAAGAAAAGCTCCAAGCTGATAAAGCTGAACAAGGTGTTCAAGGACTTTGGAGACGAAAGGCAAGTTGGAGATAGGATGGTATTCGTAGAAAAGAAGTAGGATTCCATTTTTTGGGTTAAGGAGTGATTTTTCCCTCTTTCCACATTTATTCACTCCAACGACTTATTCACTAATAACATATTACATAAAGAACTTATATATTTGTTGGTATGGTGAATTGGTCACTTAAAGAAATACACAGCATATACATAGATAATAAAATACATACAAATTAAAATAATTAATATAAAGTGATTTAAAAAAAAACTAACTTATTATTTGTTACAAGGAAAGATGATAATAGCTAGTTTCCACAGGAAGACAATATAAAAGAAAATACATGAACATGATTTTCTTAAAAAAATAATATATAATAGATACTCAGTTTAATTTTGGTGTGATTATATATTCGATATATTTTATTATATGTTTGATTATACGTGAGACGACTGCAATAAACGTGAGCAAATGTTATGAATGGTTGGGGATCATAAATTTTTTTACGGAATTGGTAAAAAGTGTCGGCAAAGATGTCAATGTTGCTGCTATTGTGGATTAAATTATAATTAGCCATAAATCGGACTCTTCTTTCGGATTCTTGATGAGGACATAGCAAATATATCTGTACTGCGTACATATCTAGATATAGTGCTCCTTGGTACAGCGATATTAAGTTCAAATAAAAGCTCCGGAACATTTACAGATTACGGATACATTAATAAAAAAATATCTGATCGGAGAGACTTCTACGTTGTTCCAGAGATATCATATTGAAATGGTTTAGTCTTTGAGGATAACCGGTGTCTCGGTCGCAACTAGAACACCTGAAGCGCAGATCGAACTCAAACTAGTTGTGAGTGTCAAAAACGCTCTCGTAGTCGTCGTCGTGAAAAATTATAAACCAATTACAGGCACTTTTGAATTGTCAAGGGGTCGGTCAGTCAGAAAGATGAAGCTAGTTGCCCATTTGAAAGCGTAGTAGGTACCTATGGAGAAGAACGGGCAAGAAACTCCATGGACACTCTTTTAAATCAAAATATTGTTACAAAAATGTGGTTACATCATTCATGTTTAAATTATACATATGAGAACGATGTAGAATGACGTGCACGTTAAAAGCGTCCGTAATAAAAAGATAATAACAGTATTATAAAGATACCTGGTGTAGGTCCTCTGTATACGTTCTATCCTATTGACGTGGATGCGATATGTAGGATTCCATGCTGGAGATGCGTAATCCAGTATACTTCTAACAAGCACGCTGAAAAGAAGTTTTAGGGTCGGTATAGACCAAAACTCTGAGCAAGTTCTCTTCGCAAAACCTGCCATTTTTGTCGCTTTGGTTAATAGTAGGTCAATGTGGTTAATGAATGACCGTTTTTTGTCGAGCTGGACTCCTGAGTCACGGATGGTGTCAACCTTTTGAAGTTTAACTACATTTACTCTATAAAACGAAGGTACTATATTTTTGTAACGACATGTGATAGTATTTACTTACGTTAAGGGTCATCGTGTTTAACTTTGACCATTCATTTATCGCATCCAGATCCTTCTAAAGAAGCGATACGTCCAAGTCCGTTTTAATTTCTTTGTACATCGATGGAAAAACACCATAGATATAGAGTAGTTTAGGATATCACATAGGATAGGAAGGATTTCGCCGAGGACCGGGAGTATCATTTTCTGACTTACACAATCACACTACCAACTGCGTTAGATGTGATTGAATGGTGTATTATGGCCCACTCCTTCTCACAGAGAGGAGCCCTGTGTCCTACTGGTGAAACATTATAGGCTGATTATGTTATTCATTCGATACACTGTTTTTTAAAGGTCGGAAACTGCTGATCTTAAAAATAGAAAAACATACAGAAAATAGTTTTTTACTTAAAGATTGCAGGAAAACCTATAGTAAGTCTATGGTCTTAAAATGACATGGCAATTCTCTCAATACCGTCAAATGGGGTGAATAGGGATGCAGGGGTGAATAGAGACGAAACTTTAAAAGGGGAATTCTTTGATTTATTTTTATTTTTTTCTATACTTGCACATACTATTATTTTAAGACTTAGCTTTTTAAATTATGTAAATATTAGTTCAGATATGTTGACTATTTTGTTAGAATAAATCTATAACTAAAGTTAAGTTTGTCCTTCAATTCGGACTTGAAAATTCATAGGCAGTGTCACACGGGTGAAGCCACAGATAGCCTGACACAGCTTTGAGGTGGAACCCTCTGGACTCGATTCCTACTCGCACTTGTCCGGTTATAATAGTCGTGATGGCACAGTCGTGAAGGCCTCGCCTCTCATGCACGAGGTTATGGGTTCAAATCCGTGTAAGTACCCATGTGACTTTTTCAATGCGTACGTTCTTTCTGAGTTTATCTTGGACATCACTCACATCGCTGAAAGAAAACATGTTGAGAAAACTTCGATTTATAATGATTAAAAGTCTGAAATCGCCAACCCGCCTGGAGCAAGCGTGGTGATCAGTGGTCATGCCTTCTGTATGATATGTCACCGTGCTTACAATATAACGTATTCATTTCCGATAATTAATTATCTGTCCATGTCCAACCGTCAAAATGTGAACGAACCTGCACTTACCGATGGGGTTCACAATCTGTCTAATTTTATCATCCGTAAATTTGTGAACCGTCCCTGATTGGTTCCTCTTGGTGGTAGCCGAATTAGTCGTAGTAAATAAGCCAGGGCACCCCGACCAAATGGGTTACGTTACGTTAGAATTGTGACCAACAGCGCATGGGCCGAGCGAGCGGACATGCGGTGCCGCGGCAGCGGCCGGCGAGCGCTACTTCCAAGTTTGTCGCAGTTACTTGGCTATTTAGCTATAAGGCTCGTTCCGTCACATGCAAGTTTGATACCTGTTCATAATTTGTCGGTTTGCCATGGGTAGATTATAAAGCTATTGAAAAATGACGAGTTAAATTGTAAATGGTATGTTGCAGTTCACAATTTTTCGATAGCTTATAATCTCGTGACATAGATTATAAACTAGCGATGTTCATAATCATACGGTGACATATATATTATAGCTGTGCCCCGTTACTTCGTTATCGCTTAGCGTTCTCTCTGACTTTCATTCTTTTCGCTCGGCTCCTTATGGTCGTCGCATGATGTTTAATAGCCTTGAAACTTTCTCAAGATTTGGGCTGCCAAATGAGAAATATTTTTACAAATCCGAACGGTAGTTCCAGAGATTAGCGCTTTCGAACAAAAAACTAACTCTTCAGCTATACACGGTGACATTTGAATCACAGTTTTGCTAGAACAAACGTTGTTTAGACCATGGTCTACTACCATTCTACAGCATCAAATATGTTATTAAAACAATCTTATCTAGGAGTTCTCAAATTAGTCTTATGTTGCTCAAACGTGTAATAATGTTTGAAACATTAACCGTAACATCTCAAACTCAAAGCATTTATTTCAATTAAACCATTTACAGGCACTTTTGAATTGTCAAGTGGTCGGTCAGTCAGAAATATGAAGCTAGTTGCCCATTCCAAAGCGTAGTAGGTACCTATGGAGAAGAACGGGCAAGAAACTCCATGGACACTCTTTTAAATTATATTGTTACATAAATATTAGTTACATCATTAATCTTGTATATAGGTATAATATCAAAGTACTCATCACGGTAGCGATATTGCATTCAAGACGCGAGTGCCGCGCGTCGCAGCCACAGTGTCTGTGTTGTAGGCCGTAACGATAATACCGACATTTTTAACATTGCCTTTTTTGTGTTTTTTTCGAAAACCAATGACGTATTTTTTTCTATTGGATGCTATAGAATGGTTGTAGACCATGGTCTGAACAACGTTTGTTCTAGCAAAACTGTGATTCAAATGTCACCGTGTATTTGTATAAAGATGGAAAATAACGAGTTAAAATCATTTTAATTTTACATCAGTTCGCATTTTGAAGTGTCAATCGATTTTCGTGCTGGCTGTACGTGGTAATTTATTGTTGACCAATTTAATTCCTTGAAATATGACGTCTTTGCCTCGACGGGTGACGTTATTCCTGTCCTCGTGGTTATAATAACAGACCGGGAAAAGGGAAAACATAAACTAGTAGTTAATTCTTAATAATTGCATAAGTCATTATTTGTATAATCCCATGCCCCCCATTGGTATTACCGATTAGCGGTATGTCATTGTGTTACTGCGTTGTATTGATCCTTTTGCCTTATAAGGCGTGGTAGTAATGCATTATACTAATCATACAGTTTTAGTGTCCATCATCATCATTTCAGCCGAAAGACGTCCACTGCTGGACATATGCCTCCCCCAAGCACCTCCACTTCGACCGCTTTTGTGCTTCACGCATCCAACGGGTTCCTGCGGCTTTGACAAGATCGTCTGTCCACCTTGTGGGAGGCCTTCCAACGCTACGTCTTCCGGTACGCGGTCGCCACTCTAGAACTATCCGGCCCCATCGGCCATCTGTTCTGCGAGCAATGTGCCCTGCCCACTGCCACTTCAGTTTGGCAATTCTTCGGGCTATATCGGTTACCTTGGTTCTCCTGCGGATCTCTTCATTTCTGATTCGATCACGCAGGGAAACTCCAAGCATAGCCCTCTCCATTGCCCTTTAAGAGTAAAAGTAAGAGTGCGACGAAGCATATTCTAGTCACATCTTTCTAGCTCCCTCATTTTTAGGCTTCAGTGTAATGTCGCAAAAAGAATAAAATGTGCTGCGTTCACCAGAATACTTAACTCAAAATTGCAGATTTTTTTAGTTATGTCACCATTTTTGCAAATGAGCGATTTGTTGAATCCTAATTTAATAGCCACAAAAATATTTAAGTGCAATATTTCACTTACATTATTAAAAGTACTGATGAAAAATTATAGAAATAGGTACTAACCCTGGCACATTGGCATCTTATCATTCCTGCCTTAATCCTGTAGCTGGGTTGAGTTCAGAGAAGTTCTATGCCCCTGTTCATTGAACCGTAAGCCACACTTTCTTCAGACTGCTTGGCTTAAGAAATATGCTTCTTATAGCTTTCAAATAACCTCCTTTTAACATAAATATTTTTAGGGCCTAATATTAAGCTGCTTTCTTTGCATAATTATTAAAGATAACTGCACCCCGCGGTTTCATCCGCATAAGTCTCAATACCGTGAGAAAATCGGAATAAAAGTATCCTATGTCCTATCTAGGTCATGGTCTACCCTTATGCCAAATTTCATCCAAATCCGTGCAGCCGTTTTAGCGTGAAAGCGTAACAAACAAACATACAAAAATCAAATCTTTTCTCTTTATAATAAACCTATGAAATTGCCGTATATTATACAGAAAGTTAAAGTCATTTTTATATAAATATTTTTTATTTCTATCAATCAAAATATGGACCCATGCTATTGATTCATCTCTGCCCGCGCAGTGGTAATTTTTCAATGCCCTTCTTGAAGAAGTCAGGTGTACGGGGGAGCCAACAAACTCTGCAAAGGCATCGATGGTATATACAGAATTTGAGTCACCTCCGTCATACTTTTCCAGCATTGAGCGGCACCAATCCAAACGACGGTGTTTTTGATCTTCCACCAAATTATGAGGTATCCATCTAGTACAAACCTTTCTGACGCCTAAATATTTATGTAAGGCTTTTTTACTTGACTCATACCAATGTTTAAAGCTGCCCAAATCTGTTGATATATATCACCCATCTATCAGCTTCTATCATTAGCCGCACAGCACTCACGTTATCTTTAGTAGCCGCCGTAGAAGGACGTCCTTCTTGCGAATCATCAGTGAGTTTGCTTTGAACAAGTTTAAAGTCATTAAACTAGTTGTAAACAGTGGCACGGGATGGGGCTTCGTCAAGAAATGCTAATCGAAATCTTTCGTAACATTGTTGTTGAGTAAGACCGCAACGAAAGTCGTAATAAATCATTGAACGAAAATGATCTCTAGTCAAATCAATTTCGACGCACGACAGACACTTATTAAATTGCAGCCAGTTTGTTAAAACAAATGACATATGAATTCATTACACATCTGCAGATTCCGAAAGAGTACCTAATTCGAAATTTAAATACATTTTTCATCGGCTGCTTTTCTTACTGGCCTATTCTAAAAACTTTCAGTGTGACCCCCGTATGCTGTTGAAAATGTTCAAATAAGTAAATCATTATAATATGAGACTAATCTTCCGAGACCGGAAGGAGTTAAGGGAGACGTTGGCAAGAGATTGTCTTATTGATAGTGCCATTGGACCTCTAGACATACACCTTACAAACTACATAAAATACACACATAAGCACCCTTCTTTCCATGGAGGTAGACCACCACCTGCTACGATCCTTACATACTCCTTTTGTCTCGTTTACGTTCATACATCTGGTCGAACACGCACGCCATTTGCGACTACTACGCAGCTGACCTTTCTGAACCACATCACCAATAAGGTCAGTATTTATGTTCTATTAGGGCGTCCCCTCCCGGTGTTTCCATTCACATCTGCCTTGTTAGTCGCCTTTCATTCATCCTCTCAACATGACCAAACCATCTCTTTAAAAATTTTGTTACTACATTTTATTTTTTTCCTTAAGAGGAAGAAGGAGACATAAAATATATAAAGTATATAACCAAACTTCTGTTAACTCATACTGAGAAAAGTTACGTTACACACAGTGTTCATGTTTGGTCAACGTTCGCTTTTTTATAATTTTTCTACTCCTTTACCAGACCTAGGTATGTATAGGAAGAGACAACGGTAGTATAGCATAACATACAATTCTACATCAAACTTATTTATTTAAATGGTGGTATATAATTAAATTTTTAAATTGAAATTTCCTAATTTGTTTTCTATATTATAAAACTACTAAGTACCGACCCGCCTCTGCTTCTCACAGTTTTTACGAATTGACAAAACATAATTTTTTTTTATATGTTAGTTTAATATTAAAGTTTCATGCACTTATACCTCCTGAAATAAATTCTCTAAATGATAGTGAAACCCGCATCAAACTCTGTTGCGCAGTTTAGTAGGCAACGCGGTCACATATAAACAGACACGAAAAGTGACTTCAATTTATAATATGTATAGATTCACGTTATGGCGCGACAGTGTGTCCCGGAGCAAGACGTTGTTAGGCGATATCCCCTTGACGCCAATTAAAACCATTCGGTGCAATAGTCACGCGTTCCTTATTCAATGTTACACCTACGATACGAGTATATCTCACGGTTGGTTCATCCAGGCGTACCTTTAGACTCGATATCATAATATTATTTGTATGTATAAGTACTTCTATGAAATCTTACTGCTTCGTGATAAGCAGAAAAAGGACAAGCTCCAAAGTTTCCGCACTATTACCTACTTTGGATCGCAACATGGTTTAGATTTAAAGTGATCAGTTTCGGATAAGTTTGTACTTACCTAAAACTGATTGTCTAATGACCCTTTATGTTCCATAATAATGTTAATAGAAAAAAAATGCACGTAAATGACTTACTAAGTTAATAAATGGCAACTGGTGTCTAAGGCTGTCTCGCAGCTTCATGCGCCAATGAATGGTCGGGCTCACCTGGTATCAACAAAACATTTCTAATGCTATGGAAATATGCTATTCAACATGCTCAAATGGTGAACTTAGCAACTGGTGCACTTCTCATATGGTACACTTCGCAACTGGTGCACTTCTCAATTGGTGCACTTCGCAATAGGAGCACTTTTTAAGATGAGTGGAGATGTGGAAAAATTGTCTAAAAATGAAAGAGCCTTTGGTTTTGCGTAGTTAATTTTCTTAAAAATACAATCAACAAAATAATTTTAATTAAACTCTACATAATCACTAAAAGTCACTCGGAAATAATAAAAATATAATTATGTAAGAATAAATTAGATTTACAGCAAAAAGTTATCATAATAAAGACATGATAGAATATCATATTATATCAATAACCTTTATAATATTATAATTTAAACTGTACTTATAGTTATTATTATTAATTAATTAGAAGCTTTAAATTAAATCGTAACCTGTTTCTCAAAAACCGGTTATAAATAATATAGATAAACCTTTGTTTCTTACTAAGTAGATAATTGTTACTATTAATTAAGTAAATAGCTATAAATTAAATTACTTGAATAATTGGAAAAACGTGATCATTTTCATAAAATGTTCCACCGCTAGATTTCCGTCTTCTAATTTACGTAATAGTTTCTTATATTTTCGGTCAAACATCACATCACGCTGTTTACGGTATTTTCTGACATTGTGAAATAAAATGCTACGCGCACACTTGTCCCAATACTTGCTTTCTATTTTTAATTTGTGTACAAACATGTACAAGCTGGGATGTTTGGGTATTCGAGCATTTAAACGGCGATGCCATCCTTCCAAGGCATTAGTAGTCCTGTGTCTCTGGTTTGCGCAGCTCAGAATTGACGGTGGCATTTTTGGAAACCACGTTTTTTCAAAATATTCTTGGAATTTTGTCATTTGTTGATTGTTTGGAGCAACACTTAAAATGTAGGTCCATGCGGCGGGAATATGGTTCTCTGGTACTAGTGCTATAATGGAGCATAACCTGGCGGTATTCCGCCTAGCCGTTGTGCCCAGCAATTTGATTGTTTTAGCTTTTTTCCATGTAGCGGCGTTAAAATGACGGTAGCATTCGCTCAAAACTACAGCCGGAAAAACTGATTTAACTGCATTCAACTGCGCTGTTTCATAATCAGATTTAGGGCAGATTTTTCAACAGTCAGATAACTTTTATCTGAAGAATAAATCTGACAGTTTGACATATTTTCTATACAAAAGCTGTCAAACCGCAATATTTATTCCTCAGATAAAAGTTATCCGACTATTGAAAAATCAGCCCTTAAAAGTTTTAATATTTATACCAAGTTTTTCCTTCAATATTGAAAAGAGCCGTGTGTATGTTTGTTGTCTTTTGTTAGGTGGTAAAGCATAAACTGTAGGTATTATACCAGTAACCTGTTCGTTTGAGTTCACATCCAGATGTATAGTTTATACCTGATAAAATGGACGTGGAGCTGATTGAAAAGTACAATCTGCGTAATACGATCCAGGCACTTTCATTAGTCTTCTTGCTATGCGAGTGGCAAATAATTATGATAATTTTTTCCACTTCACCGTCCTCACACACAAAAAAATTCGTACCTAAAACGTTAGGTATATGTACATCTGCAGGAGAACTATGGTGTAATAGGCATGTGTTTAGATATTTTTTGCGTGCTCTGTATAATGTGTCCTTGACGGAATGAAATGAAGGTAGTAAAAAAAATTTTTTTTTTTCAACAATTCTGCTTAAGTTTATATCATTCTCCTCAAATATTTTTTGGACAGGCCTAAAATCATTGCCTTTTTCTGTCTTTTTTAAATCGATATAATTATGATAACTTATTTTATTTGGAGTATTGTCTTGTCCGTCACAAGTATGTGCAGATTGTCTTATAACAATTTTCCTTGTTTCATCGTAGGTAACTGAACCATTTCAATGTTTCCTGTTTACACATGTCCACAAAGTAGTCATTTTATTGGTCTTCTTTTTACTGTGTATATGTTCACCACATATAATAGTAATATTCCCCCTTTGATTTGTATCAAATCGAACGTCCTCTTCATCCATCATGAACACTAAACCACGTATTGAATATACAATCAAGAAATATGTACCTAATAATATGGACACTAAAACACAAAACAACACACTGAATAAAACCATCGTTTAACTAAATTTCTAGCTGCCGTAGTCTTGACAGTTTTATGTTTTTTATTCTAACGACCCTCATTTAGTTTTATATCGCATGAATATTGGGTTACCACTCCGCAACAAACAAGTGCTTGAAAATTGTATGTTTGTTTTATAAAGCATAATCACTTTGTTATTATTATAATTTTATTTGCAGTAGGTAAAAAAGAAAAGATCCCGTTTCTCCAATTATTATATTAGTGATTATGTAATTTAATTTAAAGCTTTTATTAAATGAATAATAATAACTATAAGTAAAAGAAGTACAGTTTAAATTATAATATTATAAAGGTTATTGATATAATATGATATTATATCATGTCTTTATTATGATAACTTTTTGCTGAAAATCTAATTTTTTCTTATATAATTGTATTTTTATTATTTCCGAGTGACTTTTTTTATAAAAAAAATAAAAACGTTATAGTGATTATGTAGAGTTTAATTAAAATTATTTAGTTGATTGTATTTTTGAGAAAATTACCTACGCAAAACCAAATAATAATATTCTTTCATTTTTAGATTTTTTTTCCAAATGTCCACTCATCTTAAAAAGTGCTTCTTTTGCGAAGTGCACCAGTTGAGAAGTGCACCAGTTGCGAAGTGTACCATATGAGAAGTGCACCAGTTGCTAAGTTCACCATTTGAGCATGGTGTACAAGTTGAGATGTGCACCAAATGCGTCAAACCCAACTGATTTACTGATGATTGTATATGTATATTTATACGTGAAACTAACATTGGTGCCGATTCCCTTGTTCACAAACTAAACTAAATTTAAGTTGGGTGCATCTTTTTCTTTCTATTTCATTAAGAAAAGGACAGAAGATAAATATAAGTTTAGTCCTGTCAAATTAGTCAGCACCTGACGTAATTTGATGTAACTTTAGTAGTCAACTTTTTAATCACGTCTAAACTTGTATGGAGTAGTGTCAGGCGCTGATTAATTTGACAGGACTAAACTAAAATTTATCTTCTGTCCTTTTCATAATGAAATAGAAAGAAAAAGATGCACTCAACTTAAATTTAGTTTAGTTTGTGAACAAGGGAATCGGCACCAATGAATAACTAAGTTTGCGTAACTAGTTGCGTAACGTAAGTCAAATGTCAAATTTTTGCATTTAATAGGAACTACCGTTCTATTCTATAAATGCGTTTGCAAACAGCGAAACTGACTTAATAACTTTGGAATTAAAGATTTTATTAGGTTCTTTTGTTTATTTTTTGATAGGATTTTCGCATTCTGTGAGTTTGTGCACTTGATCGCGGTTTGCCTGACACGTACGGTGGGCTGCATCAATTGGGTACCCCAGTTGTATTAATATTAACTTTGAACTTTGACGCTGACTGTACAGTCAGCGTCACGATGCGGGTACCCCCTTCAAAATTATTTTTTTATACAACTGGGGTAACCAATTGATGCAGCCCACCGTACTTACATACAACATGTTAAAATTTAAATGATGAAATGATGATTAGTCATGCGTACAATGATTATAATACCTACCAGTTACACAAATACAATTGAAAGATATAGGTATATAATATTTAGTATTTTTCCCGTTCCATGTTTACGTTATATTGATGATAAATTATTTGTATGGAATGGAAACTCAGATGCTTGAATTTCGATATAATTTGTTAACTTCAAACTAAACAATCCTATTTATTTATATTGGCTTTTTTTGGCTTTATTCACTATAATCTAGGTATTTTTTAAGAGGACTATTACAAAATCCAGGGCGTCGAGTTCGATCTAAGTTAATTTGAGTATGCCGAATGACATCAAAATCAGCATGACCAAACCGTTGATGGCACGCACCTTGTTTCCGCCTGAAAAAAGACTAAATAATACCTTCTTTAGGCGACCGAAGAAGCGCTCCTTCAACGATTGCTTCATGTCAGCAACGTTGATGCCTAACGCTTCCGACATACCCAAATATTTATAGCTTTCGGATGAGGAGGGGTATATAAGGTGTATGGAGGCCGAAAGATGAATTCCTTCGGATTCCATAATCTCACCTCGCTTTACATGCATGACTGCACATTTGTCTACAACAAATTCCATGATGGCGCTACTGAAAGTTTCAGTTACCTTCAGTAGCCCCATCAGACGCAATTTGTTATGGGCAAAGATTTTCAAGTCATCCATGTAGAGGAGGTGAGATATAACCTGATCACCACTCTTCAACCGATAACCTAGAGCTGAATCCTCCAGTAGTGTGCTTAGAGGATTCAGGGCTAAGCAGAACCAAAGTGGACTGAAACTGTCGCCCTGAAATACTCCCCGTTTAATCCATACAGGCTCATCATTCCTTTGGAACCGTCCTCTATTGCCCCATACACGACTCAAGGAAGGTGCGTAGAGTTGCATCTATCATGTACAACTCCAGCACCCTCATGGGCCATGTATGTGGCACCAAGTCGTAAGCCTTCTTATAATCTATCCAGCATGTCAAAAGATCCTTGAGGGATCGACGAACCTGTTGGCTAATGGCCATGTCAATGAGGAGTAACTCTTTAGTACCGCGGGACCCGTTTCTACATCCATTTTGAGAGGCAGACATAATCAAGTTACTGTTAATGTGCGTATTGATTTTCGCTCTCAAAATGGATGTAAGAAGTTTATAGACCGTCGACAAACACGTGATCGGTCTATAATTCTTGGTTTCCGTGGGACTACCTGACGTATCGAGCAAGTAGGTATCGCCTGTTGTTAGAAACTGCGGTAGCGACCCAGACTCTAAGGATGACTGGAACTGAGATGCCAGGCAAATTTGTGAACTGATTAGCCATTTCAACCAAAAGTTGTGTAATCCATCCGGTCCCGGAGATTTCCAGTTCGATAACGAACGGACCGCTCTGGCAACTTCTAGGGGTTCTTCTGCTTCCATTGCTGGTATAATTCCACACACTCGCTCAACATCCTTGACTGACCAGTTGGCGCAGTTCGTAGCGACCCTGCCTTCTGAGCCGCTGGTCCCGGGTTCGATCCCCGGACAAGTCAAACATTTGTGTGCATGAACATGTCGGTTTGACCTGTGTCTGGGTGTGTATATGTATATTAGTATGTATATCATTCATAAAGTTACCGTTGTACAGGTTCTACCTAGTTCGGGACCTGAACACCTTGTGTGGATGTTGTCTCATATTATTATTATCCTGTACCCAGTCAGCCTCAGCGTGACAGACAGGTACCGGCCAGATGCTGCGCCAGAATATTCTCGTGGCAGCGGACACGTCATCCGGGCGGTACACGCCCGTCACATTATGTTCATGTCGCTCCCAAGCTCTGTACACCCACCTCTCATCGCTCTGGAACATGCGATTCTGCGTGTATTTATTTATTTTATTATTTATGTACACACAGTAAAACAGATACAAATACGACATCAGCTCGCTGCTTATACCGCCAAATACGGCTCGCCCATGCACGAACATTCTGCTTCAGGAAGTCGATGCGCACTGTGACACGGGACATGTATTCTTGAGGGCTGATTCCAGTCCCCGAGAATGCCTGCCTTACAAAGCGCATCACTCGTGCCCTCCTTGAAGCAATATAGGTTGCCCATAAGTACCCTGGCCCCATCGATTCGACGCTCGACCCTGCACAGCCAGGCTGGTACAGCTGGTTCTGGTCGAATAGCTCCGTCACAGTTGGAAAACTTGACGTTAGCTAAACGACATGCCGCAACAGTCACGTAATACAGGGTCGAATGTGTATCAACAAGATGTTTGCTGCTCTCGAACTCATCCTTATGCTGCAAATCCAGGGCACACACCAGCGGCCTATTTTTTTTGTGTATAGGTAGGCGTGGTAATCGGGGTCTTAGTTCGATCAAAGTGGATCCATACTTGCGAAACGCATCCTCCAGTGCGCTCTTCAATGGGCGTTGCACTGGCTACTTACTGTGGCAGCCATAACATCGTCCTCTTCAACACCATGATTGGACCGTGGTGGCATTGCATCAATGGTTAAAGCTTGTACCACGGTTTATGACGTAGTCGAGACGATATGGTTGCTCAGCTCTGAGCGCAGCCTATCAAGTGCAGCATCGTTGAACCTATGATTGCGTTGGATGACCCGCACCTCATCCGATAGTCGTGCGGCCGAGACATTGACGGTTGGCTCTACTTTCTGAAACAGAGACAGCATCCTACCATGGTACGCAGTGAGGTTAGTTCCCCCCTCTGTAGTAATATGCGCGCATGACGCGTTCTCGTTCATAGACTGAGTCCATCTCATGCGCTGCACACAATCACCGGCAGCGGGGACCCGGCTCGGGGCCGGACGGCCCCTAAGTCCCAAGCTCCTCGGTGGCCTCTCCCCTGCCGACGTACAGGTATTAGCGACGTTGGCGGGGAAAAATACTCGTCGCTCGAGCTCGACGCAACTACCGCGGTCGGCGTCGTCACAGCGCTCACGGTGGGGCTGGGTACCGGTGGCGGCGAGGCGGAGCCGAGCGAAGAGTCCGGAGGTGGTAGGCGTGCTCGTCTTGAAGCTGACCTCGTCCACATTTTTCAGCTTTAACAAGCATTTTGTATTATTATTCTAAGGCATTTCCTCTGTTTTATCGGAGGTGGCTTATGCAACCTTCGATAAAACAGAGTCGTTTCCGATTCGGTAGTTTATGATAAAAGCCTGTACAATTCTGGTTAAGTTTGCTTTTCTTAAATTATGTCGTAATAATTGTCGTAATTTTCAGGCTTGCGGTAGGGTTTCTAATAAAATATAAAAACTGCGTCTAAAATTGATATAATTAAAAAATTTCGTGACGTGTTGACGTTAGTGTTGCCAGCTTATTATTATTATTGTGTCGTCAATCATATTTTTTTAAATAGATGAGGTCGGTGTTTCCTATCGGACTACTCTGAGAAGAAAAGCCGAAACAAACTCAGAGGTCACAGTCTCTTTTAAAGGCTATGTAGATCGGTGTCTGAAATGGTCTTTTGAGGAAAGAACCACACAGATTAAGTAGACCTGTCCAGTCAGTGCACGCATGTGTCAGTAACCGTGCAGCACAACTCTGAACTTAAGGAGCTCAACGATTCGACGAACAATACCAAAGAAAGGACATTTGGGTAGGCCACATAAACTACTCAAACTGCCAGACCTTGATTATAACTGAAACAATGACCCACATAGTTCTCACATTCACAATACTTAAAATAATATAATACTATAAACATTACATATTTATGTCATTGTTTATATAAAAAGGTAAATATTCTTACAGAAAATAATAAAAGTAAAATAGTTAGCAAAATAAAGTAAAAAATCAACATTCACCGTGTAAATATAATGGAGCAGCTCAATTCCAAGCCTTTTTGTCCTCAATATAGTCTTTGATAGTATGGATATAGAGATGTGGGGAGATAGTAAATATAGTCTGTCTGGCATAGTTTCAGCTTTATAAAAGATTTGAATTTATTAAGGCTTAGTTCTTGAATGTGGCTAAAAGTTTATTATAAAAACGTATACATTGGCATCTAAACGAGTTACTTACTTTCTTCAGCCTTTTATTTTTTTGGGTGGGAAATCAACAAATAACTTCTCACACTCTGGGGGGAGCGGGACGGCGTGTCAGACTCTTACTGACTAAAACCCACCCGTATTCATTCAGTTGCCTGTGCCAGGGGCCACGGTAACCCTTTCGAAATTTCCCGCGACCCTTGCAGGCATCGGACCTAGCGGACCCCACCATTGGTGCTGACATCTCTTTGAGGCGCGCGTGGAACACAACGCGCCGTCGACCTGGGCCGGGTTCTTATCGGACGGCGGGCTACCCATTGCTCGCTGTCCGCAAGCCCGGGCCTATTGTGGCCGGGAATTGGCCTGGGATTCCCAACGCCCAGGGCGTCTCCTGCGGCTACTAGGGGCGTGAGGGCGCATATTTTGCCTCTTCCTCACGCGTTCTCCTCCTTCGCGAGCATTACTGCTTCGCAGACGGAGATGGCCGGTTCCCCATGCCCTCTCGCTCCATACCATGGCCTGGACTAGGGCCGGACGCGAGAGATCGCCACCGCCGATCGCCTCACCGAGGATACGGCGGTGCTCCGCCCAAGCCGGGCAGACCTCCACCGTACGCTAGTTTATTTATTTATGTAATTAATTTATCTCAGGTCATAGCTTCATTTAAAAAAAATTACGTATTATGGTATAGTTAATTTATTATAGGTATATCGTCTTCACATATTATTATAAATATAATGAATCTACTTAAACAAAATACATTGTAAAACATTTTAAAAGTTTCTTATCTGTGTGGTTTCTGGCCCATTCTTCTCCATACGAAACTACCTTTTGGAAGGGGCAGCTAGGATCAATTCTATTTTCTTTTAAATTTTGACGTTCAAGTGCAAGTCATCTTTTAAGTGCCTATTTGAAATAAAGGTTTAGACTATTTTTTTTTTACACGTTGATCCACACACTTTGACTTAGATATTTTTCATAAGAAGTCAAATACTCATCATCATCTGCCACGCCTTTTCCAAACCACTAGTATCTTGGGTCGGCTTCCAGTCTAACCGGATGCAGCTGAATACCAGTATTTTACATGGATTTTGTATAATTTTGTATTTGTATAATTACATAGCACATGTGTGAGCACTATGTACCTACCCACTATAAAGCTTACTGGGTTCGTCTTTCATTGACTTGAATGTGCCCTGGCGGCTGAGAGTATGTCATGCTCACTCAAATGTGTCGCTGGTGGTGGCGTGTGTATTGGATCATTGAGTTCCCTTCAAAATGGTTGAGCTGAATGGTGCTGATCCATACGTCATGTTCGTGAACGGGCGCCGTCAGTAGGCACTGGTCATTTCTTAGCTGCCACGGCTTATTTTAATTCCATAATTGTTTTTTATCTTTTTATTACGGACACTTTTAACGTGCACGTGTTTTTACATCGTTCTCACATGTATAATTACAACATGAATGATGTAACCACTTTTTTGTAACAATATTTTGATTTAAAAGAGTGTCCATGGAGTTTCTTGCCCGTTCTTCTCCATAGGTACCTACTACGCTTTGGAATGGGCAACTAGCTTCATCTTTCTGACTGACCGACCCCTTGACAATTCAAAAGTGCCTGTGATTGGTTTATTTGAAATAAATGCTTTGAGTTTGAGTTGAGTTTTTGAGGAGCGACTGCCTATCTTACACACAACCCAGTTACTGGGTAATACAATACCCCTTGTTACGACTGGTTGTCAGACTTTCGGGCTTCTAACGACCCGTAATGGCTATCATAGGTCCACGAAAGACAGCCGGGACCAACTTCTTAACGTGCTTTCTGAGGCACAGAGGGTTCTTATTATGAAAAGATGGTCACCCATCCACGGACCAACCGCGGCAACCGTAGCTTAACTTGATCGATCGACCCGTGCGGTTGTTATCACTAACCCAGAAGCCCCCCAGAAGGCGAATACTTTGTCGCATAAAAATAATTAATAAATTCGGCCCTTGTTACAATGAAAACATTTTATTTTTCAATGCTTTCTCTTGTTCTTGTATTTATTTATCCTTTATTGTACGTACACCACAAAATACATAACAAAAAATAATTAGAACACTACAAAATATACAATGGGCGGCTTTATCGCTTTCTGCGATCTCTTCCAGGCAACCTTGGAATGGACAGTGATTTTCGTGGACAAATAATAAGTATCTCTTAGAATATAGAAAGAACATATTCTAAGAAGTATCTATACAATACACCAAAATAGATACACAGATATATACATTTATCCTAAATAATACTCGTAGATACTCAGTACGTCGGTAGACAGCAAACCGAACGCGCGCGCATATACTTGGTTCCTACTACTCGGCGACGAATTGGTGACTCACACATCGTACCTACGACCACCCAACAGCGTTTCTCAAACTCTCCAAGATGTTTACTTGTAAACGGTGCGATGTAGAAGCGAGAGACGGCGTCACATGCTCTGTATGTGCGGGGCAGTTCGACTTCCCCTGCTCAGGCATCACGGAAGCAGGATGGAGAAGACTTGGGGAACGTAAAAATACATGGAAATGTAGCAGTTGCAAAACGTCGATGCTATCCAGTCCCCGAGCTGATTCCGACAAGAGCTCACTAGCAGACACGGAAACCATCATAACTGAGCTCAAGCGGCTATCTACACAAATGGAAGCCTTGCCAGCACTGGTCGAGAGCGTTAAAGCTGTGCAAAACGAACTTGTGGAGCTAAAAACTTTAAAGGCCGAATTCTCAGAGGTAAAGTCGTCACTTCAGTTTGTTAGTGACAAAATGGATGAGCTGACCTGCAAAGTATCAACTCTGGAGCATGACATTGAGTCTATGAAGAAGACCAAACAGGACATCTCAAAGTTGCATGACCGCATAGCTGAATTAGAGCTCCATCAACGTGACAGCGAACAGAGGTCCAGGATGAACAACATCGAAATCAAAGGAGTGCCAATTACTAGCGATGAAAACTTATTCTCAATAATGACTAAAATCGGGGATGTCATTGGATGTAATATACCCAAGGAGCAGATTAACTACATTGCCCGAGTCCCAATGCGTAGTGATCCGGTTAATAAAAATATAATTTGTTCGGTGCATAACAGCTACAGCAAGAATGATTTTGTTTCTGCAGCGAAAAAGCACAAAACCCTAAACGCTGCTCATCTAGGTCTGCAAGGCACAAACAGAATCTATATTAACGATCATCTTACGCTGGATAATAAAATTCTCCTGAACCAGACCAAAGCTCGTGCCAAAGAACGAGGTTTTGAGCACGTTTGGGTCACGGGTTGCAAGATATTTCTTCGAAAAAACTTTACATCCCCAAAGCTCCGCATCAAGACAGAGCAAGACTTAAAAAAAATCTTATGCTAAAAGTTCTTATGTTGAAAGTGTCGAATCAACGTCCTGGTAAGTTGTATACCGCTCACTCCACCTCATTAAGTTTGAGAACCATTTGTTTTTTCTATACATTCCTTTCTCGCCGTCCTTTTGTTTGCTTATCGCTAGATAAGATACAATTCGCACATTATTGCAATTATGACTTTAAATCTTCCACTCGTTACCTTAAAGATGTTTATTGCTTGTTGAGATTTGTCAGTCTACCTTACAATAATTATTATATTTTATTTCTTAACGTTCAACTGTGTACGAAGCTCTTCGGACCTTATTCGTATGGAGATAAAGTTTTATTTTACTTATCTGTACTCATCTCTCAATACTTAAAAAATATATGTTTTAACGGATTGAATGTGCTTTGTATTCTTTTTTCTATACTAACTCTGTTGTTTTTTATTATGTACTATGGCGCCTATTAGCATTTTTTATCAGAATGTGCGGGGACTGCGAACTAAAACAGGTGCTTTCTATAGAAATATATGTATTAATGGTTTTGATGTTATTTGCTTGACTGAGACTTGGTTAACTGATGGTATATCTGATTCCGAATTATTTGATGACAGATATATGGTATGGAGACGGGACCGGGATTACGCCAGTACAGGTCAGACTATGGGAGGGGGGGTTTTAATCGCCGTCAGGCGTGAGATTGTGGCTCAAGCGCGCGGCGAGTGGCACTCATCGGCAGAAGACCTATGGGTCACATTAACCCTGCAACAAAAAAGACCTAGGACAACATATAGAATGCATATAGGCGTTGTTTACATTTGCTCTCAAAACCTAGGTAACTCGTTAACAACTCAGCTGGGTAATTTTTCTGATAACTTGACGAATATAATAATGGAGCACCCGGTCGACAAGTTTATTGTGCTGGGAGACTTTAACCAACCCAGCATTACGTGGACCCCTGCAAATGATGGTTATTCTATGCACCCTACAAACCTGAACGGTCATGTCCAAACCATTTTTTTTGACAATATTAACGCAGGTAACCTGTTGCAGTACAACTGTCATCCTAACAAGAACAATAAGATTCTGGACTTGGTATTTTCTAATAATGAAGTTTCTGTCTCCTGCAGCATTGATCCCCTAGTTCCTGAAGATCCTCACCACAACGCACTGTGTATTACGGCAGACTTTGTTCAGCTGCATAGTTTGCCAGCTCGTCCCTATTTTAAATACTTGTACCGGTCTGCTGACTATGCAGCAATAAAAGATGAACTTAACATCATTGACTGGCAGTACCAGTTGAGCCACAGGTCACTAGACGATGCCGTAGCATTCTTTTATGATGTTTTATTTAAAGTTCACAAAACTTATATCCCATCGAAAGCAGTTGTTTCCCAGTCTAAATACCCCCTCTGGTATAAAAGTCCGTTAGTAAAAATAATTAAAGAAAAATCCAAATTCCACTCTAAATTTAAAAAGTATGGGAATGATTCGGACTACCACTCTTTTGTAATATTACGGCAACGTGCAAAGGAGTTAGAGAAGTGCATGTTCGATGATTACATGACAAATGTAGAATCCGCTATTCGCAACAACCCCCGTGCCTTCTGGGGCTACATTAAATCAAAAAAGCAAAACAACTCCTACCCTTCTGTGCTGCGGTTTGGGGACCTGTCCTCTAGCAACGGTGAGGAAATTTGCAATTTCTTCGGCGAGTATTTTCTGTCAAACTTTCGTGAATCCACCAGCTCTGTGAATAATGCACAATACCATTGTGCCAGTGAGCAGACTGACTTCAGTCCATATGATATAGCTGCTATCGATGTATGTGAAGACGAGGTTATGAAACTGCTAAAGTATTTGGACTTAAATAAATCTGCTGGTCCAGACAAGCTCCCACCGGTTTTCATAGTAAACTGTGCTACTAGCCTCTCGGTTCCTCTTACAATTTTATTTAGACGATCTCTTAATACTGGGGTCATGCCTGCTATATGGAAGTCGGCTTATATAACTCCTATTCACAAAAAGGGACCGAGAAACTGCGTTGAAAACTACAGACCAATATCCAAATTATGCGTGTTTGCTAAAGTATTAGAAAAAATTGTGTACAGGCAAGTTTACTCTGCTCTCAGGCTCAGTTTCAGCGAACACCAGCATGGATTTTTGGGTGGTCGGTCAACAACTACAAACCTCGTTCTTTGTAGTGACTTCCTATCAGAGGCTATGTCTAATCGGTCTCAAATAGATGTCATATATACAGACTACGCCAAATGTTTCGACAGAATTGATCACTTCGTTCTCATGCGTAAACTTCTATCAATGGGTATCAGGGGTAATCTCTTCCGTTGGTTTAAGTCGTATGTGGAGGACAGGTGTCAGACTGTTGTGTTGAATGGGTACTCATCAAGATCAATGCGTATCCCATCTGGAGTTCCCCAGGGATCTTTATTAGGGCCGCTCTTATTCAATTTATTCGTTAACGATATTGAAGCTTGCTTCCTTCGCTCTAGAATACTTCTATACGCGGATGACATGAAAATTATGTCACAGATATCCTCTTTATCAGATGCTCTGTCATTGCAGGAGGATCTAGATAGGTTCCAGTACTACTGCAACATTAATAAGCTCGATTTAAACGTCTCAAAGTGTTACGTGTGCTCCTTCACTAGGAAGCCCGTACCTATCACATTTGACTATAAACTTTTAGGCAGATCCCTAGCTAGAGTTAACACAGTCAAAGACTTGGGAGTTGTATTTGATTCAAAATTATTGTTTGATCAGCACATAGATAAAATCATTAACAAAGCATCAAAATCACTGGGGTTCATTTTGAGAGTCTCGTCTGAGTTCAGGAGCATCAAAACCATTAAAATTCTCTACTGTACTTTTGTTCGCAGTCATCTCGAGTATGCCTCTCAAGTTTGGAACCCTAATTACAACATATACATCAATCGATTGGAAGGCATACAAAGAAAATTTCTGAGGTATATTCAATTCCGGTCTAAAACTTACTCTCCCACTTATCTCCTACGCTGTAAAAGATTTCATATACTTCCTCTTTCTGAACGTAGAAAAATTGCGGATTTGGCGTTTTTATTTAGAATTGCTAACGGTTCAACCGAGCTTCCAGAATTGCTGAACAAAATCAGACTGCGGGTTCCTTCTGCTTTTCTGCGCAATCCTTATCTTTTGCATACTTCTACGGTAAGAACGAATTACAGACGGAATTCATACTTAATCAGAGCAAGTCATACGTATAATGCGGTCTGCCGGGACGTCGACATCGACATTTTCAATACTGGTATCTCTAAATTAAAAAAGACTATGTGTAATTTCTTTTTTGATCACGTAAAGTAATTGCTTACAGTTTGCGCTGTTTGATACATATAAGATACTGTCTTTACTCAACTGTCTACCTTCTCAAATACTTTTTGTTTATATGTTCTCTTATAACCGTGAAAACTTTTAATTGGCCTTATTTTGTTACTCTCAATCGTGTAAAAGTGTCTAGCTGTAAGTTTTCCAAAAACTGTAAAATAAAATAAAATACATAAATACGTAAGTACATACTAAATATATAAAAACTAATATTTAAAAAAAACTGTAGATAATTACAATTACGAGAACAAGATCACAACGACTAGTAATGCTCTTTCTTAATTATACCATAATAATATATTACTATTCTTAATTAGGAATCGATTTTTATATAAAATTATATAAATCTAAATTACTAATACAGAGCCGACGTATCCGGCGCTTCCGTTACGGGGGCACAATTTCCAGTAGTTTTGAATCTAGGCATATTATCAGGACATGGAGGCTTGTCTCCATAAAATACTCCTCCTTGGTCGTTAAATTCGTTAGACATGAGTGACGTAAGCGCTACGTCATAGAGGTACTGCAATACGTCCGCTGGAGTAGCTCCCTCCAGTATTGTGGGGACTTGGGTGCTGGGGGACAACTCAGCGACAGCGGTGGCGATTGTGATCAGGAAGATTACAGCTATCATCTTGTGCATCCTGGAAAATAACAAAACATAGCATCACGCTTGTATCCCCCGAAGGAGTGAGCAGAGGTGTAAATACAACCACATTTAATCGGTTAAAGTCCCCTGTTATTGGTGGCGCGCCAATTGCTATCAGCTGGGCACAACATAATACAGAATCCGGGTTGCAACTGAGAAATTACTTATTGAAAAAAAAAACAATATAAATAGTAATGTTTGTCCCATTTTAAAGTTAGTTAAGTTGAAATAAAGTTTTTGTGGACACACAAACAATGAAACAGAACGAATACTAAATATTCTCAATATAATAACATGTAAAAAAACAACGTCTTACTGAAATAAATAATCAATATGTAGCATAAACTAAGTACATATTGGAATATGGGAAAAATTCAATAATGTAAACTGGACAAACCCAATGCAAACATTTAAATAATACAATTTGACATTATATTGAAGGCAAACATTACCTATTATTTTAAATCCTTTGTGACCACAAACAGAAAAAATTTTGTTCTGAACAAAATCTTTCGATTTAAATACTTTTGCGAATGGCAATAATTTGGTTACATTGGTTAACGTTGTCACTAGACGACACACATTATACTAACTAATACGAAACTGGTACTTACCTGGTAGGTACTTATGAGTTGTAGAAGGAAAATGTTTCAGTGACACAATATTGACGTGTCTACTATCGATGTGGTAGGACCAACAAAATAGGTACAGTTCTTCCCGTTTGCAATTACTCACGTCATCGTTCACACAAAATTATTGTTAACATAAAATAACATAAAAATAATGTCAAAATGAAACGATGTGCTAACTTGAATAATATTTTATTTAAAAAAAAACACAGTTTGTAAACATATCAATAATAATCTAACACTTTTAATTAATCAAAATCAAAAGTCATTTATATAAATATTAAAATACATATATATTTAAATACACCTTAGTAGCGTCTGCCCGATGCTTCGCCCGCGTGGATGTCGGAAATTATCTTACAGGAACGTGCTTCCAAAATCTTGCGAAATCCGTTTAGTGGTTTACACATGAAAAGATCACCGACCCCAATGACCCCATAACCCTCCTCCAGGAGAGCAGTAGGGCCACCGGTATAGTGCACAAGAAACACCAACCGTCATGCCGACCTCGCCAGTGAGGTCCCTCGTGAATCCCCCGACGTAATTGTCCCCCGCGACCCTTGCTCGACGAAGTGCCAGCCCGCGCCCGACGTAGCTGAGCCTGTAGCTTTAAATTCACCGATAATAATAAATTATCCAATCTTGATCCAGCTTGTCCCTTGATCCAGGGTTATCCTTAGATAAATAAATGATAAATGATTTATTTCTGTAAGTAGGTTTGTACAGATAAGATAAGATAAGATAAAGATTCATTTATTTGCAAAAACATGTGTAGATAATATACATGGAATGATGTTTATTATAGGTGTTACAGGATATTCTTTGGCACAACATGTTTGACCATGGCTGGTGTACAAATTAGGTCGGATGACCATAAGATTAAAAAATTAAATAATCCAAAAAAATTAAATAACAATTAACATTAATATTAAATTAAAAAAAAAATATATATAAAATACAATTGCTAAATATTCATGCGATTCAAAACAACAAAGATACAATAGATTCAGTCAGTATATCAGTATCAGTATGTCAGTCAGAGCGCTTTGTCATTTAAAAATTCATTGACATTATAGTAGGCTTTTCCTGTCAGTATTTTTTTTAATGTTTTCTTAAACTGGTCTGTATTTAGTTTTTTTACACTGATAGGGATATTGTTATAAATTATCGGTGCTCTGCATACCACGCTTTTATACAGTAGTGCTGTCTTAGCTGGCTGAACACGAAGTTTACTATTATCCCGGCGATTTCGTATTACAAGGTCCGATATTCGCGGAAACAAATAGGGGTTATTTTTTACAAATAAGGCGATTTCTAAAATATAAAGTGACGGCAGTGTGAGGATTTGATGCTTTGTAAAAAGTGGCTTACAGCTCTCAGTACTTTGGATACCGAACATAGCACGTATGCATCGCTTTTGCATTTTAAATGCCATATCTTTATTTGATGAGTTGCCCCAGAAGATAATGCCATATCTTAGGACAGATTCAACAAGTCCATAATAAGCTAATAGCAACACATTAGTGTTGATAGTTGGAGCAAGTTGGTACAAAGCATATGCTTGACTACTGATTTTTTTACATAGTGCGTCAATGTGTTCTTTCCAGTTTAGTTTGCTGTCTATAGTTAAGCCGAGAAAACGGACATTAGATACTTCATTTATAGTGTAATTATCATAAATCAAGTTTACATTTAATGGATTATGCAATCTTTGTCCAAAGTGCATTATGTTCGTTTTAGATAAATTTATTTTTAAATTATTATTTTCAAGCCAAGTAATTATAGATGTCAGTGAATTATTTATGTCAGATTTATAATTATTAATGTCTTTACATGCAATTGAAACTGTACTGTCATCAGCAAATAATGTCATAGGTTGAGTCGTTGCCTTTGGCAAGTCGTTGATATAGATAATAAACAACGGTGGCCCCAGGACACTGCCTTGAGGAACACCGTGTGTGACATTTCTCCTCATGGAGCTGAATGTTTCCTCTTTTTTTGTTTTATGATTCACTTTTGTTACTACAAACACTAGACTGTAGGATATTGTCTATACGTCAGACTTTTTTGTGGATCTTTTTAAAATATACAATTCCGTAGTACATTATTGTGATCTATCTCGTACCTAAGGTTTAAATTTACTACATTACATTACAAATCATTGAAATGCTAGCCTTTTCGCTACTATAATTTGCGTGTATTATCCATGAGAACCATCACCTTAAACCACTCTGCCTATTGATCAAAACCGCATTAAAATCCGTTGCGTCAACACTTACGTCGCATAAGACGTGTTATGTGTTATGATGATGATAAGATGTGTTATTTTTGTTAAGTGGGTCTGATACCGGTACGGCTTCTCTAGAACGCTGCAAAGCTATTCCGAACGCCTTGTCAAATTCAACTTGGCACCTTTGCATGCTCGTCGCAAACAACAAGACTTAATAAACCTGCATAAGATCTTACATTCCACCCTGAACTCTTCAGCTCTGCTGGCCCTCATAAACATCAATACTAGATATAACACCCGAATACCGAAAACTTTTGCACTTCTGGTCTTCACAAATAACACTTCATATTACAACCCTATCGTTAGAATGTGTCGACTTTACAATGAAATCTCAAGGGGAAATAACATTATTGACATCTTCGATTCTCGTGCCGCTACTTTCAAAAGACATGTATGTACTATTTCTTTTTAAATACTATAACTTTTTAACTTTGTATGTACTCTGCCTGGCGTGTTTGGTCTTCCACACATTTCCTGCCTAAGTAGGAGTGTGTCGGAGGGCAGACGCACAGACTTTGTGGCTGTAATTTTGTGAACTAAGCTTTTTACTGTGTAGTTGTCATCATTATTATTGTTGTTGCTAGTCATGTTGTGCGATTACGCTTTGGGTGATAATCAGGTCGAAACCTATAATGTGAACCTAGTGATATGCTGTGATTGTTACCTGTTGTAGTTGCCTTGTGAATAAATAAATAAGACGTGCGGTCGACACTTCGATAGGACAAGTTCCCTTAATGAATAATCCTAACTTAATACTGACTGTTAGTGACGAAAGGAAGGGGCACGATAGATAGGGATACGTGGTGGTGGTCGACAGAGATTCAGAATGTGCTGCGAGAGAAAAAGAAGAAATTTAAGGAATGGCAGAGCATTGGAAATGAGCGTTCTAGTCTGAGAGCTGAAAGAAAGAGTGAGTATGATGCTCTCAAGAAAAAAGCCAAAAGAGCTGTGGCTATAGCGAAAGCTAGTGCTCACGAAAAGCTTTATGACATGTTGGAAACTTCGGCAGGCCAAAAACATCTATACCGGCTTGCTAGAGCTAGGGAGGGAAAGGCGAAGGATGTGGTCCAGGTAAAATGCGTAAAAGACGAAGCTGGAATGATATTGTCGGAAGATGAGAAAATTAAGAATAGGTGGAAAGTTTACTTTGAAAGACTGATGAATGAAGAGAATGACTGGAGTGGTATGCTTGATAATAAACCAGAAAATGAGGGATTAGTAAGAGAAGTCAGTGTGGATGAAGTGAGGATTGCTGTAAGCGGAATGAAGAATGGTAAAGCATTAGGACCGGACGGAATACCTGTTGAAGTATGGAAAATATTGCGGATGGCCGGTTGGACGTGGTTAGCGTTATTCTTCAATAAGCTGTTGCTGGAAGAAGCCATACCTGACGAATGGTGTAATAGTTCGCTGGTGCCCATTTTTAAAAACAAAGGTGATGTGCTGGAGTGCAATAATTATAGAGGAATAAAGCTAATGTCACACAGCATGAAAGTTTGGGAGAAAGTTGTTGAAAGGCGACTGAGAGAAGAGACCGAAATTTCACAGAACCAGTTCGGTTTTATGCCTGGCCGGGGTACGACGGATGCCATCTTTGCTATCCGCCAGCTATGCGAGAAATACAGAGGTGCGCACAAAAACTTGCACATGGTGTTCATTGACCTCGAAAAGGCATACGACCGAGTGCCCCGTGAGGTTCTGTGGTGGGCCCTAAAGGAGAAAAGTGTGCCAGGGAAGTATGTCAAGTTGATCCGTGCAATGTACAATCGATGCACTACCCAAGTCCGGTCTACAGCGGGCACTACCGGCAGCTTCAATGTGGCTGTCGGCTTGCACCAAGGGTCGGCTCTCAGCCCTTACCTCTTCCTGATGGTAATGGACGCTCTGACGTCGGACATACAGGAAGAGGCTCCCTGGTGCATGCTGTTTGCTGATGACATTGTGCTGATTGCCGAGAGCGGCCTAGAGGTCCAGAACAGATTGGAGATGTAGTGGCAAAGACTGGAGAATGTTGGCCTGAAACTTAGCAGAACCAAAACAGAGTACTTGTTCTGCGATTTTGGCGGTCTCTCCAGTCCTGTGCCTGTTACTCTTGCTGGAACGCCCATACCAATCTGTTCCGACTTCCGGTACCTCGGGTCGCTTGTCCAAGGAGATGGCGATGTAGACCGGGACATAACACACCGGATCAACTCAGGATGGATGAAATGGCGACAGGTCACTGGAACAACTTGTGACCCACAGATGCCCCTCAAGTTAAAGGGGAAAATATACAAATCTGTGATTAGACCTGTCGTATTGTATGGATCGGAATGCTGGGCTGTGAAGAAGATGGATGAAAAACGATTACATGTAGCGGAGATGAGGATGTTGAGATGGATGTGTGGAGTGACAAGAATGGATAAAGTAAGGAATGAGTATATAAGAGGAAGTTTGAAAGTAGCGCCTGTGACAGAAAAAGTGAAAGGGAATCGACTGTCTTGGTATGGACATGTGATGAGGAGGGATGACACTCGTGTGACTAAGAGAGTGATGGGTATGAATGTTGATGGAGGAAGAGGAAGAGGACGGCCAAAGAAAAGATGGATGGATTGTGTGAGAAATGATATGAGTGAAAAGGGAGTAGATGATGCCTTGACGTCTAACAGGGGAGAATGGAAGAAGAAAACGTGTTGCGCCGACCCCAAGTAAAATGGCATAAGGGCAGGAAGATGATGAATACTGACTGTTAGTGACAAATGCGTGCACTGACTGGACAGGTCCACTCAATCTGTGTGGTTCTTTCCTCAAAATACCATTTCAGACACCGATCTACATAGCCTTCACATGATCTGACCAAGATTTTGTCTGGACTTTAAAAGAGACTGTGACCTCTGAGTTTGTTTCGGCCTTTCTTCTCAGAGTAGTCAGATAGGAAACACCGACCTCATCTAGTTTAAAAAAAAATATGATTGACGTGTAAAAGTGTTTGTTCAAACCTACTTACAGAAATAAATCATTTATCATTTCATATACAGGCTCCGGCTGGTCCAAATAGTGACGTCATAAAAAAATTGATACCTCATGCCAGGGGTATCCAAACATATCCCATGTATGTTCGGCGATTCTTGATAGTTTTCGAGTTAGGGTTAGTTAGTTAGTTTACCCCCGGGCATGACTGGTATGAGCTATGTATTTTTTTATGACGTCTCTATTTGGACCACCCTTTATTTATATACATATTATGAATGCGATAGTGAGTTAGTTTGTTTATTACCCTTTTACGCTAAAACTGCTATACGAATTTGGATAAAAATTTACAGATATGTAACCTGGGACCTGGAGAAGGATAAAGATTACTTTTCATCCTGGATCATAGACGAAATCGCGGGCAACAGCTAGTGGTTAATATCGTAAGAGCGAAACTGTTGAAAACAAGAACAGTCAAGTCAAATACTAATATACTCATTCTATATTGTAAGAAGGCCTACAGAAACTTGGGATTTGTTCTGAGACAGACACAAAGCTTCACAAACATTACAGCAGTTAGGGTCCTGTATGATGCACTAGTCAGGAGTCATCTGGAACATAGTGCGGTCATATGGGCTCCACATGAAGCTAAGTACTCTGTAATGTTGGAGCGTGTTCAGAACAAATTCACGCGCCAGTTGTACAGGAAATTATATGGAGTATATCCGTTTTACCCACTGATGTATCCCACTCTGTTTGTCCTGGGCATGGTTGGCTATAATCAATTGCATGTCCGACGGGAGTTTACGCTGGTCGCCTACTTGGTGAAGGTGCTTCGTGGAGTGGAGAGTAACCCGGGAGTATTGCAGCGCTTGAGTCTGTGTGTGCCGGACCACTACGTCTGGAGGCGGCGCAGTCCGCCACTGCTACTGGTACCTACAGCCAGAACTAACCTGCTTGCCAAGGCACCCCTTACCAGAGCTATTCGGACCATCAACGACCTTCAAACTCAGATTGATGTGTTTACATGTTGTGTGAGTGAATTCGCAAGGGTATTACTATTTATATTATGCTACAAGCAAAATAATACTTAATATTTATTAATATTTTTCATAATGTAAGTAAAGTATGTTTGTTTTTATGTTGTGCTATGTTATGTTTGTTAGTATAGCATGGTTACTTGCGTCACATAGTACTATGTGACATGAGTAATTATGTTATACTATGTTTTTGTGATTTTAATTTAATAATGTTGTTAGTTTTAATTTTTATATTCAATGTTCTATGTTATGAGTTTGGTTTCCGCACTTAGTCCTTCAAATGGACCATTGTGCGTAGTTTTTATATTTTGTTTATGTAAGTACTTAACTACTAAACTAATTACCTAAGCTATATAGCTTAGGTTGTTCTTAACTGTCGCATTAGGGTAAACCCTGTAATGGTAGTTAAGCTGTTATAAATAAATAAATATATATACAATTTAATTTATTAATTCTATTTATATAAATAGAATTAATAAATTCGGCCACAGCTGCAATAAAAATAATTTATTTTCCAATGCTTTCTTTTTTAATATAATTAGGCAAGCAATATCTAAAACATTTTGAAATACATTGATATCATAAGCAGTTGTTGAAATAATAAGCTTTGACATACAAACAGAAGATGTTGGTACTGTTGAAATGAAACGAAGAAACGAAGAATGAACGCTATTTTTATATTATTTAATTTAGATATAATAATAATAATGTATCTAATAAAAACGTTACAAAAAGTGTACATTTCGCCAAACAGTAGTAAATATCCTGTACAATTCTAATTGCCTATCAATAAATGAAATCTAAAGTATTTTTTTTTATTACGGGTACCTACAAGTAATGATGGTTCGGAATCAGTTTAAATTAGCGACCCACCCGATCTAGGTTTATTCAAACCTATGTTTCAGGCCATCACTTTACATTACAATTACAATGGGACATTACAATTTAAAGTAAAACTGATATAAAAATACGCTAAACGTTAGTATTTCTCATTGTAAATAAAATGAAAAAATTTCATGGTTTCATGGTATGGTTCTAAATTTTATGGTAGGAGATTCTTATGAAATCAATCTGACACACTATTAAAACCATTCTGTGCATGTAATATTTTAAATACTTTTATTTTTATTAGAAATAACAACCAGTTGTGTAAAGGGGCGTCTAAACGGGCTATATTTTACGACAATTTGTGGCTGCAATTATTGGCAAACATTGCCCAGCCATCAAAAAAACATTTTAGTGCATTTTATGGCTGAGCAATCAATTGCAGGCAACATGTTGCAATATGGCTGCAATAGTATGGCCTTTGATTCAGAACCCTTTAATGAGCCGGCTACACATAAAAACATTTTGACATACCAAAAAATATGTGGCTATCCTTAAAATATTGCATAGTGTGGCTGGCTGGTATTGCTAGCAATGTTGCCGGCCACAGTATTGCAACCACAAATTGTCGTAAAATATAGCCCATTTAGACGCCCCTTAATACCTTCATTTTGTGTGTAAATTAAACAAGAAAGATTTGGTGCCAGCCGGTCTATTCTGCAAAAATCTCACCGTCGTCGCGTCACGTCGCGTCGCTCGCAACTACATAAGGTGAAATGACCTCGAAGTGAGCTTATTCCACCTGATGTAAGGATTTTACACTTTTGACAACTCACTTCACCTAAGTTTTCAGGGTGATCTTTTCACAGAATCTCTGGCTGTTCCCTTTTATCTGAATAACGTACGAGCGAAACTAGGCAAAACAATGAAGGTAAAGATACATTTTTAAATCCTAATTACCCGTACCAGTCATAAATCGACATATCCGGCGCTTCCGTTACGGTGGCACATTGTCCAGTGCTTTTTAATTTATGCATATTACCAGGACATGGGGTTCCTCCATAAATTACGCCACCTTGGTTGTTAAATTCGTTAGACATGAGTGACGTAAGCGCTACGTCATAGAGGTACTGCAATACGTCCGCTGGAGTAGCTCCCTCCAGTATTGTGGGGACTTGGGTGCTGGGGGACAACTCAGCGACAGCGGTGGCGATTGCGATCAGAAAGATAACCGCTCTCATCGTGTGCAGTTCCTGTTAAAAAAAAACATTATATATCGCAAAGGAACCTGTTGTCGTTAAGAAAAACTTAAAGTAAGTAACTGAAGGTTACAGTATAGTTTCGGAAGTCGGTGTCTTTGGTTTTATATTTTCGTTTTTCCCATCGATCTTGAATTAATGTAATTTTTCACTTTCTGGTGTTATGGAAGAATTTGAATTTCTATAAGGAAGTCTGTTATTTTTTTTTGTAAAATGGTTTTTTCTTTTTACTTTTTAGTTGTGATACCTTCCCCACACAAATTCGTTTACGACTACTTGCTGTGTACCTAAACAACAGCAAAGGAGGACCTCAGGAGCATAACCTTTCAAACAATAAAATAATAAAAAAAATCGGTCCAGAATTCATGACAATATCGATAAACATTAAAAAAAATACACACGTATTGAGAACCTCCTGCTTCTTTGAAGGCGGTTAATAAAATAAAATATTACCTAATGTATTCCTTGCGATCACAAACAAAACAGACTGATTATTGATTTTAAACAATGAAGTCTAAACTCAGGAACATAAACTGATATATTGGTCAACGTGGTCACCAGACGAGACTTATGTTTCTAATGATGCAGATACGTAGGAGGAAAATGTACATCGGGTACTCAAATAGGTTCAGTTTCAATATAGAACTATTCTCTGTTTATTAAAATACAAGCTTGTACCCGCGACTTCGTCTGCGTCAAATTTCGAACCCCGACCAACCGCGTCGCACCGCATCGCCCGCCAGCGATATAACTTCGTTTTCGGTTAGCGTTCTTCCTGACTTTTTTTCTTTTTGCTCGGCTCCTGAGAGCTGTAGCGTGAGGTTAATTAGCCTATAACCTCTATCAAGAATTAGGCTATCAAACGAAAAGAGATTTTTTCAAATCCGACAGGTAGTTCCGGAGATTAACGCGTGCAAACAAATGAACTCTTCCGTTTTATTATTAGTTTATAAATAAAACTAGACAAATAAAACCAGGAGCAAAAGTATCGACATAAATAAGTGTTTTCCTCCAACAGTTAAAACACAGTATACTACTTTTATGAAACTGATATTGGTCATTTCAATTGAATCGAAACTCTACTAAACTTAAAATGGTTTATAGTACATTCGTGCCTACCTCGTACCTATATTTTTTTGTGCATATATTTATATATATATATTATATTTATAGTCTTAAAAGGTGTATGCGTGTCTTTATATTTAAAATATTTATTCTTAAATTCTCATTATAAATTACACCTACCACTGTTTGTCTCTGCATCACCCAATAGTTGACTGGTAGAAAATGCCTATGGCGTTAAGTCAGCCTCTGTACATTTGTGTGCTTAAAGAATTAAATAATAAATAATTTATCCATTTATGTTGTGTGTATCTAATTGCGTAAAGGCTCCCACAGACAGGCGCGACGCGACTTTTGTGGAACAATTCCCATGAAAACTTCATGGGAATTGTTCTACTAGAATCGCGTCGTGCTGTCGCATTGCGCCTGTTTGCTTTCATATTGTCAGTTCAACAACACTCATTGCGTTATTTACGTTGTTGAGCAGACAAATTCTTCGAACATTTATGAAGTAATGGAATATCAATATCCTTAAAAGTTTTTCCGATCGTGATTATCAGTGTGTTACGCAATTAGGATGCAGGGTCAAATTAAATTTTCTTGTGAAACTTCACAAACGTTATAGATATGTATTTCTAATCACAACAAAACAAAAAAAAAAAACGATTTTCTAAACTTATAATTTCAAGTAGCAGCACTAGCGGGCGTTGACCCCAATCAGCTGTAGTTAATTTAAATTATGAGTTTAGAAAATCTTCGTTTTTTTTTTCATTTGATATCGATTCCTATCAAGTCTGTGGCGTTTCACCAGCTAATTTAATTTGACCTCGCGAGTTTCGTAGAAAGAATGTTGAACGGCTCGAGTTGCGGTGATGCCGATCCGATGCCGAGTTCAAGAATCAGTTTTGTATGATGTGACTTTGATGCGCATTGTTAAAAAAAAGCCCGATTTATGAGTCATCATCTGCCTAAAATTTTCCCAACGATATTAGGGTCGGCTTCCAGTCTAACCGGATGCAGCTGAATACCAGTATTTTACATGGAGCGACTGCCTATCGGACCTCCACAACCCAGTTACTGGGTAATACGATACCCCTTGGTAAGACTGGTTGTCAGACTTTCGGGCTTCTGACGACACGAAATGACTGTCAAAGATCCACGAATGACAGCCGGGACCAACGGCTTAACGTGCTTTCCGAGGCACGGAGTGGTCTTGGTATGTAAAGATGGTCACCCATCCACGGACCAACCGCGGCAAGCGTTGCTTAACATGATCAATCGATCCATGCGGCTGTTGTTACTTAGCCACAATCCCCTCATGCTCATCCCCACATGCACGAGCACAATTTATAAGTAACGAGAAATAATGAAATACAAACGTGGCTTAAAGTTAAGAAACGCTTAAACGTCAAAAATATATGGTTGAACGGTCGTTAATCACTACTTAACTTTAGATCACGTTTATAAATAAAGGACTATCTGTCCTTGAACGGCCTGCTTTTATGATAAACACAAAAGATACCGTATCACAATGTGAGTTTGTTGAGTCTTCATGAGGTGCTGTAAACCTCTTAAACCGAAGTTAAAGAACTGTGACCACAGTTTAATCTAAGTTTTATGATTAATAACGTGCAAACAAAAAAAAAAGTCAACAATTTTTAGGTTAAGTATTCTTTATTTTGACATATCGCTTATTTGCAACAAGGGTGACAAAACTAAAAAATCTGCAATTTAGAGTTAAGTATACAGGTGAACGCAGCAAATTTTATTCTTTTTGCTATCCTTACCTATAAAAATCAATGCCACTTCTCGTTGTAATTTTATAACTCAAGAACGGATGGACCGATTTTGTTTTTTAGAATATTCCTTGAAATACGAGGATGGTTCATACGGAGAGAACAATTTAAAAAAAAATGTTAGGCGGTACGAAGTTCGCGGGGTCAGCTAGTTTGCTATAAAAACGATATTACACTAAAGTCTAAAAATGAGGGAGCTAGAATGATGTGAATAAGCTTCGTCACATTCTTACTGCTAATTTTACTCTTTTAAATCATCATACTCAAAAATTGATTTAAAACCAAAGGAAATTACAAAAAAGTAATAAATAAATAAATAACATGTCTAACCTTGTCACATAATTATGCTTGTTAATGTAATTTTATTTCACAAATTCCTTTTTGATGATGTTTGATGGCTGGGACATCAACGCGCTAATCATGTGCTGAATTCATGGCTACAGAACCATGAATAAAAAAACGACTTTACGATTTATACAAATATGTACAGACAGAAGTTACGGATAGTGATAATTGTACCTATTGGGAATGTCAGGTAAATTCATTGTTTATGAAATTGACTACCAACTTAAATTGTCCGTATATTCAAAACACAAAGGTCATTCTTTGACAGTTATATGAAATGGCAAACACGGCAAATTGACGCAGCGAGCGTATCAATTTGTTTTTTTTTTTACTATTACATAATTTCCCTGACTGCACAACCTCTAAATGGTCATCAACGTGTAACAGAATAAGCGCAAGACCTCAGACACTTCAGTTCGAACATTAAAATAATATACACACCTTGTAATTATCAGGAATGTAATTACAACAGAATTCGTATGTTTAATTAAATCCGTTTTATCGAAATTCACGCAACCAGTAGAGAAAATCTCTACAGGCTAGCACCTTTCGATATGTGATTTTATGTTACATTTTAGGTTATATATATGCTTCCTGTTGCAGGCTGCAGATATTAGTGTTTATAAATGGTAATATCCATAATATACTATCATAATCATAATATATTATAAATGCGAAATCTGAAATGAGTATGTTGGCCCATTTGTAGTAAACATGGACGAGAACGCCATCTTTATGCAAGATAACGCTCGTCCCCATACAGCTCGGATAGTGTTTGACTACCTTGAAGATGTCACTATCACACGCATAGAGTTGCCAGCACGCAGCCCGGACTTGAACCCATCGAGCATGCCTGGTATGAACTGGAACCACGTGTACACCAACGGAATTCCCCTCCAATTGCGCTTCGTGAATTGAAAGAAGAACAAGTAAAGGAATGTGAGAATATTCCTCAGCATCGGCTCAGAAATCAAGTGGAAGGCATGCCAACCGTATAACAGCTGTATTAACAGCTCGTGTAAAAATTGCATATTTGATACCGTAGCACATTTTTTGAAATTTTTACTTATCTTACTTTAATTCAAAATATACTTCATAATCTTGAACGTTGCACTTTTTTCATAATACAGTTTTTATTTCATAAAGTTATTGAGGTTTCTGTTACCGGCCCGCTTTCTTTGCGGCCCGGTGTAGATAAACATGTAGGATGACATAGGTTACTTTCATCCAGGATATAGTATAAAAACGATAAAATACACGCAGACGATGTCGCTGGAAAACCTAGCTTTTGCCAGCGACATCGTCTGCGTGTTTTTTCGCTATAACTTTTTTGTATCGTGTTGTATACAAAAAAGTAGTGTTGTTGTTATGTAAAAATATATTTAAAAAAAATGCTGAAGAAGGTATTGAATTGCATGAAGCATCACAAAAACCGTTAGCAATTATTTCGTTAAGTAAATTAGTTTTACGTCAATTTATGTTATTACAAGTTTCTTCCTTAGTGGTAAATAATACTTTATAACCTAGCTAAGTATTGGTTATATTTTTAAATACCCATGTCATCTCAACTTGATGTTAACATGTAAACCTGCTTATTGTATTACTTGGACAAAAAACTATTTTATTTTTTACTACTTTTCTTACGTAATTAGGCACGAAATAGTCTTACTCAAGATTCACGTAAGATAAAAAGTTCTCGAGATATATGGCAGACAAAATCGTATATATGTTGGTAGCACCATCAAAATCATGTCATTGTAGAAAATTATTTTATGAACAACGACTAATAAGTTAATATCGTATAAGTACTTATACCTAACTTACAATCAATAATAAATATTATCGATGATACTAAATTTTATCGTTTACTTACTTAGTCAGCTAGGTATATAATTTTAGGAAAATAATTATTTAAATGTCATCCGCCTATTATTTCCGACAGCATCATTGGAATGAATTTAAATAATAATGTCAAAAATAGAAGGCAGCTGTTTGTTTTCCTGCACACGTGGATATTATTAGATATTATTATCCGACTTCCCACAACACTGGCCTTAAAAACTAATTACCACACTTTTATTTTTCCTCTTTATTTGTTTTGGGGTTTTTATCTAAACAGATATGTCAACCCCATCGTGCCTTTTACCACTGTATCATTAACAATAATTATAATAATTTTAACACTTTAACACATAACCTTTAATACAGTTCAGCAATCCATGAAACGGTTTGTGATAAAATATAGAAGTTACTGATGAAGGACTGTTATTAAATGACATAACTTTTTAGCATCTTCTGAAGCTGGTCTGGATAAGATTGATTGTATTAATCCCACGTTAAGCCTATTCAATTCTAATTCTCTCAACAGTAACTCCGTCTCGCGCAATTTTTTTCTTAATTATAGAAGTCAGAGTCTTGAAATAAAAACGTTTTAAAGCAAATTTCATCCACTTACTTTGAAAATTATAAGTAACATTAGTAACGTTATTAAGTAAAAAAAAAAGATAAAAACCAAAAAATTGCCGTTTTTAACTTACTGGAAAAAAGCTCAAACAACTTTTCTATGTTTTACGCTTTATTTACATTTCAATAACTGGTGTTGCCTCCTCGGGCTCTGATTACAGCTTCGAGCCAGTTTTGCATACTGGGAAGACAAGGTTTTCGAGGCGATCTTAGGGAATATTCTCCCAATCTTCCATCAGGGCCTGTTTTAGGGCCCTGAGGGTGATAGGAGGTAATCTGTGGCTTCTGACCAGCCTCCAGAGCTCATTCCAGGCGTGCACGATTGGTTTGAGATCAGGACTTCTTGATGGCCAAGCCATCAAGTTGATATCAACCTCCTGAATGTATCGCTCACCAGGTCGCCTGGGGCCGTACTATGACGTGTTAATTCCATCATTGTTCCAGCGTGGAACAGAGACGGAGCTATACATGACCGATAGCACTATCTGTTTTTCTCAATGGAATCATGATGGCGCTATCAGCTCATAGTACGGCCCCAGTACACTCTTCGCCTTCCATCGGAAGTGAATAGTGAGAATCGAGGCTCATCAGTGAACAAAACTCTTGCTCATTCTTCTTCACTCTATTGTATGCGTTCACGGACGTAGCGCAGTCATGCTACTCGAAGTCCTCTCTCGAGTTTGGGGCTTTGGGGCCACTTGCTAGCCTTTGGGGCTTCAGGTTTGCTTCAACAAGTCTTCTTCTCACTGTACTGTAAATGTAGTCTTTTTGAGTCTGAAGAAGCTGTTGCTGGATTTGAACTGCATTGAGGTGGTGATTTCTCAACACAGTGGAGATAATATAGCGGTCTTCTCGGAAAGTCTCCTCAGATGGTTTCCAGTTTCTTCGTATCTTCGCTTCACCTGCTGGACCATTATTAATGTTACACCCACTATTCTTGCAGTACGTCGTATTCTGGTGTTTAGTTCCAGAAAAACTATGATTCTTGCACATTGTTCAGATGAGAGAGGCATGATAAGTAAAGTTTACGAGCTGTAGACACCTTGGCTTTTGAATCAAAATTCATCGATCCAGAAATAAATGTGAAAACAAAACAGAAACAAATGAGTTAAAAATACGACAGCAATTTGAAATGGAGTGTTTTTTTTACTATAAAGTTTTTATATAAAAATATATTTTCTTTGTACTTAAGCCTTTTTATTTCGAAAATATATCGTGTATACTTTAAAAGTTATTGCAATTTTAAAAGTGTGGTACTAAGTGTTGAAGGCCAGTGTACTCGTATGATAAAATGTGAAAATACGTTTGTATGCTTGTTACCCAATCACGCAAAAACAGCTAAACAGATTTGGATTAAATTGGCACATAATTTTATTATTTTATAACCTGGATTAACAAATATAATACTTTTTATCCCGGTAAATGACATGGCTTAGCGACTGTTGTCAGCAGTGATCGGAATAGGTAGAGCTAAAATACCTAAAGTTCGAAAAAGATCAGAGCCAAAGTGGAGACGCCTTACGACAAAATATTTTTTGGGGATTAATGTCCTGGGTTTCGGAACATTTATAAAGTAAAACTATCGAATTCATTTCCTGTTTTCGTTATAAAAATTAAAGGATGCACAATATTTATTGTTTAAAAAAATAAAGGTAATCTCCTTATCTTCGTTTGAACGATGTAAGTAAGCGCGGAAGCTAATGTAATTTACATACCAGCTTTAATAATTATATAACTAACAAGTTAAAGGTAAAAAAGAAACAATTTTATAGCTTTTCATACCATTTATTAATTTTGTACATAATGTATACCAGTGACAAACAGAAGATAGAAAGAGACGGCAAGTTTTGGCTATTCTGGGAAACGAAAACATGAGGCGAACCCAGCTCTTTACCTGAATTAATAACAATAGAAAACGTATCTACTGGTTTTTTAAGGACTTTCTCCTTGTTTTTAAAGTCGGTTAAAAAGGAAAATGAATTCAATTAGTTTACTGTATTAATAACATTAATATTAAATGTACTTAAGTGATGTCCCGAAACTCGGAAAAAATATTCCGTAAAAAAAATTGTCATAAGGAAGTCTCCACTTTTTTTGTCTCTGTTATTTAAACTTTAAGTATATTAGTTCTACCTATTCCGATCACTGGTTATCAGAGGGGCAATTCCCGTATTTTTAAGAACGTTCGCATTCTAATCTCAGTGTCAATCTGTCAAAAATTGTATAGCGTTTACCTACATTTTTGACCTTAGACTGTCGCTGAGATGAGATTGCGACTTGAATTTGAACGTTTTTAATTACGGGAATTGGCCTTCAGTTTACGTTAAAACTAGCTTATGTCACGAGTTCGTCAGCGAATTCTGAAGTCCACTCAGACGAAGTCGCTGGTAGAAGTTAGTATCTAATAATAGCCCAGGTATTACACTTACAAAGATTACGACACTCGATTCACTCAACATAATACTAGATTCGTACAAAGTCTTGGTGCCTGGCTCTTGTGTTTCTTGACAAAATGAAATTTGAGTTAGGTAGGTAATTTATGTTCAATTTCATTATAAACCGGCCACGGTGATTTCAGACCGACATGAAAAAAAACCTCTATCGATACTTGCCAGAAAATAAACTTGCTACCGGCTCGTGTCCTTATTCCACCTCGACATCACATCACACCACGGCTGCACCTGATAAATTAAAAATAACTTATTTATCAACATGACTGATCACACTGAACACCGGCCTGAAACTATTAAAAAGATTATGACTACTAAAACGATATTAACGAAGGAGAAATGTATTAAAGCAAAGCTAAGCAAATATCTGCAATAATACTCATGCAAATAAGTGGATTCCTAGATAAAAATCCAATTTTAGTCCACTGTAGTGTTCGTGTAAGGACATAAATAATTGTTCAACAACCTTAGATTAGACAGGCAAATAATGGGTGATAGGAGCAATTATAACATACTTGTGCCAGGAAATAAGAAGCGAAATTATAAAAAAAAAACAATATTTTTAGAAAATTGCTATTGAATAGGGGCGTTATCGTGAAGTCCTTCAATTATTGAGATAATTAGATCCCTATTTGTTACATGACGACAATCGCTCAGAAACTATTTAAACATATTCCCGCGAAAGAACTTTACATTACACTTTCTGTCACAGAAAAGAAATGGACAAGTTAACTCTTCACTTATTTTTCCTTATTGCCCTTTGCAGCAAAGGTAAAAACAATATACCATTTTTTCTTTCTAACATACTATTTGTATTTTATATAGATATTAAAATCATACATCTTATCAGTCTGCGGTTTTAATGATTACATAATATATTTTTCTACTACTTTTTACTTTTCTTTCAGATGTCATAAGTAAAAGACGCGAATACAAAAAAGAGGATGGGGGTAAGATTGTAGGTGGCACTGAAACGACTATACAAAACTACCCTTACCAAGCATACCTGTTGCTTAACGATGGCAGGGATAACTACCAATGTGGTGGCTCAATTATCAGTAAATATTACATCGTCACTGCTGCACATTGTCTTGCAAGGTAAGGCTCAATCTGTATGGTTTTTCCTCAAAAGACCGTTTCAGACACCAATCTACATGGTCTTCACATGATCTGACTAAGATTATGTCTGGACTTTAAAAGAGACTGTGACCTCTGTGTTTGTTTCGGCCTTTCTTCTCAGAATAGTCAGATAGGAAACGCCGACCTCGTCTAGTTTTTAAAATATGATTGATGTGTAAAAGTGTTTGTACAAACCTACTTACAGAAATAAAATCATTTATCATTTATAATTAAGATATAGATTTAGAATAATTATATAATATCACGCCTCCTTTCCTCGAAGGGCCGGGCAAAGGTGTACCTATAGTACACAAACATTTCGCTAGTTATCTTTAAATCTCATGTAATAGAGGGCAAGCCTATAGCCATCAACCGGGCACCCGACCCAAGACCTCATTGCTTGCGAGCACTAGACCAACGAAGAGAATAATGAGTAAGACAAGAATAAATATTGATTTAAAACACCCGCTAGCTTTTACTATACACTACTGAGCATGGATTACCGATAAAATAATAATGGTAATAAGTCACAAACACTCAAAAATAGTGAAGGAAAACAGGTAACCGGCATGTCCTAGAACAAAAATTCAAAGACTGTGACATCTACTAACCCGCATTGGGCTCGCGTGGTGGATTATGGCCCACTCCCTCTCACCGAGAGCAGGCCTGTGTGAGAAGCAACTTTACTTCTTTAAAACGTTATGTTAGATCGTTTAGATAACATTTAGCATTCATTTTTCATTTTAACGTTTCCAAATGTCTTTTGTAATGCGCACAGCAAAAGAATAGAACTTTCTACCTGCGTCCGTGTTTCCGAACGCATACAACCCTTATCTCTTCAAAGTGAGAATGAACAGGCTTCTACTGGGTAAGCTCACTCCACCGTCGACTCTGTCTCTGTCACCACTGATCTAGACTAGAGTCAAGAGCAAACCCATCTGAAATAAAAATAAAACGTTTTCCAACAGAAATGGTAATGTTAAACAAAAAACTTGAGGTTGAGAAACCATTGAATGTTCGGCAATATAAATAATAAGACCATTGTGTGATGAAAAAGGGGTGCATCCCTCAAAAAAAAATTTAAAAAGCCAAATCTGAATTGATATTTAATGATTGATTTTTTTATGTTTCAGAATTCTAACAATTAATGTCCGAATCGCCAGTACCGAAGCCTTTAGTGGGGGCCTGGTATACAACGCATCTTCTTTCAACTCCCATCCATTATACGATGACGTCACCAGCGACTATGACGTGGGGGTCGTCACAATTAGCCAGGGCATGGCTTTGGATGGCACAAATGCCACAGCAATCAGGATGGTCCGGTCGGGCTCTGACGTAACTGATGGTCAGGACGTTGTTGTTACTGGATGGGGAGCTACTAGTGTACGTTTGTTTTGGTTTTCTTGTATTTTAAATTACGTCAGTTCTGTTGTAGGTTTCGTATTCATTAAACCTGATAAGATTCTTGGAAGAGAAAAGCTTTTTAAGTTTTTAAAAACACTAGCGTGCTGCCCCTACGGGTGCAATATCCTGATGTGGTGACATGTCACAAAATCGAGATTACTATGCTTTACCTAAGTGAACAAAGAATAACAAAACAACTATATTTAATTTATTCAGAATTAAAATAATATGTACGTAAATAAAAACTAATACCTAATTCATTGATAAAAAGAACAACATTATAACCAAAACTATTCACCGACTAAAATATGGCGTCGAAAAATTCATCCGCATCGCTGTCGACTGGTAGTGTACCCTAGAGACTGGCGGCATTGCCACGATGTATGGCAATGCTTAGCCTGTGGCCAAGATAAAAGCCAGCCCTTGGGTCACGGGAAGTGTCAACCAGCCATTTTGAGATAAATTATAATTAATGTATTCCATAATACATTTTCTAAATGTTGAAAACTGAGTCAATATCCATTTTGTAATTTAGAAGATACGCACGAGACTTGCATGGACCAGGGTCACATGGCACAAAGGGAAGAGGCTTATACTAAGCAATGATTGTAACAAGGTCGCCATTGATATTGATGGCGATGATACGCACACCAACAGACACAAAAAGCGACTGTGTCTCATAAAATTTATTATATCCCACTGTTTTTGATAGGACACCTACCACCAAAATCGATGTAAAAACCAGTAATACCATTTTTTTATAGGAAAATGGACCTACAACAACAACGTTGAATGTAGTGACGGTACCTGCAGTGAACAGAACGAGGTGCAATGAACTTCTTTCAAGTAATGTCACCACCAGAATGTTCTGTGCTGGCGTCCCCGAAGGTGGCAAGGATACCTGTCAGGTAAATATTTTGTATGTAGTAAACTACCTATTTATCTTACGGCCCTTTATATCTAATATATCATATTAGATAGAAATCATAGCGGCCACTTGAAAATTTGCAAGTGGAATAAAAGAGTTACCATGGTCATTTAAGCCTACCTTTTGTCATCAGATGTGTTAATTTTTTCCCAGGCTTGAGCAATTCTAATAATTAATTATTGTGGTTTGTGCCAATACGACAGAAGAACTGCCTTCTTAACTCCTAACCTAACTTGTGTAATTTTATAGGGGGATTCCGGTGGTCCTGCTGTGGTTGGTGGCCTTCTGGCCGGTATTACGTCGTACGGTTTTGGCTGTGCCCGTCCGAATTCACCTGGAGTCTACTCCCGGATAGGCAACTTTAACATCAGATTATACATAAGAACTATGACTGGAGTTTAAATGGCGTCATTACTAGAGGTGTGAATTCCATTTTTCGTTTCATTATTTATTTTCTAAGCTAGTACAATTTAAAAGAGTGTGCGATATCATACAAATACCTATATTTGCTCTTAATATAGAGTAGATACCCATTAAAAACACCTTTTAATAGGCAGTGGCTGATTATACAATTAGATTTAAAGTTATTCATGTTTACTTTGTTTCTAGCAAAAAAAAAAATCTTTTAAAATTTTGTTATTATATTCATTTCATAAATTATTCAATTGCTGGTATTTATTTGTACCTGATCTTAGTTATAGTTCTGATGGAATTCACGTGTTATTTTGTTATTCTATTATTAGCTTATTAATAAAGGCACTGTTTACTTTATTCGACATGTTTGTTCTTAAAACCACACCACCATCTTATGTTAAACCACATTTTCTTATTTTCGTCGATTGAATAATAATAAAAACATGTCACACACACAGTGTCACGTGTAAATTTATATCTTGAAATAACATAACATAACATCAACCTTCAAAAAAAAAAAAAAACAAAAAAAAAAAAAGCGGTCATAAAGCGGTCGAAGTGGAGGTGCTTGGGGGAGGCCTATGTCCAGCAGTGGACGTCTTTCGGCTGAAATGATGATGATGATGAACATCAACCTTTAATAAGCAGAGTTATTACCTTAGCATGTACATCCACATTTCACCAGTTATTTTTAAGACCTGGCACAAATCTAGACTCCGGGCCGCTACTGAGGAATTCCTGATATAAAAACCCAATGACACTTTGCCCGACCTGAGAATCGAACCTAGGAACCTCATGCTCAGCAGTAGCGCTTGCAGCCGCTAGTCCAACGAGGCAATATATACTACATCCCTTTAATGGATTGCCGACATACTACTAATAACCCTGTATACCGTACCTCTCCTAAAGCATTGATAAATTTGTAATTAGCGATTTTCATCGAACGTTATTCGTGGAAAGTTATTGGTCATAATACCTCGTAGTTTTGAAACTGCTCGCGAAAGCTGTAATTAAAAGTAGCTTCCCGGTATTCCTGTGATCGCGATCGATGGTGCCAATTAAAGACATGAACAATTGAGTCACGTAGGTATAGGGTTGAATGTTAATTTAGAATATAGTTTGATGAACCCAAATATTGATTTTATTTTAGTCCATGTCCCTAATGTAGATATTATTAAACAAGAATTTGATGTTATTTGTCAGTATGACGAAGCGAACGGTAACTACGAGTATAATATGGGTATTTTTTTTATGAATGTCCCATTATCAGCCATTTGAACACAACATGTTCCAAAGACTGTTACACCATCAACAACAAAAAAAGAATGCAAATTCCGACCAGCGCGAAGTGAAACTGGTAAAAAGCAAAACTTTTCTCTGAATGACAAAACTCGCAATGAATACTAACACGGAATCCCTTAGCATTTAAATGAACGAGACCTACCGAGTTCCCGTGTTGCTGAAACTTTTTTAATTTCGTCGAAAGGAACCAGGTGGCCAGCTCACGTCAGTTTCAATTCGACAGACAATCCCTGCTCCCCTCACTTCGCTGAATTCTCGTGATAAGGTGAGGCACTTCGGGAACAATCAGGAAGAATCGTTCCCTTTTAATTGAGATTTCGTTTTTAATTGTGATTATATCTGGTCCAAGTTTTTGAATTTAAGTGTACATACTTATAAAAAGGTTTTTAATGGTGGAGGTTCTTCTCGTTATGTGAAGGTGGATGTGATTATGTTACGGTATCGACACACGTGCAAGCCTTTTCCACTTTAATCACATCACCAGTATCACCAAACTCTACGCGATTAATGTACCTTTTAATTTTATTGTGAATGATTTCCTGGTACCAATAAACAACTTTGTTTTTGAGCAAAATTATCCACCGAATGATTTTCACATTCTAGGTGTAAATAAATTTTGAAAACGGTAGTTCGCTTACGCTTTATCAAGTGTCTATAGTAGTCGCAAGTTTCAATGCTAATCTACAGTTATTGACTTATACTTATCCAGAAGTATCCTAGAATGTTTTCCAAGGAAGAAGTAGGTACGCCAATTGCATAGAATATCCAACGATAGCCATACGAAGACAAACCTCGCGAATGAATGGTACAGGAACTAATTCTTTTCTGAAAAGCATATGAGCACTAGCTGCTACCCGCGGTTTCGCCCGGGTGGATGTTGAAAATTATCCTACGGGAACGTGCTACCGGGACAAAAGTAGCCTTTCTTACTCCCGTCAAAATCGGTCCAGCCGTTTCGGAGATTAGCTGGAACAAACGGACAGACAGACCGATTTTTTTTTGTTACAATTTCGAATAAGCTTTCATATGCATTTAGTAAAAAGATGTTATTTTGACATTACAAACAGACACTCCAATTTTATTTATTTGTATAGAAGATAATGGCAAAGTTTTTTAAACACTTTTGTTTTACGTCACTCTTTGTTTCAGAGTTCATAATGTATTATTAAATAGAACTGAGCAATCTACAGTAGGCCTTGTTTAGTCGCTACTGTTCCAAACTGGACGAGTCGAAAGATAAATGAAAACGTAATTAAGCACAAGGAAAACTTTTAGGAGAGCGTTAAAAAGTTCTTTAGCTTTGGCTGCATTATTTATTTCTTTCTCAGGGTAATCTTGTTATTTGGCTGTTTTGTATTTCTTTTTACTTTTTTATGCCTTGTCTGATGCAGCGTGGGTTATCTACTTGTTGGAGGGATTTCATGCGTTGAATTTGTTTTTATTCTTAAATCTCGTTATTATTAGTAACGTTTAGGATTCCTGTTCAATATTTGCCGTCTATTGAAAAATATATACCCGCTTGATCAGTTTTCATTTAACATAATTTATAAGGAACATTCTGACATTTTGAAAGGAACAGTCATTGAGTACAAGTACAGTTCACGATATTTCATAATATTGCAGTAAACAAACCAATAACTACTTTCACCTATTATTCAATAGAGATTTTTAGGTAACCAGATAAAAGCTGCTTAAAAAGATATCGTATTGCCAGTCATTTGCGGACCGAAAAGTAATCCTAGCGAGACAACAAAAAAGGTGGGATTTAATTGCGATACAAAATTACTGTGTTACCTACTAGAAACCCGAGAGCTACCGGAGAAAATAAATGCCGCCGCAGTCAACCCTAACCCTTTTTATTTACAGGTTACCGTTTCCCGTTTCCATTACCGAAGTATTTTTACTGCGACGTATTGAACGAATGTAAACAACGTGATTAGATTGCGGGTTGTGGGTATAGGAGTTGATTTGTTTTTGTTTAGTTTTTATATCTAATTTAAGCTCACCTTATACCGGTACCAGACATGTGTAATGTAATGCGAATAGCGTTGATGACACACAAACTCAACGCGAATCCTGTAAGTGTTCGTCTACGAGAGCCTTTGTGTTCGCGCTACAAACCGGCAGCCGATGGAACTTATCCAAGTGATTAGAAAACAAATGAGAGTTAGGCCCGCTTGTACAAATTAGTAAATGCGTTTAACGTTAGACGTGTTTATTTATGTATTTAAAAGATCGTTCTGTTTCTGTCAAATGTTTGAAGATGACAGAGACAGAATGATGCTTAAATATGTTTAGCGCTAAACGCATTTAGTCATTTGTGTTGCAAGCGGGCCTAAGATTCTGATCCGTCCGATTTCTGTTTCCATCAACAATAGTCTCCACCAATTTGTGACACCAATTTATTTGTACGTATCTGTCAAAGTCAATACATTCTCGTAAACGTCAGTTGACACGGCATTACGACAGTCATAGCAGGCCTTTGCCCTCACGGCACAATACAATACAATATTCATAAGTTGCTTAATCTGTCATTCATCATGCGAGACGTATATATAATGGGCTGCATCCAATCTTGTTCATTTCCGAATGTGCACTCACACATGAATTGTTTAATAGCTTACATTCGGACTGAACAAATTACATGAGTTATTTATCGAGATGTGTCAGTTGTGTTTCAGTTTTTTGTGCGATGTCTATTAAGGCCCATTTACACGATGCAAGTTTCTTGTCTGTGACATACCTACAATAAATTGAAGCAGCAAGAAATAACTTACATAGTCTAAACGCTGTTTATCATCATCAGGCTATCTTCGTCCACTGCTCTCCTAGTGAACGCCATCACCGAGCCCGATCTTCGGCTCTCCTCATCCATTCTCTGCCAGCCGCCTTTCGCAAGTCGTCACTCCATCTGGCCGGCGTAGCGCGGCGGGCGTCTCACACTACGTTTGCCTAAACGCGGTCTCCACTCTAGAACTCGTTTTCCCCAACGATTGTCGGTTCTGCGAGAGAAGTGACCAGCCCATTGCCACTTCAGCTTGCTTAGTCTTTGAGCTATGTCGGTTACTTTGGTTCTCTGGCGGATCACCTCGTTTTGGATTTTGTCCTTCAGAGAGACTCCAAGCATAGCTCTCTTCATAGCTCGCTGAGTGACTTAAGATTTATGGACCAGTCTCACCGTGAGTGTCCACGTTTCGGCTCCGTAAGTCATAACTGGTAGGACGCACGGGTTGAAGACTTTCGTCTTTAGGCACTGTAGTAAGCGCTGTTTAGACGGTGGAATTTTTAATGTTTCTTCAAGTTATGGTACGCTACATGTAATTAAAACACACTGTGTAAATCTGGCTTAACGGTTTAAAGGAATAATATTCACTGCACTTCATTCGTAAACATAAAAAGTAACCTAGATGCATCGTAGAATAGAGGATTCGTTTTGAATTTATCACACTATTGTCAAGAAGATATGGACCTACGGCAATTGGTACCGTATGTGTTTCATCACCAAAGCTGCTTCTAATGAATCATTTGTAGTTAAACACAGTAATTTTCTCAAAATCGAAATCTCAATATGCCTTATATTGCAAAATAAGCAAAGCAAAGAGAAATATATTTTACATACAAAGTTACACACGGCTGTGTATTCAAAACCTATTTATAATTATTATCAAAGAACATTAATTGTTTACATAATCACGTTATGCAACTAACATGGTTGCATTGTGGGGATCTTTGATCCCTCAACAATAACTTGCAGCTTCGCAACGAGAACTGCGAGTACCATTAATGTTTTCACGTATTCAAATGCATTAAACATTACAAAGACTTCCCACGGGGCAGGTATTGCACTAAAGGGGCAGTTCCATTGCTGCCCGCGGCTAAGCTACGCTCGCGGAGACGGGATTATCCACTACGACACACGGCCACGCTAAAGCAGATGCAAACAAATGACCCCGCGCAACTAACGTACGTAACTTCACCGTGCACATCTTATGCAGCGATGGAATTGCGCCTTTACACTTACCTACGTCAAGGTTAGCTGAACTGAACATTATTTGACTAAAGTATAATAATAGGTATGTTGTAAGCTAAGGGTCAGATTACGGAAAAGTATTTCTGGGATGTTTGAGGGTATCGCTTAGACAGTAACACAATAAAGATTTTAATAACTTCTAGTCTAAAGGAACTGACTTTTAATCCTTTGGCTATCTTTCAGGGAGTGAAAGTACATAAAGTATATACTCATATAGTGTACTTACTACTTATTCTAAAATAGCGAATCTTTCAGCAGTGTTATGTTATGTTGTTCATTTTCGAGTTCTCACGGACCTATAGGTACTGTGACGGGGTCGTTGAAATCATAACTATCCTTACTATAATATTATAAACGTTTTCACGCCAAAACGGTTCAACCATTTGGATGAAATTTGGCACACAGATAGATCATGATCTGGATAAAGACATAGGCTACTTTAACCTGGATCGCAGACGAAGCTACGGGCAACAGCTAGTAAAAGATATATTTCGTTTTAACACGTAATTTTTTCATTAAAATCCATATGATTATAACATTTTATATGATGACGCGCCCTGTCAGCTCATCAAGCTGACTCCTAATTATTATGACATTTTATATGATGACGCGCCCTGTCAGCTCTTCAAACTAACTCCCAATTATTATTGCATCTTATATGAAAACGCGCCCTGTCAGCTCTTCAAGCTGACTCCCAAATGTTATAACATTTTATATGATGGCGCGCCCTGCCAGCTCTTCAAGCTGACTTCCAATTACTATAACATTTTATAAGATGGCATGCCCTGTCAGCTCTTCAAGCTGACTCCCAAATGTTATAACATTTTATATGATGGCGCGCCCTGCCAGCTCTTCAAGCTGACTTCCAATTACTATAACATTTTATATGATGGCGCGCCCTGCCAGCTCTTCAAGCTGACTTCCAATTAATATAACATTTTATATGATGGCGCGCCCTGCCAGCTCTTCAAGCTGACTCCCAAATATTATCTAATCTCCTAAATACGAAGTATAGCGTTTGTCTCATAATCGTATCAATCAATCTGCCTAGTCACGTCCCAAATACATATGGTCGGCTTCCAGTCTGACCGGATGCAGCAGAATACTAGTATTTTATTTGGAGCGAATGCCTATCTGATAAACCTAGTTACTGAGTAACACGATTCCTCTTGGTTAGACTAGTAGTCTGACGTTTCGTCTTCTGACTAACTGTAACGACTGCCAAAGATCCACGAATGATAGCCGGGACCGACGTCACATAATCTTATGCGATTTCCTTATAACAAACTCTCAGAGGTTGCATGGAAACACTAAGTAGGCTAATATAATGGTGCAGTTGGTAGCGACCCTGCCTTCTGAGCCGCTGGTCCCGGGTTCGATCCCCGGACAAGTCAAACATTTGTGTGCACGAACATGTTTGTTTGACCTGTGTCTGGGTGTTTATATGTATATAAGTATGTATATCAGTCATCAGGTTACCGTAGTACAGGTTCTACCTAGTTCGGGACCTGAAGACCTTGTGTGGATGTTGTCTCATATTATTATATTATTATTATTATAATATAAAATCTTATAATAATATAATCTATACAATCGCTACCTAATTTTAGTAGGTAGATACCGTTTTGATGTTCGTCTTTGTCCACTCAAAAACAATTTACAATCTATTCTAATCTTACTTTCCAAAATGAACATAATATTTAAACATAAAACCATTAATTCTTGTTATTATTCTCTTAGGTCAAAAGTACCTAATTCAGAACATAATTACGTACCCACTTTGAAATATTTCTTTTCTTTTCACTTTTCTTTACCGTTCCCATAATTAGCTCCCCCGTAACAAAGTACGTATATCTTTTGAAAAGAAAAAAATCTTTTCTTAAATTCTACGATGGGTCGGAGTCGGACGTAATCAAAGTCCTTAATGATTACCAAACATCGTTTAGTTATTCATCATGTAATAAGTAGGAGGAAAATCTTGTAAAAGCTTTATAAGTGGCTTATGGCGAGTTTCTCGAACGCAAGTGATCGCGATATTAATGTGACAAATTGCCAACGCGTAAATTGCTGTGATTGGTTGAATGGTTTATCAACAACCAATGTGTACTTTTATAATTTCTAACTTGACGATATTATCATGGACGTTCACGTCCACGTCACGGCATTACGGTAACACAGGGAAGTCAAATGTATGGAAACATTGAACTTGCATAAGAATAGAACGCGATATCTGTCCGTTGCTGATTGATAACGTGCCCAATAGAACACACATATTCACAATTACTTTTTCAAAAATACTAGATTTCGTGCGGCCATTGTTGTTTACATCTTTGGCAAAAGAATCGCCAGGGTTAAGTTAAATTAGATTTTGGTTTTGGACATATTCATTTTGGATTGTGATTAAGTTGGTAGATAGTTTACATATACATATTACTTAATTAATGCATTTCTCCCTCTCTCGCCCTTTTCTTTTTCGGTATATAGTTAGTTAGTGTAAGTTGTAACATAAGTGGTAAGAATATAATATTTTCTGTCGAACCGGAGCCTAGTTCTTTGTAATCAAGAACTAGGCCATAAGTTGAAATCACAAAATACCAGACCATAGAATCAGTAACAATCGATTTCAGTTCCCATTCGGCCATGTTAGCTAAAAGTTTTAACAAGACAATGTTACTTCTGACCTAAATTCTGACCCGAAGACGAATCTAAGTTAAACCCTGTCTGGACCAAACTATACGTAGTTTGAAAGTTACTGGTTTAGAATTCAGACTATTGACTAACCGCTGAACTAGTTGGAATATTTCTATGTGAATATTTTAACTGAAGCTTGGCTTTTTCTTTATGTTACTTGTGATCTCTTAAAACACATTACTGCATACAAACTTTCTATTCTGTCCTAACTTTAGCTATTTAATTCTACACTAGGTTTCTATAAATCCTGGTCAGCCTAATGATATTTTTTTATTGTGTTTGAGTGGCTTACCTACAGCTAACAATACAAAAGTAATAGTGAAGTAATTCACGACAAGCCATACAAGCCTCCACAGATAGCAATAGAGTATTGTTGTACAAGTTTTGCAAGTGATTATCTATCAAATTAAGCATAAAACTAACTAAGTATAGTATTAAACTATTAGATCTTACATCATTTATATAGGAGGGTTAATCTATAGGTCATTATGATAAACAGGTCCTAAATAAATGTCAGTTTCAATTAAAGCCACATCTTTATAAAATCTATGAGATTCAAAAATATTTGTACTTTTAATTGATCTCATCACTTTCCAAGTAGATTACCTTTAAGGGATATGAGCGATACAATTATCCTATATTAATGAGATTATTATTTTAATTCAGTTTAGATCTCATTGTTTTATAATTATCATGTCACTTTAAATAAGGCAAATAGATTTGCCATTTATCTATAAAAAAATTTGGAAGATGTTTTCATTTCTGCATTTTATAGGATACATAGATTGAAATCTCTTAAATTTTGGTTTGAACATATAGTTCACGCAGCGTCTAGATCCTTCAGGTATTCTTTCACCAGCAGACAACAAACAGGTTTTCAACCAATGGTATGTGTTTTGAAGGAAACATAATAGAGGTGTTTTGCATAAAAACAAAACAGTTATTATGTTAGGAAAAACGTAAAGCATTGGAGCAAGGTGCTTGCTGTTAAGTTTCGAAGACTTCTATGAATGACACTTGACAAGTGACAGATCCAGCTCGCTGTAACCATAGATCACCGCAAGTTCTGCCATAGTGAAAGCTCACAGGTAACGTAAGGGGGATTGTAGTCATGTACTTATTCTTAACATGACCAGAAAATACTCATCGATAAGCTCCAGCACGGTATCAGTAATGTATTCTTGGGCTGTTTTAGATCATATCTGGAAAATCGTGAGCAGGTTATGGTCCTTGCCGGTTATGAATCTAAGAAATACATTGCTTCTTCTGGCGTTCCACAGGGATCCCAACTTGGCCCAATCCTGTTTCTATGATTCATCAATGACATTGTGGACTGTGTTTGTCACTGTCACTGTCTCCTCTTTGCGAATGATATGAAAATCTCGCGGCATGTTGAATCTTTGATGGATGTGGAATTGATTCAGGCCGATCTGGACGGTATTTATGAATGGTGCTGTGCTAAAAGAATGACGATTAACGCTTCGAAATGCCAGCATATTCGGTTCACAAGGAAGAGAAAAGTGCTTGAATCAAGTTACCATATCAATACCGTAGGGATTGCTGTAGTTGAACCACTTCGTGACCTGGTTGTATTTTTTGATTCAAGGTTAAGTTTTGTTCCGAATTGTGATGACATTTTCCAACGAGCTGCTAAAATGTTGGGTTTCATTAGACGTAACACTAAGGACTTTGGGCATACAGGCTCCAAGATTGTGCTTGGGCTTTATAACGCACTGGTACGTAGCGTACTCGAGTTCGGGAGTATCATATGGAATCTGCATTATACTCGTATGGTTCATTCTAATCCTATCGAGTCAATTCTACGATTCTTTACGCGACAACTTGCTTTCCTTGCCACTGGCTTCAGTGCGAGATGCTCGTATGACTATTGACTGCGTTTCTTTCATATGTCAAGCTTACAGCTACGCCGACGCATGATAGACTTACTATGCTTGCGGAGTATTGTTGACGGATCATTTAACTCTGACGGACTTCTCGAGAGCATTGAAATAAACATGCCTAAACTTAATGCTCGGAGAAAATGCACGTCCTTTTTCAATGTCCCTCGTCATAAAACCAACTTAGGCATGAATGCTCGGCAGCGGCGGCGACCTCTCACGCCCGGCCCTGGTTCAAGCCATGGTCCGGGGCGAGGGGGAGTGGGAGGCAGTCACCTCCTTCTGCGAAGCAGTCATGCTAGCGAAGGAGGTGGCGGGACGGGAGAGGGAGAGAGTCTCCCGTCCAAGCCGCCGCGGTGGACGCTCCGGGCGTCGGGAGCCGCGTGACGACTCCCGGCCACCGTAGGCGCGGACCTGCGGGCGGTGAGTAATGGGTAGCTCACCGTCCGATCAGGACCAGGCCCGTGCTGGACGGCACGTACGTGTTCCACGCGCGCCTCAAAGAGATGTCAGCATCGAAGAGGGGGTCCACTAGGGCCCAAGCCTGCCGGGAAAGCGGGATCATCCAAAAGGGGTACCGCTGATCCGGAACATAAAGGGCCAAGGAAGGAACACGGGTGGGTTTTAGTCAGTAAGAGTCTGACACTCCCTTACGCTCCACCCAGAGCGGGAGGAGTCATTTGATGATTTCCCATCATCAAAAAAAAAAAAAAAAAGGCATGAATGCTCCGATGGCTAGGCTAACGTCCACGTACAACAATTTTTGCAATCTTTATGATTTGGATATCTTCCACGACCATCCCACGCGTTTTAGATCTAAGATTATAAATGATGGGAAGACTTTATTTTATACAATAGTATAAACACGTCGCTTTTAGTGCCTGAGTGTCATCTTGAAAAATTCCGTTCACAACTTTTATTTACTAGTATTACTGAAACAAGAACAGTGTGCAATCATTATCCATGTTAAGCCCTGCGGAAAGTTCGAGGAAGGTGGAATAGGAGCCACGATCTCATTATCTATGTTGCATAATTTGCGCCACAGCTCAGCGAATTAATGCCCTGAACTCTCCTAATACCAGCGAATTATTTGGAGGAATAAGCAAGAATACTCGACTGTAATTTACATTTCTCATCATCTAACAACTCGCTAACTATTTTATTGTTGAAGACGTCAAGTTGTATTGTGAAATTATTTTCTATTGTTTAGCTATTTTCAAAGATCAATGCTCGTGCCTTCTTTGAACGAGACGAGGCATTTGCCCTGCCAGTGGGACAATAATAGGCTGGAATGATTACTTACAGCTATTAAAAAAAAAAATACTCTTCATAATATGCTATATAAAAATATATAAAATAAAATTTATAAAATTATATATGATATAAAATTTTTTTAGGGAATATTCTTGCGTGGATTGGCTGGGTAGTGATATTTATTTGCATTTAAAATGTTGGATAATCAAAATTTGACGTCAGCCAGATACAGTTACTACACTGATTATGTGTACTATTATCCTTTTTACACTGAATAATACTAAACTAAAGTGCATCTAAATGCATTCAAGTTAGCAATAAGCAGCAACGTTTTATTTCCTAATGTATCGCCTCTAGACGCCTGCATTGTTTCCCTACTAGAATAACGACGTAATTGTTCGACCTACATTTAACCATTTATTTAATACCTACTAATAACATGGGATAAAAATAAAGATTTCCACAACAACATTACGTTGTTGCCTCCTCAGTTACTGCCGTAGTCGCCTTACATTTTTCATATCATATCATCTCGAGTCTATCAAAAAGATGCTATGAAAAAGGTGAACGACTTTATCTCGCTGATAAGATATTTAATTTCCTCTCCCAGCTAGACAGATGATGTAAGAAAATGACGTTCCATTTTAGGTATTACGGAATAAACCGAGTTAAGAATATAAATCCATTTCAGACGTGGTTTAGGGGGATTTTTTTTTTGTATGATATTTTTACTTTTTCTGCTAGGTATGTCAGACATTGTTTATTCACATTTAATTGTTATCGCTTTCTTTGATGTTTATAAACTTTGAACTTCTGCAAACATTTTGAAAAAAATCATTTGAACGACATGAACAGCAACCAAATATTTATTTCTGACCACAATCTTTCTACTGAAAGATTGTGGTCAGAAATAAATATTTGGTTAGTGCATTCAATTTAGCTACAAAATATGAGATGAAAGCAACTTCTTCATTCAAATTCTGCACACAGTAAATGCCTAGACTAGACAGTTCTGTAAAAAGACTGAAAGGATTTGAGTGTAAGTATACCATACTCTCCCACAAAGAGATGCAATTTGCATAATAATATTTTTTTATTGAAAGCCTTCGGGCACGAAGATTGGTTTGAAAAGCGCGATCCTCAATACCTTAATATTTCTTTCTAACAGAATTATTGTTCGAGTACGAGTCTTCCATCTTTTATACTCCATTCTAAATGGTAAGTTTTATTGTTATGATTTTATTATCAGATGAGAAAAGTACGTGAATAAACTTTTATTTCATGAGGTGGGCTTTGTTATAGAATTATTTTGCATGAAATTGAATTTTGATCATGACACTAAAGAAATTAGAATAATTGGTTGCTACACGTATCTACCTACGTTGTTGTTAGTCTATCTTGGGAGATATGTACTAAAAGCTCGATGGCAACTGAAATTCATGGCTTGTACCAAAAGTTAAGCCCTATTTATACGATATAAGTTTCTTGTCTGTGGCATACAATGAAATTGAAGATACAAATAACTGACATAGTCTAAACAAATGATACCTAAAGTGGTCTATATCAACCCCGAGGGGTCGACTACGTCCTGTAGGTCGCTTTTTTCTTCTACATCTCACTACAGTTAGACATCAATCAAAACACATTTGAAGTTGATGAATTTTCAAAAATGCAATATTATCTAAGCAGTCTATTCAAAACCGAAAAACAAGGCAATTGGTCTATGAGACCAAAAGTTTGGGGACCTCTGATCTAAATACTTGTGGGGACACACGCACACACATATGTAATTGTGTGGACGCGCGCATGTATTGTACTTAGTATTTAATATGATTCAGTAATAAAGTACAGACAGTTGGCACTCGCTCTTCGTACGTTTCATTTCTCTCCGCACACGAACCCGCATGCTACATTTTTTTTTTTTTCGCAGAAATGGACAGAGGAAGACCAAGATATAGAAGTAGAAGTGGACGCAGGAACATCCCTCAATCGCGTTCCAAGTCTGGACCTCGAAGAACACCGGAAAGTCCAGACTGGTTATGCTCGTACCATTTCAGATTTAGGAGCAGAGCGAGGAGATGCATCGCGCCCTGCAGCTGGAAAACCACTACTTCGGAAAACTAATGGGAGTACAACCAGTGGCGGAAAGTTGTGCAAGCAAGGACCACCGCCTAATCGTGAGTGACCAAAAGTCTCATCTTAAATTACTACTGTTTAGATTATACAACGTTTATGGTTGCTTCAACTTAAGGCCTTTATGCCACAGGCAATTCAATTTCACCGTGTAAACCAGGCTTTAGGCAATACCTTCCTAATCCTGATTTTCTTCCATCATTAACATTTTAGGCATACCTACACTCAGTCGTACATTAATGAACTCAAGCCCTAAAGGAAAGGAAGTGAGGATTTCCTTTCTTAGACGAATATTCTGAGAAATGAAAACCCAAGTTACGTAGGACAATGAATGAGCCCTACTGCGCAGTGACTTACCGAGTTACACAAAGACGATAGGAAGCACGTTTGCTTGGGGTTTTTAGAACTAGGCATAATAAAGACAAGCTGGGCACAGGATCTGAATTTACTTACTGGAGTATTTGGAAACTCGCAATTCGCGGTAATAGTTTGCCACAAGCTGCTCAGAAATATTACCAAATTTTCTGAAATGTCCTTCAGTAAATTTTCCGACAAATTCACAGTAACGCTACCCCATAAGGAAATAGAGCTGCCATAAATTTTACCATTTATAAAATATGCAAATCTGCAAGGCGATGTGCAAAGACGGAGAAAAATAAAGTGGTTCGGCCCAATCATGTTCGGAGATATCGAGTCTATCGTAGCTTTACTAGCACCGTGGCAGTTATGAATGACCAGCTCGAAGCGTTGCCTAAAAGTCACATTACGAATGAAAAACCGCAGGATTGCCGTAATTGAAAATTCCCTGTGTAATATACGACTTGCAATTTCAGAGTGGAGCCGCTCCCGCTCCGTCCTACAGGGCGGCGCACATTTTTCTTCGCTCTTAACGATATTATTTAACGCCACAAATTTTACCATTTTTCTTATGGCCCCCCAGAACTGCTAGCAATTTCATTATGATAATCGCCCATGACCTGAGCTATTTTATACAATAACCGTTCGAGACGGTGTTTTGAATAGAAATTTTAAGTTGGCAGTGGCACTCTTAATACATTTTAAGGGACCTTTTTAGCTTACGCAGAAATTTGGAGAGGATTCATTAAGGTAAACATCACAAAATGACGTTTGCTAAGAAGTCAAAACGTAATAACTTTTCCTTGGGAAATACTCAAGTCGTAGGTTCACAGGGAGCTGAATAAATCGTAGGTAACTTTATCTATTTACAAAAAAAAGTAATCTGGTGCGGCAGGAAAAAGGTGGGATTCGTAATGTAAATTTCTGAAAACTAAAAATCGAAAGCATGGAGATGCAATAAAAAGAACCGCTGTCAACCCTTCGTTTAGTTTCCTGTACAGGTCGTAAGGAATGTTGCACAGACAAATCAGGGGGAGTAATTGGAATGTACCAGACCCGATTGTGATTGGAATGTTGCTGTACATAAACTAATAAAAAAAATATAACAAAATAAGTTTAAAAACTAAATAGTTTCATTCGAACTTAGCTGCTAAAATGTTTTCCTTCATCTTCTATACAAAGAGTCGTATCCCCACCAGTTCGTACCACCACCCCGTATTTTTCCTTTACGAGATTCACAGAGTCCCATAATGGTACCTACTAACTGAAATTGTGCGCATTGAATGTCTTATTAGGTACCGCTTGAAACATGGTGTTGACTGTGGAGATAAGTTATGGTGTGAGTAAGAAATAAATTAAACTAAGAAATTGGTCACTTGATGGAATCAAATAATTATAATGAATACCTATTGTACGCATCTTATTTATACAGGGTTACTTGTAATTCAACGTTTATCCGTCAGGAGCTGATAGGCCAAAATGCAACAAATTGGAACCGAGCTGAACGAACAGAGTTGATATGACAGAGGGTTATTAAATTACACTAGTATACTGTACGTGTTAAGTATTCATTCGATACGGTATAAAAATAAAAAGCACCAAAAATTAGTTTTTTTTCAAACAAACTAAATGGCTTACAAATCAGAGTAAAACGTAATCACCATTTGTAATGAAAGTGCAAGTGTGTGTGTATTTTTTGCTTCCTTGTTTGCATTTCCGTCTTTTTAGCGAAAATATTTGGTTGTACTTGCAAAATGCAACAAATTGAACCCTCCATAATATGTATGGCCGAAATTCAATAGTTTTCGAGATATTTGAATTTTAAGGGTATTTCGATATTTTCCCAAAATTTTACATTTAATTCGAAATTAAAAAAAAAAAACTACTTATTAAATGGGTACCACTAAAAATGATAATATTGTAGCTGGTACTTCAATTAAGCTATGAACATAATTAAAAGTACTTAATTCAACAAAATAATTAAAATGATGAGCGATTAGAATAATACTAGCATTTTACGCTACAAAAAATTTTGTCACGTTATAAAATAAAATAATTTCGGCCATATACAGAGTTGATACGACAGAGGGGCTTTCCTCTAAACAATTTTCAATAAACCATTCTCAAGCTCAGTACCAAAAATCTATTAAACAGGAGCACTAGATTAGTCGCAAATGATTTTTTTTAGTTTTTGCCCCGTTTGAACACGATGTATCTTTCCTAACAGCTGATCATGTCTGACGCAAGTCACAAGTACAACCAAATATTTTCGCTAAAAAGATGGAAATGCAAACAAGGAAGCAAAAAATACACACACACTTGCACTTTCATTACAAATGGTGATTGCGTTTTACTCTGATTTGTAAGCCATTTAGTTTGTTTGAAAAAAAACTAATTTTTGGTGCTTCTTATTTTTATACCGTATCGAATTAATACTTAACACGTACAGTATACGTAGTGTAATTTAATAACCCTCTGTCATATCAACTCTGTTCGTTCAGCTTGGTTCCAATTTGTTGCATTTTGGCCTATCAGCTCCTGACGGATATACGTCGAATTACAAGTAACCCTGTATATAGACTAGCCGTTACCGTGATTATAGCTCAGATCCTATATTAAACTCTCAAAACACACAAAAACTAATTTCTAAAAACCTAATTTCCTTTATCTAAAACTATGAACTCTAAACTACTAACTCTCGACTCCAATTTCGAGGCAAGATGGCGTAAGTGTAACTAAAATTTAGAGTTAGTAAGGATACGATAATTGCACTACACTACGAAGTAACGTTGCCGCTGCATCGTAAAACCCAACGTTAGTTGAATTAACTTACCTAATGGAACTGAGCATTGCTCGTTTTATGTTTGGAACGAACACTAAACTTGTAGATAATTTATAATCAAGGAGAAGTAAGGAAATAGATGCTTATGTACCACGAAAGTTCCCTGGGTACCTTCGTGTCTCGTAAGTGGTAATTAAGGGAATATGTCAAATGGATGGGTAGCACCTTCCTATAAAGTGCTTATAACCTAGATGTACTTTCTGTTAATTTCACTATGCACATTACTAATTAGAATGGTCTATCGTAATGTTAAAGTCTCTTTTGAACTCCACACTTTTTCCAATGAAATCTAAGACAAAGTTTGTGAGGCACGTGAACAGGCCAGTAAGAAAGGCAGACGATGAAAAATTTATTTAAATTTCGAATTAGGAACTCTTTAACGCTGCCGCTCAATGCTTGGAAAGTATGACGGAGGTGACTCGAATGCTGTATATTTATTTATTAAAACTTTATGCACAAGTAAAATATAATACTGTACAAAGGCGGACTTAATGCCTGAGGCATTTTCTACCAGTCAACCTTAGGGTGATGCAGAGATATACCATGGCAGGTGCAACATACGGGATAGATAGCTCGGAAATGACTATGAAATACAAGAATAAATACTAATATATAGATACATAGATACATACATATAAACAAAATAAACCTTGGCTAGGAGAAATAACGATCGATAGACGAGAAAACGAATCCAGCTACTCAGCGCTGGGATGTTTCAGCCAACTTCTGGCGGATATATGTTCACGTGCCTTCACTTTAAAAGATAACGGACTGGTTGCTGTCCTGATTTTCAGAGGGAGCGCATTCCAAAGAAAAACCGCCTGGACAAAGAAAGAAGAATGAATGAAATGATGATATGGCATCGCCACAGGTGATAAAAGCTGGATATATTGTTACGAATCCGAAACCAAAAGAAAATCTGCGCAATGGATGTTTCCATTCGAAGATTTGCCGACAAAAGTAAAGAAGGGCAGAAGTCAAGGGAAAAAGATGACTGCCTCATTCTTTGGACGGGCGGGTCATTTCGCAACAATTATTGTCCTAGAAGATAAAAAGACTGTTACTGCAGACTCGTACGTCAGTCATTGTTTACCAGATGTCACCCACTGCTTCAGTCAATGGTTCCATCGCATGCGACGGTGCTTCGAAAGGAACGAGTCTCCGTTCCTTTCTTAACTTCGAAAAGCAATAAAAATATTGACAGGCTTCTACATCCTCCCGTTTTTTATTTTCTAAAAACTGTCAGTTTGACTCACATAAGTTAGTCAATTGATCGGTGAATAACCAAACAGCAATCGTCACTATAATATATTATATGCTTTCCCGCTGACTATGTACTTATACGTACGTACGCTCCATTGATTCACTTCTCCGTCTTTATCAACCCTATGTTATGTTTTGTTTTGCTGTGCTATGATAACTCTATCTCGTCTTAAGTGAGATCAATGTACTCCCTCGTAATTGCGCTTCCAGAAATATTCGCCAATCGTTGGGTTGAACTCGCCTTATTTATTTATTTCCCTTAGTTACTAAAGTAACAAACGTCAGTTAATGGAAGATAAAGTGTGAGTTCCTGTTTGTTTTTTAACTAAACTTTTGCCCACTAACGTTTTAATTATTTTCGTTTAATGGACGAGTAATTAGGTTAGGTTGTTGCCCGTTTTTTGGTTCACAAGAAAAAAATATATTAAAAATCTATACGGATAAACTACGAGTAAACTTATTAGCCTGGCTAATTTGAAATCTTACTTACTGCAGACATATTTTACTTAAAACAATTTATTTCAAGGATGTCGATGTGGATGTAGGTGAAATGATAAATTATGTTCATTTTCGTGGTAAACCTTGGTAAGGCTTTTATTTGGCTCAAGCGAGAAGAGCCTCGTGCGACCGCTAACGATAAGAATTGTTTCATGCCTTAAAACTCGTCATTAGCGGGCTAATTACAGAAGCGAGCTGTTGCTATGCCCTGCGATAAAATAGATGACAGAGGGGAGTCAGAATTAACCGTAATTAAGCTGAACGAAACTCTTTCAGGAGAAAGGAAAAAACCGTTCTTAATTAAAACGGGAGACTCCAAAAACGCCTTATGCTTTAAATTATTACCGTTTTTTTCTCAAGTAGCGTTTTCGAGTGTCTAATAAAATTGAAATACATTAATGGCACCGAAAATTCTTAGACGTGATTTTAATTAAATTTCAAATCTTTCAAAGTTTATTGGCACTGAGAAAACAGTTGAAAAGCTTACTAAAGAATTTATGATTGAACGTTTTGAAAAGAAATATAATACCAAAATATTTTGCTGGATCTCGTGAAGTGGTCTAGAAAAAAGAAATTGGAAGTTAAGTACTTTTTGTTTGGTCTCAATGATTTTGGAATCTAATGCCTTCATTTAGTAACGTTCTAAAAGGGTTCTATAGCCAAGACACTTAACATTAATGCTGTTAATTTTAATTAAAAGTTAGACGATACTGTTTATTATCATTGATTAAAGGTTTTAAAAAGATGCCTTATATTTCTTGCTCTCATTAACTCTTAGAAGTTAACCTTCCTTAAACGCTACACCATTACATGCTCGAAATTTCATGCCACAACACTAATACACCTATACCTTCTAAAACAATGAAAAGACGTCATAAATTAAAACTTTTAATTTGAGCTTGATGGGAATTTCTTGGGGCTCTTAAAAGTCATTCGTTCTCGGTTACAAATGACCAATTCGTGACCGGGAACTGGGAGGGATTATAAGGCGTTCATGGGGGGTTAAACTTCGGCAGCAAACAGCAGTAGGTACCTATTTGAAATTGAAACTGTTCGTTACATTTAAGGGGCTGACAACAGCTAAAGCGCGGTAACTGTCGGATTGCATAGAAAAGAAAGAGAAGCGCGATGACACTAAGCTGGTAATTTGTTGCAAAATATGAATTAATTCTCAATTTACAAAAAAATCGATTGATTGGACTAAATAAATAAAACACTCACGTTAATATGTTGCTTGAAGAACAATCTGAAAAAAATAACAGAATGATTGCATGTAATTAGTATGGTTTTTAATCGTTAAAATATTTTTTTAGAGGTATCTTCGTGACTTTTTTCTATCGTACCAAATTAGTTGTATTATGTTTTCAACACACTATCTAACTAGCATATATTCTGAAGAATATCATATATTTCTCTGATTTTATTTACTGCAGTGGATCATATACTTTTAGGCTTTATAAAACTTGCGTTTAGGTCATGTAGTCCCCTTAGGGCGTCATACTCGTACAGTCACATGCATAAATACTTAAGAGTTACGCAAAATTCAAAAGCTATTTTCTCGTGAAATAAAATATGCTACTATGCTAAAAGACCTATTTTATAAAAGTATGGATTTGATAATACTATGTTCGCAAAACCATAAAATATCTAACAATACTTTAGGTGATACTTGCTTTTGAACCTTGCTTAAGTGTATATACCTAACAAAAGTAAACGGTTAGGATACGAATTTTCTTATTCGCCAAATGGTACCTTGAAGTTTGAATAAAGAGTCTTGAAAATCCTCTCAAGCAACTATCGCAATGAGATTTCAAAAGGAATATTTCCAATTCCAATTTATTCCTATCCACGCACCACCTTTTCCTTGTCTTCTCCAAATCAGTATTTCTTTAACCCCTTTCAAAAGTCCTACCCTCATAATATGCGAGGTCGCTTAAACTAAGTTAAGCCTTTATTGAGATCCACTTCTGAGGCAATTCTCCCCGCCTCTCTTTATTACTTTTTTACTACAGAAAATTGCTCATCGCCGCCAAAAGAAAATAGTGATTGGAAAAGTCTCATTTACTTAGAATTATTTTATTTATTCAGAGATTTAATTTCCAAGGACGCTTGTTTATGTTGAATTGGATTATTGAATGTTCCTTTTCATTTGGCTGTAGTGAGAGAAAATAGTCTTGTCTTCATTGATGGCCGAGCAGACGGTGTAAAAACAAAAGAAGGTGAAAATGTAAACGGTCTTTCGAGGTTCCTTTTTCGACGGACAAGGGAGTGTTAGGTACATTGTTTAGCTTGTGGTTACCAGGCACGCAGACATAATATGCAGGTTCCAATGATAAGGATTGACCTTTGTTTAAATTTTTAGATTAACACGTGTTCTATTGTTATCCGTAACAGAATGACAAATAACTTTATTTAGAAAATTTCGCAACATTCACTTCAGCCTACATCGATTAATGTTTAGTATTTAGACCTTGGCAAGTCGAAACCGAATTTCGCAAGACTACGTACGAATTTGTCAGTAGCCATAGATCGGCAGTAAAATATAGCTGTCAATTATCACGATATCGGTTAACGAAATGACCGATTCGTTAATATTTGATAGTGTGGGTTCAACTACATTTTCTATACCTTGTTTAAGAACAAACTCTAGACAAGACAGGTGACACAGTATACATATGGAATAATTATATACTTATTCTGTGCAGTTGATCTGCAGTGAAGTTTAATTCAAGTTTTAATTAGCATCGTCAATGTACTTGAACTGAAGACGTAGTATTTTGTTTTCTAATTATTTGATAAGCGTCTGTAATTTCTTGCGAAGTTAGATATTATGTCTGTGAATTCTTGAATAAGTCTTATCTGATTTGGGAATCAAAGAGCAGATATTCAACCTCTATAGCTGAAACAGAAATAATCCTGAATTCGAAAGAGGTACTTCAGACTTCTGTCTGAATTACCTACCTATAACAAAATTTAGTACTTGAGTCTAATTTTATTGTTACTCTCATCAGGTTTGCGTATTTCAATGGAAGCACTAAACCCTTTTAATGTTATTCTTTGACGATATAATAAGTACCTAATTATTTATCAGACCAATAATAACTCCACATCTTAATTTGGAAACTAGTACTAAGCATAGCAATAACGAAATCAAGTTCATCCATATTTAATAGCATTACTTAAACAAAAAAATACCGTCTGTTAGATGCATTATCTTTGGTCTCGCCTAAATTCAATAGTAGTCGCTACCTGGCTTAATAGGAACCAGTTTATGAGGGCCACTTGTGAAACTATTCCACTAAATATTGAACCCCTACCTAACAATGCACGATTTTGTACGAGGCATGCAAAAAGCGATGTAATTTATAGTTCGACTGCCAGAGGGTGGTGTATTACCCGCCCGATCAAGATGTTTAGTAAGCCGATCCCTTGGGCGAAGCATGCCAAATATCTGGGTGTGACTTTGGACAGACGTCTCTCCTTCTCAGAGCACATAAAGGTAGTTCGTTCGCGAGCCACCTTTGCTCTGGGTAGACTACATACCGTCTTAAATGCACGCAGTAAATTGTCACTCAGGTGCAAACTGCGCATTTATACGGCATGCATCCGACCTATAATGACATACGCCTGTGCTGTTTTCGCACAGGCCCACCCCCGGCACGTCCATAGGATGCAGACCCTACAGAACCGTTTTCTAAGTAAAATCACGGGTTCCCCCTGGTTCGTTCGTAATATTAACTTACACTTAGATTTGAAAATCCCCACCATTCAGCAATTCATGAAACGCGCTTGCAAGCGTTTCTTTGATACCGCTGGCAGCCATCGCAACCCTCTGGTTGTGAAGGCCGCCAGTTATGTCCCCTCTAGAATCAGTAGAATCCGCCGTCCAAGGCACGCACTGACCGACCCTGACGACCCCATCACCCTCCTCCAGGAAAGCAGTAGGGCCACCAGTACAGTATACAGCACACACAGACACAAATCGAAGTTCCGACCTCGCCGCCGAGGTCCTTCGCGTCCGCGTTCCTCCCCGATAAATTCCCCTTCCGGGAGGGGAAGGGGAATTGATCGGATCCGCAGAGCCCGCTGGTGGCGTAGCTGAGACAGTAGTTTTACCCACTAATAATAATGAACCCATCTTGATCCAGCCTGTCCCCAACTTGCTGTCCCCCCCCAGCGACGCCCTAAGCCGAGGTTCGTACCCCACAGGGGGTGCCCTTAGGTGACGGTCGCTTAGTTTATAATTTATTTTATGCCCCTGGCTGGAAGCTTTGAGTTAGCTCAAAGGCACCACAGGATTGACCGGTTAAGCAGTCAAGGCCTCTCAAGGCCAACAGCGAGATGCTATACAAAAATAAAAAAAGGTGGTGTATTAGTCGAAACATTCGGATAGAATCGAGTAACCATTTTCAATCTTTTCATCAGAGAGTCAATTCCCTAAGGTACTCTCAATACTCTAATCGCAATCTCTTTGTGTCAAAAATATCTACCTACTTTTTGAAAGTTAAGTTTTTGACAATGATTGTCGCTGAGATGAGATTGGTACTAGATTTTGATTATTATTATGTACGGAAATTGGCCTTCTGATCAAAAATTAAAAATGGCGTCAAAATTTTAGTTGTTTTCTTAGTTATCTACAACTTAAGGCGAAAGCGTAAGGGTAGCTAGCGAAATTCAAATTTTCTTACGTTTTTTGCAATTAATAATAATATATAGTTCACATAAAATTATTATATACTTCAGGATATATGCTAGTTAGATAGTGTGTTGAAAACATAATACAACTAATTTGGTATTATAGAAAAAATCACGAAGATACCTCAATAAAAAATTATTTTAACGATTAAAAACGATACTTATATACATGCAATCATTCTGTTTTTTCTCAGATTGTTCGTCAAGTAAGAAATTGACGTGATAGTGTTTTCATTTTTTGTCCGATCAATAGATTTTTTATAAATAGAGAATTGCTTCATATTTTGCAATAAATTACCAGCTACGAGTATGTGTCATCGCGCTTCTCTTTCTTTTCTATGGAGTCCGACAGTGACCGCGCCTTAGCTGTTGTCAGCCCCTTAAACGGTTGTTGAGCATTATTTTACCCTTTACAGTATTACGAATGTGCTTTTTAATGTCCTGTATAAGTTGACGTAAAATGATTTATTACCGGTTGAAATATATCATACCATAACCGACTTTTATACGAGTGTATATATTAATAATTGTTTCTAATGATTGAATATGAATTCGTATTAATTATCACTTGGAGTTTTGTTAGCAGATATGTTTTAAATTACTGCTTACGGAAGGAATTGTGGTACTCATTAGTTGTTGTAGTGGTGGTAGTTCGACTTGGAAGATTAATTGTTCAGGTAGAGTTATATATTATAAAATTTAGATTAGATCTGTACTATACCAATTTTCAGAAGGTTCCTTGTTTTGATCTAAATTCATATTTGGAACGAGGAAATAGGATATATCGTAGACACAGCGTTTTTTTAAACCTATTAAAAATTACCTAAATAAATGATTTAAATGTTCATGTTTCTTAGATCAAACGAAGCTATTATTGTTGAATACGATATTCAACAATAATACCGTTATAGTGATCAATTTTTAATATACTTACTGTATGTAGTTAAAATGTGAAGTATTTGCTTGTATCAACTTACATTCATTCCTACAGAGTTTTAATTTGTCTCAAAAAACAAAGCATTTAATAAACAAGTTGCTATACCTATCTCTGAAATACTGATGGTAACGGTGTTGCATACTAGATTAATATATTCAAATATCAATGAATAATTCATTCTAAAATTGCATCCATACCTTCATTGAATACTCTATCATAAACAGGTTTCTGAAATACTGATCGGAATTCTAATCCGGAATAAGCGATTTCGTTTTAATATTTCGTAACTTTAAGTAGTCCTTGCGGCTTTGATTTACAATTGGGTTTGGTAAATTATCGCCTGTTTTTCATCATGTCATCAGCTCCTGATAAATTACGGTTAATTAACTGATCTATCGGGTAATTTTAAACAAATGCTATGCAATTTTTGGATCTGGTAGATAGTGCTTACACGGGCGCCTGCGGTGGTTTGAACGGGGTACAGTGAAACGGGTCTTAAGTTTAAGGGTTAAAACTAATATAATTATAGAAATTCAATAATACCAGATTCTAGATGGAATTACTAGATATGAGATTGAGGTCTACTTGTTAACGAATGACACATTCAATTTGTGTAGTTTACTTTGTTACAAACAAACATACAAGCGTGCCTATGGCCATACGTACGGATCCCCCGTACATGCAGATTATGGTAATAAAAAAATAAAAACGCTCCACCGAATGGGGTGAAGCAGAATAAGTCGTTTCAAATGCAATAACTGTATTCCCCTATTAATCTTCGAAGTAAAAAAGTTAAATGTGTTCATTTCAGTTCAGAATTTTACCCATTTTTAGACGGTTTGAATAAAGATAAATAAATTTTCTTTCTTTTCTTTGTCCTTGCTCGGCATTTGCAGCTCCACTTAAGAACTAATAGAGCATGCAAGCAATTGAGTCTGCGTTCAAAGCGTTTTCTTCTCTGTGGGACCCTTTCGTTGAAATGAAAAGGATTTGATAATCGGCATAGTGACTGTTTTTGTAAGCAGTTTTTGTAATCGATCTTATTTTAATATTACTCTCATTCTTGTATCGTAATTGTCAGTACTGAATAAACTTACGTAAAAATCCATACTATTATAATTAATTCGAAAGTAACTCTGTCTGTCTGTAAGTTACCTTTTCACGCCTGAACAGATTTCGATCAAATTTGGCAAAGAGATAGATGGCATCCTCAGCTTGGACTTAGGCTACTTTTTATCTCAAATATAATAATATAGTGGGTGTTATGCTTCTGGTAAAAAGTAAAGAATTACGTGTTACAACGTTTTTTTTTGTAAAATCATCCTCAAGGAAGTGAAATAGGAGCTGGACTTTCGTTTTAAGAGATTAAAGGGATTAGAAATATAGTCATAGTTCGTATCTTGAGAAAACATTTAGTTTTTATTTCACTAAAATCTGTTCTCCGAGTCAAAGTTATTACAATTTATTATCTGTCTATCTGTTACCTTTTGGCTGAACGGATCTGGATGAAAGGCCTTGATTTGGGTATTAGGGCATAGGATACTTTTATCCCAGTAGTACGTCCCCGCGAGTCGACATACCTACGACATCCACGCGGACGAAGCCACGGGCAAAAGCTAGTATTTTATAACTTACGTTTATAAACTGAAAACTATAACGTTTTCGGTCACATATTGCTAAGATATTCGGAATATTTGCCCGAAAATATCCCCGACTAAACTGTGACTTCAATTGACCGATAAAACAAGGATCAAAGGAGACTGACATATTTGGCGACTATGGCAATTTCCTCGTTGACGTTATTAATTGATAGAACACACTCTTGGAGCTCTTGAGTGACCACACTCAAAGTAAAAGCATTCTTGTGCATGAGATTTACCAACTGGAAATGAATCGTTCGGAATATAGTTTTGGTTAACATGCGTTTGTGCGCTTGTGTAAGAAAAGTCGGGTGCATTGATTGAGACCAAAATATTATTGTGTTAATGGCAGTTTTGTGAGAGTAACCTTTTAATATTAGTACCTAGTAGTTTGGAGTGCATAGAATATGTTATTGGTTTGGTTTCCGCACTTAGTCCTTCAGTGGACCATTGTGCGTGAGCCGTGTCGGCCGTCGGTGGTTATTCCAACCAGCCCACCTCCCTCCAGAAGCTGATTAGGTCTCCTGGTCTATTAAGAACATCTGTGTAAGATCTGGGTGTCCCGAGGGTTTTGATCTAATTTGGGCGACGCCTGTGCACTCGATGAGCACATGCGCGACAGTTTCGTCAGCCTCCATGCAAGCCCTGCATAGAGGACTGTCCGTTATGCCTATTGTGTGAAAGTGTTTGTTTAGCGAGCAGTGTCCCGTGATGGTCCCCGTCACCAGGCGCATGCCTTTCCTGTCCAGGCGTAGCAACCGCCTGGTTAGCTTGCCGTCATAGAATATAAACTTTATTCGTTGGACACAGTGCATAACTTCGAAGTATATCTACGAGACCCACATTGATACAATTGAAACCAAAATAACTTTTAATTGTAAGTACCTTGAACATGAAACTTCAACACTAATAACATGTTAGGTTTAAAGGCTGCTCCAATACGGGTGACTGATTACTATCTTATCCTCGCAATTATCATACTAGCATGCACGGTCAAAGTCATAAACCGCGTTTATCTCTTAATCAGACACTTATACACTCGTTTTTTCTCTAATCAACCAATTAAAGACATCGTGTACGGTCCGAACATAGAATTAAAACCTCAATATTCCAATGTTTTTACCTAGTTGGCATTAAGTATTTGAAATAAGTATCAATTAAGTTTGAAGTGAGACTATAAATCATTTTAAAGGACCACAGAGGTTTTAATGTTTCAGAGAAGCGTAATCAAGTGGCTAATGCTTTATAATAAATCCTTTATGGTCAGCTTAGACCTTCGGTTGAGGATAATAAGCGTATGTATCGGTGTATGATTATATGGTTGAAGTTTATGTCTGTTAATTATTTTGTAGAGCAAGCTGCTAATTTTATTACAGAGCATGAAAGTGGCTTGATTCTTGTTATTATGTTGCGATATGTTGTCAATTGCTTTGTTTAAAATTCTAGATGTATTACGAATTGAAATTGCTAGTAAAGAGGCGTGGCTGCTGAATTCTTACATTATTTTCTAAGGTTGGGTTCTTGTAATCATGTATTATTAGAACTTATTAGGCCTCTAATGGCGTCAATTATTTCAATAATTATTTCTGTATGTGCTTATTATGCACTACATACTCTATGTAGGTACTCTAATTAAAAATAACTTTAATTTTCATGGGCGTTCAAAAAGAAGGTAGGTTTCTACTGTCGGAAATTATGTAGGCGTGATAATCATTATGGTTTAAACTATTACCGGGACAAGCCGACAGTTTATTTTAAATTTATGTAAAACTATAATTCTATTAATTAGTTAGTTCTTAATATTTTAGGTAAGCTGAAGTTGTTAATGAATAAAACACAAATCTAAGCGAGAACTTCCGCGTACTATAATAGAGACGCTAACTTTTATTATTAAAGTGCTAATCAATGGCCAGTAAGCACTGATGGTGTATTGAGTCGAACGTTCGCTTAATGCACAATTCGTGTATTCATACAATACCCACTAATTCACGGCGAGTCGATTTTTTTCGTACATTAAAAGTAATCTTTGTGGATATTCATTTCTGATGATGAAGACGTGTAAATGGAAGTGGACGGGTAATTGATTTTTATTTATACACAATGATGGTTCTTGGAATGGCCTTTTCGTTAAAACTAATACAATCTTTTTAAAAGATTATCACCTTCGGGTAATTTAATTTAATTTTAAACTTTCTAATTCTAGTAATCGAATACTAGGTGCTAGACGATTTGTAATTTTTGGGTGTTGGCCACAATTTCCGAACTGTGTTTAGACCAACAGGTCGGTTTTTTGAATTTAAACTTTAAATGGTACGTAAAGTGTGTAATGTTCGTATTTTTTTACTTACGTTTTGGCTATTTTAATTAGATCTTTTATTATACGTTCCAATTATCTGCATGGCCATTGTCTGTAGTTTAAGCATTCCTAGGCCTCTATATTTCAAGCTATTTAGATTTTCTAGTGCTCTCCCAATGTTTGTTTACCTTTTCAGTTAATGACAAGCCTAGGTTTTTTAATTTATTGCTAGAGCTGCCAGTAGGTTAGGTTGTATAGGTATTAGACCTTGTTATAAACTATTGTTCTTCTTATATGTTCTAGAATCACATTGTTAAAAATTTGAAATGCCAATCGATCTGAAAAGGAAGGGAGCCGGGGCCGTCAGACCAGTTTACTCATTTTATATATGTTAGTCTATGAGTTTACTCTTGGTGCTTGCCTTGGCAGGAGGTCCTGAATTATATAGCGCTCGGTGGGAGGGCTGTGCCCTCTGATAGTGTGGACTATGCTTGAAGACAAACAAGTCTACGCGTCCTTTTACACCGGACATCGTTCGAAAGTCGCTAGACCGGCGATGGCTACCCTTGGCGTCAGTTCTGGACACTGACGCAAGAAAATTCAAGTCCGACATAACCTTACGCAATATGTAGTAGGATAATGTTGTTGTCTGCAGTAAACTTGTGACGCCGACGGCTGGTAGCTCTCAGCCCTCTGCCTGCTTTCTCTACCACGGCCTGCCCCTCCGAGGTCGGTGACGTGGAGGTCTGACTCGAGGCCCCTCCTTTACAACCTGCGAGCCTCTTTAGAAGAAATGCTTGGACCTTCAACTTTTACCCCGGTTTCCCTGGCCTTATATTCAACATTAATTAAATTATTTTACCATTTCCTCTTTTACTTTTTCTTTTAAGCCGGGACTCCTCCAGTTCTGGTGATAGTTTCCTCCTAGTTATAGTTACAAGTGTGAGAGAAAGATGCATTTTACGAGTATGTCTGTTTGTGCATACACGATATCTCCTGCGCCGAAGGCTAGTCTCCATTGAACTTGGTCGCCATGGCTGAAGTACGGCCTGGAGGACAATTATTATTATATCTGTATGTTTGACTTCATTTACCATATTGGCTTGAAGCAATATTCAAACACACAACTCGAACTACTAACAATAAATACATTTCAAAGTTATAACGTCGCCTGACAATGTTGTACAAACCAAAGCGCACTACAGGTAATCCCTGTGGCTTTGTAGCCTGTAGCCTGTACTCTGTATTACTCTGTAGCCTGTACATGATGCTGTCGAACTTATAATATTTTCTCGACTGAAGTTGCGTAGTTTATTCAAAGTTTTGAGTGCAAAGATAACAAGAGAACTGTTTGAATAATGTAAATAGTTCATATAAGAAGCGTAAGGGGGTAAGGAATATGGTTTGCTCGGCTCGTGTAAGTGTTAACAGGCTCTTTGTCTTGTGAGGTAAGCAGAGTTCGAAGTTATATTGAAGTGTGTACTTCAGCCAGACAACAGCTTAAGCATATAGCGGTATCTATATCGCCACATGCGAATTACGCGTCACACTGACGTCATGAAAATCCTGCATCGCGCAAGCAGAGTTTACCGCCCAACTAGCATATATACAACGTCCCGTCGTCAATCGTCGGGCAGTTGCCCACCAGACACAATACCCGTCTGGTCGGAGGATCCTCCCTTTTCTATGGAGGTATGAGTGAACTTTACACCCTGCTCCTTGTGCCTCTATAACCATGAAGGATAGATTTTTATAGGTACTTCTGCAGTCCAGTGCAGGGCTTTATTAAATATCATAAAGACAAGGTTCGGCTTTAAAGGAGCAACAAACAATTGGTGGATTTGTAAACTTGTAAAACGGTTTTATTCCAATCTTGGACACCATTGAATTCTGATGAAGGAAAACGGTGACTTATTCAAAATTCTAGAAAAATATCAGCTACATCGTAGGAAAATTTCACCAGATTTTCAATTATCATGATTCTAGGTCTAACTTTTATTGATTGAGTCCTGTTCCAGGATCACAGCTATTTTATTTGAATTCTACGAATAACTTTCTAATAGCAATAGAACCTGTTCAGTTTCCAATTAATCGAAAATGTAATGAAATATAATATATTGAATCGTACAGACATATCGATTTATTTCATATTAAACTTTACAGGTAGATTCCACTTAGAATATTATTGCGAAGTTATTCGTGTTGGGAAGTTTTCGAGCAAATGGGACACGTTAGTTGAGAATAGGTAATGTAGGACGACAGACACATTAATTTAATTTGTTGTTACCGTCTAGGCTTTTGTTATTAGTTTGTAGGTTTGGTATGTAGGCAAAGTTTGGGAAGGTAATCTTGTTATTGGATAAATTCAAATTCTAACTCAAAGCATTTATTTCAATTAAACCATTTACAGGCACTTTTGAATTTTCAAGGGGTCGGTCGGTCAGTCAGAAATATGAAGCTAGTTGCCCATTCTAATGCGTAGTACGAACTTATGGAGAAGAACGGGCAAGAAACTCCATGGACACTTTTAAATTATATTGTTACATTAATATTAGTTACGTCATTAGTTTTGAATTTATAATTATATGTGAGAACGATGTAAATAAGACGTACACGTTAAAATAGTCCAGAGTACAGCAAACAAAAAAAATAAGCTGTGGCAGCTAAAAGATGACCAGTCGCCGCGCCCGTTCACGAACATGACAAATGGATCAGCACCATTCAGCTCATGTAGTTAGAGGACTTGAAACTATCGAGGTTTTCTGTAGATTAAAAAAAACAAAAATAAGGATTTATTACCTTCAGTTGTACTTCAGTTGTTTGTTGTTTCAGTTGTGTAGATAATACCACTAGAGTAATAGGCTCCGTTCTAACCAACGCGATCGTTGCGCTAGTATGCGATCGTCGCTTTCAATTTGTTCAGCGAACACAAACGCGTGGTCGCGATCACAGAGGGCGCCTTCCGGTTTTTATATTTGGTTAGGACTCGGGGTCACTACTCGTACACTGTTAGTGAAAACGGACTTAAGTGTGCTGACATTGGATTTTATTTGACAACCCAGCAATGTTAAATGTTGAATGCATCCTATGTTTAAGAATCCGTTTTTTCGACAACCCGATCAATTCAATGAATATGATTACCGTCAAACTGTCAGAGATATATTGATTACTGAGTAAATCTGAGTGCATTAAGTCATATGGCTGTCGCTCAACATTAGCCAGATTCAGACAAAGGGAGGAAGGAATACATTACAACGTAAATCTGTATTTACGTTGTAAAGAACGTTACACAGTGGTGTAAGTCTTTTTTTTTCGTCAAAAAACTTCTCCCGCTCTGGGGTGAGCGGGAGGGCGTGTCAGACTCTTACTGACTAAAACCCACCCGTGTTCTTTCAGTTGCCTGTGCCAGGGGCCACGGTAACCCTTTCGGACTTTCCCGCAACCTTGGCAGGCATCGGCCCTAGCGGACCCCGTCATTGGTGCTGACATCTCTTTGAGGCGCGCGAGGATCACAACGCGCCATCGACCCGGGCCTGTTCCTTAACGAACGGCGAGCTACCCAGTGCTCGCCGTCCGCAAGCCCACGCCTACGATGGCCGGGAATCGGCTTGGGATTCGAATGTTGACCTGTGTAATGTTGCAGAAATTAGGCATAAATGTCATTTTTTTTTATACATAGAAGTTACATCATCGTTACAGAGTTACATATTAACATTATGAACAAAATATTAAACTAAGCCTAAAATAAATCAAGTGTACTTATCTATATGGTTAAAGACCACAAGTCCATGGTTCCTGGTCATAGCCACTTGTAAGTAGACTCGGATCATGGCATCATTGAAAACAAGAAAAAGAAAACGGAATTGCAGATTTATCACCCGCATGATTGGATACAATCTATCAGATCGAGCAGTAAAAAAATTGAAGTGGTCGAAATGCGCAGTACTGACTTTTGGATTTTTCTGCATTACATTTCTGCATTAAAGGGTCCTTTAGTATTGAGAAACAAAGATGTAGAAGGGCGCCAATTTAAATGGCTCGATAAAAAGTGGTTGCGCTATAATTCGGAATTTGGCATAATCTCCTACAAAGACACATTGGCCTGCCGGGAAAGCGGGATCATCCATAAGGGGTACCGCTGACCCGGAACATAAAGGGCCAAGGAAGGAACACGGGTGGGTTTTAGTCAGTAAGAGTCTGACACTCCCTTCCGCTCCACCCAGAGCGGGAGGAGTCATTTGATGATTTCCCATCCTCAAAAAAAAAAAAAAAAGACACATTGGTCACGGAATTTAAAATTTTCAAGTTAGACTTGAAACGTCGAGTTTTTGCCATACCTGATACTATTCCTGTTATACACAGGTCACCGATCGATCAAAAGAAAAAAAAAGATGACCTGATTTCTTTACTCTCCTTAATACCCGATGTTTTTTTATAGATTTTATTTAGATTTGCCTACTGTAAACAATATACGTAATAGTGACACTGATTTTTTAGATAATGAATATGATGAATAAATAGTTGAATATAAATTATAAATGCTAGTATATAAATGATGCATAGTAAATATAATATTACGTTTATAGAAGTAGCTTTTGTTTGTCAACTAAAATATAGTTTATAATGAAATGTAGTGTTCTTATACACTTAAGTCACAAGTAAGTACCTACCATGGTGTTCTTTGTAACATAAGTCATTACAATCGCTTTTTATTATATTTATGTCAAATTATATTTAAGTGCATGTTAGTATTAATTAAAAACATCTCATTATTCCAATAAATGTGAATTTATAGCATAACATTATTTTTATATAGTTTATAGTTATTCTTGAAAAGTGTGACTTTTTGACTTATGTTTTTTAGTCTGCCGACCCAATTTCAGTAGGTATATAATCTGTTAGCACAGTAACAAAGCTACATAAAATGAAGCAGAATGTAACATTGTTTGCAGTTTACTAGCCGTACTAAATCTTCTTAGAGAACACGTTAAGTCGCCGTTAAGTAAACCGGCGTAGTTAAGTATTGGTCGATTTATTAGTCACTGGCTTTTGAACCCTGTTTCCGGCGTAGGATTAGAGTTTACTTTATGAGTAGAATGGTCTGAGCAAAACATACCCAGGAATTTCATTGGTACTTTCTACGTCGTCGTCGCGACCTTAGGGTTCCCTATTGCCCAAGAGGGGTTACCGTGGCCCCTGGCACAGGCAACTGAAGGAACACGGGTGGGTTTTAGTCAGTAAGAGTCTGACACGCCCTCCTGCTCTGCCCAGAGCGGGAGAAGTTATTTGATGATTTCCAACCCACAAAAAAAATAAAAAAAAAGGGTTCCCTATTGTGTTCCTTAACTTTTTTATCCATAACCTAAAGTGCCATAATTGTTTTTCTCCTAATCATCATTTGTCCGAATGATATCTTGGCTGAACTTAATGTCACATAATATCACATGCCATAAAATTGAAATCCCTAAATAAAATATGCCCTAAGTTTGTTTGTCATAAATATTATAATCAATAATATACAAAAGACATAAAACCGTTTTCAATAAAAGTTATAAGTTTTAAATTGCACTGGATGTATTATCACTCAATAAAACTGTTTATTGTGAACATATGGTTTTTATTTCCCTGTAAGCATGCAAACAAGCATACACAAGTACACCGTGGAAAAGCCATTTTAAATAATTATTCAATTCAACACAGCATACATTTTTATACATTTCATAGCTACAATTTCAATTAGAAATGTTGCCAGTACCACAATAAAATAATATCGATACAAAGTTGCACTTGCAAATCGATGACAATAACATCAGTATGAAGCTAGGTGAATTTATTACATAAGTCATAAGCATAACTCGTACTTCTTATAATTTATAATCGCGTTTAGATAGATGTTTGAATAGATATTTTTATTTTATAATAATGTAAAAGTAATTTAATTTAATTATCGATTCCGTTTAGAATTGTTTATTCCTAATAATGTTATTATAGTGCTGGCAACACTTCGCTCGCTTAGTATTAAAGTGACCGAATTAAAAAAACTAGTTTTTTGGAAAATCGCAAAAATCCTTTTGCAATTAGGACTTCGGCTGTTTATTTGGACATAAATGTTACAAAATGTTAGATGCATTAACTTTTTACGAGTTACTTAGAGTATGTCACAGATGACGTTGAATTAAAGATGACAGTGTATCTAAATCATCTAGGGCTGATTTTGAGGTCGACTTGCTGTGTAAGTAATTATACATATTTGTTATTGTTAAAAAGTTTTATTTTAGTTCTCCCGCGTGCTATCATCACGAGCGACAAAGTGTTCCCGAGTTTTTTTGGAGATTTGTGTTGTTTATTGCCGTGTTCCGGACTCCGATTTTTCTACCACTTACGACGCCGACGCGACGTACTGAACCTGTATTACTTGCTGACCCCGCTCGCCCAACCGACAATCTGAACCTGCCTACTAAATTGTTAAAATGTATACATGTGGTTTTTTTTCATACATTCGAAAATAATGTAGGTATGTTATATTTTTACTATAAAAACGTATCTATATGTGAGGACAAAAAGTCATTAATTTTATTCATTATATAATAGTTTATGTCATGTTATCGTTAAAATGAGAGTATTAAGAGGTCAACTTTAAAGAACTATAACTTGTTTTGGTGTACTTCTAACAGAAAACTAATTATACTATCAAATTCTGTAATTATTTTCCTTTTTTATGATATATAGCTCATCTTTGTCGGTTCTGGCCGAGTCTTGTAGGAAACCTTGGCATTCCCACCTCGAAAAAAAAATTAAGATAATCTTGACATGTTTGGTATCAAAAGAAAGGTTTTGAAGGCCATATTATAAATATGTAGGTATATATATGTTTAAAATGTAAAAAACAAACAGCAGTACAGCAGCAGCCTGTAGGCAGTAGCCTGTTATACAATAAAATTATTTTTGTCAAAAGTAAATAGGTTAAATACTGACCTATAATTATTTAATATTACTGTTATAAACGATGTCGTAACGTTTATCAAGCGTTAAAACTAAAAAGTATAAATAAATAAATTGTTAAAAGAACTGTAGCCCGTCTACGGAAAAAGAAAAGCACATGAAAATATTTCAGACTGAAAATAAGACAAAGGTACAAAAATGGTCAAGGTGAAGCCGTGGTCGCAGTGTCGTCGTGAATTTTGTAGATGTGCGCTTGCATGCGACCACGGCTTTACCTTGACCATTTTTGCACAATAAGTCTTGATTTCTGTCTAAAATATTTTCTTGTTTCGTACTTTTTTACAGTTACAGGGTTATACATAGTTTTTTAAACATAATTTTTCTTTCTTCGTTTTTATTTTTCCATTGCTAAACTTATCTCCATGGAAGTCACAATAAAAATGATCTTGTCATTGGGTTTTTTATACTCGAAGTTGCTTGAAAATTGTGAACTTATTCACTTATTTATTTTTTGCCATAAAACGAGAATATCTTTAGTAACGTTAGTTGTCAGAATGTTCAGTCAATCTCCGTAAAAGCTTTATTTTTTTTAGGTAGGCTCTTTATATCTTCAATTCAACTTATTTATTAGATTTTTATTAAGTGTATTTAAGTAAGAAAAAAGCACTTATCGTATCCTTGCGTCTATAAATGTCTAGACGTGCAATAAACGACAATTTATCTTTAAAAGCTTGTTACGAAACTAAAAACAAAAGACACAGTTGGTCGAACCTATCGTGAACAAAAAGTACGAATATAAATATTCTAACAAAGATCTATGAAAACGATGGTTTAAATTGGTTTTTTATGGGCATGCATAAAATGGACTGCCGATAAAAAGAGAAAAGCCTGCTCTAGTAAATTTTAGTTTACGGTACAATTCTCTGGCAGTATTGGCTCCATAAACATTCGTATGCATTGCTCCGAACGGATATAACAATCGGAATAATGTTCGGCTTAACGTAAGGCCATTTTCCGCATTAAAACTTTAGTCTTACCGACCAATATCAGCAATTTGTAACTCCGGGAGACACGGCTTGCTGTGATTCAGCCAACTATTGTATGAAAAATCATCACCTGCATAGCCTTTTGCCAACTAAGTTGGGGTCGGCTTCCAGTCTAACCGGATGCAGCTGAGGTGTAATTCAGCAAGGAGCAAGGAGGTCAAATAGGCAGTCGCTCCATGTAAAATACTGGTGTATTATACATCCGACCACCACAACCCAGGTACTGGGTAATACGATACCCCTTGGTAAGACTGGTTGTCAGATTTTCGGGCTTCTGACGACCCGTAACGACTGTCAAAGATCCACGAATAACAGCCGGGACGAACGGCTTAACGTGCTTTCCGAGGCATGTAAAGATGGTCACCCATCCACGCACCAACCGCGGCAAGCGTAGCTTAACCTGATCGATCGATCCGTGCGGCTGTTATTACTTAGCCACAAACCCACGAATCTATTGTACACCCCACATTGTATGAAAAATATAGTAAATATTAAAACGGAAAGCTCCTTTTGTTTGTTTCCAGGAAGTTTTTTTTGCGATTCTCGCGCTCATATCGTGCAAAGTAAATACAGGAAATCATATTTAGCACAGTATAATAAAGTAGCAGTATAACGTCTCGGCAGAGTCCTGTGCAGGTGTGCAGTGCAGATGGGTGATCATCTTTACATACCGAGACCCCTCCTTGCCTCGGAAAGCACGTTAAGCCTATATTAAGTGAAAGTTGGTCCCGGCTGTCATTCGTGGATCTTTGACAGTCGTTACGGGTCATCAGAAGCCCGAAAGTTTGACAACCAGTCTTACTATGGGGTATAGTGTTACCCAGTAACGGGTTGTTGAGGTTAGATAGGCAGTCGCTACACGTAAAATACACGTTAAACTGAAAGGTGACCCCAATAATAGTTAGGAAAAGCCTAGACAGATGATGGGTGTCCTTGAAATAATTTCCTACGACCGCTCGGTTGATAAACACGCACTAGGGTTACCCACTGACTGTGTCTCTCAATCAAAATCAAAATCAAGTCATTTATTCAAACTGGGCTGAGAATCAGCACTTTTTGAACGTCAAAATCACATAAGACAGTCCCCCCCAAAACGCCCGCCCTTCTCTCTCTTCGCCTGTAACCCTACTTTGTAAGTAGGATAGCATTGCTTTTTAAATCCTGCCGATTTGTTGAAGGTAGTATGACCCGTACATTAAAAGGTTTTTCACAAATCCAGTAACTTGTGGTGTAAACTTTGTTAAATCAATCATCTCGGCACACCAGCCGAAGCCATTCGGATAGTCTGTTTTTCTTAGATCATATTAACGTGTTCGTAACGGCCCCCACATCCGAGCTGTAGGTCATGGGTTATTTATTTCATCACCACTGCTCCCAAAACGGTGAAGGAAAACATGCTGAGGAAACCGATATGTCGTAGAACCGAAAATTTTAAGACATGTGACATCTACCAACCCGCACTGGGCCTGCGTAGTGGATTACGCCCCACTCTCTCTCACAGAGTTCCAGGGGCTGATTATGCATTATATTTTATCAATTTATTCTGGTTAAAAAATAAAATACTTTTTAGAGAAACGTTACATAAAAAGGACTATAAAAAGTCCGCGATAATATATCTAAATGCTCAGGTTAATTCACAAATAGATAAAATATGACAGAGTTGTAAAAAAAGTATATGTAAATTTGTCTAGTTTAATTTATGTAGGCTATGTTAAATCCCTATCGAAATAAATTTGCTTATCGTCAGGGAAATTTTATGTAGATAGTTGTTTTGCAACAAAATATTTCTATGATTGAAGGATGAATAGTTTAGAGTTTACGAACGTATTTTTTGATATCGGGACGCACGATAAAGACTTTCTGTGACAGACTGACAGACAGCACGACCTAGAATATTTATATATATCTAATGTTCCTTCAATCGGGCATTGATCGCATACAAAAAAAGAGTTACTCACGTATTAAATACCCGTCAAGGAAGTTATGCTCTCTACGCTTCTATAAATGTAGAAATACCTACAATAAAAACTAAAAATAACATTGCCGGCTAAGTTGGTAATTTAAGAAATGTTATTTCTGGTTTCGATATTGATTTATTCAAAAATCCATACATTGAACAATACAATCGATAAGTTCGTACCATATTTAACGTAAATAAATGTGCGGGAGCGTCTCCCACCGTCCGCGTCCTTACGTAAATGCGGCGCAAGCGCGACTCTTGAAGTCTTGAATACTGGTGTACACCGAGATTTCGAAGCGCGTCGTTTCGGCCGATTTGTATGAAGACGTTATACTGCTTACTTTATTATACTGTGTCGCACCTGTAAAATAAAGAAATAAAAATAGATTTATTTGTCACAGAAACGTGATGCTAGTAGGTAGTTTTTCCCTATGTATATTTTCTTCAAGAATCTACTCCTTTAAGGTTTCAAGCAAGCCAAAAATATACCTTCGCAGGATATTAGTCATGTTTTTCATATTACTAACTTGAATTCCCTTTCATTCGCGTCACGTAACTTCTAAGAATGTAATTAAATTCGTTTATCATTTTTACTCATAAATTCTTGGGGTACTTGCAAGTGCCTAACTACGCAAGTCTAATTAAATTATGCCATTATAATCTAGCCAGCGGCTCCATCCACGTCTAAAGCCCGTTTCCACTTAAACGACACTTAAATGAATGCCAAGTATTAGTGAAAATTGGCATAAGTTTTGTACTTTCTGTAATAAAAACACCTTCTAAAGTATAAACATTTCTGTATTTAAATTCTTGCACACATACAAAACTGATACATAGCAACATAATATTAATAGTGGCTTCTTGAAGACAACCGTTTGACTTCCTTTTTTTTAACTAAACTTTAAGCTTCATGAGTACTCTGATACAAAATCATTTGAGTCAAATCACATACTTTCAATTTTATATTTAGTATGTAAATATATAAAAACACTACAAATCTTATTAATATTTGGAAATCATGACATTTCCGAGACGATTTTTATAAACGGTTTACTTTAAGAAAGTAAATGCGTTTATGTATATAAATAAAATACCATTAATGTATTTAAAAAAAATACCTATTTCAAAAGGTCCTCAGCTCAGCATAATGTCAGATGGCAACACTAGGTTACGTTAGTAAAGAGAGGATCCTCCGATAAGACAAGTATTGAGTCTGGTGGGCAACTGCCCGACGATTGTTTTTTTTTTTTTTTTTTTTTTTTTTGTGTATGGAATCTCGCAGTTGGCCTTGAGAGGCCGTGACTGCTTATCCGGTCAATCCTGTGGTGGCTTCGAGCTAACTCAAAGCTAATATTAATTATAAACTAAGCGACCATCACCTAAGGGCACCCCCTGTGGGGTACGAACCTCGGCTTAGGGCGTCGCTGGGGGGGGGACAGCAAGTTGGGGACAGGCTGGATCTGAATAAATTCATTATTATTAGGGGGGGTTTGAAACTACTGGCTCAGCTACGCCACCAGCTGGCTCTGTGGATCCGATCAAGGGAAGAGGAATTTATCGGGGAGGAACGCGGACGCGGACGCGAAGGACCTCGGCAGCGAGGTCGGAACTTCGATTTGTGTCTGTGTGTGTATACTGTACTGGTGGCCCTACTGCTTTCCTGGAGGAGGGTGGTGCGGTCGTCGGGGTCGGTCAGTGCGTGCCTTGGACGGCGGATTCTACTGATTCTAGAGGGGACATAACTGGCGGCCTTCACAACCAGAGGGTTGCGATGGCTGCCAGCGGTATCAAAGAAATGCTTGCATGCGCGTTTTATGAATTGTTGAATGGTGGGGATTTTCAAATCTAAGTGTAAGTTGATGTTACGAACGAACCAGGGGGAACCCGTGATTTTACGTAGAAAACGGTTCTGTAGGGACTGCATCCTATGGACGTGCCGGCCCCGGCACGTCTGTGCTGTTTTCGCACAGGCCCACCCCCGCGGGGGTGGGCCTGTGCGAAAACAGCACAGACGTATGTCATGATAGGTCGGATGCATGCCGTGTAAATGCGCAGTTTGCACCCGAGTGACAATTTACTGCGTGCATTTAAGACGGAATGTAGTCTACCCAGAGCAAAGGCGGCTCGCGAACGAACCACCTTTATGTGCTCTGAGAAGGAGAGACGTCTGTCCAAAGTCACACCCAGATATTTGGCGTGCTTCGCCCAAGGGATCGGCTTGCCAAACATCTTGATCGGGCGGGCGTCGTCATGTCTGCGTTTGACACGCGGTTTCAAGAAGAGAACCGCTTGACTCTTGTCGGGGTTAACTTCGATTCTCCACTTTCTGAACCATGCGCCAAGCTTGTTGACTGTGGTTTGGAGAGTACGAGATATCGAGTCGGGGACGAGCCCAGTGTAATAAATGGCCGTATCGTCTGCGAACAGAGACAACTGCGCATTTTTACATTTCGGGATGTCACTGGTGAATAGGGTGAACATGAGGGGAGCTAGCACAGAGCCCTGAGGGACTCCTGCGCGGATAGGGTTGGGGGAGGAAAGCGCCCCTTCGATACGATAACGAAAGGTTCGGTTAGCCAAAATGTCTCGCAGGATGAGTACGAGACGGTCAGGGCACTCCGAGTTGGTAAAGCTTATATAATAAGCCATTGTGCCAGACTTTGTCGAACGCTTTCGCTATGTCGAAGAACACAGCACCCGTCATGAAACTACGTTGGAAACCAACGCTTACGTGTTCGATGATGCGGTGAACCTGTTGGATGCTCGAGTGTTGGGATCTAAAACCGAACTGTTCGTCGGGGATGGGGCCCTTGGTCTCGGCATAATCTCTGAGTCGCTTGTATATAAGTCTCTCATACATTTTGACATTGAGCAGACTAATGGGGCGGTAACTAGAGGGGTCGGTTTTGGGCTTTTCCGGCTTTGGAATACCGATGACAGTGGCCCTTTTCCAAGCTTGGGGAATGATGTTGTTGCTCAGAGCACCATTGAAGATGATGGTCATGAGTATTATGAGGTTAGCGGGGAACAATTGGATCACCCTATTCGTGATTCCGTCTGGGCCGGGGGCTTTACGGCGTTTCAGACCCTTGATGATATCGTGCACCTCGTCTGGGGTGACGGGGTGCATAGGATTATCTGGTCTTCGACGGGGGGAAGGGAGGCTCTACGTTCGACTTCCGCGTCAACTTCAGAGAGGTGAGCTTGGTCTACTGGTTGAGAGCTAGGTGTGCATTGGGCCTCAAGACTGTCGGCAAGGCACTCGGCCTTGTCGATGTCATCGAACGCGATGGTCTTGTCGGGACGCACCAATGGGGGCGTGGAGGGTACATTTGGGGACTGGAATTTCCTCTGCAGTTCCCAAAAGGCCAGGTGGGTGGGCTCTAACTCGCTCAGCATCTTGTCCCAGCCAGCTTCACGTAGCTCCGTTATGCGTTTCTTCATAGACCCGACGATTGAAGTCGGGGCTTTGTATAAATGCTAGTTGCGCGGTTAACTCTCTTTGCGCGATGCAGGATTTTGCGTGACGTCAGTGTGATGCGTAGTTCGCATGTGGCGATGTAGATACCGCTACAGTAGGTACCTTTGTGATATGCAAAATGCTAATCATTCAGGTTGTCGAGGTGGACTGTATAATTTCTTGAATAAAACTTCAGACTTCTTGTTGCTTGTTTATTTCCCAGGATAGTGAGCTGCTTTACTGTTGAGTGACGACTGATGACTGTTTCAAGACTGAATACATTTGCAACTCACTGTCCTGTTTATATTCGTTTCTTACATAGCGCAAGTAGTGGGTGGGGCGCGGTGATAGAGAGCATGACTCGTCAGTTAGACCGCGCTGTTGTGGGCGCGAGTGTCTAGCGTTCCCGACAGGTTTAGACTTGTTCAGAATCGTGTTCTCTACCATCTTACAATCATACTTATGTCTAGGGGGTAATAAAACAAATCATAATCGAATTATTACAGTTGTCAAAGAATTTCCCTACTTTCAAATTGTCTTTATTATACTTAAATCTAAATCCTTAATTAGTTTATTTACATATCTTTCCTAGCTACGTCGTCCGTAACATCCTCCCCCCGGCGCAGGGCTACCGTAGCCTAATCTTCCACGCAGAGGACGGCGAGCTTGGTGACTGGACGCCGTAGGACGCCCGCTGTAGTTCTGACGTTGGCTGATCGCACCTTGCCGTCTGGACCAGTGTAGACTGCTTCCACGACGCCCCGGGGCCACGTCCCTCGTGGTAACGTGGAGTCGACGATGACGACCAGGCTGCCAATTTGAAGGGGCCGCCGTTGGTCATCTGACGCCCCTCGGGGCACCAGCGTAGGTAGGTATTCGTCCACCCAGCGCCGCCAGAAATGGTCGGCGAGCGCTTGGGTAGCTCGCCATTGCTTGCGGCTGACCTCCTCAGAAGGCCCAGTACGGGGAAGGCCTGAGGAGGTTCCGATGAGGAAGTGATTGGGTGTCAGGGCCTCCGGATCCTTGGGATCGACAGAGACATGGGTGAGAGGCCGAGAGTTTATAGAGTGCTCGGCCTCTGTCAGCAGCGTCAGCAGTGATTCTTCCTTCAGTGCCCTCTGATGTAACGTTGCCCCCAGCGCCTTTTTGACGGAGCGCACTAGTCGCTTCCACGCTCCCCCCATATGCGGCGCCCCTGGTGGTATGAACTTCCACTTCATTCGGTGCTCAAGTCCAAAGTGAGGGAAGTCTTTTACCCATTCTTTGTAGGCCACACGTAGCTCGGTGTCTGCTCCTCTAAAGTTGGTGCCATTGTCCGAATACATAATTCGGGGCCAACCTCGTCGCGCCGCCATTCTTCGCATCGCCATTAGTGCCGAGTCAGTAGACAAACTTGAGACCAATTCCAGGTGCACTGCCCTTGTGGCTAGGCAGGTGAATAGGGCTCCCCAGCGTTTTTCATGTCTTCTCCCTATGACTACAGTCATTGGTCCGAAATAATCGGTCCCGCAGTGGGCGAAGGGTCGCTGCGTCTTCATCAAGCGTTCCATGGGTAAGTCCCCCATAGTCGGTTTTATTGGCATAGCTTTTCTTGTGCGGCAGAGTTGGCATCGTTGTGCAATAGCTCGCACCGTAGGGCGTAGGTTGACCACCCAGTATCGCTGTCTTAGATCATTGATCACACGTTCATTATTAGCGTGACCAGCTCTGCGATGTGCGTCTTCTACTAGTAGTCGCGTGAACGGGTGCTTGCCGTGTAGAATCACTGGCGTCTTCTTTGTTTCCATGACTGCTGCATGTCCGATCCTTCCTCTAACCTTAAGTAGTTGATCTTCTAGGTAAGGGTCCAGTTTGTATAGACTGCTGGACTTCGGCACCGGCTTTCCCTTCTCGAGCAGCTGTATTTCTTCTGCGTAGTTTTCGTGTTGTGCTTGTTTGAGCCATAATTTCTCGGCCTTTTCTATTAGGTCGACGGTCATCTGGCTGGTCCTGTCCGTACACTTTTCCTTGAAAAGGAAGGGCACAGCTGTTGCTCGTAATAACTTCTCAAATGAAGAGAATCTGCTTATGTCGGGCAAGTGAGAAGGGCGTTCCTTTTTCTCTTCTGTTATCACGTACGTTACTTCATCTTTGATTGTGTCTTCTTTGATCGTCTCTTTCGGCCAGGACTCTTCATCATTGTACAGGAACTTGGGGCCGGCGAACCATCTATCTTCTGGTTTCATGTGCATGGTGTAGTTAGGGCGCGTGGCGTCGTCTGCCACGTTGTGCTCGGTGGGTACCCATCTCCACTGGTTGACGTTGGTCAGCTCCGCAATCTCACCCAGGCGATGCGCCACGAATGATGTGTACTTCAGGGCGTCTTTCTGGATCCATCGCAGAACGGTTTGTGAGTCCGTCCAGTAAGTTACGCTTCTGGGCTTGTCTCGGTGCTCCTTCAAAATCGTCTCCGCCAGCCGTGCGCCGATCACCGCTGCCTGTAGTTCTAGTCGCGGAACGGTAACTGGCTTCAGGGGGGCTACTCGTGACTTAGCCGCAACCAGCCTCACGTCCACCCTTTTGTCCGGCTTCTGGATCCTCCAGTAGGCTGTCGCTGCGTATGCTTGTTCGCTGGCATCGCAGAAAATATGGAGCTCTACCAGGTCGTCCGGGCCCCTGTCGTAGCATCTTGGTATGCGTAGCTTCGTCACTTCGTTCAAACTTCGCATCCATTCTTCGAAGTGCTGCGTGTCTTCTTCGGGGATCGGCTCGTCCCACCCCATGCCGTGCCTCCACAGGTTCTGGAGCAAGATTTTGCCGGTGACGGTGAAGTGGCTGATGAGACCCAGAGGATCATAGACTGCCATTACCGCTCCAAGGGCCTCTCGTTTTGTCGGTGCTCTGTCACTAGTTTTCACCTCGGGTGACAACCGACTCAGACCGGTGTTAAATCCTAGCTCGTCTGAGCCTGTTTGCCACAGTAGACCTAGCGTTTTGTCCGTATTCTCTTCCCTTTGTCCGAGTCTTACTTCTGTGTCGTGTGCCTGCTTCTCCGGTGTTATGCTCTTCACCACGTTGTGTCTATTTGAGCACCAACCCCTCAAGTTAAAGTGCGCATTCTGGTGAATCTTCATGACTTCACGCGCTGTTTTGATCGCCTCATCTTCAGTCGCCAAGCTGTCCACATAGTCATCCATGTAATGACTAGTCGTTATAGCTTGCACAGCGTTGGGGTATTCTTCTGAGTGTAGTCTCGCGTTGGCGTCTCGTACTGAGTGCGCGATGAAGGGTGAACACGAAGCTCCGAAGATCATTGAAGTCATTTTGAATTTCTTCGGTGGCTTACTACGTTCCTTGTCTCGCCAGAGAAACATCTGCGCAGCTTGATCTTGCTTTCTTATTTTAACTTGGAGAAACATTTCCTGTATGTCTGCTGTGACGGCTACCGGACGCTCTCTGAATCTGAACAGGATCCCTGGTAGTGAATTCAAGAGATCAGGTCCTTCTAGTAGGTAGTCGTTCAGGCACACTCCACTATATCGGTGTGCGGCGTCAAACACCAGACGCATCTTCCCCGGCTTATTTCGGTTCACGACCGGGAAGTGCGGCAGGTACCACACTTTCTTACTTTGGTCTTCTGTTCCATTGCACTCGTGGGCGTATCCTTTGTCAAGTAGGTTTTTGACCAGAGTGCTGTACTGTGCTGTGAAGTGTGCTGACGAGTCCATCTTCTTTTCTAATGTCTTTAATCTTCTGAAGGCACAGTTGTAGTTATTGGGCATCGAAGCGTCTTCATCACGCCATGGTAACCCGACTTCGAAATGATCACCGACTTTTGTCATGGTGCCTTGGACTATGTCAATCGCTTTCTGGTCTTCCGGTTTGACTTTCTTCGCCAAAGAAACTCCTAGGGCATCAATCCTGAAGTGTGATTTCACCAATTCTTCTACACGACGTACGTCATCTGTCTGACTTGCTGCAGACGCATCGTATAGATGTAGCACAACTTGTCCCTCTTGTTTCTTCAGCGTTGCGCGCGGTGCCGTCCCGTGAATCACCCATCCCAGCTGAGTGTATGAGGCCGCGGGTTCATTCTTCTTGCCCATGCGTAGCTCACGTGTGACTATCAAGTGCCAATTGTCCGCACCTATTAGTACCTTCGGTGTGGCTTCCTTGAAGAACGCGTCCTTTTGCATGTCCTGGAGGTGTGTATAGGTCATTAGTGCCGACCTATCCATCGTCTGACCATGAAGTCGCAGGTCCTTCATTGTCCGTGCGCGCAGTTCCTGATATTCACCGTGCTGGCCGCATATCTGTAGCTTGACCTCCTGGCTGCGTTCCTCGTGTTGTTGCGAGGTCACGCCTTGTATGCGTAAAGTGGAGACTGGCCCAGTTACTCGTATACGGCGTGTCAATTCTTCGTCGACGAGCGATGTTGTTGAGCCTTCATCCATCAACGCGAACGTAGATACTTGTCCGCCGGGCCCTTTTAATGTCACTGGACACATCTTCAATAATACACGTTGCGACGCATTGCTTGGCGCGGAGACGGTCATTACTGTTTCTTTTGAGTGTTGCTTCTCGATGTCGGTCGCTGGTTTCTCACTCTGTGGCGTCTCTTTCACTTCTCGTTCTTTGTGCAGCAACGCGTGATGTGGGCGGCTGCATGTTTCTATGCCACATCGTTTTGCTCGGCAATGCTCGCGTCGATGGCGCCTCGTCGCACACTTGAAGCATACTCTTCCAGTACGTGCCCATTCCCATCTTTCATCGACACTCATTTTCAGGAACTTTGCACATTTAGGTACTTCGTGGTTACCACCACAACACAAACATTCTTGTTTTCTTTCTTCCTCTTTTTCTGATGTTGTGTAGACTACTTCTCGGCCCGCCTTCTTCTTTGCATTAGTTTGCGATACACTTCTCGTTTCCTTCTTCGGTGCAGGTGTGAATGTCGTATTTGTGAAGGCGTATTTCATAGCTCGATCAGCCTCCCGCATCAGGAACCTGGACAACAGTGTTACTTCCGGTTCACGCGACGATTCCACTGCTTCAGAAGCGTAATCGCACCATCTTGACTTTATGTGCGGGCTCAATTTCTCTACCACTTCACGAACTAGCATCGGGTTCCATATATATCCGCGGTTATCCATGTTAGATAACACACACACTATATTTTGTAACTTCACTGCGAACGTATTCAAATCACTGGCCGCGCTCGTGAGTCGAGGTAGCTTCTTTAAGTCTTCCATTGCTCGATCCATGAGTATTTCCGGCCTGCCATAGTACTGCTCTAGTGTTTTCACAATCACTTGTGGGTCTGAGGCGGTGTACAGGAGCGCTGATACTGCTTCTCTTGCTTCGCCCTTAATGCAGTTTCGCAGTCTTGCCAAATTCTCGATCGCGGTGAACTTGTATGCATTTGATGAATCGGTGTACGCCGCCTTGAATGGCTGCCATTCAGTGGCTGCTCCCGTAAACGTAGGCAGCTCAGTCACTTGTCTTGGTGGTGGACGTACGCGCATCATCTTGTCCAATGTGTCGGCCAACTGTTCAATTCCTCTTCCAACTCGGCGTTCCCCTCTGTTGGGTGACCGTGACGCCGATCGTTGTCTTCTTTGGTTGGCTTTAGCAGGCGTGAAGGCATCAACACACGTGGCGGGTTCGACGTAAGCGGCAGTGGCGGCGGGATGTGGGGGCTCTTCCTGAGGCTGATCTGGGACTTGGGCGTGGCTTCGGTCAATACTTTGAAGCCACTCGTCCACCCTGTCATCACTCCTGTGCACGGAGCCCTCTTCACGGGCCTCTGCATCTGCTTCAATCGCTGACACTTCATATTCGAATCGCTTGTTGACAAGCGCCTTTTCGATTTCTAATTGCTCGTTCCGTATTGCAGCAATCCTCTTCTGTGCCTCGTATTCTGCCTTCTTCACTCTTGCCACGTCACTACTATATGATCCTCTGGAACGTATCGTACTTGTTGTATCCCTCACAGAGGCATTGTGTGCAGCTTTCACAGTCCTCACTGAATCCTGGGTTCGTGGTGCGGAGATCATCGCGGATGGCCGTACGCGGTCGCGGTGGCTCTACTCGCCGGTACGAGGCGTGGAGCAGGTGCGGCGGACGCGCTGTCAGACGTAATCGGCGCAACCCTCCTCGCCGCGGCGGTGGCGGGGGGTGCGATCGCGAGCGCGGGGGGGGCGGGATCGATCCCAGCCGCAGGCGCACTGTACGGAGTGTGCGGCAACGCGGACGCGTTGGTCGACGGCGACCTAGGCGGATCTTCGAATGTCCGCACAGTAGGACGTCGGCTATTGTAGCCTGATTCCGATTCACTTTCCTTAGCTGCAACACTTCTAGTCTTCATATTTGATATCGACGATAATCTTGATTGATGAAACTTCAATTGGCAATGTTCAATCTGCAATCGGGCTGCGTAGGACCAGCGGTCGAGGTCCAGCTGCAATCCGGCTCGAAAGACCAGCTGTCGAGGTCCAGCTGCAATCCGGCTCGAAGGACCAAATGTCGAGGTGGACTGTATAATTTCTTGAATAAAACTTCAGACTTCTTGTTGCTTGTTTATTTCCCAGGATAGTGAGCTGCTTTACTGTTGAGTGACGACTGATGACTGTTTCAAGACTGAATACATTTGCAACTCACTGTCCTGTTTATATTCGTTTCTTACATAGCGCAAGTAGTGGGTGGGGCGCGGTGATAGAGAGCATGACTCGTCAGTTAGAGCGCGCTGTTGTGGGCGCGAGTGTCTAGCGTTCCCGACAGGTTTAGACTTGTTCAGAATCGTGTTCTCTACCATCTTACAATCATACTTATGTCTAGGGGGTAATAAAACAAATCATAATCGAATTATTACAGTTGTCAAAGAATTTCCCTACTTTCAAATTGTCTTTATTATACTTAAATCTAAATCCTTAATTAGTTTATTTACATATCTTTCCTAGCTACGTCGTCCGTAACACAGGTATCTATAGAGGCGAGACCCATAGCAGAATAAGGTCCTACATAGCTTTCCGTTCGTAAACAGAGGGTGTCTGTCCACAACGATTTCTGTACGAAAAACAGGACCAAAACTGATCTGAAGGGCACTGCTCAATAGGTAGGAACTTTCCCACGATATTGTTATTGTCCCCAGCATCACGCTCATTATCTTGTTGGAATGTTTTCGGTCTATCTAACGAATAGGGGTCATACATGTTCGAGTCCGGCACATTTGATTCGGCAGTGTTTATTGAACGATAAAGCCAACCAGAAGGAATTACTACAAATATTCGGCTTTCATTCGGCTCGAGTCGATCGGCAAACTTCGTTTCGCATCTACCCTAGCTGAATCATGTTCGGGTCGGCTCGGAACAATTCGGGCGCAGGCTTTTTTCCGAACATTTATATCTTTATGTACTTTAAACAAATAAATAAAATTTAAGTGTCTGTTTGTAATGTCAAAATATCAGCTGATTACTAAATGCATATGAAAGTATAGACTGTACCAAATAACAATTCATTTTTTTCTGTCATTCTGTCTGTTCCGGCTAATTTCCGAAACGGCTGCACTGATTTTGATGAAATTTGGTATGGTGATACGTTGAGGTCTGGGGAAGGGCATAGGTATACTTATGATTGACATATCACACAAAGGAAGCCACGGGCGAAAGCTAGTGCCTACATAAATTCGATTCTGTCGCCCGACTTTGCCAAATTATGCCGAGCAGAACATATGTGTAGCTCCCCTCACACTTTACTCTTTCTTATTGATATGTCGTCGGTTTATTAAAAAAAAACAAATATTAATACCTTTCTTTTCAATTTTAAATGACATCATCCAAAAACATACAAAATGTTCACCATTCTTCCTTCCCGTATGTGTGACTAACACCTCGCCGCGCCAGCGACGTCGGGCGCATATTAAAATTGATTGCGTTCTGCAACAATTGAAACCGAAGTCTGCTCAAATTGAGTTTGGAATGTGCGCATCTAGCTCCTGAGGCTGCACACCTGAGAACTTCATACTTTTATCAAACTAGGATAAGTGAGAATGGGGAAGTCTGCGTGTGTGTGCGAGTGTAATGTTCATAGGTCTGTTCTTGAACAACGTAGACATGTGTGTGTTTTAAGGCTGCATACACATGGTATCAAAATGCAGCTTATCATGATCTTCGTGTGTGAAAAAATATCATATTATACTTTTCGTACTAATTGTGTGCTACTGGGTAGTAGGAATCTACTCAAAATTATCCTGCTTTTGTGCTACTAGCTTTTGCTTGTGGCTTCGCCTGTTTGGAGGTAGAAAATTATCCCATGGAAACGCACTACCGAGATAAAAAGTATTCATTGTTCTAACCCAGGTCAGGGTCTATTCCAGGGATCACCAATTAGTTTCATTGGAGGTCCGTTAAAAAAAATAATTTGACTGAGCGTTCTGTTTGGTAGACGAACACGTAACAATCAAGATTAAAAAAAAATATGAATCTAATCTTCTAAACTTATAATACACGGTGATTTTTAATTCACTGTTAACCTTGCAGGAGGTGAAATAACTTATCATTATAAACAACTCTCATTATGAGACCAACTACGATAATTATAGCAAAAAAAAATTACATCAGTTACATACATTTCCATTGGGTATATATTGCATTTTGTATGAAACAGCTGATATTTTTTACGACATTTCAGAGTTGGTACCATAGTAAAAGTTGCGCATAATCATGAGTACTTTCACGCCCTGAAAGGTTACAGTGAATTAAAAATCACCGTGTATAATAATATTATAAAAATAAAATATTTGTTTTTATTTGTGTCTTTGTTTGTTACGCTTTCACGCTAAAACGGCTGCACAGATTTGGACAATTCATTCATCGTTTGTATTCAGAAGGTTTCAACTTTATATCACACCACCTTGTCCAGAAATCATTGTTTGAATAACATTATTCAATTGTAATTGAAAAATCATTGACGAAAATTGAAGTTGCAAAATGAACCTCAACTGTCAAATGAAAACATTTTAAAGGTGATTTAAAATAAGAATTTCGGGTTTAGGGTATAAAAATAATCAAATCAAAGCACTCCATTTTGTAATTGGCCCACTACCAAATTGGCATCCACGGGTACGTTTTCTGATCCATGTGTTTACATAAGGCTTTCTTGCGTATTGGACCATATCTGTATGAAAAAGTGAAAACTTAAAATCTTCCCCTTGAAAAAGTTTGGGTGCAGAAAACTGGTTCATGATTGTATGCTTGGGCTTAAAAACTGGGCCTATTTGGCGCAGCCGTGAGGCACACAATACTATTTAAAGTACTGTTTGTCTGTTTTTGTGTAATATTTTGTGCTTTAACCTGGGTCAAATAAATTTATTTTCTTTCTTTCTTCTTTCTTTAATTATGCTGAAACGGAAAATCTTTTGTCATTCAACTATTAAAGTATTCACCATCTCATACACACTAAGACTCATCACATGCATAGCTACACTCATCACATTCATACATTTGGTTACCTTTTTAATCCTAAGTTAAATTATTTATCCTTAAACCGTTGCATTTGTTAACTTATATTATCTGTCGAAAGAGACTGGATCCTGTGACACAGGGTATCCTAGTGCGGGATCCAGTGTCATTCCTAAATATTGTAACACTTGTTTATGAATCAATAAGAAATAAATCAAAATAAAAAGTCATTTATTCAAACTGGGCTGAGAATCAGCACTTTTTGAACGTCAAAATCACATAAGATTGTCCCCCCAAAACGCCCGCCCTTCACCACTTCCTAGTGCTTTAGCTGGGAAGAAGAAGTGGCGGAACAAACTCTCCAGCAGCACTGCTGCAATAAATATGAGACAACATCCACACAAGGTCTCGAACTAGGTAGAGCCTGTACTACGGTAACCTGATGACTGACACCCAGACACAGGTCAAACAGACATGTTCATGCACACAAATGTTTGACTAGTCTAGGGATCGAACCCGGGACCAGCAGCTCAGAAGGCAGGGTCGCTACCAACTGCACCAACCGGTCAGTCAAAAAACTAAATTAAAACTTATTACTATTACTTTTTCATCTCATACTTTTCAGCAAGCCATAGGTGAGTGTGAGGGAACTGCGTGTATTGACATTGAAAGATCGGTATCAACTAATGCAATATGATTTTTGCTTTTCTTAGAATAGAATACAAAGTTAATTTGCACACTTTTTGCGGTTATATCAGCTTCAGGACCACTTAATTTAGTGTGCAATGAAAGTGAATGTAAACACAGTTATATTCTTGCAAAAGATTCTTCTGCGATTCTTTGCACTTAGTTTGTAGAATAGCTTTATGTTTTGTACAACCTTAAAGTTGATCCAGCATTTTCTTTATTTAGTTCTGATATTGAGAGGCCACCGATTCATACGAAGTTTTAAACTACGTGGGAAGAAGATACCTGGGATAGAATTTCTGTTCCAAGAAATATTCGAAAATAAACTCTCGATACGATGCGCTGGAATGAAACCTAAAAATGGAAATAAAATAAAAATTCTAGAAAGTGTCAGCTTATTTTCCCGCATGCATTGAAACCGGGAGTCTGTGAGAGGAAAATGATTTTCAATGTTTTCGTGTCATTTGGTTTGGTCGACGAACCTTGGTCGAACGTGTATTTCTACTTACTCAGACTCAAATATTTTCTTAGAATATTCAAGTTTCAGTTTGAAGGCGTAGATAGTAGTAGGTACATACTCACTTACATAAATTCAAAATAATGTTTTTGGAAAGAAATTCTTTAATACGGTTGGCGGTAGGAGTAAACTGGTAGAAATTGTCACGCAACGAAAAAGCGTTATGCCCCCCCCCCTTCATACGAGTTTCTCTCTCTCTGTCTGAGATAGAGAAACTCGCATCTCTATGAGAGATAGCTTTCCTGGTTTTCGAGGGTGCTAAAGCCGATAGTGAGTTCAAAATGAAAATCCAAGATGGCGGCTGCAAAAAATTTAAAAGAAATTCGTTCTGCGTATAATTTTCATGGTTTTCGAGGGTGCTAAAGCCAATAGTGAGGTCAAATTGAAAATCCAAAATAGCAACAACGTCATGGGAGCTTCTAAAAACTTATACTAGATTGCTCTGTATCAAAAACGCGTATTCAATTCACATTTTCTGTCTCTCTCAGTCTCTTTCTATTAAATGGCAGTGTGTGTGCGTTCGAGTATCTTGTAAAAAAAATCGTTCTTGACAGGGGTCCGGGTCCCCCGACCGCAAAAATTTTTCTTCATGTATTTAAGTTTTAGTTTTCCCATGCTCTAAAGTGAATAAAAATATTAATATAATATAATCGTTAAATATCATTTACAACTCATAATATTATATATCTACATTTTTTTTTAAATCGTCTTAACCCTTTTGGCGCCTCCGTGAGGCACACACTATTGTTGTTAAAACATTATTTTCACTTTTTTATTTTGTTATTTGTAATAGGTGTTTCACGAATTGTGTCCAAACAAACGTTATTCTTTCTTTATTTATACCAAAAAATCATGTCCATTTTCGAAAAATATAAGGTTAACGATATTTCCGACCACTTTATAAATAAAGTTTTCGATCTCATGGAGTAACTTAAAACAGTAGTGAACTAAATTCAAAGTTGCCATGATACAGTGCACTTTGGCAGTATCTTGCTAAAGTCCCGATATAATTTGCTTGAGTAAGTTCATCGTTTGTAGCATTAAAATATATTTGGATGACGTCATGAAATATGGGATGGTCATTTGACTAAAAATGGCGTGACTGATGTACGAAAGACAAAAGAAAGAATTTATTGGGACTCGCCCGCCACCACCATAATCCCCTTATAATTTTCCCACTGCTGGGACACCGGACTCCTCCCTATGAGACGGAGTGGGCCGTAGTCCACCACGCGGCCCAGTGCGGGTTAGTAAATGTCACATGTCTTCGGATTTTTGGTTTTGAGACATGCCGGTTACCTCACGATGTTTTCCTTCACCGTTTTGAGAGCAGTGGTGATGAAATTATTTACACAAAGTAAAGCGCCTGTCTGAGTTCGTACCTACCACCTACAACTCGTAAGTCACGGCCGTTAACACTGGGCCATCACTGCTCCAACTCGGGACTCGCACATACCTGATAATCGCCGTAACTGAACGTAGACAAAAAAAAAACACAGAAAAAAAAAACAGAAAAAAAAACGAATGACATTCTGCACCAGCTGGGTTACTTTTTGGCTTCTAGCGAGAATGTACTAATTTACTTTACTTTACATGCGTTGGCTAATTATATTATCGAAAACAAAACGAAACTGGAAACAAAAAAAAATCATAATAATGAAAGAGACCTTTTGTTTCTTTGCCAATGTAACACAAGTATTGGGTCCAAGACACAATGAGAATCTGCCATCAAGAAGTAGGATGAATAAACAATCACTGTATTTATTGATTAAAAAAACACTTTGTGGAATACCTATAAAACAATTGTGCAAGAAACTATAGAAAGGTTTATTTGAATGTATGGGAACAAACAATGTGGCGTTTTTCTTTTATAAAACACAATAGATGGCGACATATGCTTCAGCATTAGTCTTAAGTAAGGGAAAACTGTAGATAATGGATACAAATAGCAGGATTGTACGGACTAACATAATGCGTACATAGCTGCTCAACCTTGCTTGCGTTGCCATATTTTTTTTCATGTCAATGGTTTAACTTTCACTTTATTTGTGTAAAATTAGGCCACTTTCATCAAGTTTGTAGTGTTTTTATGTAATAGATATGTAAACACTATCAGCAGCGAGGTAGCTGTCACTAATGTCAACTGTCAGTCATCAATAATGGCGGAAAACAGTTAAAAGTTTTATTCAAAACATTAAAAAAAAACACTCGCAGTTGAAGTACAACAAGGACTTATCTAAAGGAAAACACAGGAAGGGTACTATATGCCATAACCCATATTTTTAACCAGCTTTTCTCACAAGTTCTTTTGCTTCCTTGGTTCATTCATCTACAACAAAGCAAACACAAAAAAGAAAAAAAAAACTAATTTATCATTATAAATTGCACCTACCACTCTGGTAGCGACCCTGCCTTCTGAGCCGCTGGTCCCGGGTTCGATCCCCGGGCAAGTCAAACATTTGTGTGCATGAATATGTATGTCTGTTTGACCTGTGTCTGGGTGTGTATATGTATATAAGTATGTATATCAGTCATCAGGTTACCGTAGTACAGGCTCTACCTAGTTCGGGACCTGAAGACCTTGTGTGGATGTTGTCTCATAAAATGCCTATGGCATTAAGTCCACCTCTGTACATTTGTGTGCTTTTTTTTTCTTTTTTTTTGAGGGTGGGAAATCATCATATAACTTCTCCCGCTCTGGGCAGAGCAGGAGGGCGTGTCAGTCTCTTACTGACCCTCCCGTCTCTTAAAACCCACCCGTGTTCCTTCAGTTGCCTGTGCCAGGGGCCACGGTAACCCTTTCAGACTTTCCCGCAACCCCGGCAGGCATCGGCCCTAGTGGACCCCATCATTGTTGCTGAAATCTCTTTGAGGCGCGCGTGGAACACAACGCGACGTCGACCTGGGCCTGCATGGTCCTTATCGGACGGCGAGCTGCCCATTGCTCGCCGTCCGCAAGCCCGTGCCTACGGTGGCCGGAAATCGGCTTGGGATTCCCGACGCCCAGGGCGTCTCGTGCGGCGGCTAGGGGCGTGAGGGTTAGCCTCATCGAGGTACCTACCTTAATTAAAGCTTTTTTTCAGACGATCCATAAGGTATGTACTGTTAGTAGATTTTTTAAGACTTATTCCACTATTCCCCCTTAAAGTAGTGACAAAAGCTGTATTGTTTTAAGTTAATGCTCAGCTGCATCTCTGTTACATGGTAGCGCTGTGTAAGATTTGATTACTTTAATCACATTTCCCAATTTGACTGCAATTTCAGAATGAGGTGAGATAAGGATAATTAAAGTGAAATTAGATATTAATGTCTCTGGTTGCACGATGCGCTAAGCATCCTTTCACTTTAGTTGTGCAATTTTACTATAATTAGCTGATTACGCTAGTTCTAAATGTGGGTGTATCGATGTCAAGGCACTTTGTGCACTTTTATTATAACAAGACAAGAAAATAATTAGCTCGGTAGGTATTGTTTTGCCGACTTATACTACTCTACTCTACTTATACTTATACGACTTTCTGGCATTATATAACACAGATTTTACCAGAGTCCATGTACAGTGTACACGCATCATCTGCTGTCAAAAACACACCTACACTAACCTATCATTATGGCAATTTCTTTTCCTAGGTTTCTCCTTTCATAATTGCATGTCACGAATTTTTTTTCTGCCTCCCTTCCCTTCAACTAGACGCTTGTAAGTACATAAGAATTTTACACTTAGGTATGTTCGTAATGGTATTTATAGCCTACTCAAGAATAAGCAGTTATCCATCACAATGAACACTCCGTCGCAACGGAAGTGCTCATTATTTTCTCAAGAATGTGTCACAAAATAAAATTGAACAAAATGGCCGGAGTAGGGTATAAAGTTTAGGAGCAAGTAAACACCTGAGCCAGTGACCTTGCAAATGATTGATTATGACAAATACGCCCAAGTACATGGTCCATAAGGTACGTACACGATTGAAGATTCGTATTTAGATAAGCAAAATGAATTACGTAAGTACTTTATTACTACGTGAGCGTTTTTCCTGTAGCCTACTCAATTTGCTTGTTATTTTTTCTGGGTTTGCTAGTCGGCTTGTTTCTTTTGTATTACGAACACAAAAGCAACAAGCCGACGAGTGATGTTGATTTATTTTGGTTAAGTGATTTGGTATCTCGTAAGATGCCGTACATAAAAGCAGTATAAGCAGTTGCAGCATCCTTATCCTTTTTCGTAGGTATACCATTGGTCAGTCATTGTCATTGTCATCGTGATGTGAGAAACATGTTTAGTAAGTACCTAGTTTACACTGACCTGCATCCGACATAAAAATAAATTCTACTGTGTTTCCGCCTTCGATACGGTGGTTTTGTTTTAACTCGACACAGAAATTTAGCTCTTGAAATAGGTTGCCTACCCAAACACTCCATGTTGTAAGGATCATCTAAGTTACCCCTATTTCATTTAATTTTCCACTCGATTCATTCGCAGAACTACATAATAATGCTTTTGTAGCAAATCCAGCATTGAGTCGGCAAGTCGGCATTATCCGAGTAGTCTGCAGGTTATAAAGAACTTGCAAAGTATCGGCTGTGGGGAAGTTGGACCGATCTTTTGTTACACCGGTTCCAAGTGTGGGGCAAGGTGTGAGCGGAGCGGGGTTGGTTGTCTTAGAATGTATGTTGTTATGAAAATAAAAAAAAAACTGTTGTTCAAACTAGGCTGAGAATTAGCACTTTTGGAATGTTAAATTACATAAGACAGTCCCCCAAAACGCCCGTTCTTCACTACTTCCTAGTGCTTTAGCTGGCAAGCAGAAGTGGCTCGGAAAACTCCCCATAATTTTACTTAAGAACAAAGGTGTAGAAGATGTTTGTTTTATAAATTTACTTGTCTTACAAACAATGTTCAGCTTTTTGGAGCGTTTATACACGGTGACATTTGAATCACAGTTTTGCTAGAACAAACGTTGTTTAGACCATGGTCTACTACCATTCTACAGCATCAAATATGTTATTATAACAAACTAATCTAGGCGCTCTCCAATTAGTCGTATGTTGCTCAAATGTTTGAAACATTAACCGTAACATCAAAGTACTCATCTCGGTAGCGATATGGCATTCAACTACTTAGTGAGACGCGACAGCCGCGCGCCGCGGCTGCAGTGTCTGTATTGTAGGGCGTAACGATGATCCCGACTTTTTTAACATGGCCTTTTTTGTGTTTTTTTCGATAACCAATGACGTTTTTTTTTCTATCGGATGCTATAGAATGGTTGTAGACCATGGTTTGAACAACGTTTGTTCTAGCAAAACTGTGATTCAAATGTCACCGTGTATAAGCTTTTTGACCATTTGCCTAAATAAAAATAATGAGGTAATCAAAAACATAATATTCAACCGCTGTATAAGTCACACAAAAACCCCTGAATAAAAAAAAGTTGGAACGACTTTCATAATTCAGAAAATGTAAGTAATTGTAGGTTTTCACGGAGATTATTTTACGTGCGTAGGTTTAAAAAAATATAACTAGTAATAATCTTTAGTCTTAACACTGAGACCGGATTAGCTCTAGGCAAACAGTAGAAAAACTGGATTCCTCCCTTTTGAGTGGGCGTAGTGCGAATTTTATCATTTATTATTCTTTTAGAAATATTTTAGATCATAGTTTTGACTCAAAATTTTTAAATACATTGAACTTTGACTTGCCAATACCTTCCAGCTTCAATTTGAAAGCCACATAATTATAACCTGCATTATGAATGTCGTCAAAAAAGAAAAAAAAAACAGTATTTAAAAATTAAATTGTTTGCCAAGTCAAGGTATCAAAATAACGGGGTGCATGTTGAAGAGCCTCCACGTGGCGCACCCTGGGCAACGCCGGGCTCAAGTGCCCACCAGGCTTTTGGGGGGTACTTGGGGCCGGCGGCGAATCTTCAACACACGGGGAAGGGTCACGGTTCCAATCACCGATCATCCTTGATGGTTGGTGAAGGGAACCGGGCTATATACGGATACGGCCACTCCTTCCTCTGCTTACAGAGGAAGGTGCGTGGTCGTGGACGGGGGGAGGAGCGGTTTGACCGCCGTGGAGGGAGCGGGCTCGGTGTGCACTAACCCTGCCGCCGGGCTGGCACGAAGAAGTCTCTTCCTGCCACCGCTTTAATCTCGTAGCCCCGAAGACTGTCCAGGTCATGTCTCTGACTTTTGACGGGGGTCGAGGGTCTTGGCTTAACCGCCCGGACCGCGAGGAAGATCAACCTCTATAAAAAAATCCCCAAACCTCTAAGCGGCGGCGCACCGTGAGGGAGGTTGTAAGCTTGGCTGATGGGTAGCTTGATTCAGTCGCTAGTGCGAACCACGTTAATTTTGAGTCAATACAAAAAGTTCTTACTCGTGGGATCAAATATGAAAAAACTTAATTCAAACCTACAAACCGAAGAGGGGAGGAGTGGTGCGGGGTCGGAGTCCGACGCCGCGCCGAGTGGCGCGAGAACGGGAGGCTCATTGAGCAACCGCCGCGCGGAGGAGTTGGCCGCTGAGAAGAAGAATATCAGGTTCTTCAGTAAGCGGCCAAGATCAGTGGACGGCCAGGGGTCGTCCTCTGACGGCGAGAGAGCCTCGGCTCGAAAGATCCCCACCGGTAGGCGGGGAGGGGGGGTCCAAGAGCGAGGCAGGGGGAGGGGGCTCACAGCCCGGGAGGCAGCGAAGCTGGCGGAGGAGCCCGCAAAGGAGGGGGTGACTGGTCGTGCAGTCGCTTCGGGGCCCTCAAGCGACGAGGCGAGCCTGTCGAGTGGCCCCGACAACAACGACAATGAGGCCTGCACAACCAGCCTCAAGGAGGTAGTGGAGGCTGAGGTACGGAAGGTGACCTTGAAAAAAATCAAGTCGTCGAAAAGCAGGGCCGTGGTCGCGGCAACGGCCTCCATCATGGCTGCGGTGGAGGCGGCCAGAATCGACGGGCCTTCGGGCGGTGAAGTGGCCGAACTGCGGGCGGAGGTCGCTCGCCTGACGGCCGCCATGAAACATCTCCGGGAGGAGAATGGGAGGCTCAGGGAGGACCTGGCTGGCCTGAAGGCCACCGGCAGCGGGCAGGTGCAGGCGGAACAGGAGCCAAGCCAGCCCGTTCGGCCAAGCCAGCCCATTCCGGAGGAGAACCAGGTACCTCAAGCTGGTTCGGCAGGAGCTGGCGGCCTTCCAGGCGCGGTTCTCCGTCCTGGAGGGCATAGTCCTACGCCCACCACTAGCGGGCAGGACGGCACCGGGGCCGAGGGTGGCCTCGTATGCGGCCGCTGCGGGAGCCGCCACCCCTAAGCCCGGGCCGTCTGGCCGGGCCCAGCCGCCGGCCAAACCGGCGTCGGCAGGCGGAGCCCAGGCAAAACCGGCGTCGGCCGGTGGAGCCCCGGCGCCGGCAACGCAGACGCCGGCCAGCAAAACACCAGCTGGGGCTAGGAAAAGGATGGGCAGGACGGCACGGGATGCGCAGGCCCCAGAGCCTACTTCCCGGCCTCAGGTATCTCCCACGACTGACGCCGGGTGGCAGGTGGTCGGGGAGAAAAAGGCGGCCAAGGCGGCCAGAAAAAAGGAGCAAAGGCGGCGCCGCAAGGAGCGAGCCGTCGCGGCAAGGCTCCGCGCCCCAAAGACCGCGGCTGTAGTGATCACGCTACAGCCGGACGCGGTTAAGAGGGGCGTGACGTACCGCGACGTGCTCACCAAGGCGAGGGAGACGGTGGACCTCCAGGAGCTGGGGATCACCGGGGGCCTCCGGCACAGGGTGACCGCAACTGGCGCCCGCATGCTGGAGATCCCCGGTGTGACGAGTGGCCCCACCGCTGACGCCCTAGCTGAGAAGCTAAGGGCGTCCCTCAATGCGGACGAGGCTCGAGTCTCCAGGCCCGTCAAGTGCGCAGACATGCGAGTCTTGGGCCTGGATGACTCCGTAACGGAGGGAGAGGTGGTGGCCGCCGTCGTCAGGACGGGCGGGTGTCTGGCCGACCAGGTGAAGGCGGGCACCATACGTCCGGACCCCGCGGGTATGCGAACCGTAATGGTAAGCTGCCCCGTGACGGCGGCCAAAAAGATTGTGGAGGGCCGAAGGCTTCTGGTGGGCTGGGTTTCGGCGCAGGTTAAACTGCTGGAACCCAGACCTCTGAGGTGCTTCCGATGCCATGTGGGGCACCACGTTGGCGTCCAGTGCACCTCGGAGGTGGACCGTAGCACTCTGTGCTTCCGCTGCGGTCAGCCCGGACATAAGGCCGGCTCGTGCGAAGCCGCGCCGCACTGCGCAGCATGTGCGGGTGTTGGCAAGCCGGCCGATCACCGGGCGGGCAGTAAGTCCTGCGCTCCACCCACCGGAACCAGGAGGAGAGGCAGGCCCTCCGCCGCCGTTGCCATTACCACCTTCACCGCGGCCAGTGCCACTGCCACTGTTGCCGCCGCCGCCACTGCCGCCACCCGGGAGGAGACTGAAATGGAGGAGTAACGGCTCCATTGAGACTCCTTCAGGCGAACATCAACCACAGCGCCTGCGCTCAGGACCTGTTGCTCCAGAGCATGGCGCAGTGGTCGATTAACATTGCCGTGGTCGCTGAGCCGTATTTTGTCCTGCCCAGGGATGACTGGGTTGAGGACCTGAGCGGCTCAGTGGCCATAATTTCGTCGGCCGCCGCCGGCACCCCATCCCTCGAAGGTGTCACGAAGGGACAGGGGTGCGTAGCAGCACGGTTCGGGGAGATAGTAGTAGTGGGAGTGTACTTCTCTCCGAGCCGAACTCTCGCCGAGTTCCAGAACTCTTTAACAGAGTTAAGTGTCGTCGTCGCCGGGTACCATCGCTTCCCCGTGCTAGTGCTCGGGGACTTCAACGCCAAAAATCCGGCTTGGGGTTCCCGTTACACTGATGTGCGGGGCAGGATGGTGGAGGACTGGGCTCTGGAGACAGGCCTGGTCGTCCTAAACCGGGGTTCTGTCCCACGTGTGTGCGGATGCGGGGTGAGTCTGTGGTGGACATCTCGTTTGCCAGCCCCGCTCTGTCACAGCGTGTCATTGACTGGCGCGTCATGGAGGAGGTGGAGACCTACTCCGACCACCGGTATATCCGGTTCGACGTCTCCGCCCAGACCTCTAGCGCGCCGGTCCAACAGGCCCCGAGTGGTCCGCGGTGGGCGCTGAAGCAGATGGACCGGGAGCTCCTCCTGGAAGCCTCGATCGTGCAGGCCTGGGTGTCATCACCGGACAGGCCTGCCGATATTGACGATGAGGCGGAGTGGTTCCGGGAGGCCATGTCCGAGATTTGCGACGTGGCAATGCCCCGAGTCCGTCCAGGAAGCGCCCGACGTCAGGTGTACTGGTGGTCGCAAGAGCTGGAGACGCTACGCAAGGCGTGCGTCGCAGTGCGACACCTGTACTCCAGGCACCGTAGGCTCCGCATCCGCCCTCCGGATGCGGAAGCGACGGAGGCGGAGCTGTACGAGGGATACAGAGCGGCGAAGACCGCCCTCCAAGAGGCTGTCCAGCGGGCCAAATATACGGCCCGCGAGGAGTTGGTGGAGACTCTGAACGGAGATCCATGGGGGCGCCCTTACAAAATGGTGCGGAATAAACTCCGCACCTGGGCCCCCCCGCTGACGCAGAGTCTCCGCCCCCAGCTGGTGGAGGAGGTGGTGAGCGCTCTGTTCCCTTCACGGGGGCAGCATACTCCCCCGCCCATGGCTCCGCCGCTCGCGGTGCCTGAAGCGGACCACGCGGACGACGACGACACCCCTGAAGTGACCAGGGTAGATCTGAGAGTGGCGGTAGGTAGGCTGAAGGCCAAAAATACCGCCCCAGGACCCGACGGCCTGCCAGGGAAAGCCTGGGTCCTGGCCTCGACGGCTCTTGGGCCTCGACTGGAGGCGCTCTTAAGCGCATGTATGGAGAGAGGCCAGTTTCCACTCCGTTGGAAGACGGGGAAGCTGGTCCTCATTCGGAAGCCAGGGCGCCCTGCGGACTCTCCGTCCGCATACCGGCCCATTGTGCTGCTCGACGAGGGCGGCAAGCTCTTTGAGAGAGTAATTGCAGGCCGCCTCGTCGGGCACCTGGTGAGGACGGGGCCGGATCTTGCGGATAGTCAGTTCGGCTTCCGCAAGGGGCGCTCGACGGTGGACGCCATCATGCGCGTTAGAGCCCTCACGACGGGGGACGCGGTGTCTCGGGGCGGGGTTGTCGTGGCGGTGTCACTCGACATCGCCAACGCATTTAACACCCTGCCCTGGAGTTGCATTGGGGAGGCACTCCGGTATCACCGGGTGCCAACCTACCTCCGTCGAATAGTCGAGGCATATCTGACGGACAGAGCCGTCATCTACCCCGGTCGCGATGGGGAGTGGAACCGGCGAGAGATGTCGTGCGGTGTCCCACAGGGATCGGTTCTAGGGCCGCTCCTGTGGGACATCGGTTACGACTGGGTGCTGCGGGCCGACCTCCCTGATGGCGTCAGCATGGTGTGCTACGCTGACGACACGCTGGTCCTGGCGCAGGGGAGGTCGCATCAGGCGGCGGCCGACGCGATGACACGCGGGGTTGCGATAGTCGTGGAGAGGATCCGGCAGTTGGGTCTCGAGGTGGCTTTGCACAAGTCCGAGGCCATGTCTTTCCATGGGCCCCGGAACAGGCCACCATCGGGATCCCAACTAACGGCAGGAGGGGTTCACATCGGCGTCGAGTCCACGATGAAATACTTAGGACTCGTGCTCGATAGCCGGTGGAACTTCGTGGAGCACTTCCGACGTTTGGCCCCCAAACTGGAACGGACTGGGGCCGCCCTCAAGCGGCTCCTGCCCAACCTGAGGGGTCCAAACGCCTCCTGCCGGAGGCTGTACGCGGGGGTCGTGCGGTCCATGGCTACATATGGGGCCCCGGTGTGGGCGCGTTCACTGCGGCGAAGAGCCGCCCACTATCTGAACGCGCCCCAAAAGGTGGTAGCCGTAAGGCTGATCCGGGGCTACCGAACGATCTCGGGCGAGGCGGCAAGCCTCCTTGCCGGACTGCCGCCGTGGGATCTGGAGGCGATAGTCCTCGCGCGCCTGTATGAGTGGCGCGCGGAGGCACTACGCCGGGGGGAAACCCCGCTTCCGCGGCAAATCGCGGCGGAGCGGACGGACCTCCGGCGCGATCTCATGGCGGCATGGAAAGAGCGACTGTCGCAACCCAGCGCAGGGCACGCCACGATAGCGGCGGTAAGACCCCTCTTTGAGGAGTGGCTAGAGAGGCGTCACGGCGTCCTCACCTACCGCCTGACGCAGGTCCTCACCGGACACGGAAGTTTCGGGAGGTTCCTGCACATCATCAGGCGGGAGGAAACGCCCGGGTGTCACCACTGCGATGATCGCCCCGAGGACACGGTGGAGCATACGGTGGGGGCCTGCCCTGCATGGGCGGAGCACCGCCGTGTCCTCGTAGAGGCGATCGGCAGCGGCGGCGATCTCTCACGCCCGGCCTTGGTTCAAGCCATGGTCCGGGGCGAGGGGGAGTGGGAGGCAGTCGCCTCCTTCTGCGAAGCAGTCATGCTAGCGAAGGAGGTGGCGGGACGGGAGAGGGAGAGAGTTTCCCGTCCAAGCCGCCGCGGTGGACGCTCCGGGCGTCGGGAGCCGCGTGACGACTCCCGGCCACCGTAGGCGCGGGCCTGCGGGCGGTGAGTAATGGGTAGCTCACCGTCCGATCAGGACCAGGCCCGTGCTGGACGGCGCGTACGTGTTCCACGCGCGCCTCAAAGAGATGTCAGCATCATAGAGGGGGTCCACTAGGGCCCAAGCCTGCCGGGAAAGCGGGATCATCCAAAAGGGGTACCGCTGACCCGGAACATAAAGGGCCAAGGAAGGAACACGGGTGGGTTTTAGTCAGTAAGAGTCTGACACTCCCTTCCGCTCCACCCAGAGCGGGAGGAGTCATTTGATGATTTCCCATCCTCAAAAAAAAAAAAAAAAAAAAAAGGTATCAAAATAACCGCGTAGGCACGTAGTTCGGGGTCAACACAAATAAGCTTTTATCAAGATCTTCGTCAAACAGCCTATAAACACTATGCTCAAACAAAAATGTGTGATTACATTATTTTCAATAGTATGACCAAATGTCAACACTTTAAATGTTAAGGCTTAGCAACAATTGTTGCCCGTACCAAATGATATACCTACCTATTATATCAATGAACGATGATTTCACAAATCCTTTTTTGGTAGTTCACGCTCGATTTAATATCATATATTTCATTTATTTGCCGGATGATAGTGCAGATTGTAATAGGTCGTCTATTAAAGCGACCTGTCAGCCTGTCGTTAGCTTAGGCTGCTATGTGCTGCGCGGCATACGCTGGCAGAGTGTGCCGCTTGGGAGGAGCCGCGCCGTGCCCACATCTCAGAAGTAGGCAGTGATTTGTCGCTGCTGGCCGTAGTCGAGTCGATGGTCGGCAGTGCCGAGTCCTGGGACGCGGTGGTTTCCTTCTGCGAAACAGTCGTCTCGCAGAAGGAGGCTGCGGAAAGGGAGAGGGAGATCTAATGCACTCACTCGGCCCGCAGAAGGCGCACCGGGCATCGGCGGAGGGCGGACAACGTCCTCTTTCAGCCCCCCTAAATGGGTCCAGGGGCGACGGACTCGGGGACGTCCGTTGCCCCACACATCAGGACCCGAGGTGGCGGCGCGTAGTGTTCCACGCGCGCCCCTCTTATACGTCGCGGGGGGAGTGAAACCGCTCGCTCCCCCCCCAGACCCGAAGATGCCCGCAGTGGCGGGCCGGCACCAGTCAGGGGTTGCGGAAGGATCGTACGTTCCCGCGACCCCGGCGTAGGTGTGAGATGGAACACCGGGGTGGTTTTTAGTCAGTAAGAGTCTAACAGACCCTGCCGCTAGCCCCAGGTCAGTGGACATCCATGAGGATTTTCCACACCGGAAACAAAACAAAAAAAAAAGGCGGTTAAGTGCTCTAGTCCCAATAGGTTGCAACAAATTGTTTAATACAGCAACGTTAAGTTGTTTGGTCAACTTAGTAATGATTTTGTGAATGAGAGAATTAGGATGTTTTGAAACAGGTGGAAAATAATATAACATACAATTAGGCTGTACCTAGTACGTAGTTCAGCCGATAGTTTTTCTTTTCCTAAGCGACTAAATGACATTTGTGCACCAGTCAATCAGGTTCTCATATCTTTCCAATCAAAAGAAAATGTAAGGACACGGTCTTAAGGAAGGCCTTTACCGGTAACAGCGCAGCATAATATTATGATGAGTAATCGCAGCAATTTGCATTTATGGCTGAATTATTAAAATAACGTAACCTCCGACATTATTTACGGCTGCAACACAAACCGCATCCTAAGATACAAAGGCTCGATAGCAAATGTGCCCTTTGAACTTTATCCCACGGCGCTTGGCGGGAATGCTGCGTCGTGACGCGCGGACAATTACAGTTTTCAAGCACCGCTTGCACGTACTCGACTAAATCACTGTCTATTAAACCCGCACTAGAAACTGTCTATATTTAGCAACCTCGCTTTTTGACACCAAATTGGTTTGCGGTCTCCCTCCACGCCTATCTAAATTCATACGCCACTATTAATAAATGCGACAGCTACAATTCAAGCATAGAGCACTATGCATACGAAACTCGTACGTTTGCAACGAAATTAACGCTAAATCCGAAGTTGGTTTGTTTGAATCCATTACGTGTCTAGAATGGCTCATAGTGTGGAAGCAATAATTCATACGAACTTCTATATCTAACTACATTTCTCAAAGCTATCAAACTTTACCCCGTAGACAATCCAATCGCGGGGGGAGTTCAACATCGACTTTTGCATACAAACTTTGCCTACAGATTGTTCGTGCAATGTCAAACTGATCCAGACAATTGAACTAATTAATCGGTTTTCGTGGAGTTGCTATTTGATTAATGCTCAGACGATTATCTACAGATATTATCGGTATTTGATTCTGCAGTAGAAGTACGCAGATCAAGTTGGACGAGGTCGTGAGTCCCTTGATCGTGAAGTGGTTTTCTTTCTTCATAACTCGACTTTTGTTTTAATCGATTAGTTACAAATGAGGTATTGTTTAAGCAGTCTAATCATCGGTCGGTAAAAATATTGACATTTCAGTTTCAAGTCCTGTCAATTACAAGCTGGAGTAGATAACTAGCTTCATTAAATAATGCGAAAAATCAATAATGTAGATATAATAATACCAGTAGGTTACTGCCAGGCGAGTTAGATAGCGGTTTGAAACTGGACCAGTTTGTGATAAGTGCATGTTGATTAACATTTTGGTGTAGTTCATTTTAGACTGTCTTAAAGGCTTGACCCAAATATTAGTTATTAGTGGTTTAAATGGCAGCATTAAAGTAACTTGGAACTGCTTAAACAATTTCAAGGTTCCGGGTAGAAATCGTCTTGTTTTGTCTACCACTTTTTCATGCTATTTTATTCAGTTGTTCAAGTGATTGCCTACTTGCACATAGCGAGATGTAATACAAACTGTTTGAAATGTTACAAATAGGAGAATAAATGGATGCCTTTTAACTCCATCTCCTTTTAAGTAACAGCCATTCACATCAACACAAAGTACCAGGATTCCAGAAACATGCAGCAGTTAACACGTCTGAAGCGTACCTAACTAATATTTGAACTAAAACTTTTGTTCGTACCACGTATGACATTGTTGCTTATACTCCGGCTCATAATTTCAGTGTAGGTACTTTATTTCGACCCATAAAGCTTGAGATGACGTCATAAGCGGCCCTACACACCGCCAACAATGTGTAAAACGATAAAGTACAACTGTGTGAATAGTGCTGCCAAGTTGAAGGATGAAAAAGAATGATCTGTTTGAAAAAAATATTGTGCCTCTCTCTAGTCTTCAAGTTAAGAGAAGGAGGGCGTTATGTCGGTTTTTAGAAGGATTTCGAAAAGAAGACAAACCATCCGTAACGAATCTGAGAAAAGCGTAGGCGGCCAAAAAAAGCTGTTTATTCCTGGGTAATGTCCTTTCACTTGTTAATTATTGTGGATTCCCCTTTTCCTGTACTGGTACGAACAAAAATTATTTATACATTATCTAAGTAGAATCCTAAATAAATTTGCCTATTACAAATTCTAAGTTATAACTTGGGGTTGGAAAGCGATACCCTCAACGTCGCCCCCTATCATTATAGGAACTAAAATCGCCTACGGCAAAACGTGGGTTGCTCCTCTCCTTGGGCTTAGCAGACGTGTCAGTTATGTATGTATATGTAGTTATGTCATGTATTTTCCATGAAACATATCAGAGGGTATAATGCCTCGGGGCCGAAGCGAACCGATAGAAAATCCCGCCATCACTACGCCAACGCCTTCGGCTCGGTTCACGTTTTGGCTACAAGTTATGGAAGTCAATTTTGGTAATTAAGTGTGTATTATCGATAGTAGTATTAGGTATGATAGACCTAAAGGAACATTTTGTTAGCTATGTGTTATTTAATATAAATCTATTCGCTATATTCCACCGAAGGATTTAGTGTATGGTGCACGCGTCCTGAATAAGACAAACATGAATATATTTTAGGCCATGAGCTCAATTTGAGAAAATAGAATAGTACATTACTGCAGCGGCCAGCAAAAGAGGCATCAATGCCTAGTTGTGGCCAAGACTTGTTTAGTATTTTTCTCAAATAATGCGCGGAAATTAAAATACAATTACTTTTCAAAATCATTGACGAACAACAATAATAAATTCTTCCCGTGTTAAAGTGTGCATTTGTTTTTTTTTTTTCAATATACAGCTTTCTATTTGCAAGCCAGTTCCAAATTTAAATAACACCTTTGATAAGTTACCAAAGTTTGATAAATACCAAGGATGGTTGCCATGTTTCGGAGTAAAAGATCGTTCCATTTTTAAATTACACGATAGATATGAGTTTACTATGTAATTTATTTGGCCGCTAAACCCGACAGATATGGATTTTCATACAACTTATGCCGGTCGCTGCTCGCATGTATTTGGCCAGTACAGCAATTTCGATTTATCTCGAAGAAAGTGGTCAAAATAATGCTCAAATTTCCAAGCATGTTTGAGAAAACCCCTTTTTATGTCCCGTCTGACTTCATATCCATCCTTCTAAGTCTTGAAATCTGCTACAACGATTTAGGTGTGAAATAAGAATGGAACTATTCTTAACTTTATTAGGTCTAACTTAGCTGCCTTTATACTTTCTGGACTTTATCGTAAGACGTTTTATTTGATTGCTGTTCGATACTGCAATAAAAACGATAGCAAATCCCTAGACGTACAACAAAGTTCGAGGATTGTGAAAATGTATCACTACGGCGACTTGGTTACAAAGTATTTTCAATTTTTCGCTACTTATAGAAAAGTTTTATTGGGAAACGGAGAAACCTATCGATGAATAAAATGCTTTGTTATAATATTTATTTTGACTGTTTAATATTTGTGCAAACATGCAACAGCAAAAAGTTTGGTTTGGTGATTTATTAGAAAAGCTCACTGTACTGAAAAAATAAGCAAGTGTGGTAACGCCATTGACTGCCCGTAATACATGTAAGTTTAGTATTGCCCCTACGTGATAAATGAATGCGTTAGCGATAATGACGATGCAGTTGCTTTATTGTCTATACTTCTTGAATTGAAAAAATGAAATTGCTGTTTTTTCTTACAAAGCCACCTGACAGGACCACCCGTTTCGACAATCTACTACATAATATACACGAATAATTCTTACAATATAATTCTAGGTGTGCCATTGAACTGTAGATTTGAAAGACCATCAATTACAAAATAATGAAATGGAATTATTCAATCATTTTTGAATAGGACTCTGTCATCAGAAATCATGTATCATCCATTTTAATCATTCCTTGAATGGACTCGTGGTAGATTCTATAATATGTATAATAAAATAAAAACCTAGGTGCGACTAACATAAACCTAGGCACCAGTCTTGTCTCGAGGTTTGCATGGCATTGTAAACTTGTCTAGAATTGCTTTACAAAGGTGTAAAACATGTTTTACTGCGAAGCTCCTGTTAAATGAAAGTTAGGAGTTATGCGTTGTTAACTTAACAAAGAATCTATTTGTTTCGTCGGTTGCCTGGTTAAATGGATATAAACCTTACGCTTACAACTTTGTAGGTCTAACCTGGGCCCCAAGTCTGCTATTTTTATAAATTCGTCATTCCAACACGATCCCATTGTCATTTTGCTAAAAGTTCGCAATCTGCAAAATTCATAATGGTCGATCATTGGTCGGTCAGTGGTCTCGTAACAGAATCGTGGTAGAATGACATTGTCGTATTGCTATTATTATAAAACCCGTTAGTAGAAATGATTTTCGAAAACCTACTACTTAAATGAACATTTTAGTCATTTTTTTTTCATTACCGCTTACGTTAGTCATTCATCTGTCATTATGTACGAGATTACCATTCTATGCTATTTCTTTCAATGGAGTGTCAGTAGTTGAGCATTGGAAAGTCATAATGACGCCATTCTATTAGTTAATTACCAAACTTGTCAAAATCAAAAATTATGAAATCAATGATGGACCATTCTGACACTATTGTAATAGCAGACTTGAGGCCCTGTGTTCATGTCAGCTGTAAATGAGAGAGTCTCTGTCCTTCGTGCTTTGATGTATTGCTAAACGAATATTTATATGATATATATTTTATTTGTATTATTAACAGTTCGCCTTATTACAGTCGCAGAGAAAAGAGGCAGAATTCATTAGCTGCAATTTTAATATTGCTTAGCACATTTCTCATCCAATTTTTTATAAAGTCTTCAACATTAAGTTCAACCAAACAAAACAAAGCCATCTACTACCACTTCAATTCCATTGTGACCTTTGTAATGTTGACCAACATCTTATCTATCATATCAATGCTTAGTTCTTGTGTCCATTAATATTTGCTCGTTTAATTAACATAATATCTTATCAACTCCGCGTACGATCTCCATGCATACATAGTTACCTGCAAATGTATGTACACATTATATGTACGAGTATGTATATGTATTACACGGAGTAATTCGACAGTGTTAATAGTCAAACATAGTGATGATACTGATACAGTTGAATATTAATTTGTAAATGTATCTGCATAGTCAATTGTCTACATTGTCACATCTTATCATCCATGGCAGACATTTGAGTGGTTGTCTCTGTGAACGGGACATTATGTAATTTACCTAATGACGAGTTATGTATAACGCGTAGGTTTATTTGGTCTAACATTATATACGATCTTCGTGACTGATTTACATAATTAAGTTAGTAATATTGTGCGGTAAAAGTTGGATTGTTTATGAGGTCACGATCGCATGGACTGCTTTTTGGGATTAATCAAAAATTATGGTTCGCTCTTTTCGATTTTTTTTTATTTCCTTTTGTGATATTTTTCTAAGGAGGTCATATAATACATATTAGTGCTTTGCATTCAAGCTTAGATTTATATATTTTTTTGCAGTTTAGATTGTCTGAAGTGACCATTAAATGCCCATGTAAGGTAATGCATTTTTTTGGTAGTATCTAAAGTTAAATAGTTTCGATGGACATTTCTTTCGATTCAGGTTTCTAGGACCAAGTTATGAAACTGCGGATACGGCTGTCATAGTTTGTTGGTAACAGGAATTACCATTGAACGCACAAAGTCAAAATTTTCGGAAATTGAGGCTTCCATGTTTTGGATCATCTATCAGGTTCACACAGTAGACTATTGTGGGATACCACGAAATTGTCTCGACAAGCATCGACATTCACATTGAGTTCAGAAGACTCGTGACCCATAACAGTAGGCACGAGTATAGCGGTCGTTCCAGGTATTGTTTTCGGATGCCATATTTTGACCGAATCCAGGCAAAAAGCAAAGCAAAACAATACGCAATTGGAATCCATATTCTAGATAAAAATTAAATTGAAACGAATTCGTAGAACCAACAGAAAAAAAAACAACTTAAGCTCCAGAACATTATAAAGGAAAGCGAATAATAATAAAAAAATAAGCTAATGGTAGGTACCTTAATGAAATATTGCAAAGCCGTATTCAATTTAATGAAATTGCACATGTTTTTCACAAAGCTCGTACGTGAAACCGTCTGTTTGTTTGTTCATCAGTTAAAAGGGACTACAGTGTGGATTTGCTGTTAACTGTGGCTATGTAAAGTTGACTGTGAAAGTCACATCTGGCTTTTTGACGTTCAGAAGTGCGTCCGTTGTAATTACATTTATCGTTGGACGTCTTGTTTTATGAATGTTTGAATGCTTTGTTGTATCGTGAAGTTAAGGCAATTGAATAATATTGATAGAATTCTGATCGTCACCAGTACACAATATAACTTTAGGTTTTTTCGTTCCTTTCCTTTTTTTGTTGTCTTATTAAAGTATATACCTAATTAATTCTGAAAATATCATGATAGTGTTTAAAACCTTTTTAACCTATATAATGATCATTCCCATTTATTTTGAATCGATATGTTAGCCAACATTGACGTTTAAAACCAATCTTCATACACTTTGTGGAAACTAACAAAGATATTTCAGCCGATTACTCGACGTTCATCCTAGAGATAAGTATCGAAGTATATTGCGTTGTAAGTAAGTGGATCGTTTTGTGTGGCTGCCCGCATTGCCCTTTGTGTATAACGTTGCCACAATGTCTGCCACACCCGTGTTGAGTAAACAGGGGTAATCAAACTGGTCGACTGGGATCCATGGAGAATCGTGTAGACGGATTTTAACTTTGAGAGTTTTGCATCTTTGCGAATTTAATGTTCGGTAATTGTTTATTTTTAAATAATAAATGTCATAATACTGTTCGGATATCAATGTTAGTTAAAATTAAAATATTATGCTGTTAATTAACCAGCTCATCATGTTTTCTCAAATGATGTTAAAGATATAAGAAAAAAAAATAGGCATAAAAAAATAAAGCCATTACTAAACCAGAGATTTTAGTGCCGTATAGCTCAATTTAAACGCGGGTCGATGGCGCGTTGTGTTCCACGCGCGCCTCAAAGAGATGTCAGCACCAATAACGGGGTCCGCTAGGGCCGATGCCTGCTAGGGTTGCGGGAAAGTCCGAGAGGGATACCGTGGCCCCTGGCATAGGCAACTGAAGGAACACGGGTGGGTTTTAGTCAGTAAGAGCCTGACACGCCCTCCTGCTCTGCCCAGAGCGGGAGAAGTTATTTGATGATTTCCGACCCTCAAAAAAAAAAAAAACAAGTTTACACTATACATTACCAGATCAACAGTTTGTTCGATAGATAATTTTAAGAAAAATCATAAACGATGGCGTTATTAAAACTTTCAATCGAATTAAAGTATCAGTGTGCTCACTCCTTGCCACTTGTCACACACTCAGTGTCCTTGAGTCTAAGTTGAGCTGCACGATTACTGACAATTGCGTGCACTGACTGGACAGGTCCACTCATTCTGTGTGGTTCTTTCCTCAAAAGACCATTGCAGACACCGATCTACATAGCCTTCACATGATCTGACCAAGATTTTGTCTGGACTTTAAAAGAGACTGTGACCTCTGAGTTTGTTTCGGCCTTTCTTCTCAGAGTAGTCAGATAGGAAACGCCGACCTCATCTAGTTAAAAAAAAAATATGATTGACGTGTAAAAGTGTTTGTTCAAACCTACTTACAGAAATAAAATCATTTATCATATATCACTCCTCCTAACATACTCATCATCTGCCTAGCCTTTTCCCAACTATGTAGAGGTCAGCTTCCAGTCTAACCAGATGCAGCTGAATACCAGTTTTTATATGAAGCTGTTGGAATATAACAAAATATATCAGTCCCACTTAAGTAGTTTGAGAGTCATTAACTCTTTAATACATATTTACATTGTGCATAACTTTAATATAGTTTAGATGTCGGTGTTCCGCCTGGAGCAAGCGAGAGTGTACACACACCTCTCCTGCCAAATAAATATAATAAATTAATCACTTGAAATTATAACTGTGTCTTTCATTGGTTCTCAAAACCCAACAGAAGCGACTGCCAATCTGATCCTACAACCAAATTACTGGGTAGTACCTACGATAACACTTCGTAAGACTGGTTGTCAGACTTTCAGGCTTCTGACGACCCGTAACGACTGTCAAAGATCCACAAGTGACAGCCGAGACCGACGGCGCAAAGTGCTTTCCGAGGCACGGAGGGAATGTGAAGATGGTCATCCATCCATGGACCAACCGTAGCAAGCGTAACTTAACCTGATCGATCGATCCGTGCTGTTATTATTACTTAGCCACGAGCCCCTCGACTCCGCTAATCTCTCAATACTAACATAGTAATTCCAACAATTCGTACGAGTACATCCTAATGTGACTATGTTGCGGAAAACCGGAATCTTTTGAATCAAACGAAATTCAGAGCTTTGCTGTTGGCCAAACCATTTTCGTGTACAAAAAAGAAGGAATGACTAACTGTTTGTGGATTCATTTCACACTTGGTTTCCTACAGTTTTATTCACGGCAAAGGCTATTCATACTTTAGTTTGGCTGTGGGAATTTAAAGTTTGCGCTCACCTATTTGGTGCTGGTAACTTTAACGTTGCGTTGGTTTTGAAATTGAATATATTTAGGTATTTGTTATTGACCTACTTTAGGTAATATGAAGGTACATATGGGCGCCAAACCATTATTTGATTTTAATTTTAAGCTTCTTTCGATTATTTTGTACTTAATCTGACTTGTATGTTATTTATTGAATTAATATTTGTATTTCCGGTTAAGTCTATGTTAAGTTTTTATTTTGATGTATTTAAAATATTGAGATTTCCGGTTCAATTTATATAAAGTTTCTATTCGTAAACTTCCTTTTGATTTATTTAAAACGTTGTGCGTTTCCGGTTGACTTTATTTTTATTAAGTTTCTATGTTGGTATTATGGTTTTATCTTGACACATCCGCTTGAATTGTTTAAAATATAAATTCTTTTAGAGTTAATATTATTAAGGATTTATCTTGACTTGAATGATTTAAAATGTAACTTCCTGTAAATAATTATTTTGACATATCCGCTTGATTTATATAAATTCTTTTTGGCGGTAAAGTTTGGCGGTAATTTTGTGTATAAAAACTGTTGTAGTGCGAATGAAAGGACATTCTTTGTGAGCTGCTCGTGGAATAAACACCCTGATTTGAAGTAAGGTATCTTCTTTGTACTCTTTTAAATAGTTTCCTGCCATTTCCTATTACTGTGTATTTGTGTGATATATTGGTGTAAACAAATATGTGTGACTCCGGCAACGACGGTGATGAAGCGCCGACAGCAGCGGTGGGATCCACCTCGCCCATACTGAGGACTTCTGGATTCCGGGACCGCAATCCAGTGCCGACCGCCCAGCCAGACCCAACTTTCTCGATGGAGCAAGTGATGAGTCTGGTGACATCAATCACGAAGCAAGCCACATCGAGTGCCGTGGCTGCAGCCCTGTCCGCTACTCCAGCACCTTCACGGGATCGTGGCAATTTCTACCTACCGCCATTCGATCCCGACGTGCGCTCACATGACATCAGGGACTGGTGTGCCAATGTCGACCAAACCATTGCAACTATTGGCATATCGCCGCATGAAGCTCGCATGAAGGCAATACTGCAGCTGAAAGGAAGAGCGAAGGCGTGGGCTGACACGTGGTCCCTACAATCCACCACGTGGGGGCAAGTTAAGCAAGACCTGATCCAGACTTTCGGTGAAGAGTTCCGGTATGCCGACGACGTCCAGCGGTGGCGCGACTACACGTCGGAGCAGGCGAGCAGCTACGCGGACTACGCAACCACGGGGTGGACGCTGTTTAAGAGAGTGCGGCCCGAAGCCGCGGACACAGAGGTAATTGATGCTCTTATCACTGGTATCTACCCTGATTTTGTGAAATGTGAATTGTTACGTAATACGCCCGACTCTTTGCCCAAACTAGTCACCATTCTGAAAACTTTTCGTAAACGTGACCGACCGAAAACAGACAGTACAGACAAACATCATCTTTATAAAAAACCCCGGCTTTCGGAAACCCCCGATACGTTATTAGGCCTGTCGCCAATTTGTTTCAAATGTAAAAAAACTGGTCACCGAGCTCGTGACTGTAAGGAAAAACCGACACATGATACAGACTATAAGATCTCCGCAAAGACAGCCTCCCAGGTTACGCCAGGCAACCGTAAGTTCATTGAATGTAACTATTGCCATAAAAAGGGGCATGTAGAGAAAACTTGTTTCCGTAAGCAGAATGACGAAAAATCAAAGTCGACCGATCAAAAGTCCGTTAATTTTTGTGGTCCTCTAAATCGTTGCATGACTACCGTCAAAATTGGAGCTAATTCATATTCTTGCCTATTTGATTCCGGCGCGGATTGTTCATTAGTACGTAAAAGCATTTCTGGTTCAATTGCGGGCAAAAGAAAGACTGTCAATACAGTTTTTAAGGGAATAGGTGGCGTGAATGTCACGTGTTCCCAGAGTATCTCGGCTATCGTCGAGATCGATCAAGTTAGTGTAGAATTAGAACTATTTGTTGTAGAAGATCACCAAACCCAGTTTAATATTTTAATTGGCTATGATTTAGTGCAAATTCCGGGTCTTACTATCACATTAATAGATAGAAATATGACTGTCTCGAGAAATATGATTATTAACGAATGTTCTTTAGCCGAGTCGGAAATAAAACTAAATACCGACCTTGCTGACCCTACCATGTTAGAAAAATTAAATTCAATTTTAAACAATTTTAAAGACAATTTTACATCTGGTAATAAAGTTTCTGAGGTAAAAACTGGCCAATTGACTATTAGATTAAAGAATAAAGATAAAATTGTTCAACGTAGACCCTACAGATTGTCGCCAATGGAACGCGAAAAAGTCAAAGACATTCTAAATGATCTTAAACAAAACGATATAATCCGAGACAGCTCATCCCCTTTTAGCAGTCCCATTTTATTAGTTAAAAAAAAAGATGGAACTGACCGATTATGCGTTGACTTTCGGGAGTTAAATTCAAACACAGTTAGGGATAACTTTCCATTACCATTGATTGCAGATCAGATTGATAGGTTAGGTAAAGCGCGTTATTTCACTTGTTTAGATATGACTGCAGGGTTCTATCAAATACCAATCTCGGTAGATTCTATAGAAAAGACTGCCTTCGTTACACCTGACGGTCAATTCGAATTTTTACGCATGCCTTTTGGGTTGTGCAATGCGCCGTCTGTTTATCAACGCGCCATTAATAAAGCTTTGGGTGACTATAAAGATAAGGTTGCACTAGTTTACATTGATGATGTCCTTGTAATGTCTGCAACTATAGAAGAAGGGTTAACTAACTTGGAATTAGTTTTAGAGAGATTAACTAATGCAGGCTTTTCACTAAACATAAAAAAATGCTCATTTCTAAAAAAATCGGTTGAGTATTTGGGAAATATAATAGAAAACGGAACTGTTAAGCCAAGTCCCAGAAAATTAGATGCCCTCTCCAAGTCCGCTGTACCAAAAAACATCAAAGAATTACGGCAATTTAATGGCCTAGCTGGTTATTTTAGGAAATTCGTACCAAACTTTTCCAAAATCATGGCCCCTTTATATGAATTAACTAAATCTGGCATAGCTTGGAGGTGGACTGAAAAGCAGGAAAATGCCCGAAAGGAAGTAATTAGTAGATTAACATCTTCCCCACTCTTGACAATCTTTGACCCTGATTTACCATGTGAACTCCATACAGACGCTAGTTCTCTAGGTTATGGTGCAGTTTTGATTCAACGACATGATAAGAATCCTCATGTCGTTGGTTATTTTAGTATGCGAACGACCAAAGCTGAAAGCAAATACCATTCATATGAGCTCGAAACATTGGCTGTCGTCAAGGCTATTAAACATTTCCGCCACTTTTTGTATGGTAGATGCTTTAAAGTAATAACGGATTGCAATTCACTGAAAGCATCCAGAACCAAAAAAGAACTAACGCCAAGAGTCCACCGCTGGTGGGCATTTTTGCAAACTTTCCAATTTGATATTGAGTATAGGAAAGGTGACCGACTTTCTCATGCCGATTTTTTTAGTCGTAATCCCGTAGCTAGCCCCTGTGAAATTCATAGAGATAATATCTCGTTGCAATTTTCAGTAAACTCTTCTACACTTGATCATAACTGGCTCCTAATAGAACAAAAACGTGATCCAGTTCTTAAAAACATAGTTGAACAACTTAATTTAGATACAATCCCAAAAGAAATTGCTGACACTTACGTCATATCGCAAGATAAATTGCTTAGACGTAAAATACAAATAGAAAATAAAACTCGTAAACTTATTATTGTGCCACGAAATTATAGATGGAATCTGATTTCCCATTATCATAATAATCTTGAACACTTCAGTTGGGAAAAGGTTCTAGCTAAATTAAGAGAGCAATATTGGTTTCCCAATATGTCAAAAATTGTTCGAAGGTTTACTGAAAATTGTGTTAGTTGTAGAATTCGCAAAGGTATGTCGGGTGCTAAACAAGTTACCCTTCATCCTATAGAAAAAATTGCAATTCCCTTTCACACCGTACATGCTGACATAACTGGACGTATGAACGGTAAACGTAATAACGCTGAATATGCGTTTGTATTTATCGATGCCTTTACCAAATATACTCATTTAATTTATACGAATGATCGAACCTCTAACACAGCCATATCTTGTTTGCAAGAAGTAATTTCTATTTTCGGCACCCCTAATAGACTCATAACAGATCAGGACAAAAGTATGACATCATCTGATTTCAAGAATTTTTGTCATCGTTTCGGTATTGAACATCACGTAGTAGCTAAAGGCGCTAGTCGGGCAAACGGTCAGGTAGAACGTATTATGAAAATCATCAAAGATAATATGTCTGTTGTGGAGCTTAATACACAGTGGCACACTGCTATTCGAGATTTACAGTTGGCTATTAATTCTACCGTTTCTAAAAGTACAGGAAAACCTCCCATGGAGTTATTATTTGGGAAAAAATGTTCGCCACCGGGTATTAAGCTCTTACAAATCGATGATGATGAACCAATTGAAGATCTTAGTACTGTTAGATCATTATGTAAATTAAGAATGGACGAGCGATCATTTCGGGACAAGTTAAGATTTGACAAGGGCAAAGCCCAAATCAAGCCCTTTGAAAAAGGAGATTTTGTCTTAATGCATAAACATGAAAGACATACGACTAAACTTGGTCCTAAATATGAAGGTCCTATGGAAGTTCTAGAAGTATTGCCTAATAATCGCTACAAAGTAAAGCATGTTAATTTAAGGGGATGTTCGGAAAAGATCGCTAGTCATGATTTTTTGAGACCGGCACCTCTGGCTCAAAATGACCCATTTATGGATGACAATGATAATGAACCGACCGTATGGGCGGATGATTTGTAAATTACCTTAGCTACTCCACCTACCTCCCTATTACACTGGCTGGCCACCATGTGTATCCTTTTTCCTGGTCTTAGGGCTATATCCCAGGCGGGTGACGCCATGACATATGGCTAGATCCAAGGCGGGTGATGCCGTGTTAGGGGGCTATATCCCAGGCGGGTGATGCCATGTGATATGGCTAGATCCAAGGCGGGTGATGCCGTGTTAGGGGGCTATATCCCAGGCGGGTGATGCCATGTGATATGGCTAGATCCAAGGCGGGTGATGCCGTGTTTGGGGGCTATATCCCAGGCGGGTGATGTCATGTGATATGGCTAGATCCAAGGCGGGTGATGCCGTGTATTTTTGGCTAAGCCCAAAGTGGGTGATGCCGTTTTGATACAAAATGTTTTACAGCGCAGAGAGCGCGCTGGATCAGAATGGCCGTATGGGCGCCAAACCATTATTTGATTTTAATTTTAAGCTTCTTTCGATTATTTTGTACTTAATCTGACTTGTATGTTATTTATTGAATTAATATTTGTATTTCCGGTTAAGTCTATGTTAAGTTTTTATTTTGATGTATTTAAAATATTGAGATTTCCGGTTCAATTTATATAAAGTTTCTATTCGTAAACTTCCTTTTGATTTATTTAAAACGTTGTGCGTTTCCGGTTGACTTTATTTTTATTAAGTTTCTATGTTGGTATTATGGTTTTATCTTGACACATCCGCTTGAATTGTTTAAAATATAAATTCTTTTAGAGTTAATATTATTAAGGATTTATCTTGACTTGAATGATTTAAAATGTAACTTCCTGTAAATAATTATTTTGACATATCCGCTTGATTTATATAAATTCTTTTTGGCGGTAAAGTTTGGCGGTAATTTTGTGTATAAAAACTGTTGTAGTGCGAATGAAAGGACATTCTTTGTGAGCTGCTCGTGGAATAAACACCCTGATTTGAAGTAAGGTATCTTCTTTGTACTCTTTTAAATAGTTTCCTGCCATTTCCTATTACTGTGTATTTGTGTGATATATTGGTGTAAACAAATATGTGTGACTCCGGCAACGACGGTGATGAAGCGCCGACATACACTTCCCCTTTGAGGTGCGGGACAGTATAGCATGTTTAATTATGAAAATTTGGTAGGTTACTACTTGTGAAAGTTGGTGACTCATGACACAAACGAAACGTGAAAATAGGTGCCCTTTGAACCGACTTAATTTTTATTAGGGCTCCAACTATTTGCCCCTACCCTGCTCCTGCTTCTAAAACCATATTGCTGCTGCACTAGTTGTGAAACTTATGACGCAGTTGTAATCAATCTACATAAAACTGTTGATAGATCCGACTGTTCACCGCTCACAGTCGACAATCGGGCACTTGTAACCTGTCACTACTTCCACACAATTCTGTTCTTTGACACATTACGCGTGCGTGCGCCAACGCCGACGCACAATGACGTCACGAGCTGAATGCATTAGAGGGTTTTACTGCACAGGCTTTGATGGAGCGGATGCATTAAGTTGATTCCATCGGATTATCTGTGCGCAAAACGAGCGTGAATGACCGATATTTCTCATGATTTCAGAGACCTTGCTGAATAATACTTCATGAAAAGTATAACCCTATAAGAAGGAACTGACCTAATCTATAACATATTACGCCTATACTAATTGTTTAGACATCGAAGCATAGAAACCGGGGGATAACCGTATAGTTACTGATTATATTTTCCATCGGAAACGAACCATTTTCATTCAGATATACAGTGCAATAAAATCATAAAGCGCTTTACAACTTTCCTGCTCAAACTGAGGCTAATTAGGTCAGAATACATCGATTTTTAAAGCGGTCTAGCGTACCCAACAGAAACAGCTAAACTAGTGGTTTGTGAACTGCCACGGCCATGCTATGACGTGGTCGCAGTATGAATTGACTGCCTCAGTCGAGTTAGTTCCTAGTTTCTTACTACTGTGATTTGCAGAAAATATTTCAGTTTTCTATCTGTATAAATAAAGTATGGGTACCTACGTCTTATTCAATATCAGTGCAAAATCATGTTAGAAAAACTCGTGACATGGACAAAGGGTTAGTAGCGGGGCATGGTGGTGGGCCCGGAGTACGTCTTGCGTGCTTAAAGTATCAAGAGTGTAGTACTTTTTGATGCAACCTAGATGCTGAGGAATAATGATGTAAATTAAAAATAAATTGGTTTATACGTAACTAGCTGCGCGCCGCGGTTTCAACCGCATACGTCTTTATCTCTTGGGGATATCGGGAGAATAATTATCATATGACCTATTTTGGGTCATGATCTACCCATGTGCCCAATTTCATACAAATCTGTTAAGCCATTTTAGCGTGAAAGCGTAACAAACAAACACACAAAAAATCAAATATTTTCTCTTTATAATATTAGTTTAGAATAGCTGCTGCTGCCCGTGGCTTTACCAGCGTATATATTGGAAATTATCCTACGGGAACGTGCTACCGGGATTAAAAGTGGCTTTTGTTACTGCATCAGCTATCTGCCAGTGAAAGTCCCGTCAAAATGGGTCCAGCCGTTTTGGGAATTAGCCGGAAAAAACAGACAGACAGACAAAAAAAAATGGTACGTTGCTAGAAATAGTTTTTATAGTAAAAAGCCATTATTTTGACATTACAAACTGACACTTCAATTTTATTTATTTGTGTAGTTAAGTAATTATTTTGTTCAAAAAACTTATTATTGTGAACCCAATCAAAACCTCTAAAGGCACAATTTAATTCTTAGCGATAACAATACCGGTTTAATAATGAGACTACTGTGCCAGTCGGAAACTAACTTGATAACAGTTTGTTGAGAACAATCGCAGTTACCCTGCTATCTACACCATAAGGGATTGCATAGACGAGCCACTATTTACTAATAACCACTGATTTGTTGCGAGCGATTGTTTGCCATCATTACGATGTTTGTATGTATAGGACGTCAGTTAGCACATCCTTTGGTTAAGCGTTGTTCTTGTCACTAAGTAACGTTTATAGATCTCGACCAAAAACTTCGTCAATTTGACAACTCTGTTCTTTTATAGTCTTACGTCGCTACATCATAACGATAAGTAAATATCCTTTATTAGCTAACTAAATATCCTCTATCTCATTCATCATTTGAAAACTGTATTGCTCTATATCGTTACAAAATCTATTCTCCTTAAAAGTTTACCTTTATGCGTTCTGTAAACGTAAATTAGCTCCCTGTCCTACTTATCCTTAACTATATAAATCAATGCCACTTTTCGTTGTAATTTTATAACTCAAGAACGGATGGACCGATTTTGCTAATTCTTTTTTTTAATATTCCTTGAAGTACGAGGATGGTTCATACGGAGAGCAAAATTAAAAAAAAAAAATGTTAGGCGGTACGAAGTTCGCGGGGTCAGCTAGTCTGTAATAAAATAAGATAAGTAAATTTAAAAGCTTTGTTAAATATTAATTTAATAATATTTCTTCAAAGTATTTACAATGAAATCTTACGTAAATGATTGTCAAGCCACACTAAACCAACTAAAAAGTTGATCCCTATATTCACCCGTCTGTGTCCCGTCCAAACCCCGCCGCCTGCGTTCAGCGTCATCTCAGTTTAGATATTAGCTTAGGATAACTTGTATTAAGACGCTTTTGCGATACGCTTAGTGATACTGTTTATCTTGTGTACACACGGCGACACATCAAGCTATACATTTCCAGTTTACACTGACCTCTCACTGTAAGGAAATCCTATACAAAGTGAGATCAGCTTATACTGGAAATTTATAGTTTAATCTGTAGCCGTGCGTACCATGGTTGAAGTTAAACTTTTCCTGGATTAACTGAAACAAATAGATATAGAACAAATAACGTTATTATTTTATAAAATGTCTGCTTTTGAAAATGTGGATGTCCTTACACGGCAATATGGTGAAATCGATTTAGATCATAGGTACATGGAGGCCTTTCACCTTCGATTGTGTGTTTGAATCGAGCTTTTCGGCCATGAACACGTTGCGAAGAAGTAATGCATTGTTATTTAAGTCGTTACCGTGGTTGGAACAGCTTATTAAACACTTCAGTGCTGGATACTTTTCGGGTCAGTAATGTCTATTAAGTGTTATTTTTTTTTAAACGTTGCCCCACACTAGCAATTTCTCCTGTATCGTGGGTGCGTTTACAAACATTTAAACTCCATACACAAATAGCCAAACCCGGAATAACTACTTGCATGCAGGTCATACAAATATTTGTTCCGTGCGGGAATCGAACCCGCGACACGCAGCGCAGCAGTCAATCGCTTAACCACTGCGCCAACTGCGCCGTCAAATTGTTTAGCTGGTCATAAGTCTCTGCACATGCTTTTTCCTTTAGTTGTCGTATGTACTTCCTTCTCAGTCTTCCTCTTTCTCCGCTCTCTGAAAAGTATCAAACACATGATTCACGTATCGAAATTACCGCTTGCAACTTACCACTCCCAAAGGACAGAGTTCGAGCAGATAGCTTATAACACCTTCGACCTACGTGACTTGTCAAAGAGCGGCTCTCTGTAGCAAACTCTCAACCCAAACGTCTGACAAGAGCCTCTTGAGATGTTGATCGATCCCTTTGCTATTAGAACGTTGACCATCACGATAATCGACATTACAGTTGCCGAATTGGTTGGTGGTGTGAATTGGCTGGTGAACTTATATCACGTCTCGGAGTGAATTGGCTAGGTTGGATTTTAATCTTCTTAGCTATTTACGATCAGTAAAAATTACGTGTATTATATGCATGGTCTTTTGAGAGTTCAATTTCTAGCAAAAGAAATCGGCTACTGATTATAAATTGATTTAGATGTTGTGATTAGAAATTGACTAAGAAAAATTGTTTCAAAGCCAGTTGGTAAATTTTGTGTTTGTCTGCTTGGGTGATGTAGGATTTGCATGACGTCAGATGTAATGTAGTATTTAGTATCGTAGTGCATATCTGGCCTAATGGGTGCCGCCACATTTGCACCAATGTCGTGCCACATTACAAATTGCAAGAGTATTTTTTTGAAATTATCCATTCTAGTATGCCATTTATAAAATGCTTGGAATTATCAACCAAAAGGTGTCAAAGTTACACAAAGATTATGAGTTCTGTGAAAATTATTTTATTTGCTTTTTATAGCAAACAATAAAGTTGAAAGTTAATTCAAACCTTCGCCTTTAAAGTTAAAGTTCAAAAAAACTAGAGTTACCTGTTAAACGAGACACACCTACACTTGATAAAGAATATTTAAAATGTTTTATTTGAGAGAGATATACACATTTTTGTATACAAACAAGCATAAACAGACTTGGGTACGTATCTGAATCTAAATGATTAAAATAAAAAGGTCTTTCAAACTAGGATACCAGAAAAAAAAAATAGATACGGTAATGGATCAGTTAGCCGTTAAAACAATATTTATCATAATATGGTAATTAAACCGTCGAAAGCTCAGGACGCGGATACAACAGTTGCTCTATTTTAATTATAGCGTTTTTACACTAGAATTAAAATATAAATTAAAAAGGTACAGGTTTTCAAAACCAGTACCTTTTAGCGTAACACAGAAATCTGATTATTTTTGACCAGTCGTAAACAGATTTTACACAAAAATATTTTTTTTTCGTAAATGCCAAAAGCCCAGATGATAACACCCATAAAAATTATATGCATCTTCAACTTGACAGATAAATAAAACTGGCGAAAATATGAACAATATTATAAATACGAGGTCACGTGACTGTTATTCAGAATAACCTGCTATTCTCACTTTGTGTAAGGTTATATATCACTATGCATACATAATGTATTCAAGACAACCATACATGTCTAAGTCTTCCTTATTCCGTAAACGCATTATTTTGAACAAAACAGGATTTGTTAGCTTGTAACATTTCTAGTTTTGTCATAGTCATATGCATTTTGTTGTCTATGGAAGGCAGTAAATGTTGGATTAACAGTGTTTTGAATTATTACAGGATCTTGTTAATTTGCTGTAAGCTACGTTGCTATGAACTTGCCGTTGGTGAACTTTACGTTTATTACGAACAAATTGACTTAGGTATATTTACTTATCGAAAGTTTTTTTTTTTATAAATAAAGCATAAAATTGTTCAAACTGTAAGTCTCATGTTAATTTCAGAAATAAAATAAAATGATTGAACAGGATATTTTAAATCAGGCCATAAGATCAAGTTCCTAGGTAAAACATGACTTCATTACTGCAACAATAAAGTCTTTGTCTAGCTTTTATTCTCGATCAGCGTGAAAGATTACTGCGTGAGCAATTTAAATATTATAATTAGGCCGCTTTATTGATTACATTACCTTACAAATAATTCTGTCATACCATGTTCCGTAGCCGACGAAAATAATGATTACGTTACATGATAGGTATTGACACTTACAAATTGACATCTAGCGGAAGTAACGAACGACAAACTACGAGTAGCATTATGTCAATATACCAGCCAATGTGGCCGTATCACACTATCTAATAATCACGAGGATTAATGACTTGGAAAACTACAAGCCCTTTAAAAGCATGTATCATATTCCCACCTCTCTAAAAACTAGACCATTTTGCTTTTCAAATAGTGTTCACATTGATCTAAAAATTGTCTGTGCTAACTTATAAATTCTTTTTTTTTTATAGCCTCTACCGTTCACGCTAACCATTTTTAGGGCACAATAGTACACGAAACAAGAGTTAATGCGATTGATAAGGGCCCTGATGTATGAATAGGCCTCGATAAATAATTCATTCGCGCAACGGTGCCAAAAATACACTTTTTGTTAGGAAAATTTACAAAGGAAATACATTATACACTCAATGATATAAATTAATCATTGAAACCGTACGTTTATGTAATAAAAATTAAATAAATTTGACAAAAACATGTCACAGCAGTTAGTTAAGACGGAAAATGTAGGGAATTAATTAGTATTTTTATGTGGCCATGTGTGACCCTGTTACAATGGGTACAACAAGTTATGAACGGTAATTGGAGACCGAATGTTTCATTTGGAGGTTCTTAAAATGTTGTCACAATAATTTGTTGAGAGTTGAATGTGTCCTGATTAATAATATTAAGTAATTATTATCTATCATTAACTTGACGTTGATTATTTTGTAGATATAAAAAGTTTGTTATAAGTATTATTTCGTTGAATTTATACGTCAAGCTCTATAAGCTTGAGCGAATTTATAATTATCGCTTTCCTTATAAGCTGATCTTAATCACAATGAGTAGCCGTATTAGCCTAGCGTGCACAAACATTGCTTGTAGCCACATGTAGCAGTGACGTGCTCGGTTTAAAGATGGGATGAGAATATTAAAGATAAGGGCCTATGTACAACACATAGAAAATATCAAACAAAGATTCGATTGCTTAGCATTCGGGAATCAAGTGTTGTGATCGTGATGATACCTTATTTAATATTAAGTTGGGAAACAAATTCCTTAAAATCTTCTTCTTCTTTTCCTGTCGATGGTACTCTTCCTCGTTGTTTTTTTTTTATATAGTTTGAGCCCAGTAGGTGGCCACATTAATTGCGGCATGGGTGGCATTCTTTAGGTCATCCGAGGTGCAGGTGAACGGACACATAGGGCATTCCAGCAAGTGGGGCATGGTCTGATCAGAAGCACTGAACTCGCAATGGGTGTTGGATGGGTCAATAATCCCCCATTTTGACAAATTGTCTCTGCAGCGGCCTACTTGGGTAAGGAATCGATTGAGAGCTTGCCATAGGCCAGTGCAGATCACGCCCGGGAGGCAAATTTTCCTGGGGCTTAACGGAGCCGGGAAGGTCGGTGGTGGATGCTTCTCTTCCCACAATTTGCTTCTCTCATTGGGTGATTTGTCCTGGATGGAGAATAATAATGTAATACTGTATCTACGTTACTTTTTAAGACTATAAAATATGGGGCAATAATTTTTTTAGGCTTACCAAAATTTGGCACTCTGTGCTGAAAAGTTTGTGGAAAGGGACCATTCAAATATTTCACCTGAGGGCAGGCGGTCAGTGTAGCTCGACACTAGTTCATCGTGAGCGCTTGTTTAAATCGATCTTTTGTAGTTTGTATACTAACCATGCGGTTAGTATACAAAGCCACAATGCCTTTGCATTGTTACTACGGCGTGGTAAAAGGCTACTATGAAATACACTTGAATACAGTAAAAATGTGTTTATATATGGCGTAACCAATTTGTTTGCCAGGATTGTAATAATGTCCTTATGACCGCTGATGATAACGATTATTTGGCATCGATGTTCAGCTGTAAACGAACAATGGCCAATATTATGATGAACCAGACCAACTACCCAAACACTATAAGCGTTTCCCCAAAAACAGATATAAAAAAAAATCAACAAAGATGAGAAATTAAATAAAATGTTTAAAAACACCAGTTGAAAGTAAATATCGGGATCGTTAGCCAGAACGTAACCCGTTCACGTGTTAGTGACCGTTTGAAAACTCCTGTAAACACGTAGCCAACAATAAATACAGTTTGACGTTTTGTCGTGGGTAATTGATTTACGTCCGCGTGTGGCTGGTATTTACGACCCGAGCTATCGGACGTGTAATGGCATGACGTTGTCGAAGTATTAGCAGCTGGTTTAGTTATTTGTAGGGTTAATGGGTGTGGTGTAAAATGTCAAGGTTGTAATACAACATTTTGGTAAATTGTAATAATAGGAAATCGATTTTGTCAATCACTTGGACATTTAAGAGTAATCCAAGGGTGGCCCCCTTGGATAACACTTAAATATCTATCTAGGTTCTGATTCTTAAGTGTCATCATTATTTTTCATTTTTATTTAGTTTGTTTCTATGGCCATCTGAATTATTGTATTTGTGCTCTGTCGTAGGATACTACACCTAAATGAAGCGCTTATAGCATCCAGCATCATAGCATCTGTAAATCCAGTGCTGAATACTAAATCTGTATAGATAAACAGTGTCAACAAACAAACCATGGACTTTATTTCCATACTTCTCATAGTAATTGACAGGGTATTTTGTAATTTGTTGATTGGGTCAATATTCTGTTAAGTTACTAAAATTTTTAAACAAGCCCTATTTTAAGGGCAGGAATTTAACACATTTTCTGCAAGACAGATTCTGTAGTCTTGCAGGAAATGTGTTAAATTCCCCTTAACAGAATAATGACCTAATCAGCAAATTACAAAACCGCCTGTCAATTACTATGTGAAGTATGGAAATAAAGTCCATGGATTGTTTGTTGAAACTGTTTATCGATGCAAATTTAGTATTCAGCACTAAATTTTTATCTTCCTACATTATGTTTGTCATGAATATTCATTCAATCGCAGTTCAATTCATAACACCAATAAAGTAACAAATTGATACACGAACAAAAAATGTAAATTCATGGAACGACAGGAATTCTATTAAAAATACTTACAATAAAAGTACAGTAGAGTATGTTGGACAAATTAGCAGTTACATAAAGTTTTAGTGGTGAATTCATTCGGCCACTTCCGTTCGGATATGAAACTTGTGTTAATTTATTCTTTAAGTGCGGAATACCTAGCGTGATTCAAATTCGTTCCGAAGGCGTTGACTTCGGACGTTTCATAGAAATATTAATGAACACATTTAGATATTACCGAGTCGATAGAATAGGTGTTTGCTCAGAATTGGCATGAAAAGTCATGTCTTGGTGACAAATGTGCGTTTCGAGTTATGCGTTTTGTAGTTTGCCTTTGTAATTGTCGTATTTTACTAAGAATTGTTGGATGTTAGTTTAACTTAACTAGCATAGTTTTAACAATGAATTTTGCTAAACCTATTCTTCTAAAGTACACTGACATTAAGTAATATTTGCATCATTTCCGTGATTTCCTAAGTAAATTGGCTAGGGTTTACTCAAGGGATAGTATTAGGTCCCATAAGTAACGGTCTTTAGTGGGTTTTTGTTTTTATATCTCTAGCTTTTATTATTTATTGTTTGTGAGAGTTTCTCAAATGAAAAGTCTATTAAATGAGAATTATAATTACATTTTGTTTTGCTCGACCCTAAAGTAAAGACTTACCTATGACACGACTAACAAGTAAATTAACATATTGCTATCTGCTATGCATATTATCTACGGACACAATCATTACGAATACAACAGACCTTTAATATTCGTGTAGAGGAACACCTACACAGAATACGTGTATGCGCATTTAATATAATACAGACGGTTCAAAAGCAACGTGTGAATTAAAGTTTCGTGCCCGGTGTCCAGCTCAAAGGTCCAGTCGCGTTGAATAAGATCTGAGACCCCCTCCCCACGACATTAACCTCGACGACTGACTCCCACAGTAACGCTCGATATTTCGCAACATTATTATCATTGCGATTTGGAAAGGCACCTAATATAGGCAGGATTTCCTATTATACTATTACAGTACAATCCGTCTAGATAAATCGGAAACGATCGGAAACAGCACGCCCGTTTGATATTGACAATTATTTCATGTAACGAATGGCCTGTGTCGAAATTCAACGTGCACTATTGGCGTGCTCCTAGGATTTAAATCTCGGATATGATTGCGTTAAAGAGATAGGTACATGGCTAAAGATATCGTGCTTTACGAGCCGTTGTTAAGGTTCGCATGCTCTAAATTATTAAAATTTATTTTATTGCCCAGTGTTTTTGTTGATAACTAAGGCGGCACTCAATTGATTTCGAACAGCGAGAAAAAAACAATTGCATTAATTGTAACGTTACGGTAAATTGCTGTAAAGTATTTACCCATACCGGTTTTGTATGAATGCATTTAATGTTTGGCATTTCATTCGTTCCCGCAGGCACCTGCCTCGCGGTTGCGCAAGCGCGCGTCGCTATGCGACCGCCACCGCCTCTCCTACTTCCAAAGCACGTGCTATTCAAATTGAATGTTCCAATTTTAATTTTAAATTCCGTGCGGCTATTAACTGAATGGCAGACAGTGATTCACTGTTGACAACCAGCTGCTTTTTGCAATAAAACTTGGGCTTATAATGCCCGTGTCACTCCCATATAAGATAGGACGTATATTTTAATATAAACACCAGACCCAAAACAATTAAGAGTTTCATTAACTTGTAGTGGTATCTACATCGCCACATGCGAGCTGCGCGTCATACTGACGTCACGCAAATCCTACATCGCGCAAGCAGAGTTTACCGCGCGACTAGCAATATATACTTCCCGACATCAATCATCGGGCAGGTGCCCACCAGACACGACAGCCGTCTGGTCGGAGGATCCCCCCTTTTATATGGAGGTATGAGTGAACTTTACACCATGTTCCTCGTACCTTTATAAACTCTTTATGTAAATTGTTCTCTAACTAATTTCATTTATCTTTATGACGTAAACTTATTGACTTCTCAGCGATTGTCAGCAGACTAATGGTTTATCTACAAGCTCACAGTATTAGATAGTATCTACGTAATTGTAGCGGGCTGGTTCAGGGTAAAATTCCTAACGCCCGTGTAACCATTATGAGATCAAATATTATGACATTGTGACACACAAATCCTAAATAATTTGTAGTTTGACTTTAGGCTTGAAACTGGAACAACTGGGTGTTGCGAAACCACCGCTATTAGGGTACCCGAGAACCCGCACAACCTTGATAGAGCGCCTGTTACTTAATTATTATGCCAGCCAAATCTAATAGAGGTATATTTTTGTGGTTGAGATAACATTCTGTATGAATAGTTCCAGATTAACATTCATAATTTAGTATTATTGGACATTAAAGGTTTATTCACGTAAGACAAGTCATTGGTTTTAGACCAAGGCTAGGTGATGTGGGTATTACATGTCTGGCTTTACTGTCCACGTCTTGTACCTACCGTGTAAGTATAACTAACAAACCATATCTTTTGTTTTTCATCACAAGTGTTTATTACGTTTTCCATTAGTGACAATGCCTACATAAACATATTTGTTGCTCGACGATACGCATCTCCATTTTCCTCAACTATATCTTACCATAATGCTCTAATTAGGTACCTATGTGATATTTTCTCGTAACAAATTATAAGGACTAAGGTTAAGTTTTTTTTCTGGTTTGAACAGAAAAAAAAACAAAAGGCCAATTTTACCCTTGTACTTAAATAAAAAAACCTTCAGAATAAAGTCAGAATCTGATCTAAGCGACAATCAATTAAAAAAACTTGACAAAAATGTAGGTAAATTATAGTTTTTTTTTTATATACGTATAGGCTGAGATTAGGAGGTGAACGTTCTTAAAAATACGGGATTTGGCTTGAACCTTGCGTCGTTCTTACTTGTGTAGAAAGGAGAAAGGACGTCGTGATGAAAATTGTCAATTTGGACACTTCAAAATTGAAGCGTTTGTCTACGTCTACAAATAAGATCGAAGAGGTCGTCAACAATTTTTTATTCATCCTGTTTTGTCCTACTTCTGGACAAAGGTATGCATCACGTCACGCTAGCGTTTCATAGGCCTCTCTCGGCGACAACATCCGTCTTCTGGCACCCACTGCGTGACGACTCTAGCCCATCTGTCATAAACCATAGTTTTTTTTTTTAACTTGTATGTTTTTTCCCAGTCAGATTTTTTTTCAAGTAATTCTGGTACCCATAACCATTTTTATTTTGTCGTAGCACCCAAAAGGTGGGGCGCAACGTTAATCCAATATAGTCTTTGAGTGACAAGAGGTGCCATTCACAGGTGCGAATTCTGACGAGATTAGGTACTTGAATTATGTTCTTATTCGAATGTCAATCATCGACGTGAATATTCACTTTTTACTCCATTCATTTTACATTATTTATTTTCTTACACAATTTTTATATTCAGCCAGACACATCATGTGGATTACATGTTTAAGAAATTGTTTTTCTTCTTCCTTTTTATGTTTGTAGGGTTTTTGTATTACATTGGCTTTTTATTTCCATAGGTCATCTATACCGTCTGTTTATAGCAAATAACACATTTGCAGCGATTGGAACTATTTTACACATGTTTCGGATCAGGAAGATATTCATTGTGAATATTAGTTTAATAAAATAATGACACTCTAAGCCATTTATTTTACTCATTTTAACGAGCCACTTGCCATTTCAAGCAATTGGGAAGGAAAATACCGAATGCGAGACTATTAAAAGTTTAGCTGTAATAGAAAATCGATTCGGTTTTCAAGCATTCATAACATTTTCGGCTCAAAGTCAACAGGTGGTCCACTAGTTGGACTTGATTTAAAACTGTTTACTTTTTTGGAAGTATTATGAGAACTTATGTAAGGGACCAAGACAGGAATGCTCAAGTTATGAACGTGATTCAGTACTACTTACTGCCTAGTGGTGACTTGTGTACACTTATTTCTACAGTGAGCATGAACATTTGTCATTATACGTACCTACAGAATCTTTTAATTTAGTCATTGTCACAATGTGGCAATGCTCGAGGAAGGTTAATGTCCAGCAGTGAATATCTTTCAGATGATATCACGATGATAACATTGTAAATAATGGCTGAACAAGAAGTGATTAAAAGTAAACACGCATGAAGAATCTGAATTGATTTTGAATTTCGAAGAGTCCTTTTAGTGATAGAGCCCTTATGTCTGATTTACACGGTGCTATTTAATTGCCAGTGGAATACCTTATGAAGAAACTATTAAAGTTGCACTGTATAAACTGTTAAGACGGATTATGTACTTCATCATTTGTTGCTTCAATTTTATTATATGCCACAGGCAATAAACTTGCATCGTGTAAGTTAGGCTTTATAATGGCTACCTTAATGCTGAACCGATCACGATCCTAAAAATACCACAACGTTAAAACTGTAGATATTTCTGCGGAAGTGCTTCGAAAAGCGAATGCATTCCTGTGTAGCCAGTGAAGCTCCGTAGGGACTGCTGCAGATTGAAGATTGACGACACTTGCATGTCTGCATGCTGCTTTAAGTGCTTATTGAAATTCACGTCGACTTGCAAATCTGTTCTATTTTGGGGACTCTCACTTAGTGAGAAGAAATGTAGCCTTTATGAAGGGTAAGGATGGCAGATTGGTCGTTTTAGATATATTTTGTCCTCTTTTCTACTTAAATTGAGATGTTTGTCAAGCGTAGCGCAAACATAAATATGTGAACGTTGCGTTTGTGCTACGTGTGGTGGGTGTTAGGTATATATTTTAATCGCTGGGTACACGTGGGTGACTCATAGGTCGCTCAACGAAATTCAAGCTGTATGAAGGCTAATGCAGCATGACACTTAGGCGGAACACTATTCAGTTTATGATTATGGCTATTTATCGCCTTAATTTGTAGTAAAATATTTATTTATTTACTAAAACTTTATGGCCAAGTAAAAAAAATACTGTAAAAAGGGGAACTATGTAGCGTTTTAATTTGTAGTAAAATATTAAGTCTGTTTCAGTCCTACAATCTTGTAAACCTATTTTTGGAGCCCACAACAATAAGCCCTACTAGTGCAACATGCCTAGATAATATTTATATAGATGTAATACCAAGCCACAAATAAATTATAAATTTAATTCTGATCATTGCTGCGCAAAGGATTACTATCCATAACCAAAATAACAAAGTGGCTCAAAAGGAAATCACTGTCAACTCCAAAACTGCAAGCCGCTTGGAAGCTTTTAAAGTTAATTTTTTTAATAAATTACCAGTTTTGTCTATTTATTCTGATGATAATCATCTACATAAGATGTTTTTTTTTAAATATATCCTGTAAACAATTTAATTCCACCTTTATTCCCAAGACTATCTCGGTTAATAGGAACGCATCTTTCAGTGATTGTGCTACCATTGGTATTCATAGATGTAAAACACGGCTTTATGAGCTGTATAATTACGGGACTATTGTAAACACTGCTGAATTTAATTTATATTTGAGAAATTATTCAAATTTATTAAAAATCGTTTCTGTTATAGCCAAGTGGCGTTATTTGAGTTCGAAGATTAAAAACTTGGAATATTGAAACGGGAATGTTAAGGTTCGGTTACTAGAACCAAAATACTGACTACAGCCCGTCCATTAATGCCAACATAACAAAATCTGACTTATAAACCGCCGCGGCCTTTGAAAATTTATTTTTAGATATTCCCGTTTCAATTACTAAATCCCTTGGTCTTTGCTTAAAGAAAATGTTAATATCTGCGATTCGGGAATTTCGTTTTGAATATATTACTTGTTGAGATATAATTACAACCTTACACATTTTAAATGTAAATAGAAGTGGCTAAGTCTAATATTGACATCATAGCACCTACTTTAGCTCTTATTTTAAATAATTTTATCGACTGTGGAGAGCTTCCTGTCCTTATGAAAAATAGTAAAACAATACCTTTGTTTAAATCAGGTAGTACTTCAGACCCCACAAAATATAGACCTATTTTACCTTTAGTAAAAATTTTGAGAATTAAATTCCACCCCAATCGCAAATATTTTTTAATAAACGAATTATTAGATACTAAACAGTTCGGTTTTACAAGGGGTCGTTCAACTACTGATGATGATGATGATGACCAGTGTTGAACTTTTTGGACATATTTATAATGCATGGGAAGATAAATGCGATGCCTTGGGCATTTTGGGATTTGCCTAAGGCGTTCGATTGCGTTCTTCGTGAAACGCTAATCAGCAAACTCCGCCATCACGGGATCCGGAACACCACTCTGGGTTTTATTAATTCATACTTGAGTAACAGGATTCAGAGCATTGACGTTATTGGAAAAAGATCTCCCGGATCTATATTAACAACAGGAGTCTCACAAGGCTCAAATCTTGGTCCTTTCTTGTTTCTTATTTATATTTATGAATTGCCTTACTTCATAAAGGATAATCATGATATAGTGATGTTAATAATTTACTTCTTAATGAAAAAAAAAACCCAAATGCATTAAACTTATGCTACCTCACGTTAGACAGGTACACTAATGGTAATAACTGGTGGTAATGGTAGGTATACTAATGTATCGATAATTGGGCAAAGAATTGAATCCTGAAGATAGCACAGTATTCTTGGGCTTATCTTTGGATGCTAAGCTTCAGTGGGGCCCACATATAGACAAACTGTCAAAAAAGGTTAGCTCCGCAGCATACACTGTAAGAAAAAATCGTAATTTAACTGACATAGAGACAGCCCGTTTAATGTACTTTAGCTATTTTCATAGTGTACTATCGTACGGTATTCTGTTGTGGGGAAATGCCGCCGACATTCAGAATAACTTTGTTTTGCAGAAAAGAGCTGTTCGATCAATTTATAAAAAGTCCGATACACACTCTCAGAGAGAAGTTTAAGGAAATTAATGTTATGACTGTGCCCTTCTCAGTATATTTTTGAAAATTTTTAGTATGCCTATAAAAAAGAAAATTGTTTAAAAATACAGTGATAATAAACATAATGAAAATACTGGGAACACGCACAAATTTGTTGTACCTACAACAAGGCTCAAGAAAATAGGTGGCTCGTTCAGATGTCAATGTATCTGCTTTTATAATAAATTTCCAAGCTACGTTTAAGATCTAAGCCTTAATACCTACATTCAAATCATCCATTAAACATAAGTTGTGCCAGAAAGCCTTTTATACCGTTAAAGATTTTAATGAAGACGAAAAAGCTTGGTATTGAGTTGCACCATTTTTCACATACTTAATGTGTTTTTTTTTTTACATACTATTTGACATTTGATGATGATTATGTACACAATGACATGTAGTATATTATTATTATTCGAATTATTAGAATGTGAGGACTATGTGGGTCATTCTTTCAGTTTCAATCATGGTCTGGCAGTTTTAGTAGTTTAGGCGGCCTACCCAAATGTCCTTTCTTTGGTATTGTTAGTCGAATCGATGAGCTCCTTAAGTTCTGAGTTGAGTTGAACGATTACTGACCCATGCGTGTACTGACTGTGACTGTGACTGTCATGTGTGTGTGTGTCATGTTCGTGAACGGGCGCCGTCAGTGGGCACTGGTCATTACTTAGCTGCCACGGCTTATTTTAATTCCTGAATTGGTTTTTTATATTTTTTATTACAGACGCTTTTAACGTGCACGTCTTTCTACATCGTTCTCTCATGTATAATTTCAACATGAATGATGTAACCACTTTTTTGTAACAATATTTTGATTTAAAAGAGTGTCCATGGAGTTTCTTGCCCGTTCTTCTCCATAGGTACCTACTACGCTTTGGAATGGGCAACTAGCTTCATCTTTCTGACTGACCGACCCCTTGATAATTCAAAAGTGCCTGTAATTGGTTTATTTGAAATAAATGCTTTGAGTTTGACTGAAGATTATGTCTGGACTTTAAAAGAGACAGTGACCTCTGAGTTTGTTTCGGCCTTTCTTCTCAGAGTAGTCAGTTAGGAAACGTCGTCCTTATCTAGTTTTTAAAATATGTGACGTGTAAAAGTGTTTGTACAAACCTACTTACAGAAATAAAATCATTTATCTTAGAACTGATACAGTTAACTTACCTATACACAATTGTTCCACCTACTCTTTCTTCAAAGCAATACGGATATTTATTAATATCTCAATTTATTTTGTAATTTCTGTTTCGTAACAAAATTTTAGCTGGATTGATTTTTACTTAGAAAACCAAAATGGGAAAGGTATATCGTGACCAACTAATCTGATAAAGTAAATTACAGTTTTATCTGAAATATAAAATAATTTCCTGTATAAAGGTAGGCTTTTATTTTTATCTATCGCCTACGGTCTTATGCTCCTGTATTTCCAAAATTAGGTGTGGTTCAATAGGTCCAAGTGTGTAGTATTGCTTTACACTAAAGAAATTACCTGAGGATACCTGTGCACCTTTTTTATGATGGTTGGATATCATCAAATAACTTCACACTCTCTGGGCGGAGCGGGAGGGCGTGTGAGACTCTTACTCATTAAAACCCACCCGTGTTCCTTCAGTTGCCTGTGCCAGGGGGGGCACGGTAATCGGCCCTAGCGGACCACGTCATTGGTGCTGACATCTCTTTGAAGCGCGCGTGAAATACAACGCGCCGTCGACCCGGGCCTGGTCTTTATCGGATGGCGAGCTACCCATTGCTCGCCGTCCGCAAGCCCGCGCCTACAGTGGCCGGGAACCAGCCTGGGATTCCCGACGCCCAGGGCGTCTCCTGCGGCGACTAGGGCCGTGAGGGCGCGAATTTTGCCTCTTCCTCACGCGTTCCGCCTCCTCCTTCACAAGCATTACTGCTTCGCAGAAGGAGGTGACGGCTTCCCATGCCCTTTCGCTCCGTACCATGGCCTGGAACAGGGACGGACACACGGAAATTCTTTTGATTTCAATTTGAAAGTCGAGCAACTTTTACTAAAATATGGGAGGAGGGATATTATTCCAACATTTAGTAGCTGCGTAGCGAAAACTGCCTCTAAAAACCGCCAATTTGTGCTGTGGGATGGAAAACTGGAGCCACTTGAGCGGTTTCTGCCGCCTTATCCGGAACAGGAACCTCCCGAAGCAACCCTGTTCAGTGAGGACCTACATCAGGCGGAAGGTGAGGACGCCGTTGCGCCTCTCTAGCCACTCCTCAAAGAGGGGACTTATCGCCGCAATTGTGGCGTGCCCAATACCCTGTGGATTGCAACCTGAGGATGCAAATCAGACCTAGGAACATTTTCATACGAAACATACCACCCATCATACCTTTTCTTACTGTGTCTCCAAGCTTCAGTGGTAGATCGGTGACAGCCGCATTTTCTGTAGTGGTACCACCTATTCGTGCCAAGTTTGGTATAGCTCATGAATATGTAAACGCTCATCAATGCTCTCGCTCAAGATATCGGATTTTCCGCTTGAAGTGTTTTGTTCAGGCTGTTGTGTTATATATTTTGTATCGAACACGAAATTCGTGTAGGTTTTGCACCTATTTTGATTAAAGTTTGGCTTAATAGGTAGGACAGTACCTACTTGAGAAAATGGATGAAAATGTAAAAAAAAAACTTTTAAAATGTAAATTGATGAAATAGTTTTGAAAAATTGTTTTCAATATGACGTAAACGCTGATAATACAAAATGAAACAAGAGTAGGTAGTTATTTATTTATATTAGACGTGCAATAAACAATTCCAATGCTTCTTTTTACACTATCATTAATCTTTGCAGGTTTCAGTTCAGCGCCGAAAAACCAGAAACAACAATTTAGCTTTACACACATCTATAAAGTTCGTGTCCTTCATCATAATCACAAGCAAAATCTCTCACCTAAACAACACAACCCCAAAACAAGTCCCGAAAAAAATTTAATAATCTTGTACAAAAGTAACTCGCGGCTCTTCGTAAGCCGTTACAGTAACAGTTTAAATGGATCCCTTCCACGGCATCGTGCATAATTTAAGCCAAATATCGATCGTTCACCAGATTCGAGCATCGTTCCACTAATAATGGGTATTACGAAGAAATTACGAGCATGCGCGTATCAAATGTGATTTACGATAACTAGGGTGGTTTTTGATGGACAGTTTAATTTGAAGACTTAGGGTGGTGTCGCACTCGAGTGTTAAGTTCGTGGGGCGGCGCGGCGCCGTCAGCGTCGGTAGTGCGATATTTTCAGTAGTGGCAGGAGGGTTGAGTCACGTGGTAGCTGTAGTAAAATCAAAGTGCTGCGATGGTTCTTGAGTTTTAACTCTGAAACAGAAAAGGAAAAAAAAGTTATTTTTAATTTACAGATTGAATTCTTGAGGTGCCAAATCAACCTTTCGCGCCTCTATCTGAGTATAAAATGATCCTTCTTTTATGAAAAAAATGTTTGAATTTTATTAAAATATATAAATTTATTGAGCATAAAATAACTACACCCGCTGTCGACATCACCATCGGCTTGTTATTTTATTTTTTTAAATGTTAGTAGTGATGTAGCCTGCAGCGTTTTGTAGGGTTGAACATGTTATTACATTCATACCAACATTTTACTAAACGTACTAAATTTTCTTTTTTATAATAATGTGCTGTGTACCTACATAGGTCAACATGGGTCACATTAAATAAGGGTTACTAGTCGCATTTATACAGAGTTGATATGACAGAGGGGCCTTAAATTACACTAAGTGTTATACGTGTTTATTATTATTTCGATAAGGTATAAAAATAAAAAGCACCAAAAATGAGTTTTTTTTTTCAAACAAACTAAATAAATGAAAAGTAAATCAAAGGGCATCGAAAAATTCATCCGCATCGCTGTCAACAGGAAAAGTGCCCAAAAGGCCGACAGCATTGCCACGTTGTATGGCAATGCTGATTCTTTCGCCAAAAAATAGGCCAGCCTTTTGGTTACGCGAAGAGTCGACCAACCGCTTGGCGATGACTCGAAAAACTTTTTTTTTTAAATATACTTGTACATATTATAGTTTTAGGACTTTTTAAATTATGTAAATATAGTTCGCCTGTAATTGATTTATTTGAAATAAAAATCACTAAACAAACTAAATAGCTTACAAATAAGAGTAAAACGCAACCACCCTTTGTAAATAAATTAAACTGAACTTAGATTCCTAGGCGGCAACGTCGCGCGCACGCCGGAGCGCGGCGAGTGTTACCTCGTGTCAAAGCGGGCGGCCGGCGGGGGCGCGGGCGGCGGTTTAGGCCTCCGGTCGCGCTGGCTTTTATGTTAAGTAAGGTTTTGAAGTACGCGCAAAACAACAATCACAACAAAAACACTACATTTTTAAATTCTCGATGTGTCCTCCATTCACATGCATGCACAAATTATACCGACGGAGAATACCGTTATTTATTTTTCTAATATTATTAAACCACTGTCCGTTGCTAAACACTTTAATTTGTAAAATGCTAAAATAATACATTTTTTTAGTTCAACAACGCGCGGGATGTTTTGCTATGACTGTCACTCTCGAAATGAAAGTGCAAGTTTGTGTGTATTTATTGCTTCCTTGTTTGCATTGCCATGTTTTTAACGAAACAATTTGGTTGTACTATCGAGGAATTTCATATCTATGCACCTTAAGGACTATGTTTCCTTGCAGCCCTCGGCCGCTATAGAAATCGCATCAACTGATAGCATCGCACCATGAGATTTTTGATGAGTCCCTTGTTTTTGCAAATGAATAAAAATTACAGTACAATAGGTACGACAAAATATTACTAAGTATTTTTGTTTCATTGGTCGATGCAAATAGGGGCATAAAACAGATGTGGTCATCGTGTTCACGGGATTTTGTTTTAAAACTGCTTAGATAAGAACTTCCTCGATAGTACTTGTGACTTGCGTCAGAGGCTCACAGCGGCAACAACGCATCGTAGGTTATACTCAGATTTATCGTTTTAAGGTGCATGAAAGGTCTGTTAGGAAAGATACAATCATCGTGTTCAAACGGGGAAAAAACTTAAAACATCATTGGCGAATAAACTACTGCTCCTATTTAATTGATTTTTGGTACAGAGCTTAAAAATGGTACTTATTATAGGTAGTTTAAAGGAAAGCCCCACTGTCGTATCAACTCTGTATAAGCGTAGAAACCATGTTTGTATACAGGATGTAAAAATACCCATCACATAGCCGTCAACTACACATTCTGTACATCAAACTAAGTAACATTGCACAAAAATAATTGCAGAGAAGCGACTTTTATTTTTGGTGTGAAATTTTGCTGTCTGCGGTAGTGCGCAATGTAACACATGCAAAACATTGCACTTATGGATGCATGCAACGGTACAGGGATCGTGGTCGTATTTAAAATTGTGTTATACTTATAACATTAAAAACTCGTTTTTGTAAAAAAAACGTCAGTAATAGTTGGAATTTTGACCTTCAATATCTCCGCAGCCAGACGGTTCCCAAGTATCTGGTCCCGTCCAAAAAAAATATCACAATGAAGGGGTATAGGTGACTCTCGGCTTCGTTAAGTTTCTTTTTACACCCGTTATAGTTCAAACTAGTTTTTACACCCGTTATAGTTCAAACTAGTTTTTACACCCTTTATAGTTCAAACTAGTTTTTACACCCTTTATAGTTCAAACTAGTTTTTACACCCGTTATAGTTCAAACTAGTTTTTACACCCCTTATAGTTCAAACTAGTTTTTACACCCCTTATAGTTCAAACTAGTTTTTACACCCTTTATAGTTCAAACTAGTTTTTACACCCCTTATAGTTCAAACTAGTTTTTACACCCTTTATAGTTCAAACTAGTTTTTACACCCGTTATAGTTCAAACTAGTTTTTACACCCCTTATAGTTCAAACTAGTTTTTACACCCGTTATAGTTCAAACTAGTTTTTACACCCTTTATAGTTAAAACTAGTTTTTGCCCGCGGACTTGCCCGCGTGGATGTCGATTAATATCGCACGGGGGTTAAAGATGGGTACCTTTTATGTGTTATTCCAGGTTATAAATTAACTGTGTGCCCAAATTTTGTTCAGCCGTTTTAGCGCCAATCCGGAACATACATCCAGATAAAAAGAAAACGGACAAAAATTCTTCGTCTTTATTTTCGTCATCAGACTTGTTGCCACACCTCGAAAAAAGACAAAACAGCTCGTTCGAAAAGTATTGAACACCTCGTGTAACTCTGTAATGTATGTAATTCCCCATAAGAACTAAATTTTATTTAACAACTATAAAACAAGAGAGAACAGTACTCCCTCGATATACGATTATAGAGTTCCGAACTCCAACTAGCCACGATAACCGACTGACAATAATTAAGAGCAGTCAAACTTCCCCGGACCATTTTCTTCCGTGTGCTAGAAACTTTAAAATTGCTTCACCTTGGTTTAAGCGATCTTCAGTTCACGTTTAAAAGATTCAAAGTATGCTTCATTAAAACTGCGTTGGGCATCGACAATGAACCGGGATCTCAGGTCTCGGATGTAATTAGTGGCAGCCTGCCGAGCCTTTAATACATTCTTATTAATCCGTACGCCTGAATGGGGGTTTAATAATCACGAACCACGCCTTTCGTGCGAATAGGAATAATTAAAAACAATTCTCTAAAATGATGATATTTATTTTACGTTTTATGTTCATAGTCTTATTAACGAAAATCCTGTATGTTTGATAGCCGGGGGAAAATCTTCGTTCAAATATTGAACAGGTAGTGGACGGACCCGTTTCCGTTTTAAACTGAAATTATTTTCAATTTAACTAGTGTTCAGTGCGCTAGCCCAGATTTACTGCAGATAACGAGTGTATGATTAATATTGAAGGCAGCGCCGGCTGCGATGACTGTGATTAACGACAAGCAATCAACGGTTCGAATAATTCGGATTTATTCGGCTTATATCGTTTTTTTATTAATTGGTTCAAAAATGTTCGCAAGAATTTAATTAAACATGTTGACGTCGCCACGTATTTAAATTTTCGACCGAGAAGCCTGTGGCCAATGATTTTTAATTTTAATATTTCGACGGAATGTGGTCGACAAAAATGTCTGTTGAGGTTTAATCGACGTTGATAGACAATGCAGCACAGCTTAAAAAGTTGGCTTATTACAATATTTCTGGTTAATAAATGGATTAACTTTGGTTGAATCAATTTCGGAATCCAAACTTTTATGCCGGAAATCCTGACAATATTTTGGGCAGACAATTAATTTCAGTAGTTTTTCCCTTATTATAACAATAACCCTCTTTTTATTTTACATCACGACTCGATGTTTGTACTCACGACATCACGTTTGAACGGCGTCGCTGAAACTACACCTACATAATATATGTGACTCCCCATTCATGTATCCCAGAACTATAGAAGCAAGCCTTACAACGAACAAGGGTGTCGACTCAGTTTGCTAATCTCTTAAGCCTAGCCACCGCAGTTCTTTGAAGGATTTCCTCATTGCAGACCTGATCCCTCAAAGAGACTGAATTTAACACTTCTGTGAACTGAACCTTTGGTATATGTTCAAATGCGCCTGAGTCCTGACATCTCAGGTTCGTTATATTCGGTTATTTCTTAATCAGAAATTAGATCTATGATAGGCTTAAGATATAGTAAGTGAAACTACGCTGTGATGTATAATAGTAATTTTCTTAGCTGCGGAGAGAGTATTAATCTTGTTCATATCTGTGGGCATTGTTAAGGCTACAAAAGGGTAACGTCCGGGATTGGTAACCTGACGCTACTCTAGTCTGTGATTTATAACAAACTGTGATTCTGGCTACCAAGGATAATGTAGATTTTCCCTTAACTATTCATTGTACGCTAGCAAAATTCTTATTGACAAACAATCTGTTGATAAACAGTTATGTTTCTCATGTCATGATCAATTTAACACCAGTTGCAGATAACTTCATTTTCTAATAGACCCTTTTGTATATTTCTGACATTTCTAGCAGCCTTGATATTAATGCAAAATATTGAATTCAAATTATCAGAGATACTTTTGACAACGAAGGTAATTTTTTTGTATCATTTCACGTAAAATGAAAGGCCCCTATTACATAAAACATCAAAATACTCTCTCAATCCTTTGGAAATTACCAGACCCATTTTACGAATGCAATAAAATATTTTGGGGCACATCGTTACGGCCATCGAAAATTCGGGGCACGAAAATTGCATGTAACCACATAACAACTTTTTACAATGTCAAGCTACTGATCTTTTTCATACACGATGCGTGAGCTGAGTCGCCAATCCCGGCACTTTTACCGTCCAATTCGGTTCTAATTCAACTAATCCAACCAATCACGATGCCAGAACGCGAGGATTTACGACTGAAATCGAGTGGACAAGTGCCCTTGTTGGTATAACTGGAGTGCGGATACTGTATGGGTTTTAAAAAAATTGCATTTGAATATGATTTTACGGTTTTAGATTATTTTTGTGTTCTTTTTAGGATTATAAATTAATTAACAATTATTTTTCACTGGCTGCTACCCGCAACTTCGTCTGCGTGGAAGTCAATTATACCTACTTATTTATTTATTTATTCACAAGGCTACTACAACAGGTAACAATCACAGCATATCACTAGGTTCACATTATAGGTTTCGACCTGATTATCACCCAAAGCGTAATCGCACAACATGACTAGCAACAACAATAATAATGATGACAACTACACAGTAAAAAGCTTAGTTCACAAAATTACAGCCACAAAGTCTGTGCGTCTGCCCTCCGACACACTCCTACTTAGGCAGGAAATGTGTGGGAGACCAAACACGCCAGATACAGTAGGTACTATAAAACACATCATAAAGCATTCGGCAACAGTGTAGCTTTCTATAAATGAAAGATCTTTTTTAAATCGGATGGATAGTTTCGGAGATTGCCTCCTACATCCAAACTTACAAACTTTACCTTTTTATAATACTAGCTACATACTACCCGCGTCTTCGTCCTCGTGAAATTTCTTGTCCCCCCGACCCATCGCGTCGCATCAAAATCAAAACCATCGCATCGCTCGCCCGCGATATTTCTTCGATTTCGCTTAGCGTTCTTTCTGACTGTTTTCTTTTTGCTTGGTTCCTTATGGTCGTAGCGTGATGTTAATGTCGTCTATAACCTTTCTCAAAATTTGGACTAAGAAATTCGAAAAGAATTTTTCTAATCCGACTCGCAGATTCAGAGACGAGGGCGTTAAAAAAAACTCAAATTTTTGTTATATTAGTATACATAGATTAATGTAGCTTCATAAGCACTTGTGAACACTTGTAATCTAGTCTCAGACCCTGAGCTGCCTGAGTGTCATAAGCAGACAATACTGAACTATGCCATCAAAATGTCAGTCAACGTCAGAATATATGTTATTAGCTCATTAATACCTAAGTGCTATGTCAGTCCAATGTTGGAAACATTGGACTTGGAACATAATAGAGATGATTTAACCAAATAGGCAGATGTGTTCGCGAAAATTAATTTAATTAGCCATTATGAAACACCATGTTACCAAAACGTAGATTTATTGATCGGAGAAAATAAATAGGTACCTACTTAGTAGCTTTATGCATTATTTAGAATTTTTAATTAATTTAATCGACGATCGAGATTTATAGTGACATCGGTGAAGGAAAAACATATTGAGTAAACATGAACTTAATGTTAATATAAGGGTCTGAAATCGCCAACCCGTCTTGTCAAGCGTGGTCCTCAATAGACGTGCCTTCTCTGTGTGAGAAGACGGCTTTGCCCTGCAGTGGGACAATAAAAGGCTGATATTATTATATTAGTTGTATTAATTATAAAGTTAGACAGTTAATAATAATCTTTATTGGAACAAAAACACATATTACAAAATGATTGCGTACGTAAATAGTTACATTCGTTACAAAACTGTGTCGCAGCTATTAACGTCTACCTCCAAAAGAAAGCCAACAGCGTTCCAGATTACAGAGATGAAAATACAGTGGGAGTTAAAAAAGACACAAATAATTATTTGAAAAAAAAACTCAGTCATTAAAATAGTTGAGTAATTAGAAACTTCGAATTAATATATTAGTGCAATTTTCATAACCTTAAATGCTAAAAATAGGCGTAGTAATAAATTGATAACGAAAGTGCTATTATAAAATTGATTGTGAATTACTTCCTTCCAGTTTCACCTCTAACAGGACACATTTATTAATTCTTACACTAACTTGTTATAAGTAATTGAGCATAATTTTGTTTAATTAATACACATTTATGTCTTAAAATTACTTAAGCTACCTACATCATTAAAATTCTATGCAATGTTGCTAGTTGCTAATTTGAAGTCTTGGAAGTAACAGTAACATATCTATAAAGCTTAGCATTTTATTAAACTGGAGTTTAATTAACTAAAACTATGTCTAATGTTTCTTTCATTTAGGGGGGGTAGTAGTAGGACACTCGTGGGCCAGGCGTCTGCGCCCTACCGCGCCTCGCCACCAACGGGGTGATCCAGCCGGTCCTCGACGACTGACTAGGAGGCACGGCTCCCTGTCATTTATGACGCAGGTGATCTCAAGGCACGGCTGCTTCGGGAAGTACTAGCATCGCATAGACAGGGAGCCAGACGCTCGGTGACATCACTGATTCCATTGTCGGGAGGACACGGCGGGCGTGGCATACGCTTGCAGAGTGTGTAGTTTGGGAGGAACCGCGCCGTGCCCTCGTTTTGGTAGTGGGAAGCGACCATTCGCTGCCGGCTATGATTCGTTCTATGGTCAGCGGCACAGCGTCGTGGGACGCGGTGATCTCCTTCTGCGAAAATGTTGTGTCGCAGAAGGAGGCAACGGAAAGGGAGAGGAAGATTTCGAGTGCTCTCCCGGCCCGCAGCAGGCGCACTGGGTGTCGGCAGAGAGCAGACAATGCCCTCTTCCAGCCACCATATGGGTCCAGAGACGGCGGACTGGGGGACATCCGCCGCCCCCTATCCTTATCATATAAGACCCGAGGTGGTGGAGCGTAGTGTTCCACGCGCGCGCCTCTTAGACGTCGTGGGGGGAGTAAACCTCACTCCTCCCGCTTGACCAGACGGAGCCCGCAGAAGCGGGCCAGTCGAGGACTGCGTCGAAGAGTGCTTAAGTGCCCCCGTTGCCCGCGGTGCAAGTGTGCGAGGGAACACGGGGTTGTTTTAGTCAATAGAAGTCTGACAGACCCCTCCGTCTGCCCCAGGGCGTAGGACATCCATGAGGATTCTACCGAATTGCCAAAAAAAAAAGTAGTAAGACACTGATTTTGTTTGTAGAAGAATATAACGAATTAAAAAAGTGTATGAAAGCCAATAAATTAGGTGTACTGTTTTTCTTTAAACATCACTTCGAAATTCAATTGGTTTTTAAATAATTGAGTTTGCTTTCGTATTGTGAGTGCACCCTTCGTGAGGTTCTAAGAGGACTTTACCAACGAGCACTATAGGTAGTAGGTATCTTATTGAAATCTCAAAACACTTACTTTGTAATCACACCTTGTATAACTAAGTAGTTAACGCCTACCCAGTACCAAAATATTTATTACAGTGGTTATAGTTGTATGACAAAGAGGAATAAAACGATAAAACATACTATTATTAATCATAAAATTACATTGGTATCCTTTGCCTGCTCTTAGTGCGTGTATTCCAAGGCGCACAACTATCTACAAGGTATTTTCAAATATTGGTTCATTTCCTAGATTTATGACCCGTTGTCGAGCATATAAATATTGGCTCCACAGGAAATACAAATGTTGGATACTGATACTGCAGTGTAAAATATTCATGCAAGACGTTAACGGGGTAAATTTGTAGCGGTATCTACATCGCCACATGAGAGCTACGCATCACACCGACGTCACGCAAAAACCTGCATCGCGCAGGCAGAGTTTACTGCTCAAACAGCATATATAAAACGTCCTGATATCAATCATTGGGTCCACCAACACGACACCCGTCTGGTTGGAGGATCCTCCGTTTTCTATGGTGGGTATGAGTGAACTTTACAGCCCTGTTCCTCGTACCTCTATAAATGTAAACACTTCAGTCGAAACACTGATTGAATCTACAGCTGATACACGTACCTATTTATTAAACCTAAGAGGTATCTATAGCGACTCATCTACGGAAGATTCGGCGTGCTTAAACTTTGGTTTCCTAGAAGAGCGATTGCCCCCGCATAACGGCCACAGTGACGGCGTTCATGAAAATGATGGCAGCGGGGTTTGACTTAACGGTCTAATAGCGCTCTATAAGTAAACACACCTACTTACTTCCACAATTAAAAACGTTTCAGTGACGTAATTCGCCTGTAAATTGCGGACGATATCATATGATATCATGATATGTGGCGGTCACTGTTCTTTTAGGAAACTGTAGCTTTACATGCCATACTTTCCTAAGCACAATGTACTGACACAGTACAATAGATTCAAAGCTATGAATTTTTGATGACGCAATTTGTATGACCACTTACAGATCCATTCCGAAGAAGCACAAAATGGAACTAAAGTTGCATTCTCATAAATAAATAAAAATAGTCGAAACCCATTCGACCAAAACGTTCTAGAAAGCTGTAGGTGAATAGGAGGTCACGTATCTACTGCAAATCTTCCATATGCGGTATTCTAGGGACGTCGTTTTTACATTTTACTGGAGTCAAATGCATTTGTGGAAATATTGTTTTAAGAGATTGGGTCCCATTTTGTCTATCTGAATTTGCATGCTACTTTTCTTTACGGTCTTATTCCCAATTGCGAAGAAGCCATTGCTTACGGTGTAAAATGCTGTGAAACTGGTTTGTGCAATAATGTGTATTTTCATATTTTTCCTATTTCATGTCTGTTGATTTTTGGAAGACTTTCCTATCTTTTACAGGCTTTGGTATATCGAATGTTTACGGTTAAAATAAAACCACTCTTATCCTCCTCAAAATAGATATGCCTGTCGTTGTCTGTATTCATAGGTCTATGTGTTTTCGGATAGTGTAGTTATTTTGTTGTAGGTGCCGAGCATGAGGTTTAAGCTTTTAAAAGCTATTATTCCATCACACCTTTGTTATTATTTTATTTATTTTGCATACATCCATCGTGTGAATGTTTGGCACTACGTGCGTTTCAGTGGCGTGACCCATCGCCGTTTCACCGATTTGTTTTTCGTGAGTATTGGCGTACGTTGTGCTGTGTTTTGGCCTTTGAAATGGCACATATTTTAATTTGTGAATATTTTGGAACTATTTCACGAAAGCTTCAGCATTTTCTGAGCTGTATTCAATACAAACTCTCGCCATTCCGTGTTACATTTCAATATCTCTCACCACTTTAGCCCTCTTTAGAGTAACACCTAACCATTTTAACGTTAACTATTCATTTCCTCTATAAAAGCTCCGAGCAAGATTTAATCATATTAAAACCACGACTTCTAAATTATACATACCATTACTTCGTCCTCTCAAGATTTCGCTCAAGGAGCCATGTACTCGTTACAGCAACAGTTACATTTGAAACCTGTAGCACGCTGAATCCCGCCCCTTCACTGGAGAGCCCTACTGGGCCAGACCGGAGCAACGCCAGTAAAAAATCTCCAGCTTTAATTGGATTGCCTTTTATTAGCGTAATAAAATTGGATTTACTCAGTCGAAACCGGACGCGTTTCGGCGCCCCGTTGTTTCGTTATTCCCAAATGGAATATTTGAATCGAGAAACGGTCCTTTGAGGCGATCATCCAACGCTTCTGAATACAATGATAATGATTGCTATTGGATTTTTTTTCGGGAAATTATTTGCGGAGCAATAATTAAATGGTGCCTAACAGAAAGGGTCCTTCTACGATGTCTGTCCTGGTTCTATTTCAAGTTTTTGACAACGTTTTTAATGATCCTAAGTGCTTAAGACCTGATGATCCATATAAATGGCTTTGTCCAAATACAATTTGATGAAGTTATTAATTGGGTATGTCCCAAAGTTTGAGAGTAGTATTCTCAAACTACTTTGTCTATTAATTTAAGGATATTTCTGATACTAAAATATTACAAGTTTTTTTTTAATGATGTTGTCTACTCAACATTCGTACACATCGTATCTACTCAAATAGATGATTACGTATTTTTACAGCAGCTGACTGACTCTACTCTCCATAATTTCTTATTACATCGTGCTTGCGCAGTAGGATTGCAGAGGGGGGTTCGCATTTTGGAATGAGATCATTCGGTGTGCTATTCCATCAATGAACACCAATTACGAAATGAAGCCCTTTGGTAAACTCAGCGGGCGACTGGTCGGCATAATCTGTCTGACTTTATATTAAAATGTATCCCTATCTACGTGAAATATTGAGGTAGAATTTGTTACTACTCTTGGCGTCTAAGACAAAAATTATAAATTAAATAATTTTGACCCAAAATTCAGCAACAATAATCATGATTATTATTTAGACGATGCCAAGAAAGATAATATTATTTAGGCAATACAAATGAGACATGGAACATTGTTTCTTCCGAGAATTAATGCTGCACTTCTTCACTCTACTAAAATCTAACAAGGCTTATGAGGATGTAAGAAAAGGGCTCAAGACCCTTAAAGGCTCTTTGCAAGGTGCTTATGCGAGCTTTTAGCTAGTTTTTGTATTTCCTTGACAACCCTTTATCTTGATTACGTAATTCATCATACACATATAAAGTTGCTTTTAGAGTCAGTTTAGAATTTAGTAAATGAAGACTGTGTGTCTACGTAAATTCAGTGTTTAATAACATAGGCGTGCGTATCCAATCGTTCTACCATGTAAATTCGCAACCCCAGACAGACATAGCAGTGTAGGCACACCATAAAACACCAGATAAAATCAACGAAGCGGCACTGGGCACTCGCAACAATATATCCAGTGCCACGTTCGACTCCAATGTGTCTATTTGGCAGAAAAAATATAATTGGATTGTTCCTGACGAGATAAATTGGAGGTCCGACACAATGTTATGCATGGTTCAGCCATTTATTGCCGTGATAAAATATATTACGAAAGGATCCGGATCCGAAGGGTTTGGGGGAATCAAATGTGACCCAACTCGATTGGCACCGGTGTAATGTGTTTAATTTTGGTTATAAACTTCAATGACTTTTGAATTGGTTAGATACGTTTTGTTTAGGGCTTGACCTGGTTAGTCAATTTATGCGAGTATTGGACGCAACAAAGCAATGCGTGATTGTGTAGACGAAATGTATTGGGGTCCAAAGTTGTCTCGGCTACCCGCGTGCCTTTACAAGCGTACATTTTTTTAAAATCTTTATTTATTTGAAAGAAAGAAAAATATTTTATTTGGGACACGCAAAAGAAATACAAATAATAATAATATTAGAAAATAAAATAAAAAAGAACATTAAATCTAACAAAATCATGTGCGAGGCCAAAAAGGCTCCTATCTCAGCATGATGCTGCTATATTTGAAAAACAAACAAATACCGGAGCGCTGGTATTCTGATAGGGCCCGTTGTGATGCCACGGACACACCTACGGAAAGGGTTTTATCATTTAATGATAATGTCACCCCCGTGACAGAAAACGTTCAACAACTGAAAACTAAACAATGGGTAATAAATAGTCATTAATATAATTATGTCCTACTTAATAGTGTTGTCCCTATTCGTTTCGGTAAATAACCAACAACAGTCGACACAACTAGCCTCCTCCGACAAAGGGGACGCTAGGATGCTGTTACATGCCCCCACTTCAAGCGAATACTGCCTATCGTGTATGTTCCGGTCACATTCCATCAGCACGTGGTAAATATCGTCAATTCACCCCACAAACTTCGCAGTTTGGTGAGGTACTTTACATGCGTTATGTACGCATGTAAAGTACCTCACCAAACTGCGAAGTGTTGCCGCGTTGAACTCGTGTTGCCGCGTTGGTTGTACGCGCATAAATCTCTTTATGTGGACAAGGCCAAGGAATTCGACCTCATGAATTTTGAATCCTGAACCAATTTCCATTTATTATTGCCTTTGAGCTGTTGCCATCTATATCATGTGGGCGTGCTCAAAATAGTTTGTACATCGCTTGTGACGCATTAAAGGGTACCCACAGCTGTATAGCTCAACTCTTACGTAATCCACAATGGACCGATTAAATGTTATATATTAAATGGGTACATTTAATGCTCCTCTATTCTTCTTTCAAGCGATGGCAAGAATGGGATGTCACTATCAATTTTCAACATCAGAGGTCGTATGTTTCAGAAAAGTAACGTAAATTTAATCTTTTGTAAACAAGTGGCGGAATAGGCTATAATTGTAGATTTTTCAAGACATTAATTCAAATTCAAAGCATTTGCAAAGATTGCATTTGCATAAAGCAAAGATAAACATGATATAGTGTTGTTTGCAGACGACACTTCACTTTTATTTAAACTCAAACGTCAGCAGCTGGTTACTGACAATGTAAATAGCGCCCTCGCAAAAGTAGTTAACTGGTTTAACGTTAATAACCTTCTTCTTAACGAGAAAAAAACTAAATGTATTAAGTTTACGTTACCACATGTTAGACAGGTAGAAACAAGTGTTCTCATAAAGGGGGAAGAGTTGAAACCCGAAAATACCACAGTATTCTTAGGCATAACTTTAGACGCCAAGCTGCAATGGGGCCCCCATATAGATAAAATGTCAAAAAAGCTTAGCTCTGCAGCATACGCTGTTAGAAAAATTCGTGGTTTAACAGATTTAGAGACAGCCCGTTTAGTATACTTTAGTTATTTTCATAGTGTAATGTCGTACGGTATTCTGTTGTGGGGTAATGCCGCCGATATTCAGACGATTTTTGTTTTACAAAAAAGGGCAATTCGTTCAATTTATAAATTAAGTCCCAGACACTCCCTCAGAGAAAAATTTAAAGAGATTAATATAATGACTGTGCCTTCTCAGTATATTTATGAAAATCTTTTGTATGCACATAAAAATATTAATCTGTTTAAAAAATACAGTGATATCCATAGTATAAATACTAGGAACAAACACAAATTTGTTGTTCCTACAACCAGGCTCAAGAAAATAGGTGGCTCGTTTAGATGTCAATGTATACATTTTTATAATAAACTTCCTAGCCACATTCAAGAACTAAGCCTTAATAAATTCAAATCTTTTATAAAAAGGAAACTATGCCAGAAAGCCTATTATACTGTCAAATACTTTATTGAGGACAAAAAGGCTTGGGAGTGAGCTGTTCCAATAAATTTACACAGGGAACGTTGATTTATTTTTTTTGCTAACTATTGTACTTTTAATCTTTGCTATAAGTATCTATAACGTTTTACATATACAATGACATGAATATTTACTGTATAAAGTATTATATTATTTTAATTGTTGTGAATGGGAGGACTATGTGGGTCATTGTTCCAGTTTGAATCATGTTCTGGCAGTTTGAGTAGTTTATGTGGCCTACCCAAATGTCCTTTCTTTGGTATTGTTCGTCGAATCGTTGAGCTCCTTAAGTTCTGAGTCGAGCTGCACGGTTACTGACAAATGCGTGCACTGTCTGGACAGGTCCACTCAATCTGTGTGGTTCTTTTCTCAAAAGTCCATTTCAGACACCAATCTGCATGGTCCTCAATGATTATGTCCGGATTTTATATACACATTGACATTAATGAATTTTATATACATATACTATGACAAGAGTATTTACTTTGTAAAGTATTATGCTATTATTTTAACTATTGTGAATGTGAGAACTATGTTGGTCATTGCTTTTTTTTTGTATTTTTACTCTTAGTGTAATCATGATCTGGCAGTTTGAGTAACTTGTGCGGCCTACTCAAATGTCCTTTCTTTGGTATTGTTCGTCGAATTGTTGAGCTCCTTAAGTTCTGAGTTGAGCTGCACGATTGCTGACAATTGCGTGCACTGACTGGACAGGTCCACTCAATCTGTGTGGTTCTTTCCTCAAAAGACCATTTCAGACACTGATCTACATAGCCTTCACATGATCTGACCAAGATTCTGTCTGGACTTTAAAAGAGACTGTGACCTCTGAGTTTGTTTCGGCCTTTCTTCTCAGAGTAGTCAGATAGGAAACGCCGACCTCATCTAGTTTAAAAAAAGAAATATGATTGACGTGTAAAAGTGTTTGTAAAAACCTACTTACAGAAATAAAGTCATTTATCATTTATCATTATCATTTGTCTATACTTACATTTTAATAAAACAGTACCGAAGTTAAAACTGTACATTTGTTTTATAGTAGTTACGAGGTGTGGGTACGAATATGATGCCGAAAATGTAGTTTTTGGTTTTTCGTCTGTCTGTTTATCTGGATGTTTATGTATCTGTAAACGCCTTAACGAATTTGGATGAACTTTGGCACGCGTATAGTTTCTGACCTGGATTAACACATAGGGTACTTTTAATCCTGGTGGTACGTTCCTGAGGGATTTTCGGACATCCACGCAACTATAGCTGCGGGCAAAAGCTAGTTTTGAAATAAACTATTTACAGGCACTTTTTATTTGTCGGCACGGCTGGCGCAGTGGTTAAGCGATTGAATGCTGCGCTGCGTGTCGCGGGTCCGTTTCCCGCACGGAACAAATATTTGTATGACCTACAAGAAGTTGTTCCGAGTCAGGCTGTTTGTGTATGTGAGTTTAAATGTTTGTAAACGCACCCACAATACAGGAAACACTTATTCACGCCACCAGTTGGCGCCATTTTGATATATTTTATATAAATAATAAAAATAAATATATGATGACATTCATCATTCGTTCATCATCAGTCACGACAAAAAAAAAGTGCTTTTACACTTTTGACATGTGCCCGGACCTGATGTCTCAGTGCTGCCACCTAGTCAACGTCATTTCAGAAAACACTCGGAAACAAATGACTTGATCCCTCATGATAAGTGTTGGTGTCTCCTCAACTTTGCCGCTTTAATTTTCCAAGATAACTGATTATACTTGATATTGTTTTTCTATAGAAAGTCTCGGGAACATTATCTTTAGCGTAGCTTCTGTAAGATTAATGATAATGGGTTCACGAGGCGCGAGGTGACGCTTACCCGGAGTGACGTCACGGCAAAAAAGAAAATATTAATACTTTGTTAACGTTGTGCTAGCAAAGTGATGGGGAAAGTTTGTGTTTTCGAAGTTAGGGCGTTATCTATCACTAGAGATAGAGTTGTAAGCAATGACTAAAGACTAAGAGAGGACATGAACTAAAAGATCGTATCGCGTGCCGGCGTGGAAAGTAAAATGGCGTAGGCTCCGCCCATTACCTAGTGTTGTCCTCTGCTCATTCTTTGCAATGATTTTGTTCATCGTGTTGATTACAAATCGATTAATCGAAATCACATACATTAAAATAAGGTTTTTGATTTTAAGTAGATAGTAGGTAAGTAGGTTGTTATTCGATTCTCATTCTAGGACGTCGCATTATGGATTAAGTACAAAAAAGCCTGTTGTTGCGTAATCTGACTGAAAAATTGCAAAAATCATCAATTTGGCGGTTCATTTAAAATTAATTGTACTTGATATTATTTACTCTATGATTAATAGTTGCTCGTGATAATCAAGCTAGAAGAAGAGTAAATTAAACTGCAACAAGGAATTCAAAACTATACCGATTATTAACAAAATAAAACAACAGAAATCGATATTATGCATTTAATGGGAGAACCGTTTTATTTCAAATAGATACAATAATATCAGTTTGTAATTAGTATTAAGTACACCAATAATGTGAAATACAATAAAGTCTGCCTGTCTACAATAAATGTACAGGGAAATAATAATGTATTATGACTCAAACTCAAAGCATTTATTTCAAATAAACCAATTACAGGCACTTTTGAATTGTCAAGGGGTCGGTCAGTCAGAAAGATGAAGCTAGTTGCCCATTCCAAAGCGTAGTAGGTACCTATGGAGAAGAACGGGCAAGAAACTCCATGGACACTCTTTTAAATCAAAATATTGTTACAAAAAAGTGGTTACATCATTCATGTTGTAATTATACATGTGAGAACGATGTAGAAACACGTGCACGTTAAAAGCGTCCGTAATAAAAAGATAAAAACAATTATGGAATTAAAATAAGCCGTGGCAGCTAAGAAATGACCAGTGCCTACTGACGGCGCTCGTTCACGAACATGACGTATGGATCAGCACCATTCAGCTCAACCATTTTGAAGGGAACTCAATGATCCAATACACACGCCACCACCAGCGACACATTTGAGTGAGCATGACGTACTCTCAGCCGCCAGGGCACATTCAAGTCAATGAAAGACGAACCCAGTAACCTTTATAGTGGGTACATAGTGCTCACACATGTGCTATGCAATTATACAATACTAAGAGATTGAATTTATACAATGCAAAGATAGGTTGTACAATCTTCATCAGCTCCAACATTATTTTCGAATATATGGGTAAATGTAGGCTTACAATGAAAATGTGATAATTTACCTTAGGGAGCCTTATCGGTATTGCATTATCGTGAAGTCTCACTATATCAAGACTTCTATTAATACAAGACTCTTCAAAATGTAGTGAACAAACAAATACTTTTTCCTGGCTGGAGTCGATATTTTCTTGACCCAATGATTCAAGCCACTTACTTTTAAGTTTATCATTTTTTGGTAACCTAAAAACACAAACAAAACACGCAAACTATCATAAATGTGTATATACTTTTATGCTAAATATTCAAACGAAATTTGGTTTTTATCGATGCAAAATCGATTCGTTGTGCAAATTACACAATCACAACACTATATTTGTCAATAAAAATACGTAGTAAACAAAACCAAAATAAGGAAATATATCGTTCGAAAGACTATGAATAGGCAATAATCTATGACCGAACAGTAATAAACATGAATTGAGACTAGAAATTGGTATAAATTTATATAGGAAACTTAATAATCTATGAATTCTTTCGACTTACTTGTGCAGGGATATCAGAGGCGCTTTTTTACTGTAATTCGAGCCACAGCCCCTCACACAACCCTTAGGCATGGTTTCCTCTATCACAGACAGCCTCAGTCAAATTTACAGCACTCAAAATGTTCTCAAAATGGAAAAAAAAACTTAATATTTAGTCGCACGATAACGCCAAATGACACTTCATGTACACTCTGAGAAGTACTCAAAATCAGAAAGTAAAATGGCGAACCGGCCGATGGGCAGGGCTTCCGTGACGTCATACTTCAATATTGCAATTTTAGAAAGCTGACATAATACGGTTTTCTCTTTTTGACACTTGCAGAATTGCATAAGTTAGAAAGAAACATGTATATTTTTTTATTTCTGTATAGAACCGTATGATATTTCCATAATGTATATTTTATATAGATCTTTTAGTTCATGTCCTCTCTTAGTCTTTAGTCATTGGTTGTAAGTCATCTGTTTTTTTGACGTGACTGATAAAATACTTAGATATTAACCTACAACAGGTACAGAATCTTTTGGCGCGTGGTTTAAATCAGAACTAACGCCGCCATCTTGTTTTTTTCCATAAATACAATTTTGAAAATGTTTACCAACAGCTCCCACGAGTCAATTTCATTCAGCCGTGATAAGATCCATGCAGCACTGTACCCAACATTAAGCATGTGAGTGTCATGAACTCGATACAGTTTTTATCTTGTTCATTTTACTTCTGCTCTTGCAATGAATTTACCCAGGTAAATTGACAGTGGAATAGAATAAAAAAACTATAGTTTTCTTTTTAACTATAAGTTTTAGTCGCTTAGGTATTATAAGAAGCTCGTTATATTAAAAGTATTAAAACACACCGCTACCAGGCCCTGCAGTCTCGACATTTGGTTTGGACTACCAAATATCGTTACATCTGGATTGTTAGGACTTAGCAACCGAAAGCGATTGCTAACTATGTCGAGACTGCAGGGCCAGAAAGCTTATTGAAAAACTAGCCACCAACGATGAGTCATCAGCAATCACGACCAATCACTATAAATTTTCTCCTTACTACTAAGACACATCCCTCTAAAGCAATTTCCTCTAATTGCACCCAACTCATCATGTTCACCTAAATAGCCATAAAATGCTTATAAGTAACATAACTTAGTTTCTAACACATCCTGTTGCGACTAACCTGTTTGAACGCGGAAAAACTAGAGCAAAATAGTGAAAGAAAAAAGGCTCCCGAGGTAAACAGGCTGCTACTTTGAGGACAACCGATGACTCGAGACGTTTACGTAAACGGTAACTGGTAGGTAATTGCATATTCTATTTAATAGCTTTATAGTCGCTTACGTTTACTTTTGCGTTTGGAATTCTTGCGTTTACAGAGTACAGACTACCGGGAAATTTTGGTTAGAACAAAAGGTTGGTGATTTTATACAAGATTTTGTTTTACTTGTTGCCAGCAATGTTCCGTAAAAGGTAGTTATTATGTATATTTTTTGTGTTAAAAAAATACGAAAACGTCGAAAGCCTTCATCGGCAAAAAGGTTTTTGTTAAAAAAGCCAGCCTAGATTCTAGTTTAGTAGTTTATCGAGAATATTGTAAAATCCCAAATACATAAAGTTCGTACCTAACACTGATAGCTACATAGTCAGATGTGGTTTGGCTAGGCCAAAATGAAGGTGGCATTTTGGTGGTCTAGCTCTACAGGTTATTAATTTACGTGCGAAACTAATTAATCTGATCAAAATGGTTTCTAAAATTACTTAGTTTCTAGCGATGTCTATTTTATTGATTTATATTTTTAGTGTTATATACACGTAGTACCTACCAGACTGAAAAACGTGTCGGTGATTTCAGTACTAACATTATTGTAGCTGTCACTTATGACGTTATAGTATAAAAATTATTCATTTTCATAATTCCCTATCGTCTTTTTAGTTTCCTAACTATCCCCATTGAACTTTTTCATCATTTTATTTTCTCTTCTCTTCATTCACTTTCAGGTCAGTCGCCTTATTGCGAATATCGTCCGTTTTCTCATCAAGTGCTTGATAGAGCGTAGTGCTTGTTGCGATAAAAAGATTGATTTCAAAAGCTTCCTGTACTATCGCGAACGCAGAAACCAAATAAAATAAATCTTTATTATATTGATGTTTGTTGCCTGCCTTTTCTAAGATTTGATTTGATTGTTTTTGACGTGACAACGTCTTATAATTCGATGGAGCCGGCTGCACGCACGAAAAAACATGACTCATGCGGCGTTACCTCGCTCTGAGGCGTTCCATTTAAGGCTTGAAGTGCAAGCGAGAGCGCGGAACGAGCGACAAAAAGGCTCAATCGGCCTCCGCGTTCGGCAGCGTTCGACATCTGTCTCTCTCCTACTTGAGTGAGCGATGCGTCTGCGTAGACAGCTGCTATACAATAATACATTTACATGTTTTCATCAAGTATGAAGTGCAGTGAAAAGTGAATGTGGTGTCAATTGCTTATAGCAACGATAATTGCGGCGATAAAGGTAAAAATTGACATAATTGTATTTATGCGTACAAATAAATGCAACTTGATCAATTCAATTGTGATTTCCATTTACCTCCTTCTCCATATCCATACAAAAAGTCAATCAAACAAATAAAATTAAAATTTTCTTTTCAAAAATGCAACCATTCCATCAGTATTTTCTTATGACGTTGTCACGTTCAACTATCGTCAGTAAACCGACTTTACAGACAACCGATTTTTTTTCATGCGAATAGGTTGCATTTTTCTTGTAAGTGAAAAATACTATCTAAGTTACTAATATTTTTATAGACTAGAACCACAATCTTGCTTGTAGAAGGCAAGTTATTTCTTAGCTATTTCTAAGTCTCTAAGTAAAAGTTTGTTTCAAGAAAGTGCTTAAAGTTATGTAAAATAAAATAAAACTTCGGTACACGGCTCGCTCCATACAGCTCAAGCTGGCTAAAGTGGTTCCTATAACTGAAAGCTGCATGTATTCCTATCACAGGAATCTACATTTAGATACTACACACAAAAACTTCAAAACAAAACACATATCCTTGTTATCCCCATATGTTTTGAAAGTCAACCGAGCCAAACAGATTACTTTAGTGCTCGTATATCTCACAAGCGTGGCACTAGTGTGTAGTGACGTACTGCCGCCATTTTTGTAGCTAACGGTTTATCAACAGGCTCACAAACGACGTGAAACCGTACTCAACAACACAACACAACATTACAAAGGCTTGTGGTGATACAAAGGAGAAAGGGATGTTTTCAAGAAAAGCTGTTATTGAATAAAAGTATAATAGGTATTATGTATTTTGCAGTAGGTCTCACATTCTGCGCAAACATCTTGCCGTAAATGTGATACAACTCTATGTTTACGGCGTTTAGGCAGAAAATGAGAAAGAAAATAAATATATAAAATGTAGCAGAGAGCATGAGACTACATCTTTTTATTACTTACACAACGAAAAATTTTATCTAACATTTAGCTTAACTTTATAGCAACAAGAAGAGTTGTTTTCAGATTAGTGATTATGTTTCATGCTAAAAGAATGGGAGGTTGCGTACTGCTTCTGTGAGTGTCGAGTCGGTTGGTTAAAATGTAAGTAGGGCTGGCTGATACAGCTTAGCAGGTTTGATTGTGAATTCTGGCCTTAACAGGCTATCATTATACTCAACATCAGACAAAAGTCAAAAAAAAAAAAAAAAAAAAAATATGCCTGCAAACGTTTAAGTCAAGCCGTATAATACTAGTAATATACCAATAATAATAATCATTTATTTGCAGACTTAGAAGTCCATAGAATTAGATTAATAAATATTGACATCAAAACATATTCATGATTAACAAATAAGCATAAAAACAAAAATAACATAATCGAAATACACCACAAATAACATAAAATGATTGTTAGCAGAGTGGACTGCCCCATCCAAAGGCACTGGGTAGAATTAGGTATAGGTTTATGTTAAATAGAATTAAGTACTAACAACGATAACATAGCATGTAAGCACAGTTTGTTACTAACCACTAACTACGTATGGACTGCTTAGGTCTGAAATAAAGATATTTTATTTTATTTTTATTTTTATAAAAATAACACAATGCACACACATAAAAATCACAAATAGGCATAATAATAATAATAACAAAATAAAAATAATGCTTATACGTTTCTAAAAACACACAATCTATGCAGCAGAACAAAGTTTCAGCAAAATTCAAATACCAAAGTGTAAGCTACGAGACTACTGTATGTTGCATTAGTAAGTATTAAAACATTACGTGGGTGTTTCAATTAACACCTAAGCTTTAATAACTGGAATCGTAATTGCTAGACACGCCTGTCGAGTAAAGCAAATAGCGTACAAATGTGAAAAATGTATTTGCAATAACTCTAAATAGTTGCACTTGGGTTTAAGACTAGTTATTAGTTTTGTAGTTTTTTTATATGTATAAAGTGTCAGTTTTTAAAAATTTAGTGATTGAAGGGCTTATAACTAATGCTGAAATGTAAGCTTAAGTTAATTCTACAGAGCTCAGACAGTCTTCCACGAAAAATAAATATGTATACTCAGTTCGGCCGGCATCTGTCAGTTTTATACAAACGAAGACGTGTTTTACGAAATTGATCTTTATTAGTTACTAGAATTGTCGAACTGACAAGTGTCAGGAACGCATTCTCTCGACGGCCGGACTCTAGGTATCTGGCCAGTCTTGTGTCAAAACAATGTCACTATTGCTAAAAATATACCAATGCCACTACGCATACCAAATAGCTGAAATAATGAATAAATGGACAGCTAATGGGACTTCAATTACAGTAGCAATAGTCACGTACTTGTAAACAAATAGATTGCTTCGTCAAATTATCGATTGCACCTGTAAGTGTATATATTAGAATTTAATAGAATCGATCCTTATCAATCAATTAGGTCGGTGAACTTGAAAATTTAATTGCCGTCTGTCAATGACCGAGTTACGGTATAAGCGAGAGTGCGGCGAAAATAAATGTTGCCAATTAATAAATTGATTGTATTACATAACGGGCATGGTTTGAATTGTTATTTCGATTCGTAATTAAGGCAATAAAACTATTAGTCGAGCAATTAAGGCGAATAAAATGTTAATAGTGTGCGCTAGAGATAAACTGGTTAAAAGTGTGACATAGTCTATAAAAAATATTTTTTTGGTGCTGTAACAAGAATATTGGTACGAGTCTACAGTCACTTCCATATAGGTCCTATTTGCCATTAAGGAAATAAATCATATTCATATTATTGTGTGTCGCAGAGCAGTGGTGGTCCAGTGGTAACGTGCGAGTTGTCGGTCGTAGGTTCGAACCCAGACAGGCGCTTTACTTTGTGTAAATTATTTCATCACCACTGCTCTCAAAACGGTGAAGGAAAACATCGTGAAGAAACCGCCATGTCCTAGAACCAAAAATTCGAAATTCGAATCTACTAAACCGTACTGGGCCTTCGTGGTGGATTACAGCCCACTCCCTCTCACCGAGAGGAGGCCTGTGTCCCAGCAGTGGGAACTTTAGAGGCTGATCATTATGATGATTATTGTGTAGGCTAGATGCAAATGTCTGTAGCCGAACCGCTTTACTTGCAGAAAATTTAGACCAATTTTTTACTTATGTTTAAGTGTGTAGTATGTATTTGTGAAGAAATGTGTCAGCACTCGTTACGTCTGACATCCATGTTCTGTAATAAAGTCAAAGCTTTGCTAATAGGCTGGTGAACGTAACATAAAAAAAAAACTAATCTAGCGCTCTAAAGGCACCGCCGAATCATTATTCCGGTTACTTTAATTGGTATAATGTATTTAAAAAAATATCAGTTCCAAAGTATTGTGGTCGAAAATAATTTTAGCCCCAAACTAAAACAACTTTTTCATAGATTTACCAAAAATAAAACTAATCTGTCTGTATGTAAATACAGTCTACCTGTGTAAAACCACACTCGTCGATGTTTAAGCTAAACCAAAATAAATAGTACATACGAGACGTGTGCAAACGTTAGTAGTTGCAAAGCGAGATGCGCCCTCTCAAAAGCCTCCCTGCACTAATGAGGAGGCGAGAGTGAAAATTTTCCCTCTCGAAAAGAAAATTTCAACTCCAACTATCTTCCCACTAAACGTGCGCTACATTTTTAAATGCGTCCATTACGAAATATTTTTTACTTGTGTGTGGGTAAGTACTTTAGTGGTGGCTCTTTTTTTAAATTCTATGAGACGTTTTAGGGTTGTGCATTTTAAAAGCCTAAAGGTACTGTATTTTTTTTGTGTTTTTTCCGTGTTTAGTATACCTAGTGTTTTTCTCGTCTACGATACATTTTATTTAATTATGACGAAAAGCAGAATAGGTATATAGTAATAACACCCGCTCCTGACAATAACCCCACCAGCCTTCGATCAACAATACTACTACTACTAACAGTACTAGATTTCCGATGAGCGCATCAAAAACAGCCGGATAAATAAGACTCAAGTGATGTTGTGGTCTTATTTTGCAACATATTTTTTTCAACCTTATTACTTAGAAATTATGTTTTATTTTCCAATAAATATTTTTTTCTGATTTTAAGAATACATGTACTTTTCAATCGAAGTAGTAAATATATTGCAAACGATAATAAACTTTATGTTTGAGTATTAAGGTTTATAATCAAGCTACATGCAATCGTGGCCACTTGAGCGATGTGCTTTTGTTCCTAATCCCCAATCTAGTGCTATTGTTGATCGAAACCTATCGCCCTAATGATATGGCATCTATTAGTCATGTCACTGCAACTACATAAAAATAATTATACTAAGTGTAAAAGCCATTTTCTGTCTACAAAAATCAAGAATTGCCACTTCTAATAATTTACAGTGCTTTCAGACAACGAAGTAGGAATATTTAGGTTTAAGGCTCACGCGTTTTACGACAAACCCGATGTCCAGTAACTGCTGAACGAAATTAAAATGCACTTTAGGTACTTGTAATGTAATTTTATGTATGACACAGGTACGAATAACTCCCGCGTCGACGGCGCGTTGTGTTCCACGCGCGCCTCAAAGAGATGTCAGCACTAATGAGGGGGTCCGCTAGGGCCGATGCCTGCTAGGGTTGCGGGAAAGTCCGAGAGGGATACCGTGGCCCCTGGCACAGGCAACTGAAGGAACACGGGTGGATTTTAGTCAGTAAGAGTCTGACACGCCCTCCTGCTCTGCCCAGAGCGGGAGAAGTTATATAATGATTTCCCAACCTAAAAAAAAAAAAAAATATGTTGGAATAACTAATACTACAAAACCAGTTACTTCAAAATGAAATATTTACACTGGCGTCGAGATTCTGCAGGTCTAATCTTCATATTCATGATATTAAATCAAGGCGTGGATTGCTCACAGCTTCTTTCATCAATTTTATTACGTACAATACGTCATGTTTGTGAACGGGCGCCGCCGTCAGTAGGCACTGGTCATGTCTTAGCTGCCACGGCTTATTTTGATTCCTGAATTGTTTTTATCTTTTTATTACGGACGCTTTTAACGTGCACGTCTTTCTACATCGTTCTCACACGTATAATTTCAACATGAATGATGTAACCACTATTTTGTAACAATATTTTGATTTATAAGAGTGTCCATGGAGTTTCTTGCCCGTTCTTCTCCATAGGTACCTACTGCGCTTTGGAATGGGCAACTAGCTTCATCTTTCTGACTGGCTGACCCCTTGACAATTCAAAAGTGCCTGTAATTGGTTTATTTGAAATAAATGCTTTGAGTTTTTTTTTTTGACTCGGGCGAAAAAAAAAACGAAATTGAATTAATATTAATAGTAATAAGCCCCGGTCATCAGCTAGACTTCATAACTATAAGCCTTTTGCTCCTGGTGGCCGCAAAACCAAGTAGGTACGGGAGTAATGCCCCCCTTTCCTATATTCTCAGAAGGTGCAACGACAGTTTTCACGATTGTGACTTAGACATATTGTCAGGCAGCCTCACTAAGTTTAAAAGAGCTGTGCTCAATAATATGTAATGTTTGCTCTATAGTTTATGTTTTTTTTTTATCTAATTTAATTTAATTCCAGTTAGTTTAAGTATAACAGAATATTGATATTAATCCTACTTACATGGTTGTCCGTCTTTATATTAATTATTATTGTATAGTGAGATCTAAATAAAATGCTGTGCTTTCCTTTAATTTAGATGCATGCAATGCTATTGTATTTGTAAATGATATGTACTATGTCTTTGGTTTGTCTAAATAAATAATAATAACATAACATCACGCCTTGCTTCCCTAAATGGTTGGGCAGAGGTGTACTTAAAGTAAACCCACATTTCGCAACTTAAGTTTAAGTCTCATATAATAGACTGACTGACCGACCGGTTGGCGCAGTTGGTAGGGACCCTGCCTTGTGAGCCGCTGGTCCCGGGTTCGATCCCCGAACAAGTCAAACATTTGTGTGCATGAACATGTCTGTTTGACCTGTGTCTGGGTGTGTATATGTATATAAGTATGTATATCAGTCATCAGGTTACCGTAGTACAGGCTCTGCCTAGTTCGGGACCTGAAGACCTTGTGTGGATGTTGTTTCATATTATTATTATTAATTATTAATAGGAGGCGAGCCTATTGCCATCATACACACATAATCAGCCTATAATGTTCCCACTGCTGGGACACAGGCCTCCTCTCGGTGAGAGGGAGTGGGCCGTAATCCACCACGTGGGCCCAGTGCGAGTTGGTAAATATCACATATCTTCGAATTTTTGCTTCTAGGACATGCCGGTTTCCTCACGATGTTTTGTGATGAAATAATTTACACAAAGTAAAGCGGCTGTCTGGGTTCGAACCTACGACCTACAACTCGTAAGTCGCGGCCGTTACCACTGGGCCGCCACTGCTCTATTGTCATCAACCGGGCACAAATTTAGACACCGGGGTGCCACTGAGAAATTCCAGATAGAAAAATTCAATAATACTTTGTCAGATCTGGAAATCGAACCCAGGACCTCATGCTTAGCGGAAGCGGTTGCGACCACTAGACGTACGAGGTAGTCGAGATTCAAATTGTTTTTTTAGAGAAAGATTCTTTAGAACATAACTATTACGGTTAACAGATAGTTCTAGTTAGGGTTTATTTCTCAAAAATAAAAGTTATTTTTTGTTTTACTAGAATGTGCCATCCTTTAATTTTTCCTTTACGATTTCATGTAGTAGGTCAATGAACTTGCGAGTACCTATTGCAGTTCCGATTTACGTATCCTGAGATTGGAGAGATGATGAGATGATTGTATAGATGAGATCTAGATAATTAGTTAATTAAACACAATAACCACAATTAATTAGAGCAATCAACGCTATCCACCACTAGACTTTAGTACGCCTCCTCGCAAATTACAATTATAAGATATAGCAAAAAAAATTGTCAACAAGTTTTTAAATAGTTTTACCTAGTTGCTGTTCCACCAATTCGCACTAAGCGTTTCCAAATGTCATTTGTAATGCGCACAGCAAAAGAGTGGAACTCTCTACCTGCGTATATGTATCCGAACGCTTAAACTATTAATAAAGGTATTTTTTTCAAAAAATATGTATTTTGTAATACTGACCGCAGATTGAGCCAAAGAAAATTAAATCTTATTGCAAGACAATAAACTCAATGTTAAAAGCATAAAGTAATGCTAGTGTCAACATGATTTTCTTAATAATAATAATAGTTAGCTTTAAAAAAAATGTTTTGGTCATTGTGTAATGCTTTTAAGTCAATACTCTAATTGGGGTGTATGAGGTCTTGCGTTAATTATGTTACACGTTGTATGTAAAACTTTTTCATCTCTGTTGGAATCAGCATAAAAGTAGCAAGGTAAATACATTTTTAATTACTAAATATACGAGGACGAACGTAAGAACTATTAATTTTATTTACTGCCGACGTCTGCGTCTTGAGAACTTTATTGAAGATACAGAGGAGGCTTTGAACGCACTATCGTTAAATGGTTTTAGTCGCAAATAGGACGTCGTATTACAGGCGAATGATTATTCCATACAAAGAAAATTCATAAATAGAGTGCACTATTGCGCTGTAGGTTTGTTCTTATTACCGTGGCCCCTGGCACAGGCGACTGAAGGAACACGGGTGGGTTTTAGTCAGTAAGAGCACACGCAAAGCATCATCAAATAACTTCTCCCACTCTGGGCGAAGCGGGAGAAGTTATTTGATAATTTCCAACCCAAAAAAAAATTTCTTACGGGATCATACACGTTTTTAGCAGGTAGGTACACTTCCTAAATTAAACAGGAGCCCGTAATACGTCAAAAAATATACACAGCTATGTTATGTGAAATAGTGTACTTAAACAGTCGTAAGTCCACTCGATATAGACAGAAAACATAGTTTTGATACCATGTACTATCGAGGAAGTTCATATCTATGCACCTTTAGGACAATTTTTCCCTGTAGCGCTCGGGCGCTAACAGTAACTAACGTAAAACAGATGCGGTCATCGTGTTCACGGGATTTTGTTCTAAAACTGCTTAGATATGAACTTCCTCGATAGTACAGTGCCCTCCAAAAGTTAATCAAAGATTATTCACCTATCACTAACGCCATCATGAATCATTTAATATCAAATCTGTTAATAACGTTTGTGTTTCAAATATTTGAAACTAAGATTTTATAATATGATAATGTTACCCAAAGCTGAAGTAAATAATTTTCAACTAACGTTTGAAGGCACTCATTTAATTTTAATTGATGTTATATAAAGGGCACTGGTGTACGTGTAATTTTTATGAAATCACTAATCGTGGTGTTCGTGTAATCGTGTCGCGGGTTCGATTCCCGCACGGAACAAATATATGTATGACCTGCAAGTAGTTGTTCCGGGTCTGGCTGTTTGTGTATGTGAGTTTAAAAGCTTATAAACGATACAGGAGAAATTCCTAAAGACGGGCAACGTTTTAAAAAAAAATGCATGTATCACGTGCATTTAAGAAGGCCTGCTTGTCTTGACCAAACCAACATGAACAGGACGTATCTCAATCACGTTTTATGCAGTCTAATCCTCAAGACGAACCACTTATGTAGAAGGACGATAAACCTTCATCGACTGCCCTTAATTTTGGGTGTCACTTGCTTCAACATCAAACTTAAGGGTTGCTTAAGTAGCGGTGACTTGAGATCGTAAAACTGACATAGCCTGAAACCGGGTAGATTTAGCGACTGACGTAGCTAGCTTAGAATAAATAAGTACCATCTGTCCAAAGTGCCAAACGATTATGTTGGTACTTAAAGTGTGGTTGCTGTTTTGGTTCTAATGAATAATTTAATCAAGAACAATTACTTTTATTTTCAATCTCATCCTTTCTAAGACATGACATAGTTGTAATTAAGACACCTTCCATCAAAAGGTACAATCAGCTACGTAAGTCGATGATCATTTTGGAATTTTTATGTTTGAATATTGTAGAACCTAATTATTATTTTGACTATGGATCATGCTTGTATGTAAAGTAACTTCTACTCTTCAGTAAATTGTTTCAAACACGTCAAAATTATTAGCCAGATTTCATTCAAATGTCTTCTGAAATTTTGACTGTTGTTCACCGACTTATGTCACTGACCGTACTGTAAACTAAAATATTTACAGCTTTTAGAAAGAAAGAAAGAAAAATAGATTTCTTTGTCACAGAAACATGTGCATACAAGAAACTAATTAGCTCTAATAATTAAGAAAAAAAAAGTAAAAATAACAAAGAGATCTCTAATCACGAGCACAAAACAGAATTATTTAGAATATTTTTAACCATTTATGCACACACTTATATAAACAGACAAGAAGAAAATAACAGAAAAATAGGTACAAAGGTGATGCTTTGCCCTGCTCTAAATTTTAATATACAACTATTTTAATAACCACTGGTCAACTACTGCGACGAAAACATAATAATGACAAACAAAATGGAAACCTCAAAACTATTTTCACACAAAATACTTCACACATTCGCAATTTTCCCTATCATCAGCTTATCCAGAGCATTTATTTGAAGCTCTTCACTTCTACAGCATAATGGCCTTGTAAACTTTCGATAGAGGTGCGCACACAATTTTAAGAGCTTCACTAGAGCTGTGCTCAGGTGAATGACTTTCCAACGACAGTACTGCGGACTGTTCTCAATTTGTACGTATTGCATTGGCGCCAGACAAAGTGGCAGATAGAATAAAATTCGTTGGTGTGTACGTGCTGATGCCTTAAAAGGGATGTTGTTTTTATTGTGCTGAAACTGAAACACTAAAATTCAAGGTAAATTAGGTAGACAAATATTTGTATGAAAGTCTCGTTCAAATATTCCGTGACAAATTAACACAGTACAAATGGTCATTAGTTACTGAAAACCAAGTCGAAAGTCCCAAAATTATCAACGACATTAGAGATACATTTTAAATGTAACAACAAACCCACCAAAAACATAAAAATGTGAAATAGGAGCCAAGTTCAATATTAAGAATATGCGTTGTTGTTGACTTCGCCGGCAAAAGAATTGAGATATAAATGGGTGCCAAATTCTTAAGGTAATCCTGAGATTTATTTATAAGAACATACAACATACTAGAATAAATTTAAAACACAGTTTCTCGTCTTTTATGCTACAACAATGTTTGCTATTTAATAATAATATAACTTCTTAAATTTGACGTTATTATAACTTAAAACGACGGGTACAGAGTACCACAGGAATCGAATCTGGCCTCTTGTAAATCACCGACTGTGTAAGAATGTTATTCTTTCGTAACACAATTGTTCGAAATGATGGCAGATCGCTGAGCTGGCGCTGCCAGTTGCAGTTTGTGTTATTATTGGTTGTCTAAGTTTTATAAATTATAAATAATCTGGTATACATAACGATAAAAGCGACATTTCATCATGGAACCTCCGCGTTTTCTCCTGCGAATGAAAACGTTGTTGTTGCTATCATAATTTCAAAAGGTGTTAGTAAAAATCGCTTGCTTGGAAAATATTTCAAATCGTAAAAATTCACTGTTTTCTGATTGTTTCCTTTGTATACACTTAGAATCGATTCGAATCGAAAGACATCGAATTTAAAATTTCTAGGTCAACTGAAAGTGGGTTAGGTTTTTGATCCATATGATAAAAATGACGATTTTTAGACGTTAATATCTCAATAACCGTTTCAGCTGTTTTTATGAAATTTGGGGTTCTAGTTAATCTAAGGGGTTTTAACAAATAAACCAAATTTCATGTATTCATGTTATTTCGATTTTGAGTTATTAGGGGGCAAAAGTGTCTCCAAATGGTTCGTGTAATATAATGTAACACAAGGCTAGTCCGTCGCCATTTTCTTCTTCTTTGAACTTGGCTTGACACACTATGGCGTGTCGAGATAAAATATCACTATAATTTATAATGTGAATTACGATTTTTTTCTGTAGACCATAGACTTATAAAAAATACTTTGGAGTGGGTGTATCTCCAAATCAATTTACATAGCCCACAATGCACATAAGAATGCACATAATTTAGCACTAAAAGCGAAAAAGGAACTACTCAGTATAAAACGCTCCGAAAGTTAATGAACCAAAAGCGGAACACACCGACATTCGAACAGATGCGGCGGCGTCTGCTAATTCGATGAACTGCTATTCGTTCCGGGGATGCATCTCAAAGTGATACGAGTATGTCTGATTACAAAAATGTACGCCTCATAATCTAATAATACGAACCGCACTGAGTCCGCCATTTTGGTCGGCGAATCTCAAAGTTTTACGCAGACTATTGTTATGACAGCCTGGATTTTGATCGGGTTTATTTTCCATTCCATTCATTACTTAACATAGCACACAGCTATATTTTTCCAAAGTATTAGGACGAGGTGTACCTATAGTACACACACGTTTTGCAAGATATGATTGCCATCAACCGGACACAAATCCAGAATCCGAGCTGCTACTGAAAACATCCTGATGGAAAAGCCCAATGACACTTTACCCAACCCAGGAATCGAACCCAGGACCTCATGCTCAGCAGTGCTTGCGACCACTACCCCAACGAGGTAGACATTTATTCCATTAGATTAGGTATTACATTTAGGTATTATCTAATTAAATCCGGAGTGGTATAAAATTTTTTGTAGATACTGGTACAGAACCTAAGTTGTGAAAACGGTAAGTGGTTGGTCCGCCGTTGTCCATTTATGTAGCCACTAAAACATGGACCGGTTTTTATCTTCCAAATTCATTTTAAAACTTTCAACAACGTAACAAGTTTAGGAATTTAAAGTGCTAAGTGCTAATTGGAGTTCTGCAGTCTCCAATACTTCTTTTATTAACGGCGTCGCTGCATATTCAGAGCGGTATCTGCATGTATTCTAGTTCACCTTAAGGGGTGGTTGGACACACTTTGGGAGTCGCTGCTCCAGAGAACTTCGCCAATATTCACACAGCGCTCTCGTTAGAGGCAGCCGGTCATTTGCTTTTTGAATTTCCATCGGTTTAACATAATTTCGACGTATGATACGAGCAGTACTCCGTGATTTTATCGATGCTGTATTTTCATTGAAAATTTAATTTTTACTGCCGCTTATTGGACGCTTTGTGGTGAGATCCAATTCTCTGGTCGTACAATAACGTATAAATGGACTCGCTGCATAATAAATGCATTATGTTATCAATATTGAGTGCTGAAGCTTGCTGGTGTGGCAAAACTAGTGCTCTATTTGTGATGTATGGCCACTTAGAATAACTAATTCGACCGGAATTTGATCAATCGGCTTAAACTGTTTGTTGTTCTAAGTTTATGGCGAAATGTTTTAATTACAACCATTTAAAGTTTCTACTGCTCGCGGTGTAATGTTCTGTTCCTAAACTTGAGGTGAGAGTTTGATATCCTTGAGTTAGCACATTATCTCAGTTTCAACAGAATTTCTAAAAACTTTGTGTGTGTTTCGATAATAATATATAAAAATATCTTATTACAAGATCATTACGTGATCTTCAAAGAGTTCGGTCGCTGTGAAGGTGGCTCTTGAGTTTCAAAGGCGACAACTTTGCTCTTAAGTATTAAACGGTTTCAAAGCACGTGTACCTTTAAAAATGTTCACACAATCGTAATTTGTATTTTCTTATTGTTTGTTCTTTTTTGCAGAACCTTTTAGCGTCTCGTTGACGTATTGCGAAACGTGTTGATTTTATTCGTCAATTACAAGGAAAGAAAGAGCAAAAAACAGAAATGTAAAAGTTCAAAGACATTTTATGTGAATTTAACAGGAATGAAAAGGTAGGGAGTTTCCAAATTTAAATAATAAGCCGACAAAAAGGCAATTTTCAAAATAAATATATTGTGAAAGACAATAAATCTCTGCGCTGGCGCTTTCATAAACACGCGCGCTCAATCTACGTTCGATATAATGCCTGTAGCAGCCTCACGTTGCCGAGGTATATCCGATCCATCCAATTTGGAGAGATTATGTAAAACACGCCGAATTGTTTGCGTTTGTTTTATAATAAGCCCACACGTCGGTGTAATAATGTCATAAATGTTACATGATGGGGGAAGCCAACGGGAAGTGTGTGTCTATATTAAAATTCCGCCATTTGAAGCGACAAATAACAGCCACTCTCTGTCCGTAGAATATTATGATCGTGCGCACTTACGCGTACGAAAACGCTTTTGTATTCCGCGTTATTTTGGTTGTTGAATAACTAGTTTATTCAACTTTATTTATATAGGTACAACCGAGAGCCGTGATATATGGTCGGGTGTTTAGCAACACTTGCTATAACTAAAGTTCCCGACTTGACCCTTATTATTTATAGAGAAAAGTCCCAGCCGTAGCAGTAACTTTTGAGTGACTTCGACCTTTTATTTCTAGAACATTGTGAACGATGGAAAACTTTAAAGACAGTGTGATTTTCTGTTCCCAATTTATTTTAAAGCAAAGTTTAGTTAGAGTTGTATAATATGAAAAGTTGGAACGAGTCCTGAATAGTTTTTCAATGTGATTCTCTCATTAGTATAATACAATACCTAAATATCTAAGAAAGTTCATGCGTTAAAATATAATTATAATTTTGATGACAAACATTTTGACTTTGAAAACAATCCATTCGACTTTCGAAAGATTTACGAGTTTCATATTATGATTATAGGGCTTTGTTCACCCATTAGTCGGATACCTACTTAATCAATTTCATTCGAGGTTGATTTCGATATCTCGGATAAGTACCTACTCGGTAAAATTTCAGACTTATCATAAGCGGCACTTAAGGCAAAATTGAAGTAGATAATAACAAAGGCATGGTATTAAATTGTCTATTAATTCTAACTACTTTGGGATTAGACCGATCAATATAGCCGATAATACCCTCTTATCTAATGATAGGGTGATACTGTAAAATTGAATTTTAATTAGTACTTTAGGGTAATGCAAAGGCTACCTACTTATCTTTGAATAGATTAGGTCTGTTGTTTTGAACATTCTAATATACTCCGTGTATATTACAAAGTAAGGTGATTTTATAATATTTTAAATTTAACAACAAAAGCATTCAAATACCCATATCACATAAGGCTAGAAATTATTATGGCAGGCGAACAGTAACGTTTTTAATTCCCACAATAATTCATTGATTGAATTACTTTTACTCTTTCGTGATATCAACATTTATTGTAAAGTAATAAAAAAATGTTTTCACTTAAAAAGTTCACTGTGTTTTTATTTGTTTTGTTTATTAACCAATCACTACAGAAACTTGTGATATGGTTTTTATTTGTGACCTAGTTTTGGCCATTGATTAATGTGGGAATTAAAAATGTTACTGTTACACAGATATAAAAAAAAAACGAAATAAACGTTAAAAACTATAAGCAAAAATACAAAAAATACTATTACAGCTACATACAAGACTTCTATTAATAAAATACTTTGCAAAAAAAAAAACATTAATAAAAATAAATAAAAGCGAAGCAACCTGTGTAGGAATTTTTACGTTGACTAGAACCGGTATTGTAATGAGCGGCCCAGTGGCAAGCAGCTCAGATTCAAAACATTACATGTGACTCACATACTACTTACGGCGTAAATAGTTACGTGCAAAATATTATTCACGTACCTACATTATTTGCTTATATTTGCTTAGTAGTGATAAGCAGTGTTGTCATAGCGAATGTGAGTACCAATACCTACAAACCATTTCTGCTTGAATGGAACAAAACAAACATGAACCTGTAGTATGACTGTATGTTTATAATAAAAACAAATAAAAAATACGTTTTTACTGGAGCAGTACTAGTTTTATGCCCTAATAAAATGAAACTGTGACCATCAATCAGTTTGCCAAAAGGAGCGATAGTGACGAACTGAGTTTCAGCTTTTTTTAAATTATTTATTAATGGCATGTCGCAAGTCAACCCAGAAGGCTGCTTAACCAGGCTTGCCTTTGGGTGCCTCAATAAATTAAGGCCTCCAGACAGGGCTTAAAAACTAAGCGACTACAACCCTTGTGGGGTACGGACCTCGGCTTAGGGCGTCTCTGGGGGAGGGCAGCAAGGGACAGACTGGATCGAATAATTTGGGATGAATTTAAAGCTACAGGCTCAGCGGCACGGGCTGGTTCGAGCAAGGGTGGCATGGAAAGGGGCGTCGTGGTGCGGTGTTCCTTGGTGGCAAGGACGGTGGTCTAATTTTGTATTTTCGAACAGTACTAGCTAGTGGCCCTAATAATCTCCTGGAGGAGAGTTGTGGCGTCATCGGGAATAGTTAGGGTAGGCTCGGTCGGCGAATCCTACTTATGCTGTAGGGAGTGTATCGGGCGGCTGCCGTCATCGGGGGATTGGGGTGCTTTATAGCAGAGTCAATAAAACGCTTTGAGAGACGTTTCAGTAACTGCTGCAGGGTTAGCATTCTAAAATCTAAATTAAAATTCTCTTGCGAACATAGAAGGGGGCTCCTGTGACCTTTTTTAATATTCGGTACTGATGGGTCTGCATCCTATATAGGTGGTGATGCTGAGCGTGTGCGAAGACGCCGCAAGCTTAGGTCATAATGGGACGGGTGACCGCGGTGTAGATGCGCAATTTGCACTTGAGTGACAATTGGCTGCGGGCGGTCAATATCAAATAGAGCCTACTGTGAGCGAAGGAGGCGCGTGAACGAGCCGTTGTTATGTGCTTTCTGAAGGTAAAGCGGTAGTCAAGTATCACACCTAGGTATATGCTCACTTCTTCCAAGGGATCGGCTTGCCATACGTATCGTAGTGATCGGACTACGGAGGGTGGAGAGAGACGACGCGGTCTCGAGAAGATAACCGCCTAACACTTATCAGGGTTAGGGCTGATAAAGAGTCCTAGATATCGATACCCATAATGTCTGCGGAGTTTCACTAGCATATTTAATTAGACCCTGTATAGTAAATGTCAGTGTGGTCGGCAAACAAAGCCAACTGAGCCTTTTTACTCTTAGGAATGTCGCTGGTGAACACCGTGAAGATTGGGGGAGATAGCATGGAGCCCTGAGGGACTCCCGCGCGAATGTGGTGAAGGAAGAGAAGTAAACCCTCGATGCGATAGCGGAAAGTGTGATTCGTCAAAAAGTCTCGTAAGATGAGCACGAAACGGTCTGGCATTCCGAGTTAGTAAAGCTTTTATAATAAGCCGGATTTTGTCGATGCTTTCGCTATGTCGAAGAATAACAGGCCCGTAATCGCGTTACGCTGGAAACCGGGGCTTTAAATGCTCTACGATGCGGTGGACTTGTTGGATGCACGACTGTTGTGTTCGGAAACCAAATTGCTCGTCGGGCATGAAGCTCTTTGCTTTGGCATAGTCTTTGAGACGCTTATAAATAGGTTTTCGTAGACTTCACAGACTTGGGCTGGCCTGGTTTGGGGATACCTGCCTGTGGCCTCTTTCCCCGCTTGCGGAAAGATGTTGTTGCTCAAGGCGCCATTGAACATGGCGATCATTAGCAATAAGATAGGTGTGGAATGGAGTTTGTACACCTTATCGGTGATATCGTCCGAACCGGGACTTTCCAAACGTGGAGCCCTTTAATGATGTCGTGCATTTCGTCTAGAGTGACGGGAGGCAGAGGATCATCAGGATTTTTAACGGGTGGGAGGAAAGTTCTACGTTCGATTTCTGCGACTACCTTGTCAAGATGCACTTGGTCTACTGGTTGAGAGCTGGGAAAACATTGGGACTCTAGTTTGTCGGCAAGGCATTCGGCCTTTTCAGGGTTGTCAAAAGCGACGATACTGTCGGGACGGATGAGTCTTAGTTCAGCTTATTATAAAGCGTATATATAGGTGCAGCGTCTTAGCGATGAATTAAGTGTTGCAACAATTTTTATAATTGTTACAAAAAAACATACATTACCTATAGACAAACGAATATAGTACTATATATAGTGAAACGGTCTCCAAATACGAACTTAAACGAAACGACAAATAGACAAAAATTTCCAAAAAATGACTTACAACCATTACATTCTTGTTAACTGGTAAGAGAAAGCTTGTAAATTATTCGGTTTGTTAAACGGTCCAAGTTTTTAACTACACGCAATGCTATGAAAAACTATTTTGGAACTATCAAAGTTCGTGGAGAATTACCGCTTGCAAATTGCCAGTAATTTTGAATGAAAATGAACTTTGAAAATTTGTGTGAAGGAAACTCGGTGCTGCTGGGGTTAATTCGTATTATGACTCGGATGATAGTAAAGTATTATGGAGTTGCACGCTGCACTCAAGTATTCAGCCTGGATTCTTTTAATAAAGTGGAGTTATGTTTATTGCAAAGTTAAGGACTTTTTTGTTTAAAATAGCTTTGAAGAAAATTGTACCTCTTGCGAAGGGTAATTTGATCATTTTCTGGAGTTTTGTATGAGAATTATTTCCGAGTCATCCAAAATCCTGTTTTATTTTCATGCTTCGTATTTGTTCACATTAACATGTACACGTGAAATATAATGTCAGAATGATATAAAACTTATACCCACATTCACAATAATTTAAAATGAAATAAATAATAAACTTTATGGACATATATCTCATATTACCATTATAGTGTACGAAGAATTGTTCTCTTCTTAAATTGACAGTAGTTAAATTACCTTTTTCGTTAAGTCCCAAACGTGGTATCATAGCTCGCACATACCAAAATACTTTAGTTCTTAATTTCCCAAATGAAACATTATTTTCTAAATCCAAACAATTAGTGTTTGGATTTAGAAAATAATGTTATTGGATTTAGAATATATTGCACGAGTTCTACCTCATCTTATTTATTTTATACGAGAGTTATAAGTTATTAATAAGACAAAAATAACAAATTACTGCTAACTCATGTTAGTTTTCTTGTAGGTATTTATCGCCTTGATATTGCGGGCTTGCGCACGGCGAGCAATGGGCAGCTCGCCGTCCGATAAGGACCAGGCCCGGGTCAACGGCGCGTTGTGTTCCACGCGCGCCTAAAAGAGATGTCAGCACCAATGACGGGGTCCACTAGGGCCGATGCCTGCCAGGGTTGCGGGAAAGTCCGAAAGGGTTGCCGTGGCCCCTGGCACAGGCAACTGATGGAACACGGGTGGGTTTTAGTCAGTAAGAGTCTGACACGCCCTCCCGCTCCGCCCAGAGAGGGAGATGTTATTTGATAATTTCCCAACATCAACAAAAAAAGGTAGGTACCTTGATATTTCCCACTAGTTAAGTTTGGTCTGGAAAATATTCTATCCAAGTTATGTAGAGGTATTAAACAAAATAAGTAAACACCATTCTGTGAATATACCCCATTATTACTTTCGTAGAAAAGTATAACTCTTCGATAAATAAATTCAGCGTTATACCTATATTTAACATTAAAGAAAACTAGAAAAGAAGCTAGGGCACGTATACAACTCTTAGTATTCAGAAAACCTACTGAAGATTACTTTTGTCAAAAGCATTCTTATACATTGTTTTGTCATACTAGGTTACTTCTGATCTTGTACCTAACAGTATATTTATTTTGCAATCCTTTTCAGAATCTTCATCGACAGGTTATTCAGCAGAAACGTAAACATGTAATAAACTAGGAACAAAATTTTACACAGCAACTGTGTTGTGGGTCAGATAGGCAGTCGGTTTATGTAAAATACTGTTATTCAGCTGCAACCGGTTAGACTGGAAGCCAACCCCAACAGATTTGGAAAAATGGCTAAGCAGATGATGATGAACTAGGAACTAGTGTAGCAACAGTGTCCGTAACCTCTTCTATTTGGGTTAGGAAAAACTTAATTGTAAATTGGAGCTTTATTCAACGCCCCAAAATGAATAGCCCCCTTAATTAATTCATAGCTGAAAGTACCGAAAACTGTCTAAACGGTCTTTTAGAATATTTATAAGCATTTTCTGTTCTGACAGCTTAGTTATATAAAAGCTGTCAGGAAAGTAAGGCTTCACTATGGAATAATTAATAACTTTAGTCAGCTTAGCAGTTCGTTAGAGGTATTGAGCAAACAAAGTTCGTCTTGGTAAGTTCTTCGCGTTCTGGAAGAACTCATTGTTCGATACCTACTGAGGTAGTTTTTAATTTTTAACACTTATTAATATCTGGATTGCTGTGGATAATTTGTAAGTTGGTAGGAGTTTTAATGTAAACGTTGACGTTCAAAAGTGCCTTTTATGTGCCTATTTGAAATAAATGTTTTGACGTTGAGTACCTAGTACTAAATGGATATACAGGGTCAAATTAAATTACATTGTTAGCAAAACTCCGCAGACGTGGGAACTTACAAGGTGTAACAGAATAAACGCAAGTCCTGAAAGTAGTTTGCTCATAATTGACTACTGAATCCATTTCAGTAACTATTAATATACTTAGGTATTTTTTTCAAAAATTATGAATTTTGCAATACTGACCGCCAATTGAGACAAAGAAAATTTAATCTTATTGCTTTTTGCTTATTCTCAATTTTAAAGGCATAAAGTAATGCTAGCGTCAACACGATTTTCTTAATAATAATAGTTAGTTTTCAAAACAAAATTGTTTTGGGCATTGAATTGGTGTGCGATAATTATGTTACACGTTGTATATGGATATCTAAACACGATGAAACAATAAAAATCAACTAATACGAGTACTTCAAGTAGTCGTTGGCCCAAAATAAGAACATCAAATGTCTTTTTTTTTGTTTTATCGTGTTTAAATAGCGATAACTATCACGTTTGCGAAGTTTTGCTAGCCAATTTGTCTTTTAAGAAGTACCTACGCTATCAAAAGTTCTGCAGTTGAAGCAACAATATAGAACAATACAAATAAATCGCTGAATGGAGCCTCAAATAATAAAGAATGAGCAATACTTGACTTCTTCGACATAAATTCACATTGAAAGTTACATTATCCATTACCGACACACACACTCACATAGCGTGAAAAGCTGGATTTTTGTAGGCTTGTATGGTGACAATGTGGAAAGACTAATGGGGTGCGATATCGAGTTTCCGTGTGTTGAATATCAAGGGATATTACACGCGAATGATTAATCTGAAGTTGCCACGTTATACTTTTATAACGACACGTATTTTGTATGGCGACCAAAGTTTATAATAAACGACGAGATTGTTTTAAAGCTCTTAAATTTAGGACATTTAAATGTAAATTATTCAATTATCTTGACTTAAATATTAGGAAATAATTATAATATTCTATACTAATTATCTCTTTGACTTAAATAAATATGTTTGACGTTTCTATTCCTATTATTTGGTTTGTGTGCAATTGAATGTTATCCTATTCATTTAATTCAATGTTATATATAAGAAACTAACCAAAACCCTGAATATCGACTCTGTCTCTGCCACCACTGACCTAGACTAGAGTCAAGAGCAAACCCTTCTTAAATAAAAAATAAAAAAATATTTGTACGCCGGAAACGGCAGAATATTATGAACTTAAAAAAACTATGTAACAACTCTGTAGCAATATTCTGACAAACTAATGGACTATAACTATAAGAATACCAGTCTATAATCGTCTCAGGGGCAAAGCCCCATTTCACAAAAATAAACCATGAGCATTGATCACCACGCTTACTCAGTGCGGATTGGCGATATTTTTCCTTAATAGTTTACGTCAGTGATGTCCAATATTATTTTACACAGAGTAGGTAAGTATATTACTATCTAAATTTGAAAAAGTCACATTGGTAGGTTTTGAAACCGCATCGTCGCACTTGACTTCGGCGCCCTAACCTCAGTTTCATTACGACGCCGACGTAAGTCAAACATTTGTGTGCATGAACATGTCTGTTTGACCTGTGTCTGGGTGTGTATATGTATATAAGTATGTATATCAGTCATCAGGTTACCGTAGTATAGGTTCTGCCTAGTTCGGGACCTGAAGACCTTGTGTGGATGTTGTCTCATATTATTATTATTATTAATAATATAAAAAACCTCTCTGAAAAATATTCTTCAAAACCGCGTTTCCTGACTAGCTTCATTTATCTAGGCACACTAGTATCCCTTTTGTCTGGGTGAGATACTGTATATTTTATTATTTTTCGAACATTCGGAAGATTTCTTTATTTACTTTGATGAATGTGGCAACCCCAACGTTTGCCTTGATCGCACAAGAGTTATATCTGCCTCTGTTTATTTTATTTTAATTTATTGACCAAAAATATGAATTACCGAAAACACAATTTATTGGGTCGTGAAATTTATTATTTATATTCGAGACGTTCTTATTTTTTTTGGAGCGTATTTATTTTATTTTTATTCGCTCATAAGCCAACATGAATGTCTAATTTTGATCACTATTATTGGGCGCCATTTTACCCACTATTATAATAGCTATAGATTAATGATGATGTGATTAATGAATGTGGAAATTATTTAAACCTACTTTGTTTCCCTATTGAAATTCAATCAATTAATTTAATTCCAATAGTTAAACGTGTCCAAATATTATGGCTCTTATCTTTCCAAATTTATCTGGAATCAAGTTGACAAAGACATTTAACTAAGAATTCGTAGCTGCACTTAAAGCTAAATCTGATACACGTTCCACCAACCGTACCCACGATAAGTTTACAAACAAGGGTATTGACTATTTACGTACACTTTTACGTTATCGTTTAACTAAACAAAAACATTCCAAATACCTCATGATGATCCCTGAACTTATAACAAAAATGTCTTGACATGGCACATATTTTACATGGAACACCGAAACATAATAGTACGTTAGAAAAAAAAAGAATAACGGGCGTTTCTCGCGAGTGCCACCGTACTATGCGGGTAGGTTCACTAAGATATGGCCGCTTGAGCATGTATGTCACGTGCCGGATTATAAAAGCTTTTTCCAATTCTCCATTGCAGGAGCTCTCGGGATCTCACGGAGACCACGTAGGCGCTATATCTTACGCTCTCTGTACGCTTTTATTTTAACGAAATTTAGCCCACTCCCTTGTCACTGACGATTACTTTCCATTGTCTCGCCGAGAGGGTGTAATACCGTATCAAATTGGGAAATATTGAAAGAAAACGTGGTAACCGATCCAGTTGTATTGCGAGCTCGGTTCGGTTAGCACTCAGATCTGAGGGTTAGCAGTTTGTTTTGTTGACGACAAGGAGAATAAGAATGTATCTATTTGTGTCCAATCGCTATACAAAGACTTTGAATTAACTACGATACTACCCTTACTGTCTACGGTTTTAGGCACAAAGGCATTACAGAAATTATTCTGTTTTTATTCGGTGCCTTATCTACATATTACCTCGTATCCCATTCCGAAATACAAACGCGACGGCAAATAAAGTCATAAAATTACTCACCAAAAATAATATTATTGGGCGCAAACGTGTTTTTTTGTGCTGTCGCATCCCCACAATAGAGGGTGCGCTGTTTGTTGTCCTCATTCATACAAATCCGGAAAAAATAAAACAGATATTAAGGGCGCCCTCACCGTCCGGGCTTCCCGCCTCGCACATTAGTATCCCCGAGAATGTCCCCATTCTTATTCAAATATTTCCGGCAATTTGTTTGTCGGTTTGTCCTGTCGTACAGAACGTTACACAATAGGTTAAGACCGCAAATGAATTACTCTTTAAATCTCTTAACTTTTTATTAAAACTATGACAAGCATTCTATCTTCCTGTCTGTACTATACCTACTTATCCCACCTCGTTGGGATATCAATCTCGACTTTTAGACATAAATCCTGTAAACGGGCGTACGCGTCGTGTATTTTGTGTTTTATTTGCGATTGGAACACTGCATCTCATGCATTTTAAATAGGAAATTCAATTTTAACGATGTTCAAATAGTCGAGCGGTGTAAAACTGACCGCAGACCGCTCCCGTAAAAGCTTTAACCACGGCACTAACAAACAAGTTCCTTGCCAAAAACTTAGCGAGTTTATTAATGCAGTCAAGCTGCATTACTCGTGCGAACCGATTCCTTTGTTCACCAAGAAATACAGAACGAAATCTTATAATTCCGTATACTTAAATTGTATTTTCCTGTTATGGCACGATTTTGTTCCAAAACTTTGAACGAAGCTATTGATTGCAATTACATTAATTCATTTGTAGTCGTTAGTTTTAATTGCGACATTAATTAAATAATTTATTAACAATGCGTTCGCCTTCAACTGAAGTAAACAGGAAATAGCCGTAAAAAAAACTCGATACCTAACTGTTCTATGATTTTTATAATGAAATCTTTTTTCTTACATAGTGGTTTTGAAAATAGAAAATAATCTATTAAGGGCCGATTTTTCAATAGTCAGATATCTTTTATCTGAGGAATAAATATTGTAGTTTGACAGCTTTTGTATGGAAAATATGTCAAACTGTCACATTTATTCTTCAGATACAAGTTATCTGACTATTGAAAAATCAGCCCTTAGTCTCCATCATAAATCAAAGTTTAATTTTATAGAACAAAGAGCAAATAAAATCTCTAAAAAGTTTACTACTTTCAGAACAATCTTTTATATTAACTTAGCCTTTGTTGAAAACTATAAAGTTAAAGTTTTATATTTAGATTGATTAACGACATCATTTATAAATTGATGAGTTTTCCGATATCAGAAAAATACAATTAAACCTTTACGGCAGTTTTGCTCGCCTTTGATTTTCCAGGTTATCGTTAGAAAATTTACATTTATAAGATCCCTAAAAGGTCTAAACCTCCTCCACAAATTACGAAATTGCATTTTCTGCCATGAAGTTCCCCTAGGTTGCAAGTAATGCCGAAGACACGTGAACATATCCGTCAGAAGTTGGCCGAAACATCCCAGCGCTGAGTTGCTGGATTCGTTTTCTCCTCTACCGATCGTTATTTCTCCTGACCACGGTTTATTTTGTTTATATGTTATCTATGTATTCTTGTATTTTATAGTAATTTCCGAGCTATCTATCCCGTAGGTATGTTGCACCTGCCATGGTTTATCTCTGCATCACCTTAAGGTTGACTGGTAGAAAATGACTTAGGCATTAAGTCCTCCTTTGTACAGTTTTGTTTTTACTTATGCATAAATTTTTAATAAATAAGACAACAGCTAAATCGAAAATTAAATTATGCACAGAAATTGTGCCATTGCATTGCCTAAGTTCACTAACCGCTTAACACAATCACAACCTTAAAACCTTAAGACTTTATCAAGCAATGATAATAGCGTATGGTCCTAAAGACCACGCCTAGGTCTAACCCTACATGCTAATTCCTAGGAACTAGATAACACTGACAGTTGCCGACCACGCTTATTCGTTATCCTAAACAGTGGCCTGGCTTTATCTTAGTGCGTCAGTTAAACGACAATATTGTTCCAAAAGTTAAATATACGACTAACTGGGTAACTATGTGATATAGTTTGAGTCATTCTGTCTCATAGTTACAAAAAAAGTTTACTACTTTATGTCAAGAGTTTATCATATCTATACTTGCAGTCTTGTATTTCATCACCATAGCTCTTAAAACGGTGAAAGAAAACATCGTGAGGATACCGGTATGTCCTAGAACCAAAAATTCGAAGAAATATGACATCTACCAACCCGCACTGGGCCCGCGTGGTGAATTACGGCCCACTCCCTCTCACTGAGAGGAAGCCTGTGTCCCAGCAGTGGAAACATTATAGGCTGATTATGTAGGTATGTATATTTGCAGTATACAAAAAGAGCTTCAGGAAAGTGAGTATACTCACTCATGTAAGGTAACTGCTCTAAATTTGTCGGGCCCTCTGGCTACAAGCTTATCATTCCAGATCATTTTCGAAGGTGTTCAATAAGACTGAAAAATCGTAAGATATAGGAGATGGCCGACTCCCTGGTTGTGGTTTTATACCCAGTGTGAACAAAATGTTCCGGTTTCCGTCCGTATACAACAGAGAGATATTCTGAACCACTTTAATATCGAGTTTGGCCCGACTGCCCCGTTGGTTTCGTGATCGCAAGCGCGACTGCTGACTACTAAGTTCGATTCCCAGGTAGAGCAAAGTGTTATTATTATTTATTAAAACTTTATGCACAAGTAAAAAAATACTGTACAAAGGCGGACTTAATGCCTGAGGCATTTTCTACCAGTCAACCTTAGGGTGATGCAGAGATAAAACATGGCCGGTGCAACATACGGGATAGATAGTTCGGAAATGACTATAAAATACAAGAATAAATACTAATACATACATGCATACATATAAACAAAATAAACCTTGGTCAGGAGAAATAACGATCGGTAGAGGAGAAAACGAATCCAGCAACTCAGCGCTGGGATGTTTCAGCCAACTTCTGACGGATATGTTCACGTGCCTTCACTTTAAAAGATAACTGACTGGTTGCCGCCTGGAATCCGCCTGGACAAAGAAAGAAGAATGAATGAAGCCGGAACGGTGAAGGACATCGTAGAAGACGATAGTTGGTGGAACGAATATTTTTACTATGGGCAGTGCATAAATATTGAATTTGGGAAGTCAGGTAAGAAGGAGAAGTGGGTTTGTCCAGAATAGAAAACAACGCAGACAGAGCCCTCAACTCTCTGCGCTGACGAATGGGTAACCATTTTAAAAGCAGTCGGTGCGCAGATACATGGTCATACTTGCGAAGATTGAAAACGAATCGAATGCAGTTATTGAGAAGGCGGTCAAGTTTATTGAGGAGATCTGCATTCAGGTCATAGTAACATACGTCACCATAGTCAATTATAGGAAATATAAGGGCCTGTGCAAGCATTGCTTTTATGTGTGATGGGAGATGGTTTATCAACCGACAGAGCGACTGCAACGTTCCGGTGACTTTTTGACTAACAGTCGTGACCTGCTTTCGCCAGACAAGACCAAACAACAACTACAAACAAAAGCCAAAAATAAGCTGGACAAAAGCCTCCAGTTTTTGTCCAGCTGTTTCATGAACAATTAGTATCAATAGTCATCTGTGTCAGACGATATCAACTATCAGATCAATTTCTTATGCAGGTTAAACATTTGCATACTTCGTACCTACGCATGTATTCGAAGACCTAATTAAATCTTACAATAGTCATTAGCTTTCGATATATTTGCATAAATATGCGAACGGCGATGGCTAGGACCAGTTCGTTGCTACAATGAGCCTATAGTCACGACTCCATGATCCTTGGGATGTCCTGGCGATTGACAACTGTCACTAGGCTAAGAAACCTTTCTATTTTGTTAGCGTGTGGGTGCAGATAATAAGGTGTTATGATAATTATTAAGAATACGTAATGAAATGCATAATAATATGTCGTGGGCGTAATGTGTCGTCAGACCTATTTCGACCAAATAGGTCTGTTACCCAGAAGTTCCAGAAATAGGGTAGGCAAATCCCAAAAAAGGAACGCCGAAAGACATTTCATTTATCCGTAAAAAAAGGTCTTAGTTCCTAGAAAGCCCCTGCGATTACCTAAAAAGTTGTCCTAGTAAAATAATGATGTCAAGCAACCCTAAGCACGACCTTAACCCTAAAAGAGGCTTAAATAGAGCGCATAGGGAGCCTACACCGTTGTACCCAACAAAACCTGTTAGTGACATCATGGGGCTTTTGTATGTAAATGCTGACAAAATCAGCCGATAGTTCCACTGTTCAAACGTTAGACCAAAGGGTTTTTTCAACATTGAATGACAGCATAGGTATGGGATTAATAGCAGCTTATTGTGATGTTTTAATCTTTTTGGCAGAACAAATGGATATGTCGTGATGGTCCCGTGGTTAAGGCCTCGCCTCTCATAGAACAGATTGTGGGTTCAATCCCGGGCAAGTATCAATGTGACTCTTTTAATTCGTACTTTCTGAATTTACCTTAGACATTACTGACATTGGTGAAGAAAAAACGTCGTGTGGAAACCTGGACTTATAGTTAGTTTATTTCTGAAATCGCCACTCACCACCACTGCGTTGACTGCCGGGAGGACACGGCGCGGCATACGCTGGCAGAGTGTGCCCCTTGGGAGGAGCCGCGCCGTGCCCTCATCTCAGAAGTAGGCAGTGACTTGTCGCTGCCGGCCATAGTCGAGTCGATAGTCAGCAGCGACGAGTCCTGGGACGCGGTGGTTTCCTTCTGCGAGACCGTCGTCTCGGAGAAGGAGGCTGCGGATAGGGAGAGGGAGATCTCGTCCACTCACCCGGCCCGCAGAAGGAGCACCGGGCGTCGGCGGAGGGCGGACAACGCCCTCTTCCAGCCCCCCTAAAAGGGTCCAGGGGCGACAGACTCGGTGACGTCCGTCACCCCCAACACACCAGGACCCGAGGTGGCGGCGCGTAGTGTTCCACGCGCGCCCCTCTTTGACGTCGCGGGGGGAGTCATACGCCTCACTCCCCCCGCAGACCCGAAGAGGCCCGCAGTGGCGGGCCGGCACCAGTCGAGGATTGCGGAAGTATCGTACGTTCCCGCGACCCCCGGCGTAGGTGTGAGACGGAAGACCGGGGTGGTTTTTAGTCTTTTCCACCCCGGAAACAAAAAAAAATGTTTGAAATCGCCTTCCCGTCTTGAGCAAGCGTGGTGTACTGTACAGTGCTCGTGCCTTCTCTGTATGAGAAACGGTAGGTCCTAAGGTCCTGCAGTGGGACAATATTGGGCTAGTATTATTATTATTTAAATGTCTTTGAAATATCTCGGGACCCTAGGGTCGTGGAGCGTTGGAAGGCGTATGAGGGACCAAAGCCAACTCGCAGAGGCCCCTTAGACAATTTTAAGCAATGAGACACCAACCGACGATTATTATATACTACCAGGCTCAAGAAAATAGGTGGCTCGTTTAGATGCCAATGTATACGTTTTTATAATAAACTTCCTAGCCACATTCAAGCACTAAGCCTTAATAAATTCAAATCTTTAATAAAAAGGAAACTATGCCAGAATGCCTATTATACTGTCAAAGACTATAAATTGGGGACAAAAAGGCTTGGGATTGAGTTGCTCCAATAAAGCACAGGCAATGTTCATTTATTTTATTTCGCTAACTATTTTTACTTTTAATCTTTGCTATAAGTATCTATACTTATTTAGATATACAATGACACTAATATTTACTGTATAAAGTATTATATTATTTTAAATTATTGTGAATGTGAGGACTATGTGTGTTTTTGTTGCAGTTTTAATCATGTTCTGGCAGTTTGAGTAGCTGATGCGGCCTACCCAGATGTCCTTTCTTTGGTATTGTTCGTCGAATCGTTGAGCTCCTTAAGTTCTGAGTTGAGCTACACGGGTACTGACAAATGCGTGCACTGACTGGACAGGTCCACTCAATCTGTGTGGTTCTTTCCTCAAAATACCATTTCAGACACAAATCTACATGGTCCTCAAAGATTATTATAATATTATTCTAATTATTGTGAATGTGAGAACTATGTCGGTCATTGATTTATTTATATTTATTTTTGTATTTTTCTCAACGTAATCATGATCTGGCAGTTTGAGTAATTTATGCGGCCTACTCAAATGTCCTTTCTTTGGTATTGTTCGTCGAATCGTTGAGCTCCTTGAGTCTAAGTTGAGCTGCACGATTACTGACAATTGCGTGCACTGACTGGACAGGTCCACTCAATCTGTGTGGTTCTTTACTCAAAAGACCATTGCAGACACCGATCTACATAGCTTTCACATGATCTGACCAAGATTTTGTCTGGACTTTAAAAGAGACTGTGACCTCTGAGTTTGTTTCGGCCTTTCTTCTCAGAGTAGTCAGATAGGAAACGCCGACCCCATCTAGTTTAAAAAAAAATATGATTGACGTGTAAAAGTGTTTGTTCAAACCTACTTACAGAAATAAAATCATTTATCATTTATACCTGTATGCACAATGCAAGTGCATCCAAGAACAACCCCCGGTTGGTGCAGGACTATTGAAGAACATGGGAACAAAACATATTGGGCTATGGGTTTGGGTGGCTATAGTGTAATGGTTACCTAGAACTATTGAAGTATTATGGACATGTCAACGTTTTCTGCTGTGTCAGGGAGGAATGCAATAAGTTGACTGACTTTTCAAGTTAATTTTCTCAATATTGGGCTTATATGACAGCTAACATCATAGGCGCTGGAAAAAAACACTGGCCGTTAATATATGCTAAATAAACAAAAAATCATGGAATCCGCTTCAGCAAAAAAACTACTACAAAAAATGAAAAACAACGTTTTATTTTGTCCAACTGATAAATAGTAACAACCGTCCAATTTTGTAGGTATCATATATTATTTAGGTAGTTTGAATTTATAATTACGACACCAATTAGTTTTCACCTAGTTTATGTTACTTGCAAAATTTTAACTACGGAATAAAGGTTATTATCAAAACTCGTTTTTTAGTACGGTCAGTATAAAAACAAGTGATGAATGATTAAACGAAATTACAAAAGTGTGGAGCGTTATAAATATTTTCTTTTCTAGGTTAATAATTATTATAATAGCGTAAGAAAACTTCAAAGACTACTGACATCCATTCGCTGTTGATGACGCCCAAAAATTACCAACTTGAAATAATAATTTTCGTTTGATGCTGCAACAGCGGCACGGATCGATCGAAGGTCTACGCTTGACGCCAGGGCGCCCTGCGGACTCTCCGTCCGCATACCGGCCCATTGTGCTGCTCGACGAGGTCGGCAAGCTCTTTGAGAGAGTAATTGCAGGCCGCCTCGTTGGGCACCTGGTGAGGACGGGGCCGGATCTTGCGGATAGTCAGTTCGGCTTCCGCAAGGGGCGCTCGACGGTGGACGCCATCATGCGCGTTGGAGCCCTCACGACGGGGGACGCGGTGTCTCGGGGCGGGGTTGTCGTGGCGGTGTCACTCGACATCGCCAACGCATTTAACACCCTGCCCTGGAGTTGCATTGGGGAGGCACTCCGGTATCACCGGGTGCCAACCTACCTCCGTCGAATAGTCGAGGCATATCTGACGGACAGAGCCGTCATCTACCCCGGTCGCGATGGGGAGTGGAACCGGCGAGAGATGTCGTGCGGTGTCCCACAGGGATCGGTACTAGGGCCGCTCCTGTGGGACATCGGTTACGACTGGGTGCTGCGGGCCGACCTCCCTGATGGCGTCAGCGTGGTGTGCTACGCTGACGACACGCTGGTCCTGGCGCAGGGGAGGTCGCATCAGGCGGCGGCCGACGCGATGACACGCGGGGTTGCGATAGTCGTGGAGAGGATCCGGCAGTTGGGTCTCAAGGTGGCTTTGCACAAGTCCAAGGCCATGTCTTTCCATGGGCCCCGGAACAGGCCACCATCGGGATCCCAACTAACGGCAGGAGGGGTTCACATCGGCGTCGAGTCCACGATGAAGTACTTAGGACTCGTGCTCGATAGCCGGTGGAATTTCGTGGAGCACTTCCGACGTTTGGCCCCCAAACTGGAACGGACTGGGGCCGCCCTCAAGCGGCTCCTGCCCAACCTGAGGGGTCCAAACGCCTCCTGCCGGAGGCTTTACGCGGGGGTCGTGCGGTCCATGGCTACATATGGGGCCCCGGTGTGGGCGCGTTCACTGCGGCGGAGAGCCGCCCACTATCTGAACGCGCCCCAAACGGTGGTAGCCGTAAGGCTGATCCGGGGCTACCGCACGATCTCGGGCGAGGCGGCAAGCCTCCTTGCCGGACTGCCGCCGTGGGATCTGGAGGCGATAGTCCTCGCGCGTCTGTATGAGTGGCGCGCGGAGGCACTACGCCGGGGGGAAACCCCGCTTCCGCGGCAAATCGCGGCGGAGCGGACGGACCTCCGGCGCGATCTCATGGCGGCATGGAAAGAGCGACTGTTGCAACCCAGCGCAGGGCACGCCACGATAGCGGCGGTAAGACCCCTCTTTGAGGAGTGGCTAGAGAGGCGTCACGGCGTCCTCACCTACCGCCTGACGCAGGTCCTCACCGGACACGGAAGCTTCGGGAGGTTCCTGCACATCATCAGGCGGGAGGAAACGCCCGGGTGTCACCACTGCGATGATCGCCCCGAGGACACGGTGGAGCATACGGTGGGGGCCTGCCCTGCATGGGCGGAGCACCGCCGTGTCCTCGTAGAGGCGATCGGCAGCGGCGGCGACCTCTCACGCCCGGCCTTGGTTCAAGCCATGGTCCGGGGCGAGGGGGAGTGGGATGCAGTCGCCTCCTTCTGCGAAGCAGTCATGCTAGCGAAGGAGGTGGCGGGACGGGAGAGGGAGAGAGTCTCCCGTCCAAGCCGCCGCGGTGGACGCTCCGGGCGTCGGGAGCCGCGTGACGACTCCCGGCCACCGTAGGCGCGGGCCTGCGGGCGGTGAGTAATGGGTAGCTCACCGTACGATCAGGATCAGGCCCGTGCCGGACGGCGCGTACGTGTTCCACGCGCGCCTCAAAGAGATGTCAGCATCGAAGAGGGGGCCCACTAGGGCCCAAGCCTGCCGGGAAAGCGGGATCATCCATAAGGGGTACCGCTGACCCGGAACATAAAGGGCCAAGGAAGGAACACGGGTGGGTTTTAGTCAGTAAGAGTCTGACACTCCCTTCCGCTCCACCCAGACCGGGAGGGGTCATTTGATGATTTCCCATCCTCAAAAAAAAAAAAAAAAAAAAAGGTCTACGCTTGACGAGGTCACTCCGTAGATGGGTGACCATACAAAAAATGAACAGTCCTCCATGTCCCGGAAAGCAAGTGAACTCGTCGGTCCCGGCTGTCATTTGTAGATCTGTGACAGTCGTTACGGGTAGTCATAAGCCCGAAAGTCTGACGACCAGTCTTACCAAGGGGGACATCTCTTCGTAATCGTATTACCCAGTAACAGGTTTGTAGTTGTGTAGGTGAGATAGGGAGTCGCTCCATGTAAATACTGGTATTTAGCTGCATCCGGTCAGACTGGAAGCCGACCCCAACATGTTGAGAAAAGGCTAGGCAGATAGATTATGTTTCATGCTGGCGTTACAATCTAGACATAACTCATTAGGTATTTATTATGCAATTTGAATAATCGAGTTAACTAAACTCGGAATTTGTATGCCAAAAGCAAGTTCGATCATTTGAGGTCCGTATTTCAGATAAGTATCGGACTTCCTCTATATAGAGAACGGGCGTGAAGTTTATGTTTTTTTATTGCTTATAATTATAGTGTTTTGTCTGTCCGATTAGAAGTGGGTACACCATAGTTCCTACTGTTCCGCATTGTTTTATGTTTTATTATTTAAATCCGTCCGTACCTAAAGGTTTGGTGTAAGATAGAAAGAAAGACAATGTGATATCTTGTCAAAAGCCATGAACTTGACGTAATCCAAATCCATAAGCCTAAAACATCCTTTTACATAACACAGTACCTACATTAAAATATCAACACATTCAAATAGAGACCAAAACAACATTTTAAAATCACAAAACATCAGCCAATTTCAAAATAAAAATACCTATCTTTAAACGCATACAACGCCCGTATAAAGCGAAGTGCATATTGCATGAACTCCTTTATACCGACAGAGGGCGGCAATGGCTACAAATTGAGTGTGCGACGTGATGCCAAGTGTTTACTAAGCGATACGCGACTGAGGCAGCGATCGATGAGTAATAGCCGCTCGTGTGGAGTAGGCTTTAGTTGTAAACGTGTTCGTGGTGAAAAAAGTGAATCTGATTTTGAATAAATTGTAAAGAAAATTTTGCAACTTTAGGAAGAGTTTGCGCATGAGTGGGGGTTTTTGTTGAAATAGTAAGGCTGTCTCACGGTTTATTAAGCGAAAAGGTCGACTAAACCTATCTGTGAATTAGACGTAAGTAACTAGAATAAACTTTCAATATCGTAGCATTTGTGTTTTAATAACAATTACACTTTTGGTTTATCCGCGGTGTTAATTTTATTGAGAAAAACGTTTTGCTATTGGGACATCTTTGTGACACTGTAACAGATTAGGTGTAACCAGACAGTCATATTTTAGATAGCTATCTACAATAAACTACATACAATTATACGGAAGACGCAATATTCAAACTGCATAAGTAAAGTAAGAATGTTAAATATTCGGTTCGTAGGCTTGAGAAGTCCTCTCTTTGAGGAGTAGCTAGAGAGGCACCACGGCGTCCTCACCTTCCACCTGACGCAGGTCTTCACCGGACATGTTTGCTTCGGGAGGTTCCTATTCCGGATAAGGCGAGAGGAAACGCTCGGGCGTCACCATTGTGTGGATCGCCCGGAGGACACGGTGGAGTTAGCGGCGGCGATCTCTCGCGTCCGGCCCTGGTCCAGGCCACGGTACAGAGCGAGAGGGCATGGGAAGCCATCACTTCCTTAAATGACCGAACCAGTAATGCTCGCAATGGAGGAGGCGGAACGCGAGAGGAAGAGGCAAAATTCGCGCCCTCACGCCTCTAGCTGCCACAGGAGACGCCCTGGGCGTCGGGAATCCCAAGCCGATTCCCGGCCACGATAGGCGCGAGCTTGCGGACCGCGAGCAATGGGCAGTTCGCCGTCCGATTAGGTCCAGGCCCGAGGCGGCGGCGCGTTGTGATCCACGCGCGCCTCCAAGAGATGTCAACACCAATGACGGGGTCCGCTAGGGCCGATGCCTGCCAGGGTTGCGGGAAAGTTCGAAAGGGTTGCCGTGGCCCCTGGCACCGGCAACTGAAGGAACATGGATGGGTTTTAGTCAGTAAGAGTCTGACACGCCCTCCCGCTCCGCCCAGAGCGGGAGAAGTTATTTGGTGATTTCCCAAGCTAAAAAATTAAAAATACCTATATAATGTAGCGAAATAAATAAAAAGGATTCATCACATAAACACGTATATGTCTCTAATAATTAAAAAAATACACTGTTATTTCACAGATATAAAAAAGGTAAAAAATAACCAAAATTTTTAAGAATTAAATAAATAAAATTTTGTAGAAAGGATTGTCGATAACGTTTCTACATAAAAAGGAATTACACGAGAAAAACTTAAACGCAAGATCGAGAACACCTTTTAGTCTTGTATTCAATATACGCCCTAAAGTGTCTGAGGGGCAATTCCCGTATTTTTAAGAACGTTCGCATTCTAATATCAGTGTCAATCTGTCAAAAATTGTATAGCGCTTACCTACATTTTTGACATTAGACTGTCGCTGAGATGAGATTGCGACTTGAATTTGAACGTTTTTAATTACGGGAATTGGCCTTCAGATTGCAATCAGTATTCTAGGACGTGCACGTTAAATATAAGATTTCTATTATCTAAGAGACAGTGCTACGTTAAACTGTTGTTGTTAAATTAAAAACAAAATGAGTTTAGGATTATCAAGATATAAATAGCTGAAAATATCCTCCGTGGCTGTGGCTGACGGGACGAGAACAGAGATGTCGTAGTGTAATTTCGTTGCAAGTCGAGAGATAAATTATTACGATTCACAGGCTATACCATTAACCCTGGGGGCGAGGCTGAAATTCGGTTTGATAAATACGGTCAATACCTAAGACAAGCAATAGGAGATGAGGACTGTGAGTACAAGCAGAATTTTTAATAATAGAGAAGAAAATTGAAAGATTGAAAGCATAAGAAAATTTACATACCACTTCGCTGAAGATAAGATTCTTATAGCAATAAATATACTCGAAGAATAGGGTGCCTTTCGCTTACAACAGATTGAACATATTTTACGCGAAGGGGTTAAATAACATAGATTTTAATGCAGGAATATAATGCTGCAATAGGTACATGTGATCGAGGCGTGACGAAAAAAGTGAATCTGATTTAGCATTGCATAGGACTGTACTTTGAAAGGCTACCTCACTAAAGACTAGATTTTCCTTGACGAACTATCTGTATTGGGGACATTTAGAGTCGTTAAAGATAATGTCACAAAAAATATTGGAGTTTCATTTTTAAGAAAACCCTACAGTTATTTATCACGCCTTTGAGTGCTTTATGTTTTAATTTTGAAACGAGAATAATTTTACAATTTATAAGCCAACGGTAGCAATTACCAATTAATTTAAAATTATGATTTGTCACACTAATTTCATGGGTCGGGTAAAGTTATGTCTAATTGGGTATATTAGTTGAATTGAAACCAATCGGCACGTGTTCTCAATTACCTGTATAATATTACTAAACAAATGGAAAAGTGGACTACAATTTATTGTTACCCTATTATGAGCATGAATAATATTTTATAAGCTACATTGGATTAACTTTTTCTCTTGCAAAACAAAACCGCTTTAGTTTGATTGAAAACTAACAGTTATCATAACTGTGTTAGAAACAGTGTTAAACGATGATAGCTGTAATAGGTAAAACTGACGCCCGACGACGGCTATCAATAAGAGCGATATTGTCTTAACTTTTAATCCCAATAAAAATCTCCTGCATAAAACAATTCCCGTTCAAACAACAGTTTTCAACATCGAAAGTAGTTCAAACGAAACACGAAAACAAACACTAAGGTTTGGCACACAGTCACGTTTGAATCGCAGCGAACGCCAAGATTTATTCGCTTCTCAAAATTCGTAGTCGCAATACAGAGTCGCGTTTACATGGCAGACAAATTAGTTGTCTCGCTTCTGACAGATGAGGGAATCGGTCCCGTGCAGTGTGCATCTGACGGTCGATTTATGTCACGACACGAATGTAAGATTTAGCGCCAAGCTGCGATTTTAACCGTGATACTGCCGACTAAATAATGACAAGAGTGTGTGTAGATTCCTATCTATACTTGGATTATAGATTCTCTTGGCATTATTTAGTCGATTGATTTAATGTCACTATAATAAAAATATGTATGTTTAGGTTAAGGTGTTTATCTACGAGCCTGCGTCGCCTAAAATAAATGTTTTATTGATGTGAAACATCTATAGCCGCACCTAAAACCGATTACTGGTGTGGCGACGCATGCCGTGGCGACGCGTCGCCATGCGCAAGCGATTTTGATTGAGTATGAAGGTTTGTTATGACGTTACTGATGTAAACTGGTTGCTTTGCGTTTTCTTTTTTAGCCTGTGATATCCCACTGCAGGGCAACAGCCTCCCTTTCTCCTTTCCACTCCTCTCTGTCTTGAGCTAGTGTGGACCAATCCTGTCTGTAGGTGTCAAGCTCATCCCGCCATCTTCGCCTGGGTCTTTTTTTTTGTTTTTCGGTGGGAAGTCATCGATAGCTTCTCCCGCTCTGGGCGCCGCGAGAGGGCGTGTCAGACTCTTACTGACTAAAACCCATCCGTGTTCCTTCATTTGCCTGTGCCAGGGGCCACGGTAACCCTTTCGGACTTTCCCGCATCTTCTCCAGGGTCTGCCCCGATGTCGCCGGACGTTTTCTGGGACCCATATTGTGGTGGACTCATACGACACGCGGCCAACGCGTCTGGCCTAGTCCCATTTAAGCTTAGCTGCTTTTTTGGGTGACGTCGGCGATTTCTGTTTTGGAGCGCAGCACTGTGTTCCTAACATAGTCCGTTAATCTGACTCCAAGAATGCTACGCTCCATTGGTCGGATGAGGATAGGTGCAATTAATTAATTGTCACAGTAAACAACTTTGAAAAAGACACAATTTCATAAATTTTATTGTACTTTTCAGTATCAAATTACCTTTGAATGGTCAACTTAGCTTTCAAACTTTCACGGCTCCCATGACATTTATTGTATTCACGTAGATAAAGTACGGAAATATGATAACTCTACGTAGGTGGGTAAGTGGTGAAATATTACTTCGTGGTGATCTCATTTACGGATACCTTAAAGCCGGAATAGAAGTAGTTTTTCGCGGAAACTTTCCATTAAATGGCCTTTGAGAAGTTACAGTAATTTTGTGATTTTCTCATCGGCCTATAATAGGTATAGGCAACTGCTGAAGATAAGAAATATTACGCTATTAAATCGTCCACGATAACGTTATAGCGTGCACGTATTTCCATACATTAACACATCACTGAGCTGTAAAACAACCGAATTTCCACCAAAATATTTAAGAAACTCAGCCCTTTTCCCGTTAATTCTTACCGCAACAAAATTACAAACCATTGTACTGCAGTGAAAACATAATAATGTGCCCGACGAAACAATGAAAATAGCTTCAAAACGTCACCCAGTTGAACAATGGAGTTTTAAACGTTTGCTAAGTGTTGCAGAAAAGTCAGGGCGAGGACAAAAGCTGTAAGTTCCGACTGTCGAGGACGTCTTTCGTGCTGAAACACGTACGCTTTGAACTGAAGTGATACGAAAAGCATGGCTTAATGTCTTTTTGTGTGTGGGACGTTTGATTATTCAACGGGTTTTCGAGAAACGGCTATTGTACTAGGAGAGAAGCTGTAAGAACGATAAAGCTTTTTTCTTCCTATAAATACTTGCAGCTATAAAAATGGAATGACTGAGCAATAACGAATAATTTCAAGAACTTAATGGGAAGTCGAATTAGAAGTTACATTTATTGAATCGTATATATAGGTAGGTTCACTCTACTATACTTTATTGTGTCGAGGAAAAGAATTAGTGTTATTATAAGTTATGCCAAATTTAACGTAAAGTTATAAACTTATATTAATTGTTAAAAAAATTACTACCAACTTAAATTGTCCGTATATTCAAATCACAACTGTCATTTTTTTATTGTTGTTTAAAATGACTATAGAACGGCAAATTGACGTAGTACCTTTACACAAAATAGCTAACCAAATCAGAGTTTTGTATCATTCTTCTGTATAGTTGTCGACACGTAAAAAAAACGTTGAGCGACAGTTGAGGAGATGTGTCTGCGCACGGGTACAGTCGCGTCCTAAGTAGTAGTAGTACTAGGCTATTGTTTTATAATATAAGTGCGATTTTTTTATTGTAGAATCTTAATAAGCCTATGCCAAAGTAGCTAGTAAAGGCTAGCTACTTTGGCATAGGCTGGAAATAAATTAATCTCTCATTGCGCAGGTAAACGGCCAGCGCTTGTTACGTGACTGGACCTGTATCACGTGTTGCCTGTCATCTTTCGAGCGTCCGAAATCCAATTTATTAATATGATCAACTAGTTAGACAAAGTTTTAGACCAATCAGCTTGTCCATCTCTAAAATGAGTATAATTATAGTAATTATGTTTTAAATGAACCATAATCTAAATTCATTTCAGAATGGTATCAATCAGCGTTAGATTACTCATACGACTAAGCAATACATGCATTACCTACATAATTTACCCTATAGGAGTGGTACGCCTATTTATGTGTCTGTCTGTACCAATAGGTTCTAACAGTGCGGTGAATGGATTTTGATAAATGGCGCGTGGAACAATTAGTCATGATCCCGCAAGTGACAGACGCCATATATTATGCGCCCATTATAAAAGATAAAAACGGTTACATTTTTCAATTCGATTTTGTGGGCTTTGACTAATAATGGCTGTTTTAGATGGGTAATTATGGGAACAGCACAAGGTTTTAAATATTTGTTTAGGTTCTTCTTTTCTTCGCTTCTATCGACACGAATTATACAAATTATATTTATTTATGTACATCGGTAAAAAGAAACACTTTTACACGTCAAAATTATACTTTAAAATTAGAGGAGTTCGGTATTTCTTACCCACGACACACACAGATGGAGTTTCTCAATGTCTTTTATAGTCCAGACATAATATTGGCCAGGCCATATCAGGACCTTGCAAATTGATGTCTGAGATGGTCTTTTGAGGAAGTAACCACACAGATTTGAGTGATCCTGTCCAGTCAGCGCACGCATTTTTCAGTAATCGTGTAACTCAAACTCAGAACTTATGAAAAAATATTAGCCATTCAGGTAATTCAGGTGACGGACGTGGTCTGACTACCCGAGGTGCACTAGACATACTTTCAGTAGTTCATCTATCACAACTCGTGGAGATTAATTTTATTTTTATTAGGTAGATCATATGTATTTTATTTAGATCGGTATATTGAAGAAAAAGAAAAATTAAGAAAAAAATAATATATTTTATTTGGGACACATCCAGGAAATACAAAGAGTCAAAAAGGATAATTTAAAACTAACAAAATTAACATTAAAAACAACCAAATAATCAACATGAATTAAAAAGACCTGTGCGAGGCCAAAAAGGCAAATCTCAGCATAATGCTGCGATATTTTAAAAAACATATACCGCAGCGCTGATATTCTGATAGGGCCCGAAGCTAAGTAACGTTATATAATATTAATATACATTGAAGGTACCCTCATTATAATGTTTTGTTCGAAATAAATCAGTCATTATCTAGCAAGATCATATTTTCACTTCACGGTGGCAGCGATAAATTCGAAATACGCTCTCGGATGTTTTAATTAGACAATTTCAATGTGTTAATGTTATTGTATTTTGGTGATAGACAGTACGAGTAAAAATGGAACACGCGAGACCTCCGGTCGAATTAATGTTAGCCCTCGAACCCTAAGGCAATTTTTTATCTCGCACTGTATTTTCAACTTGACTGACCGGTTGGTGCAGTTGGTAGCGACCCTGCCTTCTGAGCCGCTGGTTCCGGGTTCGATCCCCGGACAAGTCAAACATTTGTGTGCATGAACATGTCTGTTTGACCTGTGTCTGGGTGTGTATATGTATGTAAGTATGTATATCAGTCATCAGGTTACCGTAGTACAGGCTCTGCCTAGTTCGGGACCTGAAGACCTTGTGTGGAAGTGGTCCCATATAAAAAAAAAAAAAAAAAAAAACTCTGCTCAGCATCGAGAGTTGTAAATCCAATAGAGTATTTTTTTGACGCGCTGGGATACACTCTATTGGATTCTCAATGCTCGGCTTAACACCGAGAGCTGAAAACCCAGTGTGCAATAAAAAATCGTCGCGTAAAGAAATTGCCCGTGGGAACCTGGGCGAAGGTGGTCTGGCTAACCAAGCTGACGCGTGGAGTGAGGCAAGTTTACGGTAGATAGTAGGTATACAAGTGCATTGTCTCAGGTGGTCAGGTCAATAACATTTAATGTAACTACTTAGGTACACTTATATGGTAAAGTAATTTTCCGAGTCCATTCGTCACTACAAGTGCCTAGTCGTGTTGTCATAAATCAAATGAATCATTATAGTTGAATGTGAAGGTATTTTTTTTTCTTAAGTATGGTTAAGTTAGATAGCTGTGGTTGCCATTTTCTAAGTAAAATAAATAAAAGTTCAAGGTATTCACGTACGGAAAGGCCAGGTTTTTCCTTTTTTGTTTCTAAGGAAATATTAAAGTTAAACAAACACATCATTAGATGAGTCAGTATGGCATCTTGCGATGCCCAGTGCTGTCTTGCACAAAATATACAGCCTCCAACATGAATTGTGTGAACTATTTAACTGGTCCTCCAAATACTTATTAAATGATAAATGATAAATGATTTTATTTCTGTAAGTAGGTTTGTTACAAACACTTTTACACGTCAATCATATTTTTAAAACTAGATGAGGTCGGCGTTTCATAACTGACTACTCTGAGAAGAAAGGCCGAAACAAACTCAGAGGTCACAGTCTCTTTTAAAGTCCAGACATAATCTTGGTCAGATCATGTGAAGACCATGTAGATTGGTGTCTGAAACGGTCTTTTGAGGAAAAACCATACAGATTGAGCGGACCTGTCCAGTCAGTGCACGCATTTGTCAGTAATCTTGCCGCTCAACTGAGAACTTAAGGAGCACAACGATTCGACAAACAATACCAAAGAAAGGACATTTGGGTAGGCCGCATAAATTACTCAAGCTGCCAGATCGTGAAACTAACTAAGAAATAAAATAAAAAAAGTAATAATCCACATAATCTTCACATTCACAATAATTTAAATAATATAATACTTTACAAAGTAAATACTCATGTCATTGTATGTATAAAATTCATCAATGTCAATGTGTATATAAATATTCGAACATAATCTTTGAGGACCATGTAGATTAGTATCTGAAATGGTCTTATGAGGAAAGAACCACGCAGATTAAGAGGACCTGTCCAGTCAGTGCACGCATTTGTCAGTAACCGTGCAGCTCAACTCAGAACTTTAGGAGCTCAACGATTCGACGAACAATACCAAAGAAAGGACATTTGGGTAGGCCGCATGAACTACTTAAACTGCCAGATCATGATTAAAACTGAAACAATGACCCACATAGTCCTCACATTCACAATAATTGATCGTTCTGTTATAATAATTATCAATTTATCAGTGTATGTAACAGAAATAAAAGAAAACATTCAGTATAAAGAAAATTGGAACAACTCAATCCCAAGCCTTTTTGTCCTCAATATAATCCTTAACGGTATAAAAGCCTTTCTGGCACAACTTACCTACGTTTAATGAATGATTTGAATTTATTAAGGCTTAGATCTTGAACGTGGCTTGGAAGTTTATTATAAAAGCGTATACATTGACATCTGAACGGGCCACCTATTTTCTTGAGCCTTGTTGTAGGTACAACGAAGCTGTGTTTGTTCCTAGTATTTATATTATGGATATCACTGTATTTTTTAAACAAGTTCATATTTTTATGGGCATATAAAAGATTTTCAAAAATATACTGTGAAGGCACAGTCATTACATTAATCTCCTTAAATTTCTCTCTGAGAGTGTGTCTCGGGCTTAATTTATAAATTGATCGAACAGCTCTTTTCTGCAAAACAAAGATAGTCTGAATGTCGGCGGCATTTCCCCACAACAGAATACCATACGACATTACACTATGAAAATAGCTAAAGTACACTAAACGGGCTGTCTCTATGTCAGTTAAATTACGAATTTTTCTAACAGCGTATGCTGCGGAGCTAAGCTTTTTTGATAATTTATCTATGTGTGGGCCCCACTGAAGCTTAGCATCCAAAGTTAAGCCCAAGAATACTGTGCTATCTTCAGGATTCAATTCTCTGCCCTTTATCAATACATTAGTTAACACCTGTCTAACGTGAGGCAACGTAAACTTAATGCATTTGGTTTTTTTTTCATTAAGTAGTAAATTATTAACATTGAACCAGTGAACTACTTTTGAGATCGCGCTATTTACATCGTCAGTAACCAGCTGCTGACGTTTAAGTTTAAACAAAAGTGAAGTATCGTCCGCAAACAACACTATATCATGATTATCCTTTATGAGGTAAGGCAAGTCATTAATATAAATAAGAAACAAAAAAGGACCAAGAATTGAGCCCTGTGGGACTCCCATTGTTACTATAGATCCGGGAGATCTTTTACCATTAACGTCAACGCTC